>CM057391.1:617500-1187500 GCA_030015415.1 Cynopterus sphinx | reverse complement strand
TTGTGCCAGCCTCCCGATGGGGGACGAGAAAGCCGGGCAGAGCAGAGCTGAGAGCAAAGCCCTCTTCCGAGCAGGCGCCCTCAACCGGAGGGCACACGGGGAGAAGCTAAGAGTTCCCACTTGCTCTCTGCCCTGCGTGTGAGGCGGCACTGCTTCGTCACACCTGACTTTTGGCTGCCATTTGGAAATAGGGCAGGTCCACCTGCCACTGCTTATCTGTAGGATGGGCGGCACAGGGAGCCACCCACCTCCTCCCGCCTCCCGGCACCCCTCTCCCTGCTCCCCGCTCCTCTCTTCCCATGGCCCAGTCTTCTCTGTGGAAACCAAAGCTGAGCTCATTCAGGATGAACTCTTCTCTGTCGCCATAGCCTTTCCTGTCCTTGCCACTCCAGCTCGTGTCTGGCTTCGTTTGTCTTTGGTGAGAAAAACGACACTCGGTTTACCCGGTCGCTCCTCCTGGCTTTCTCTGCCTCGGAGCGCTAGCTGAAGGTCCGCATCATAGCAACGGTTTGTGTCGCTATAAATGCGACGCTCCCCTCTGCATGAGGCTCCCCTATGTTCCAGTACAAACATCCAGGGGCCTTTCAACAAACCTGCGTGTCATCGAGACGCACAGCCCCGCGACGCAAGAGGGCTGACCCAGAGCACGTCTAACTGACCCACCGAACGACAAGCAAGCGCACGGGGACCGAAGCCTGCACCAGGCGTCCTAGCCATCCCCTAGTGCAGGCTGCTCATCCTCACACTCAAGTCAGATCTCTTCATTTTGCACCGAATCCCAACATTTGAAGCTTCATCCTTTTTGATCACAAAAGAAAATGGCTTTTAGTTTATTTCCAAGATCCATCAAATTCGGCTTTCCAACCCAGTGCAGAAGATTGTGTCTCCACGTTATTTACTGAGACCCCGAGCCTTACGCTGTCCCACACCCCAGTGGCTCCCGGACCCGCGGCAGTCGACAGAGCAAAGGGCCTGGTCCAGCGACTTGCAGATACGAAGCCGATGCTTTCTGGGCAGCGCCTGGACCGCTGTCACCACTGATGCGGCCGCTCTCGGGCTGGCAGAATAGAGTGAACCGAAGCACGGTGGGGGTGCCCGCCATGCCCTCTGTTCTATTCGGTCCGGGTGGACCCTGGCTTTTGCGGTTCCAAAGCGTATGGTGCTGTTTTCATTATAAATTCCAATTTGCATGAGTTTGTATCACAGCTCTGAGGGTTCCAGGCCGGTTCCCATTTTCAAAGCAGCATCAGCCCAGGAGCAAGATTTAAAATGACTCGTTTCTGCTAGAAAATTCAAAGGAGGGAAAACGAAATGAACGCTTACTCGACCGCAGGCCTTCTTTTTCTGAGAAAACATACACCTATAAGAGGACTCACGTGCTAGCACGTTAAACGCAGCATTGCAAGTCATTTCTGCGCATTGTGCGCTCCAGAGCCCTCGAGATGATGTTAAAACAATAGCTTGTGTCATAATAATACTTAGGACAACCTAAAAAATCTGTCATTACCAAAAAACCTTACTTTCCTTTAAATTCAACAACATGAAAAATTAGGATAAGAATAAATCAAGTAAAATAGAATTTGGAGACGTAATTATAAGCGGTGTTTTGTAATTTTTAAAAATCTGTGTATAACTAGTAAAGACACATACGAACACAGTTTTAGGGTAAAATATTAGGCTTGAATAAAGAATGTTTAATTTAAGAACAAAACTATTCATTCTTGAACTAAACCAAATCTATCTAAATTTGTAATTTTCTTCCTACAGTTGCAATTAAAGTGAATCTGTTTGTCAACACTATGTCTGCGTTTCAAAATGCATTTTGAATGGACGGACAACCATCCTCTTTCGGCCATTTCGGCTGTTGGGTTGTTGCTGTTATTATGGAGGAATATCTTTGTCCTCCTTTTCATCCTGTCTTAGTTATCCGTTTAGATGCCCAGAGTATGTAATAAAAGATCATGATGATGACTTTTAGCCTTGATCGAAATATATGTAATTTAATCCAGCAAACATCAGTCCTTCATTCTGGAATTCAGAAGCACTTCTGTACGTGAATTACTTCTTTTTGGGGCTAGTAGAAAATATAGAATTCTAAAAGATAGAACTCTGAATCAGGTGATATTTTTCTAGAAAACAAATACAGATCATTCGGTTATTGGAAAATAAAGAGAATAACAAACGAGCACATGTCCAAGGTCACGGTGAACGAATTTAGAGTTCTAGACGTTCACGCTCAGGCTAGTCAATGCACCTGCAAGTAACTACGTGCGTGAGCGCCGGCCTGCACATGGAGATCATCATTCCTTATGCGGCCAAACACATTTTAATTTTGAATTATATCTGTCAACATAATAGCAGATTCTCTTTCAAATTTGCAAAAAGACAATTTCACCACTTGGAATTCTTTCCTGTTTCTAGTACGTGTGGTGTTTTTAAAACATTAAGTAACAATATCACTGCCAAGAGAGGAGTCATCACCAATATTTTTAAGTGTTTTGTCAAATGGCAGCGAGAACATTGCTTTTCCCTAGAGCAAGCCATGGAAAGGAACTAAATCCTAATGGGTGTTTGCAAAGCACTGTGGCTATGGTAGGGAGTGTGACAAATTGTGCATCGGCATCCGGTTGATGAGAAACCACAGTAAGTGAGCCGTAGCCGGACAGTCAGGACCCCCAGGGTGTTATTTCATGCTCTGGGAAACACCATTTCTAACCGTTTTCGAAGAGTGGGTGTCCACCAGCATTGGGGCTGTGGCTCTGAGGCACTCTGCACCCCATCCTTCACTAGCCACTGGGGAGGTTTCTCCACCCTCCTGACCTCGCTCTCCACGACTAATAGGTGACCTGGAGACTCAGACCCTGGCGGGCCCCGCGGATTCATTGTCCCCACGCCTGGGGGGTGTTAGCAGGGCCAGGCCCAGCAGATCTGAGGTGACTCAAAAGGACAGGTAGGTACGAGGCCCCATCCAATGGGGCCCCCTCTAGATGCTTCCCTGGTCACGTGGACACCTACATGTCCCTGTCCCCTGCCCTATGACTAAGGAAGGCCACACTTCATGTTTGCTTCCCTTGGAATAATAATAATTTATTTATTTAGCTAATTAATAAAATAAAATGAAAGCAAGCTGATACAGTCCCTGGTGTAGAGTGATGCCTCAGTGATACTATTTTCAATCACCTCTTTTCTTTGCTGTTCCCTGGTATGTAATATTTGTAAATAACTGTTGAGAAATTTCCGGGGACTGGAGCTTAAAGGTGTTTTTAATGATTCCCAACCTCAATGACAAGATATTTGTTTCTGACGTTTTTATCTACCTATAGACATGCTCCTCCTATGGACATCACAGACGCACAACTGAGACGCAGCATGAGTCTTCACAATTTAAATCTTTATGTGTTGTTCAAAGAAATGTGGGGTTCTCTAGTTGGGGTTGCGTCTGGGTTTCCACTGGTGCCCCAACCCATGCCCCTGGAGCACAGTGGAGATTTGCCTCCGCCACTCAGAAGCGCCTCCCTTCCACGGCTACGTGTCCATCTAGCTGGGGACTACACTGCACCAGTGTTTACAGGCCTCGTTTTTTATCAGCTCTGCCAGAATACTCAAGTGCTCTCAAGACTCTATTTTCTCAAGGTCAAAATGCACAGAGTCCTTCACGAGGCATAAAAATATCCCCCAGCGCTCAGGAGTGCTTCTTCGACTTGAACCCAACTTTCCAACCTATGTGACCTCACTTTCAGTCTCCCCAAATTGCATGGCGGATGTTTGGGTGCAGAATGGTTCTTTCAAGCGCAGATTTCAAAAGCGGGAGATGAATACAAAGGGAATTATTATCACATCCGTGTAGTTGATTCCAGAGTCAGAAAAGCCTGTAGAGTTCTACCTGCTGTGCAAGCTGCTTGTGTAACTACAGAAGAGTTATGCACAGTGTGAAGTCTCCATTTCTCGATTTGTGAAAAGAGACTAATCACACCTCTTAAGGGTGGTCGAGTGACCAGCGCGTGACGGAGTGGGTGAGGACCTTAGCGTACTTCATTGAAAGCCTGCATTCTTGTCCACCATCCTCTACTTGGTTTCCCCAGATTGATGTTTCCAAAAGTGTACATATTGGCAGCTGGTAGCTATACTCACCCCCACCCCAAAGTCCTGGGCCCCTGGGGCCTGCGCAATACACCAGGGTGGCACTTGAACACCTCTGCTTGGGAAGCATCTCCCCCTGCAGTTTGCTAGGGCTCGCCGTCCTACAGGCTCTCGCATTTGATGACGATGCATCTACCTCTTCTCTTTGCTCCTGCAACAGCAGATAGCTCTTTTCCACGCGCCACTGGACTAGATTACCACAGACACGTGAAAACATTGCGTGTTTTACTGGAGAAAGGTAATTTTTAAAAATTACGTAGTGATTGTATGTGATATGCAACATTCTCTTCGTGGTATTTGGGGAAAGTATTCTTAGGATGAGATTTCTGACAAAGAGGATGCTTTGAAGAGACAACATATCAGTATTACACATTATACGTAATAATATTGATATACTGTTTCGTATATTAATAATATTATATAATAATATCAATATTAACATCTGTTTATCATTTATTTAGAGAGAGAGAGACGGGGAGAGAGAGGGAGAGAAATCAGAAACGTGCAAAACCAAATACCAGGTCTCACGCCATTACTGGATCTCCAGGTCATCGCAGTGCACATGATACTATAGATTCCTAATCCTGCATACCTTCTCGTCTTCATTTTCATGCTGCTTTTTAGAAATACTTTTTCTTAGATTTTTAATTTTACATTTCACGCTTTTAGAAGCTAGAATAATTCATTCTCAATGTTTTCTGCATTTACCTTGTGGAATGTTTTACGTCCTTGAAAACGTGCGCCAGTGGTAAAACCACGACACTTTTTACCTCATTACCAGCGCTTTGATTTTTCTATTTTGACTTATTTATGTGAAATAAGGAAGGAAAATGTGACTAAATACCTAAACAATTGGTAAAGCTAAAACCGTTCGGGAAACTAGCGTGTCTGCCGTACGTCAGTGTGGGGAAGCGCGTCCGTCTCTTGATGCTCACAAAACCACATCGGGTTTGCAAAGCCAGGTTGTGAGCAGGACGAGCACACGTCCCAGGGTTCCCAGCACAGCCAAGCCATGAACCACGCTTCCTTCCACTCTCCGAAGTCTGAACCGTGAACCACACATTCACGTCTCTATTGGTGATGCCATAACACGCCGGGCAGCGTGTAGTCCCGAAGGCCTAAACGCAGACACGCCGAAGGCGGTCTGAGAAGCGAGTAAGGCTGGTGTGAGTTAGCTGTCTTACGTCCTTTATGTAACTAAGGGACCACCCATTTGAAAATGTCTTTCCAGATCTCATTATCGAGATCTTCATTAGCAGTAGCACTCGCTGGAGGGACCAGCATAGGCGGGGTGGACATGTGCAAGGAAATCGGAGTGAGGAGACGTGGCTGGAAAAGCTCTGACATGCTGACACCTCCTTCGCGTCCTGTAGCTAAGAAACAAATGGCCCTTGTTAACTCACTCTCTCTCTCTCTCTCTCTCTCTCTCTCTCTCTCTCTCTCTCTCTCTCTTTAATTTCCCAAAAGAATACACGGCCTCTGGGCTGTAGAAAGGCTGACACAGTTGAGTATCGGTACAATGACAAAAACAGAGGGACCATGGGAATTTTCCTAGAGTGAATCGATAATGAAGAAACTCTCCAGACTCCCCTTTTCATGTGCCAGGCATGCTGTTAATCAGTCCCTTATACCCAGTCGGAACGTCATCTTTTTTAATCTCTGCATATTCTGATCAGCCAAAGGGAAACGGGAAAACCTTGCAAAGAGACTTCTTCAAGAAATAGCCCATCCATATCATCCTACAATGACATTCCAATAAAATGAGCCCCACATACATAATCTAGCCGACAGTGATTTTTTGTTCTCTGAGTTCAATGCTGAGCAGCCAGCAGTGTTTCCTGGACATTGGAGACGAATGTCTAATGTGGAAGACACAGATGAAGAAGCATTAAATCGGAGCGTTTTTGGCAGGGAGAAAAACTCTTCAACTCCATCAGTAAAGTCTTCGTAAGCACAAATGATACTGCAGCTACTGAACAGACACGAGAACATTCAGAGAACGTAAAGGGGCCCCTGGAAATTAAAAATGCGAGAGCAGAAATAAAACCCTCAATAAAGGGGTTCCTCTCTGTCTCCAGGGAAGTGGAGTGGAGGGAAAAAGAGAGACAAAATATAATAAAACAAGCGCCCAGGAGGTTCGACCTCTGAATAATAAAAACAAGAACAACAGTGAGCTTGACGAAGATATCATTAATGAAATAATTCAAGGAAATTTCCATTAACGATTAAAAGGTCCCTAAGTGCTTGTGAAATGAAAGAAACGGATCTGCTGCAAAGTACATCGCTGGGAAATTCCAGGGTAATTATAGCCGAGATGATGATGATGATGAGAGCGAGAGGAGGGGGGTGTAACCTTTCATGGGGCAAGTTTGAAAGAAACACTAGAAGCAAGAAGATGATAGACTCACTCCCTGAAAATCTGAAGGAGGTCACACTCAACCTAGAATTATATCCCTAGCCAAATGATTAGTCTAATGGTAAAATATTGTCAGATATTTGAAGTCTCAAAATATTGATTTCTCTTGCAGTTTTTGACAAAGGTAAGGACGAATTTGCTGACAAAATGAGACAGGAAATAGAAGAAAGGAACATTGGGATCCAGAAAACAGTCAGTCTGATGCAGGGAAGAGGCAAAGGGCTCTCCATGAGAACTGAGCTCGTGGGATGCAGGATGACAGTGGGGCCCCCAGACGGTGGGGTTCAGGAGACAGAAAGATGACGTTGGACTAATTTTTAACTCTTTCTATTCAAGTGGACCATCACAGGTGGCAACCGGACCAAGAAATCCAATACCTCAGCATCCAGAAGCCACTTTATGTCCCTTCATAATCACTCCTTCTCCCCACTCCTAAAAGTGCCCCCATCCTACTGTGAGCACCATAAGTTGGTCGTGGTTCTGCTGATAATTATTTAAATAGAATCATATAGTTTATATTTTCTGTGTCTTCTCTCGCTCAACATCGCGCTGCATGGGCTGTTGTGCTCTCGCTGCCTTCGCTTCGGTCGCACGAAGCTGTTCTAACTGTTCACTCACTCTACTGTGGGTAAATGTGTGAGATGCTCCTTGCTCTATGCTATCACAGTGAATGCTACTGCAGATGGGTTTGTGTGGGTCTTGGGGAATGTGTGCATGCATTTCGTCCGCATGTGCATCTGAGCCAGAGGGTGTGCCACGTTTATCTTTCATAGACCAGGATACACCGTTTTCCACTTCAGTGACCATAGACATTTGTGCTCCCAGCAGTGGTGTGCAGGAATTCCTGTGTCTTCGTCTACTAAGCATCTGTAGCCCTTTCCATTTTAGCTATGCTATTCTCCGGTGTTGGTGATGAGGTCCCATCGTGGTTTTACTCAGCTACTGAGTGATGATATAACCAGGGTGCAAAGTCAAGTCTGTTGGAGTCCAAAGTGAGCTCTCTCGTCTAGAGCTTGCTGTTCTAACCACGTTAATCCAGTACAATTCGTGATTTGAAATTTCTATATTTTCATCCATTATATTTGCACTGAAACAGCCACATGCAAACAGAGCATGTGCTGTCAAGTAGTCATTTTTTCCCCTTTAATTTCCTACTACATAGGCATAGTTTATGCAAATACTCTGTGAGCCATCTGCAGAAGTCTGTGGTTTTAGGAAAAAGATAATTCAAAGCAAGAGGGGAGGAAGGAAGGAAGGAAGGAAGGAAGGAAGGAAGGAAGGAGGCAGGGAGGGAGGGAGGGAGGGAGGAAGGAAGGAAGGAAGGAAGGAAGGAAGGAAGGAAGGAAGGAAGGAAGGAAGGAAGGAAGGAAGGAAGGAAGGAAGGAAGGACGGAAGGAAGGAAGGAAGGAAGGAAGGAAGGAAGGAAGGAAAGAAGGAGAAAAAAGGAAGAGAGAGAAAGGGAAAGAAGTATCTTTACTGTTGACATCACCTCCCTGCCTTTTATTTTTAACAACAAAATGTTCCCGGAAGAAAATGATATCATGTAAAAAACTATTTAAATTGTGTCCGGCAATATAACCAAAGCTTTAAACATTGAGGTCTGGAGAGAACGGGGCGCACCTGTACACGGATGGAGGCGACGACGCGTGTCTGAGCGTGGATGACGACGGCCGGTGTGCCCTTTGCACGGGCGTCTTCCTGCTGCTGCTAGTTCCAGCCCCACCATGTCCAGGAAAGTTGCATGTCATCTGTCCTCTCTGGTAGGGTGGGCAGAGGTGTGCCTTGGTGACTTTTCCCAGGTTTTAAGATATAGTACAATTGCTTTAAAAATAAAAAGTGTGACAAATTTTTTAAGTGTACTTTTAAAGATATCCTGGATTTATATCGAGAAAAGTAAAGCACCAGAGGTCAAAACAAAGCTCCAATGTGGCTAATTAATTATGTTAGAAAATGTCAATCAGTATTTAACTGGACGCAGTATGCTAACTTAAAAGTTAGATTTGATATGTTCAGCATTCCTCTGGGGGAAAAATAACTATATTCACATATCTGATGCAGAGGACATTCTATAAAGAAAAGGACTTTAAAGTGATTTACCAAGAAAATCACTGATCATAGGTACCCGGTGAATTCAGGAAGAATATGCCCCTCTCCTAAGAAAAGCAGCATCGATTTCCCATGTGAATGCTGAGACCTTTGGAAGCATTTAATGAGCAGAGCGGACCAAGTCGCTGTAAGCAGTGATGACAGTCCAATGCGGCCATGACCTTATTTAACACCACAGTGACGAAGAGACAGTTGGTCGCGCTCTCTTCCTAGCATCAGCCTGCAATCTACACTCCGGGAAAGATGCATTTGAATTAATTACACGTTTTATTTATTTACGCACACATCGCTGTGGTTGATGAGGAGAGAAAGAGGAGAAAACTGCGGCAGGAATCGTTTAGTTATCGGTCCCAGAGATAAAATGTCTTTCAAAACTACACAAAAGATAAATTGACATCTAGTAAATAACTTAAAAATACGAATTCTGTTGAAATCAAGATATTCCCAAATTGACAGGAAGTTAACATAATTTTCTCAAACCATCAAAATGAATCAATGCCAAAAGCACAGGGCCAGAACGAAGCTTGAAGCAAATAAGCTCTGCTTTCTGGTACCCGTTACTGAATTGAAAATATTTCGGCTTTAGCATTTGTGAAATGACGTGCAGTGAATGTGTCGCACATTCGTTGTCCGTCTTAAAGGGTTTGGTCACGCACACACGCAGGCCCTTGTGAGGGGGAAGGCGTGAGAGGGCCGGGTGAACCCCAGCACGAGGCCGAGCTGTGGGGCGCATCCGCATGTTTGTCCCTCTTCCCATCCCTGTCAGCTAAGCAGCATCCTTGCTTCTGTGCGCTCATCGCATGCCCCTCTGAGTATGGAAAACTGGGGGAAATCAAAATTGCTGATGCCATCCAACTCCTCAGGGCTGAGCTGAAATTGCAGGCCTGTGGTGGATGCTTTGACTTGGTTAGCTCGAGAGGTAGGTCCTAAGGTTTCAGCAAATATACTTCCAAAATGAGTATAGACAAAAGAAATTCGGGGGAAAAAAATAAGAAGTGTGACCCACAGACCTAAAGGAAACACTGAACAGTTTTTCTTGCAGAAAGAAGAGGATCCACGATGGAAAGTTCACATGGAAAGGACCAAAAAAGCCATAAAACACGTAATCGGGTTGGCCCTCCCGTTGCCCCATCTGGGCTTCGTGCCTCCTGCTCCAGCGTTTCCTCCAGAGGCCCCTCGGCGGCCTGTCCTAAAAGACCCAAAAGCGGCAGACCTTCGTCCCTCCTCCCTCTGGGAAGAAGAAATCCCCATTTCTGCTGTGAGACGGAGCAGTCGTCTGTCCACGTCACCAGCGCAGTCGGCGACAGTGGCGACTGCACTGAAGCGCTCTCTCCCCGCGGCTGCCGCTGCGCAGCCAGGTCCGACTGGTCCTCCTCTTCTGCAAGGGATGGCAGGAGCGTGCCCGATGCTCTGGGAACCTTCCAAGCCCGTCTGCAGTGCGGGATGCAGTCGGTCTCGGAAACGCGGGCGCTGAATCCTAAAGGGCTGAGGCCTCCGGGCGGAGGCCTGCCTGACAGGCACGTGTCCCCCGCACGTCTCCATCAACCCCATTTTGTGTCGAGTGCTGGTGGCTGCCATCGGACACTCGCCTTCCTGAGATTGTTCAGGGAGCTGTCGTTTCAAATGCGTGGGCAAGGTCGGAAGAGGGCTCCCGTCCGCGCGTTTCTTCCAGAAGGAACTTTTCCTCAAATCCGCGACTGAACTGTGTTGAAGAACGTTTCCCTCTTAGTCAAAGTGGAGCAGATTGGTCCGTAAAGTCGAGTTCGCAGCTTTGAGGGATGATGTTTTCGCGAACTGGTCCACGCTGGATGCTTAACTCTCTCACAATCCACCCCAGGGGCAGAAGAGGAGGAGTAGGAAGGAGATGCTCCTTTCCGGAACGTTCCTTTACAGTGCTTTTTCCTCTGCGCACGGAGAGACGTTTGGTCATCACTGAGGCGACCACCATCCATGCCCTAAAACGTCGCCGTGTTGACCCATGGGGCTTTCGTAGATTCTCATTAAAGATTAACAGTTTCTGGAAGCCAAAACTGTCGGCTTGAACGAACTGATCATTTCCTTCGTTTAGCTTTGCTGGCAATGACTCCGTCATCAGAAAACGTGATGCGTGTGAGACCTCCGGGTCGTTCTATCTCCCCCTGACGCCCGCCTGGTCAGCGGACAGCGGGGCAGCCGTTCGGCCACCCGATGCACAGGAGTGTTTTCCGCCAGGCGTGGGCTCGGGAACTTTAAGAATGACAGAGCTTGTCCTGTCATCGAAGCCCGCAGTTCCCTTAGAGCGATCGCAGGGGAGACGTAGGTGGGAAACGAAGAGTCGGATTATTGAACGTGCAGAGGAGACTCCGATCCCGGGCGTCGGGTTTGAAGGCGACGGAAAATTCACAGACGTGTGCGCACCTGATGGAAGCTTTGCCACACGGTGGTTTGCTCGACGCCGCCACCCTCGGTTTCCTCAGGAGCCAGGCCAGCCCGGCTGTTCACTTACGTGTCATCAGCGTTTGTTAGTAACGAAGGACGGCGGGGACCGCGTGTCAGGCTCCGGAACTCTCCAGGGAGCTCCATTCCACGCGAGTCTGTGTACGTGGCTGTCGCTTCTGGTTTCCGCGAGGGAGTTCTCTGCACACCGGCGCCCGTTCTTGGTATGCTGATGGACGTGCCCATGGAACATTCCGTCCCCCTCAACAGCAGACGCCATCTGCTTGAAGCTAACATCCACAGAGAGTTGTTGGGTGGGGTGTAGTCCATTCCACCCCCCTTTTCTGTCTGTGTTCTGGATCTTACTCAAAAATCAGGAAAGAAAATGCCTCCGTGGACCCTTTTTGGAGGGCGACCTGCCTCTGTGGAAGTGTCTGCTGCTGAGCTGGGGTCTGGCACTGCGCCCTCAGCTCCGATAGAATCGTGGAGCCACATAAAACGGATATTTACGCTCAGGATGCTATCCCGGGGTTGTCCCGCACGTCACGCATGCCTCTTGTCGGAGGGCTCCGGGGAGTGACTTCCCTTCGAACCTCTGTGTTCCTTTTCTGAGAAAATGGTTTGTTCTTCTCGTGAGGATGTATTTTATTTGCTCTCCCGTCGGTAACTGTTATTTAAGACCGCGGGATAGTTTTCACCTGATTATCCTTTACCACAGACTTCTCTCTCTCTTTCAGCCTCACAGCAGGCTTTCCAGCCTTCTGTGAGTCACACCATATCTTTTTTTTCCAAAATGTTGAAATGCAGATAAACAAATAGAATGCATCATGCCCCTAATTACCGCGCACATCCTGTCATCATGGTGGAGCTCCCGTGATTGAGCGCAACTGGGATTCTAAAACAGCAGCCTCTGGTTCTGGTTCTGCCTGGGAAGCCGAAAAACAGTCATCACGATGCTGGCGATGACGAAAAGCTGGATACCTACAAACTGCAGCACTTTCTGGAGTCACCAGACAGAAGGACGTCGCGTATTTTAGCTTAATACTGTCTCACAGGCGGATGGTGCTCTGGCCGTTGCTCCCACGTGGACTTCTCTCTATGCTTCAGCTCCGTACAGCGTCTCCTGCTCTGTCTGTGATTTCCTGAGCCCTTCTTATTCCCTCTCTAACGGGTCGCTGGGAATCTCACGCTGTTTATGTTGTATTTCACGTTATTTATTTTTCATCTCTGTTTTGCATTTTTTAATGATTTCTATTTCTCAACTTATTACAAGGTCTAGATTCCCTCCCAAATAATCAGATAAGTAAAGGACCAGGGTGAACGATCTAATCAATAGAAAGGGATGTTTGACTGGACACGGAGAATGACCCCAGTGAATAAGGACATGAAATCCTGTTATAGAAATGTTCCATATATTAAAGAAGGAAAGAAAACGAGAATCAGTAGCATCATAACACTTCCCATGCACCTCACAGCAGAAAAGGCTGCGCGCAAGTCTTCGCGCTGTTGTCATTACACACGTCACTTTCACGTGTACTATATGCTCTACGATACGTGGCCATTAATTTGTTTTTGAAGGTTTCTGGTCCTGCGTGCATTCTTATTTTCCTGGGTTTGTAATGTATTGGCCCCAAGTTGTTAAGAATCTAGATTTTTCTTTGATGTCTTCAAGGCTGTTGATTTTTTTTTTTTTTTTGGAATGGGGAAGGAGTTTCTACCAGCCTGTCTGAGACCCCTTTTAGGCTTTGGCAGAGAGGGTTTCCATGGGAGGACTCAGGGCAACGCCACGTGATACCGGGATATTCTAGCATCCCATCTCCACCGCAAGCTCCCTGAGGTCTCCCACCGTCGGTATTTCTGTGTCTTACAGGTGCCCAGGGCCTGCTCCCTTCCAGGTCCCGAAACATCCCTTTGCACATGCAGCTCAGTATGCGGCCGTGACTTTAGGGAATCTGTCAGCTCTGTGAGACCCACCTGCCTTGTCCTGTGCAGAGCCCTGTCTCAACTCCCAGCACCCCGCACCCCCACCTAGTCCCCTGAGCGGGGTCCTTTTCCCTGTCAGGAGCTTCCTTTCTATGCGTCAGTCTGGAAGTTGCTTCCAGGAAGAAAGTCACCTTGATACCTTGCTTGTTTCCCGTTTCTCGGGGAAGAATTATTTCATGTGATCGTTACAGGTGCATTATTTTTGAAGGCGGAATGGCTAGTCTGGTAATATATACCTCATTATGGCTCGAATCAGATATAGTGCTTCTCTGCTTATTATATCAACGTTATTTATGATGAGCTCTAAAAGAAAAGTACTTATCTCATATTCTCTGGCAGAGCTAATGCGCGAAGATGATTATCTTTATTTAAAGATTTAATAGAATTCGCTGTTCAAGTCCGATATGTCTGAAATTTCTTTCTAGGTACTTTTGTTTTATTACGAATTCAATCTTTTAATAGATGTAGGACTACCAGGCAATTTAAAATATATATTTATATAAGCCTTAAAAAATAAGTTTCTACAAAAGAAAAATGTTTGGCTTCTGACTTCCACAAAACCCGTATCCACTGCTTCAAAGAATTTGATATCGCAGGGCAAATATTTCATCCTCAGACAAGCCATCATTTATGTGAGGGAACAAAGAAACTTAGACAAGCAAGGACTAAGAAACTATAACACCCACGTATCCTTTAAAAAAAAAAAAACCGTGAAGTATTTCAGCAGCTAGAAAGATGGATGAAGCTTTCAAATCAGTATTTTTATAAAAAAGAGATAAAAGATGGATGCAAGAAAAATTCTGACAAAATTAAACATGAGGGGGAAAAATCACTTAGAAGCGTAAGGAACAAAATGTTACAAAACATAGTTGAGATGATATTTATCCTCATTTATTACCATGTGGCTATTGCAGCCGGATCAACGATTTAATCGCGGATCGGGCCTAAGTGTTAATGAGCCACATCTAAAACAACGTGGTAATGAAAGGCTTAAGTGAGAGAGATGGGCAAAGACTTCCAGGGACAAATGGCACAAATTCGCTCGGATCAGCCTAGGCCGACGGTGACACATCGGCTTACCTCGCTGGCACCAACACCGGGTCTGGTGTTCGCCATAGCTCACGCGGCAGGTCTAAACCGTGGTTGGGATCGTCTTTTCCTTTCTCCATGTCTGGACCCTGAATAAGCTCTGATGACGTCATCCTCAAAGTAGGCTCATTCCCGGGGCAAGGACAGGGACTGCTTAGCACGGAAAGTTCTCGAAGGAGCTCTGATCCAGCTAGCCCGAGTCACGAGGTTTCACCCAAGCAATCCTGTAGCCGGATTCTTTAGGTTCGTTTCGGGTCCCGCACTAGTGAGTGCAGAGGGTGTGGCTTGAGTCACAGAGAACGAGGTCCTTGCAGGAAAGGAGTTGATCCAGAAGAATGGAGAAATGGATCTGGACCAAAAAATAACAAAACCAGGCAAAAAGTCAGGAGAAATTAACACCTAAATCACAATTATTTATATTTTAATCCATTTCTATCTACATAGTTTTCTATGTCTTAAGCACATAGAAAGAAATGCACATTTTAGTATTCATTATGAATTAGAGCTTTTAGATTATCGTATAAGAACAGAGGAAATGTGAACCTTCTAAAACATAAGGTTTCCTGAAAACTGTAACCAGAAATAAATACTTTTATTAAGTGAATTTATTCCAGAAAATATTTTTTAAAATACTTCTGCACCATTATCTCTAAGGGCTACCTAGTATTTTATTTCTACGTGAAATTTACGATCACCTGCCCTACTAATGAGCATTTAGGAATTTCTGTTTCATTTCTAACAAATGTATGTGGGAGTAGGAAATGAGAGACGGAGAGAAAGGTCCTTATGCGGTCCCTGCGGGCTTAAATTTCAGTCGAAAACTGTGTCACGGAGCCTGTCAAAATACATCCTACAGCTTCTGAAATGCTGATGTGTTTGGCTTTTTGTTCGGTCTGAATAATTTTAATAATAATTACTTAAAAATGGTAAAATATAGAGATTATTTTTTCCATGTTGGGTGCCATAGTTTCTAGGAATTTTACCTACTTTCTAGAAATCCGGCAGCAAAAGACGGTGACATGTCAAGCCGTTGACTTGGGTTGTACTTCGGAGCGGGCAGGGGGAGGTGACCAGTGAGTAAAACCCCAGGAACGCTGGGGTGGAAGCTACAGTCGGGTCCACGCACGCTGGACCTGGAGCGATGGATCAAAGAAATCAAATTTCGGTTTTAGGCTCAGTCGGTGCAGGAAACAGAGGAGGGTACCCTCTCCGGATCTCTTCTCTAGGCCGTGAACTGGCTGAAGCAGATAAAGTCTGCTTTGAAACCGTTTCAGGGGACAAAGGCCGCTTTATGATTTGAGCCCAGAGCACGCTGCTCCCCGGTTGTCTCCGTGGGGCGCGACTTCAACGTCACGTTCCCCCCAGTTCTGTACCAGAAATTCGGGCACGGCCAGCCAAACCTGGAGGTAAAAACGTGTGTGAGAGTAGCCAAGTCCTGAATCTCAGCTTCAGGAAGCAAAGAGCCTCCTCTTACAGGCCTCTAGAGCCTTCCTCTTCGTACCAGCTGTAACCCCTGCATCCTGCAGGTGCTCCGGGGACTCTGCGTTTGGAAAGTAAATTAGAAGCGCGTGGCACAGACTGACACTGCGTCTTAAAGCTGTCACTCTGCTAAATGCCTCGCCCGCGCTGTAAATTTAAACGGTTTCCTTTACGTCGGGTTTACAGCGGGTTCCACTGAACCGCTTCTACACCGGCCTCGAGCTTTTGGCCTGATTTATGCTGCCTGTTGTTCACCCATCGCGCCTCCTCTCCTTCCATTCTCTCTCTCTCGTAGGCCTTGTTACTATTGCGAGTATAGACCGTGTAAGAAAGCTCGTTCAGAGGCTGGCCCCCCAAACTATGTTTGATTGGCCTCTCAAGACATCGATTTATTTGACAACCGAGTTAATTTTAAAATCTACCTGTGAGAACCGAAGAAAAAGCTGCAGGCGCTACGCGTGCCAGGAGCCATCCTTCCTGCTTGTTTTTTGTTTCTAAAACTTATCACGAAAAATCCCTTTTTCCTCTTTCTGTGTTAAAGTTATTTTTTAAAACTGGTTTGCGCATCTTGTATCAAGTGAGACTATCATAAGCATTAAACACCTTGACTGGCCAGAACGAGAGACTGAGTGGTGAACACGCTTAGCCACCTATGGCCGCAAACCCTGTACGCAGAGGAGGCCGAGAAGCAGAACCCCTGTCCCTGCGAGGACAAAGAGCATCTCCCAAATGACAGGCCCTCAGCCCGCCCCACAGAGGTGAGGAGAGGAGGTCACGAGGAAGGGGGTCTGCTTATGGGAAGAGGCCGAAATAAAAATGATCAAGAAATAAGGATAAAGTCCAAGGGAGCAGATCCCAGAAGCAACAGATAAAAACAACAATACCAAAATGAATATTTTGCCTTAATATGTGGATCTTTTTAAATAAGAACTGTTTAACCGTGCGATGGTTTCTGTAAGAATGAAGTTAATTTCCCGTCGTTTCAGGTCCTCAAAAGTTGTCACATAGTGGAGAGTGGATTTCTTATACGAACTGAAACAAAACCTGACCTTTCACATGACTAAACCAAGGCCGAAGCGTAAGAAACCAAATTCACCTTAAACGTGCGCTCCCTGTCACTCTGGGGTCTTCGCAACTGCTAACTGAACGATGACTGTGTTCTCAGTTGAACATCATGATCTTCATGTCATTCTGCTTTCGTTCCCCCACTCCGGATAAACTTCGTTTTTCCGTTTTTACACCCTTTTCGCAACGGTATAGACACTCCGCACCCCCGGCAGGTGCCTTTCGTTCATCACCAGGGGGTTCTCTCCCTGAGCTTCAGCTACAGCTGCCGCGGGCACGTGACGAGGATGAAAATGGAAAGCTCGGCGTCCCGGTCGCTACGGACCCGGTGGAATGTTCCCTCCTGGGCTCTGGGCAGATGGACCTGCAGTTTGGCAAATGGGTTTGACCTTTCGCAGACAGAGAAGCGACAGGCTTTCCGTGGAGTCCTGCTCGAAAGGCTAATGGTAAAATGGAATCACCTGAGCCTGCGGAACTTGCCGTGCAAGGTGCTCGGGGCCGTTAAGATGCTACCATTTTCGCTGTGTGTTTAGGAAGGAGATGGGGGTTTTACCAAAGTTCCTGCATGGATGGAGGGCAAGACGCTGTCACGCGCGCGGCGGGGACGCGTGTCTCCCCGACAGCCCTTTACTCGGCCTATTCGTGTTGATGTTGTCAGGTGCTTAATTTTCTGCACTGAATTTAATTTCCCCGAGGAAATCATTAACGTGAGCATGTATTTAACACCGTCATCCCCGATGGCACGTGCCAATACTCCAGTCCCCTCAAAATTTGTGAGGAGCACAGAGGCCTTCAGTCAAAGAATCATGAAGCAGAAGAAAGATAAGATCCCAACATAGTCCCCCCCCCAGTTCCCGTGAAGCCCCCTTTCCATGATCACATGACCCCCCGGAATTCCCTCCCTCCTCCTTCGCCTCCCCGCTCACTCCCGGCCGCGTGACGAGCCTCAGTGTCCTTCCTGTCTCTAAGCCAGCTCACCCTCTGGCCCTCCCGTCATAAATCGTCTTCCCCGCGCTCCGATTTGAATCCGTGTCCTTTCAGGCTAGACTAGAATCGACCAAACTTTACCTGGTGCAAGGAGAGGGCGCGGCCACCACGGGCGCAGCTCCACGGAGGTGACTGTCCCCCCGATGGACGCCGAGGGCTCGCTCTGGTGCCCATTCGAGAGTCCTTTAAGTTACTTTTCCATGCGGGAACTGCATACTCCTTCCTTCTGCCCCTCACTTGAGTCTTTCGTCGCCTCTGTCAGTCGTTGTCGTGATGCTGAGCATTCTCTTCTCTCTCTTCCCAGAAGCAGCACATGCGGGCACGTCAGACCTGAAGTGCAGGCTTCAGGGCCCAACTCCGTCCGCGATTTGATTGTCTGTTCTGCTCTTCGTCGCCGTTAATGTGGATTTTATTTTATCCGGCGTCATTTTTCTCGGGGTGAAATCTCTGTTTTCCACAGTTTTATTTTCTTAGTGAATATGGGTCACTCCTTATTCGCTTTTGTTAACAAGGATGGCGGTAGGGTGTCCCTTTTTCTTGTGTGCATCAGCCATCTCAAGTGAACGAAGGATGGACTCCACTGTCTGAGTTTTCAGAAAAAACACCTCCCACGTCCCCCAGCAATTCACAGAAAACGCGTACAGTAGGTTAACCTCCTGACCACCGTGGCATTGGCAAGCACCGACCCTGGGTGAGGAAGGACTGAATTCCAAGGCCTGAGGGTGGCAGGCACAGCAAGGCGACCACACAGAGGGACCCTTCGTGAGCGTGGGGATCTTCAGTAACGGGAAGGGGGGCGCCCAGCTTCCTGAACGTAGCATCCCTCCGGCGCCCGCCTAGATGCTGCCGAGCGGTGAGTGTAGACAAGGGTACGCCCGCGTGCGGATCCAAGCAGCACCCGTGGCCTGCGGTCCCATCCCGACTGCTCGTCCCCGCCCCCGGGACCCGAGTCCACTGTTACGGGAAGGTGGTTGGTGTAAAAACCCTCGCCCCCAGGAGAGTTCCTCCGAGCACTGGGAGGCCAGAGCAGGCACGAGCCTGAAGGCCAGGGGAGCGCCCAGACTTGGCCAGGAGGGAGCGGGCGAAGGCCCGCCAGCCGGGCTGCCCCCGCAGGGAGAGGGACGGCCCGTGCCCGCCCGGCCCACCTCTCAGCACACCTCGCGCTGGGGACCTCATGGCTTACAAGACCTGGACGTCTTTGACACTTCGGACTCTTAGCCGTGTCTGTTTTTCTCTACGTGGCTGAAGTCCGGACTCGTACCCTCGTCCTTGTCTTGTTTCTGCTTCTTTATGAGCTCAGGTTTGTGAGATTCAAACACGGCCATAGGCGTGCACACCTGCTCGCTAAACTTAGGAACGAGGCGGTGTTTGTCTTCCCTGCTTTACCCTATTTCCTCGTTCTTTTAAGACACAACGGACTTTGACCTTTAGAGTAACACGTAGAAGATCCACAATCATCACTGGAAAACCTAGAAAACCACACACGTCTCTTAGATAAATAGAAATAAAAACGCACAGAAAAACGAGCAAGTCCAAAGAAGATTTGACTCTGAGTTAGAGAAAACTAAGATTTTTTCTCTTTTAAAGAAAGTAAACGTCCGGGAGAAGAAATGTGTAGAGGGCAATCTCCAGGTTTCAGAGAAAACTGTCAATGAGTTAGTTCCTATTTTTCATGATGTGAAGAAAAGGGAAAGACTTTAACTATCCGTCTAACGAGGTAGGAGACAGTCATGTCACTTACACATTCCGCTCATCATGCACCAGTCACTTAATCTTCACGGTGAGCCCTATTTACAGTCGAGGGAAATGGGATTCACAGATATTAGTAACTTGGCTAAGGTTAAATAGAAGATGAAAGACAAAATAGGGTCTGAAGCCCTGACATTTTCCTTTAAAGAGCCACGCTGTTAATCACCGCGAGTCAATAAAACTGACTCTTGGCGTCACAAGCTGTTGGCATCGCCTGATAGCTGGGAAGGACTGTCACTAGGCGACCGGGTCACTAGAGGACTAGGTCACTAGACGACTAGGTCACTAGAGGACTAGGTCACCAGAGTAGATCGTTTGTGCTCTTGAAGCCTATCTAGGGCAGGCCTAAAGGATCCTGGTTAAAATCCCTATAAGATTCAACAAGAATGAGTTGGTGATTAGGGTAATGGTACAATTTATTGTCCAAAACGGGGCATTTTTGAGAGGGAATGGAGCACATTGAAAATTAAATTAGCACAAAAGTACTTTGCACAGCAAACCAGAATAAATGAATATAAAGCGGTTGCCTATAATTCCTAGATTATGAGGCCAGACCCCATCAAATAAATTAAAATTGTAGATGTCAAGAAGAATTAGCATTAAAGAGCAGATGTCTTTCTCCCGGATGTGAATTGTTTTTCCCTGTCATTTATCTTCTGAAAAAAGTAACGTTTACCTTACGTCAGCTCGTGCATTAGGAAAAGGGCAAGTCAGCACTGAAATGCGGTGGGCTGGCATGGACCCTGGGATGTCCTTGCCATCGCACAGACGGGGATTTGTCTCTGAAGCGGGTATTCGGGCGGTTCTAAACGTCACAGTGGTGGTGTCCTTGGGCCACGTATCCTCTCACACTCCACTTTGTCGTTCTGAGCCTCCGTGCACCTGTTACCCACATCCAATTCCAGGTTTTTCTCCCTCTGGAGACACAAAGACTCTGTTTGGCCAAGCCTGGTTTTTATTATTTTAGGCCAAGTTGAATTTCCATCTTTTCCCAATAATAGCCACGAGATCACCAGAAGAGGAACCTTGTTAAGTCATCGGTCTGTCCCTCGTAAGCCATTCATCATATTTTACACAAAGGAAAAGAAAAAGCTCATACAAGTTTCTGCAGATTCGCGGATGATTCATAAAAATGAACAATTAAAGGAAATTCAGAGAGATTAGATCACATGTCAAATGTTGAGCAGGGAAAACATCGTACCCTCGTATTTTCTGTTTTAGCACTGACATAAATTGACTTTTTATTTGTCGTAGCTGATTTAAAAATAAAAAATAAACCCCTTTACAGTGTGATTTCATTTATCTTTTTTGTGGCCTATTGACTTTGTTACATCTGTAATAAAAATTGCTGTTTCTCAGTTTGGGCGATTAACTCTATATCGGCTGTGTTATGTGAAAGAGGCTTTAATTGTAAGCTTTGGCCTTTGATATTTTGACCATTAGCAGCAGGTAAAATAAGTATCTCATCCAGCATTTCACTGGTCCTTCATTATCCAGTACATTAGATTTTCCGGGGGGGGCATTTTCAGCCTCTGTCCGTCTTAAAGTCAGTTTACGAGACGTGCCCACTCTCTGCTTCCAGCCTTCATGTCCCGCACGTTGTTCTTTGAGGGTTCCCAAGCACCATTAGCCCAGAAATTGCGTGTGCTGATATGTACACATAATTCATAGATTTATTTCCATTTCCCTGCTTATTAAATAGAAATGTCACGTAACTGTATGAGCTGCGTTTCCATTGTCTTCACGCGGAAATTTTCCAACAGTGACAGACTTTTAGGCAACCAGTAGTCTGCCTCAGCCCGTGTCTGTGTGCAGATACAGTGCTGACTGTATTTACTCAGAGAAGGGATATTGTCAACGTAAGTTTCTCTTTTGGTATTTAAAACATCCAGCATTCGAACGCAAATTCATACAGGTTCAACAGAGGAGGGAAGGAAGGAAGGAAGGAAGGAAGGAAGGAGGGAGGGAGGGAGGGAGGGAGGGAGGAGGCTGCTTCTCCCACGTTTCATTTCCCCTTAAGAAACATCTGGAACTACCAAACTCCTTTTATTGCTTTATTGGCAGTTGTAAAGCGTTTACGCTTTCTTTCAGGTGGTAAAATATTAGCTCTAAGTAAATGAAGAAAAGGTTGTTATAATCGTCACAGAAGAAGCTGCTAAAACAGAAACGCGGAGACATGTATTCTTGAAGGGGATGGAGCACAAATTAGCAGTTACAAGACAGCCCCGGGGGCGCAGAGTGCAGCCGGGGCGACCCACTGAGGGGGATCCCTTTGTGAACTATGTTAATGTCTGAACAATTTCATGTGCCCTGCGGAGGCCGAGCCCAGCGGACCCCGCCTCTGCTCCGGTGCTCGGGCCAGGCCCGCTGGGCCCCCAGTGCGGGTCACCCTGCATCCTGCTGGTCATGATAACATGCTCCAGCATGAAATCGACACCCGGGTGTCCCCAGAGGCAAAAGCACAGCTTTGCCCATCGGGCCCGAGATCAGCACGACACTCAAGAGTCGGAAGCGCGTGTCCGCCTTCGGGCCTGGATGCTGCAGCCGACTGGGGCCCTGGCTGCTGCTCCCCCTCCTGCGTGATGCCCAGGCGGACGTCGCGCTGCCCAGGGACGCCTTCTCGCCCCGCCTTCCCAGCGCCCTGCCCGCCTCAAGGCTTCACGACAAAGCCCGTGTCCCATGAGCTGCTGCTCCTAACCCATGGTTCATCCCAGTCCCCGAGTCCGGGACGGGGCTCACGTCCCAAAGCCGAGGCTGGTCCCGCCTCCTCCTGCATCTCTAAGGAGACAGCACTTCTGGGCCCCGCTCTGCGCCTGGTGGAGACACCTTCCTCACCCGTATCACCTGCACCACTAAGAAGGGGTTGAGGAAGCTGGATAAAGCACTTTGATGCAGACTGCATACCACTAAAGGAGAAGCCTTTCAGCAGAAAACCATTTAGCTCGTCCGTAAAAGTAATTGGAAATAAATACTTTAAACATTTATTCCGAGAAGTTACACAACAGGTCTCACGCCTATGCAGATTCCTGACAGAGGGGGAAAGACAACAGTGCGCTTCAAGGAGCTGGCAGGATTGCCGTAATTTGCTATAAATTGACGTCTACTTTGCTTTCAAGCCCAGTTAAAAGGCAACCCTGATAACATGGTTCTCTCTCCAGCAACGAAGTAACACGAGTTCATCAAAAGCACAAGAATCTTTCTGCCACTAAACGCTAGAACTGCCTCACGTGGCCGTTCGCACAGAAGACGGCCAGATGATGTCCCTAATGATATTTTTTAGAAAATACACCGGAGCCAGTTTTCCTGGACGGCGCTGTGAGCAGTCCCAGGTGACGTCCAGCCCTAAAGGCGCATCGCCAAACCGGGACTCTGAGGCTCCCCTGGGAGAGGCTAGGCTCAGGTGGACCCAAACTATGGCTTTCCCAAAGCTCGACTCGGAGGGTGAAGTGTAGAACACGGAGTAGAAGGGAGATAGAGATTATTCGAGTGTCCTTCCCAAAGAGCTCTAGTGCTCGCTGGGCGCGCACATGTTTCATGGACAGTGAACGGAGCGAGCAGGACACAGACCGGCCTCTTCCGTCCCGTCCAGGGACAGCGTGCAGGAAATGACCTCACGGATTGCGAGGACCTCACCACCTCACCATCCCTTATTTTTTAAATTTTTTACGCCTCCAGCACCCGGTCTTCCCAGGCCCAGGCGGTCTCCCATCCAAGTCCTGACCAGGCCCGCCCTGCTGAGCTCCCTAGATCGGACGGGACCGGGCGTGTGCAGGGTGGCGGGGCGTGGACTTCGCTCTGTTATTAATTCTAGTCTCTACCAGCATTTTTGTCACCGGCTCCTTCTAGAAAGAGCTCAGTCTTTTGCCCTTGCGTGTGTTTCTTATGCCCTTGATCCATCTCTTTCCCTCCCTCTCCCTTGTTCCGAGCTCCTGAACGATGCGGTCTTGACTTCGTAGCCGTTCTCCAACGAACAGCAGGACTCCGCTAAGCTGGCCCGTGGCATCACAGTCGTCACATCTCGTTTTTAACCCCAGTGAAAAGCAAAGCTGCCTCTATTTGATTTAGATTTCGTGCCATGCGGAGCGGCAGGACCGGAACCCTCGGCAGCCACGTCGAATTCTGTGGGTCAAACAGCTCGTTTTGCAAACCCAGTCAGGTCCCAGCAACAGGACGGCGGCCAGGGGAGGCCGGGCCCGGCCAGATGCGTTGTGTTTCCTGAGCACTAAGGAGCGGAGACATCCTCAGGTCGGATAACCCCACTTGGGCCCGGCTGCCCAGACGGAGGTGAGGGCGGCCGTCCCGTGCTGTCACGCCCTGGGAAACGCAGCAGCGGATGAGTGTCCCCGCGAATGTCACCGCAAAGCACCAGATGCACGTCGTGCTGGGCTGCAGTCCTCGCCAGGACCGCGTAAACCCACGGCCTCCGTCCACCCAGCCGGGCCCGCTGCTGTGTTGACCTTCGTGTAGCGAGTGTCAGCTGGGAAGCCGCCGAAACGACAAGCCGCCAGCGTCCTCTGTGTCTTCCGACGGTCGCAGCGTCTGGCCGTGGAGTGGGTCGGAGGAGAGGCCGTCACGTCCCGCATCTCGACGGCTGCGGATCACGTCCCGAGAGTGGTGTTTACCCCGCGCTGCCCACGGCTCGAAACGACAGGCTGTCGGCGTGTCATTGAAATGGTGACAGCGAGGAGACGCAGGTTCTTTTCGCGCGAAAACACCCGCTGCACCCGCGAGGGGAGGATTTGACCTCAGAGCACGCTGATTTGGAAACGCATCGGTGAAGGAGGCGAGAGGCCAAGCGGGGTCTAGAACACACACGAGCGCTTGGAGGGGGTTATGCGAGCAGAGGGTGAGGGCCCTGCAAGGTGACGTGGAAACAAGCGTCGCGTCTTCACACACTTTCTGTCTCCGACGGGGAAGGCGCTTCAAAGCTGTCGTGTGAGCTCGGCCTTGACATTGGAATCCCCGTGTCGCACCCTCCACGTGTCCTTCCCACGCTGCCACGCGCCGCACTGCTGTCCCCGCA
Source organism: Cynopterus sphinx (assembly GCA_030015415.1). Taxonomy (NCBI): domain Eukaryota; kingdom Metazoa; phylum Chordata; class Mammalia; order Chiroptera; family Pteropodidae; genus Cynopterus; species Cynopterus sphinx. The sequence continues at coordinate 1,163,048 of CM057391.1, read as the reverse complement.
CTCTGCAGGCTTCGGCTGTGCCAATGACACTCGTCCTGCGAGGCAGAGCCTGGCCGGGTGTCCCCGCAGACCTCCCTCGCAGCTGACACCGACGTGTTTACGTGACAGCGATCAGACCCGCTGTCCTGGCCGAGAATGAGAACCTGCAGCGACCACGGACCCTCCCCTCGGCCTCTAAACAGTGCACATCGGGGACACAGGCGACTATCCCCCAGGGCTGCAAACACAGAAAGCGCGCACTCGCGGCGGTTCCGATGCGTCCGAACTGTGCATCCCCGACTGTCACTGGTTTGGCAGAAACTGCTACACTCGAACGGACATTTTCACATGTAACAACGTGATCTCATTCTAGAACGTTGCAGAGTTGCTGAGTATTTTTACTCCAGAGGGGGGTCTGCTCCCTCTCGATCCGGCCCATCGAAGCGCCCTGCGTGGGTGACCTGTCCTGGGCCAGGTGGAGGTGAGCAGGAAGCCTGGGACGGGGGAACCACAGGATGAAGGGGTCCTGGTTCTGGGACGTCGAAGCAGAAGAGCGAGCCCTGGGTGACGTGCAAGGAAGGTCATCGATCTCTTTGTGATCTGAGAGACTGGGTTGTGGCGTTCGGCCTGTGGTTGCCATTTCTTCACTCTGTTCGCGCACGCGGGGTGTGCTGTGCGACCACGTGTTCCTGCCTGCCCGCACCACTGAGGGTCGGCTTTGCCTGTGAATTTTATGTTCCTGTTGCTGAAAGATTGGGGTCACATAATTTCTTAGTTGTTCCCCAGCTAATACCTCGTTACTGAAACTCAGTTCAAAGATGTTTCTAGGTCTTCTCAGCATTTTAAAATATGCGGGTATCTTGTCTGGACACTGTCCGTTATCTGCCTTCCGTGACATTTTTTTCTGACCGTTGTACATCTGTTACGTTTTGCAAGTACATTCAACAGCAAAAGCTTCTTCATTGCTCAGAATAACCTTAAACATGAAAATGATTTGGCAACCGCTTCGCCGGTGGATGCTGCCCTAAATTTCTCCACACGCTGAGATTCCTTTATTGATGGCTACAAAAAAAAAGCTTAGTGAAAATGTTAATGTGAAGACATGAAATTTTCGTAAAATCTTCCCTCACCAAACCTCTACCAATTAGGAGGAATCCCTCTTCAACAATTACATGTTCACGCAGTTTTAATAATTAACTGAAAAATCATTAAAACAGAATTCCAGCAGAAAACGGTTCGGAGCAATGCGTGCCGCTTAACGGCACATTAAATAAATAATCGGATCACTCAATTTTATGTGTATTAGCAATAACCGATTGGAAGTGCTGAAGTGGGAGAAATCACAGAACACGGCAACGGGAAACACTTACTATGTCAGCATTTAACAAGAAATCGGCCTCCACGTCCCAAGAGGGGCCAGCGACAAAGCGCAGGCGATTCCCCCAACTCGCGTCCCTGCGTGGCTTCCCGGAGTAAAACCTCCCTCCCAATCTCTTACCACCCCCCGATGACGTCTTTCACCTCCAATCACTATTTTCCACGAAAAAAGAGAAATGTTGTGTTTAACCATGAATATTTGGGGCCCGTCACTGGAGCAGAAGGAACACATGCTTGACTCACAACAAACTGCGACTAACGGGCAACTAACCTTCAGTATTTGTGAAATCTTACCCCTCGCAATAACATTATTTTTCCTAAATTAGAAAAACATCTTTTGTCCAGAGGAGAAAACTTCCTGATGTTGAGAATTAATTTTGGGCGAACACGAAAATGCAAAATCTCGCTGCATTCCTCCCGGAGCCTGCGAAGTAGGCGTCCGCTTACTTTGTGGTAGTATTTCTCTTCTTTTGTAGAATATTTCCCTTGTTTTACAGATAAAAAGCACTGTCAGGATGTATTTGACAACGTTCACGTGGTTCATAAGAGATAAAGTCATGATTTGAACTCGGACCTTATTTATTTTTCCTTATTTTACACGCTGCATCACAGGAGGAAAACGTCCTTGAGCTGGAACTCTCCTGTCCACAAACATAGTCATTATCTCCCTGAATTTTTAAATCTTAAAAATACCTGATCGTTGAAAATCTTTAAGTAGTTTCAGGGCTTTCTAAGAATATATAAGTATAGCTAGATAAACGTATGTCCATTTACATATTGCACCCTAAGGATTGAAATAGAATGTGCACATTTTGGGGTTAGTTTACCAGCTTTCTCTTTAAAGTCCTCTACCACCCGCGCGTCAGGTTGGATCGTACGCACCTGCTGGCATCTAACTCATCTGAATGATTCGCCTGTGAACCTAAGAGAACAGAAACGCAGCTTCTGTGGTGGCGGAATCCGAAAACTGCACACGAGCTGCGCCACGTCTAGCTTTGGGCAAACTCCTTGGGGTGCGCGAAGTCTCCGCTGCCTCATCTGCACGGCGGGATAGCAACGCTCATTTGAACAGATCGTTTAAAATCTTTGACCCCCTTTAAAATCTTTAAAGAAGGATACCTCACGTTTTCCATTTTCTTTCTGGCCGAAGGACTCGCACTGCGCCTGCCTGGTGGTTGGGCAGTGGAGACTGGCTGGGGCTGTTTTTAGGTGTGATGAGCAGAACGGCAGGGTTCGGAGTCCGTTCCTGCGGAGCAGGCCTGGAATGCTAACTCCGTGACTCACATCTCGCCTGGATCGGGGAAAGTCGGATGAAGCATATCATCTGTCACCTGCAACTGGCACGCCATACTTTTCGCATCTTCATGAATCCCACGTGAGTGTTAACGGTTTCGCAACAGGCAATGACTTCACATAAAATCTCCTCACAGCGAGGCTTCTCTTCCTGCCCAAAGGGGTCCTTTCCATCGACTGCCTTTGGGGAGCCTCTGTCGGCCTGCAGGTGTAGCGTGTGGATACAGGGACTACGTGAAGCGGAGAGGACGCTTTTTCCATTTAAATTAATAACAATAAAAGTTTTGTCACAACCAAAACCCGTAGCTATTTTCCAAGTGGCATGTGCTGAGGCTGTAAGTTCAGTTCCTGGACGTCTGCCCTCGTCTCTAGACTTGGTACCGGTGGCTTGGGAAGTCTCCTTTCACCTGTTCGCGGGTGATGATGAAACACCTCCGGGCGCTGTGGTCGTTTTTAAGGGAGTAAGGAGGGCATGTGATTTTCGTTTTCTGCATTTTCGGGGGTGGTTACGACAAGGAACTGTTTCTGAACAATGAGGATCAAAAGACCGGGATAAAGGAAGTGCTTATTTCCAGTCGGAGTTACTGTCCTGTCAAGTACTTGTTCGGAACTCGCATGATTGTTCCCACACTGAACTCTTATTTCTAGGATAAAACTTGATGGACGCCGCTTTAAAAAATAATTTCCTCCCTCCACTTTTTCCTCTTATTCTAATTCAAATCCTTTTTTGCGAGCCGTAGATACGGACTTCTCTTGTTCCGATGGCTCCTTTTTGTGTTTGGGAGATTACATTTGAATACTGAATCTTGTCTGAGCTCTGAGCTGACAATGCACATAAAAATAGCACATCAGACTGGTTCTGAATTTAGAAAAAGCATATAATTGTGCCTCCATTTTCTTCTGGTATTGTTCAAGTTGCCGTATTAAGTAGACAAAGCAATGAATTTTCACTTGAGCTTTTACGTTTTAGCAAACCTAAAGAATTCAATTTAGAGCATGATCATGACATGCTGAAAACCAGACTTAAAACCCTTTCAGACTTCCAGACTTTCTCCGGAAAGATTCCTTGGCGAGCACTCGCACGGGACCTCATGGGGTTTTTAAGCTTCGGAGCATAGATTTGCAAGCCTCAGACCAAACCGGGTTGAGGGTCTCCGTCGCAAAGCGGACACGTGTATGAATAATCAGGAACCTAGTCTTCTGGTATTTTCTGCCGTCATTCTGGGTGTGAGATGTCCGAAGTACTCAGTGTAAACTGAGAACAGTAAACCCTACGTTCCGCTAAATTTACTGCTTTTACAATACCCATTCATTTGTTCCTTGTGACTGCATTCAAACCGTCATCTCCATCTGTAATCGTCTTCTTACTCGTTCACTCTCAGATGGGTCCCCCCTTGACTGCAGGCTCCACGAAGACAAAGACGTCATCTGCCTTCTCGTGTGTCTCATCCAAAGCCCTGATGCAGTTTGGTTTTTTTTTAATATTAAAGTATGATCTCCCTTCATCCATGGTTTGTTCCAGAAATTCCCCTACACGTTATACGCAGAGTAATTGCTTAAGGAACCAATTGGATCGTGTCGTCATGTTTGTTATTGGTTATGGCCCTTCGTGTCTGGCTCCCCATTTCTTGGAAGTCTTGGAACCGGTAGCGAATGGGCTCCCCAGGAAGCTTGCTGTGCCCTAGCTAGTGGGGACCTCTCACCCCCATGCCACGGTACGTGGAATTCACTCTCCAAAGCAAGGATCCAAGCCCTAAGTCTGTCAAGCTTTTGTTAAGGGCATCATCGCGTGCTTCCCACCCGCCACGTGGAAGGGACCCTGCCGTGTTCTCATGGCTATTTTGTCGCACGAAGCTCCATGTCAGGCGTGCGGGTGCCAAGGAACCACCGGGGAATGAGTTCCTGGCGTTTTCTCTAGAACCTCAGGGAAGATTCTGTTGTTGTTCTGGAGGTCTTTGTTGCTTTTGTTTTTTAATTGAATGTTTACCGTGCCCGCCTACAGGGCCCCGAGCATTTGCTGGATTCTGGAGCTGCGTCCGCCTGCCACCGTCGATTGTTTCTGCAGCAAAGGAATTTACTTTCGCTCTTTTGTCCAAATCATGCTTGTGGGGCTCATCTCGGCGACTTTCTGTTTTCCATGGTGAGACTCCTACACTGCGTCACTTCGATTTTTCCCACGTAGCGATGCGCCTCCAGGGCTGCGTTTCGTGAGCGCATCTTCTCCGTCACTCCTCACCTACTCCCCCTCGGGGGGCTGGTGCCTCCATTTAGAGATGAGGGATGAGACTCTCCAGGTGCAGCAGGCGGGGGTCTGGGACCAGGGGGGTGTGACTGGACTCCCGAATTGTGTCCTCACTCCTTGTCAGTTCCTGGGGTTAGATCAGAAAGCTGGAAGAAGGAAGCTCTGCGGATGACCGAGTCGTAAGCCACACGTAAATCGAAGTGCGTTACAGTTAAGCACTTTTTTTCCTGCTGAGTCCCATTCTTGGTGTTTTGCACAGCCCATAGGTCCTAGTTATTCTCTGCAGGTGAATGCAAAGGCTCTCTGGGACTGAAGATGGTATCTCTGCTACAGGAATGCGGAACCCACAAGGACCTCTCCACCGAGTCTCCCCCGGGCAGTCAGGGAGGAGCCCCTCCTTCTACACCCCTCACAGGACCATTCATTCCGGAGATAAAATAAAAGATCCAAGACAGCGTGGCAGATTCTCCCCAGATTTAGCAATTTGTTATGTGGAGAGACCAAGCCTGCTGAGGAGCAGCCCTGAAAGCCGAGTAGCTACTGTCTTCTCCCCACGAAATCTTGCGGTCCTGCTCATGGGAGGGGGTACAGATGCTCTTTCCAAGAGTTCGTGAAGGTCAGCGGACGGCAGCTGCACGGCGTTGCTTTAACTCCTACGATGGTCAACCCTCTGGTCAACTTGGCTGGGATAGCTCTGTCTCTATCTGTCTCTATCTCTTTCTCTATCTCTATTTCTCTATCTCCATTTCCATCTCCATCTCAGTCTTTATCTCTGTCTCTGTCTCTATCATCTCTATCTCTATCTCTATCTCTCTATCTATCTATCTATCTTTATCTATCATCTATCTAGCTTCCTACTGGTTCTGTTCCGTTTCTCTGGAGAACCCTGACTAAGACAGCTTCTTTCCCCAGAAAATTATCTGCACTTCAGGGGTAAGCACAATGCATTCAGTTATGTAAACCTCACACAAGCGGTCCTATAGAATATGTATTAAATTCATATTTCGTGTTGTTGTACGAATGGTGAAAAGGATGCGACATGCTGATGATGATCCTGTTTAAATTAGCATCCCTTAGAGGCCCGATGGGACCATGGGGTGCTTTTGTGCAAACCCAGAATAGCTCTAACAGTTGAGTGTAAGGCAGTGTTCGGCAATTGACCTCCAGGTTCTTGGGGCCCAGCTGCCGCCTTTCCTAAGTTCGTCTGCTCTTCACCAGCACGTGACAAGCTTCCTCATAATGAGCAGCCTAATTTGTGGAGACCTGGAAATAGCAGTTAAAATTAAAAAATGCAAACTTCTTGCTTGAGCAGAGTAGTGACTTCTTTTTAGTTGGGCGAACCGATGCTTATGTCAGTAAGCACAAGGAGCTAGGTGGAGGGGTCGTGGCCAAGTCACTGCGGTCTCCCCCGTCTCCGTCACTGAGGAGGTCACGTCCGAGACAAACTTACACCCCGGGTGCTCTTTCTCTCCTGACCCTTCAGAGGGAGGCCAGCCGCCATGCTGAAAGCTGACCTCCTGGGAGGTCCACGTGTGCAGGAACCGAAAGAGACCTCCCGCCAACACCAGTGAGAAACCCAGATCGTGAATCTGAAGTGGACGAGGAATGGCATCCTGCACGCCATTCGGACCGGGATGCCCTGCCCAGCATCTCCCCGCCTCATGAGACACCTGGAGTCAGAAGAACCCAGCTGGGATGCGCCGGGATTTCTAACCCACACAAGACAATGCACTTAAATTTTCCAAGTTGCCGATTCAGGGGCAAATTATTACACATTAACACATGAGTAATATGATCGGGTTCTTGTGTTAAAGGACCTGAGTTTGTCCCTCAACATCAGTGACCTCTTTCCAGGGCTAAACTCTAAGAAGAGGAACAAAGATGCAAGACACAGGTGACTTTCCTCGTCTGCCGTTAGCTTTCCTGCTGTCTCAGGTAGAAGCTGGCCCGCGTTTGGGGGGCCTCACCTTAACTGCAAAGGCAACACCTGACAGGGTCAGCACCTGTGAGCCTCGCGACTGGTTCCAGGTGGGGGCACTTGGGAACACAACCCTTGAGCGTGTTCAGCTGCTGTGACCAGTGAGGGCAGGAAGCCGAGGAAGCCGTGCTGGCCCAGTCAGCCTCGTGGGGAACCATGGTGCAAGGACACGGGGCTCGGGGCCTTCGGGTACTGATCAAGAACCACCCGCAAGGACAGTCCATCCGAATTTGTCAGGAGGGGGAACACTACAGAAAGGAATTGGTTACTGAATGGACAAACGATGAGAGCGACCAAAGACAAGGAGTCCTGATGGGACAGGAGAGTCTGGCAGAAGCAGAGAAACGGGAAAGTCAAGGCCAGGGAGTTAGGACGTGAGGGGGCTGCTTCACAACCATCTTAGATGGAGTTTTGGACACCTGGGGTGGGAAAGCCAGCCTGCTCGTGTTAAGACGCCGTAACATCATCTCGTGTTCGCTTTCACTCGTGTCGCAGACACTAAAATGGCGAGTCCATCGTTCCCCTGCGATGTGCGGCTCCCATTATTCCGGCTGCTGATGCGATTCATCCTTGACACCTCAGAGCAGTTTGATGAACAACTGTCTTTCCAGGATGAAAATTAAACTGATGTCCTGTGCGCGGGCATCATTCCCACGCTGCCGGTTTGCGCGCAGCTTGCTTTGTGTCACCTCATTTAGATCGGAACTCTGTGTAGTCCCGAACCAGCCAGGACGGTCGCTTTCCATAGGGTTCCCTCTCAGGGCGGCAGCACACCCTGATCGACACGCACCAGCCGGAGCAGAGCACGAGTGTCTGACGAACGCCCATGGCTTGACGAACGTCGTTGTCACTCGTTCTCGGAGCCTCGCTCACCGCTCACCGGGCGGGGCGCGCGTTTCACGCGTTCGCTGCCTCGCGTTCGCTTAATTTTCACGCCCACCGGCTCCCGACCTCAGGGTCCGGATGCTCATTCGGAACTGCGGCACCTCCCCGCTTCTCCTCGCCCAAACCGGGGCGACGCTCGGTGCCCAGACAGAGCTGGAAACCGCTGCACGAAGCTCGGTTAACTGAGCGACGTGCTGACGTCCACTTGGAACTTCCAGGCGTTCAAAACCGGGTTTTCCGAGCTCACTTTGCTGAGCTCCTGTTTTTCCATGATCTTCTAGCGGGGTTAGGGTTTCCAGGGCCCGCCTCTCTGAGAGTCCTGTGCCGTGTCCGCTTTCATCTTTTCCTCACATCTCTCCCCCAGTCACCGCCCTGTTGCCGACAGGGACGTGGCCATCGAGTAGACATCTACAATGCGACACGATCTTCCCGCCGGTCTCCTACTTCCCCAAAGACGCCGTGTCGTTCTGCCGCTGTAGCCGGTGTTCCCACAATCCCCGCGTGTTTGCACGAGCCTGCCTGCCATCTCCTCGGTCTGACGCGCCTTCGCCCGTGCTTCAGAGCAAATCCACACTCAGCCTTCCGTTTGTGGCACAAATAACACCGTCCTCTCTGAGGACAACTGTCTTCCCTTCTTCTGAAAGCAAAAGCTGTTTGTTTTGTTTTGTTTTGTTTTGTCACTGACTCCAAAGTCCTTAAATGTCCCTGGATGCCTCTCCAACCGTGTCTCCTAGAAATTCGATTTTCTCAGCTCAGATCCCTGTGGCATCTCAGAGCCTTTCGCTTTCATTCCATTGTACACGCCTTCCCTGCATCTAGTCTCACCTGAAATGCCTCCTCTCTCCAGAGGCCTTCCTTGGTCTCCCTAGGAACATAACATCTCCTTTCTGTCCTTCTCTCCGAAGTGCTTACCTTCCCTTTTTAGTGATTAACATGACACCACCTCTTAATGGTTGGTTTATTTCTCTCCCACAAGACACTAAGCTCCATGATGACAGAGACTTGGACCCTTGTGATCATATTGGGTATCCGTGACCTTTCACCCTAGAAGAATTTTTGTCTTGATACATATATTTGAAAATGAAAGAGATAATAAATGATTCAAGAAACAAGAAATTTGAAAAAGTAGAAACGGCTGCACTGGATATTCGCCTGGTTCTGGTTCTTTAGAATGTGGAGCTAGACACAGAGATGAAGACAGAGATGGACAGAAGTCACACTGGCCATTAGAGGACTTTCTTGCCATTTGACATTTGTCAGATCATTTTCCAGTGACACCACCTCAGATTCTTCTCAGTGTTTCTTCCCCACGATTTTTAGTCGGTAGAACTAACAAGTTGACTCCCCCTCCCCAGGCCAAGGTGTGGGCATCCGAATCAAATTGGGCCAACTGGACTTTCTCTCCCAAGAGACTTTTAATTTCAACAGAGTGACATCTAGAATAAAAAATAAATAAATAAAATTAAAATTAAAAAAAAAACTAAATAAAATGAATAAACTTTGACCCGACTCCTCCCAGGGAAGGGGGTCCCATGTTGCCCGGGATTCTGACCTATTTAAATTTTCAGCCATAATTGAAATCTGTGAATTTACCGTGCCGTAACTGCTATTTTACTGCTCTAACCAGAAATCGTTTCTGTAGTTTGTAAACAAATGACTTCCCGCTTGTTTAGGTCGTATCGTTAAGTCTTTCTACGTGCCACGGTGAGAACCGTGGGTGTCTAATGCTGTCTCCTCCTTTGAAGATATTCCATTTCTGTCTACCCAGCGAGGCATATAATAGGATCTTAATAACTTTGTGAATAAAGTTTGCCAAATAAATCCCCAGTAATATATTCGTCATTTATTTACATTTAGGATGACAAGAAAGTTATTTCAGAAGTAGTTTTAATAAAAAAGAAAAAAATCAAGCTAAAAACCTCTGAAACGAATTGATCGTTATTTATTGAGAAAATGGTAATGAGCCTGCAGTAATCTAAAACGGATAAGACCTGGATTAGACTTTGAATTAGAGGTGTCAGCAAACATCACCTTTTCTTTCCGATCCAAAGTTTGCCAACGGGAACTTTTAATCATGGAAAAGGATCTGGCAGATTAATGAGGTATATATGTCTTATGGGCACAGGAAAAATTGAACCATGTTGTCCAAATATTGTGTGTTAAGCACAACTCCTACATGTATGGACTCTAGAACTGGAGCAAATCACTTCAAATCCTAACCTTCGGTTTCCTTGGCTCTGTTACTACCTAAATCGGTGATATTACGGATTAATGCGAGTAAAGCACTGGCCAGAGGTTGTGACCCTGGAAAACTTCAGGAACAGCGAGTTTGTGCGTACAGGGTGTATGACAGCAGAAACACTGGACTCCATTTCTAGTCGTTCTGTGGATTGACACCTTTTTTGATGAATGTGTAAAACCAGCTTTTAAAACATCGATAGTTTAGGTGTCGAGCAGGCAGAAAGCTTTTAGTCTTCTTGAGAACATTAAAGAAATTATTCATTTCCTTAAAACATTAACTTTGCTCCCACCTTGGTGGTTCCAGCTCCATAAACTTATGTGGAATTGACACAGGTCTTGGTTTGCATTTTATTTGTTGTGATTTAAGAAGTTATGGGGCATCAGAAGTGCACAGAATCAGAGATAGTGTTGCTTAAAATACTGCGCAAGTCAGATAAAAAGCGTGTCTGTTATTCTGTGATCTTAAACCGCAAGCATCACTCCGTAGAAATACTGTCAATCTAAACCATTCCAGATTCATTAGTGAACCCGACGCTGGAAAGCTTGCATCTTTCTGGAGGTCTGGTAATCAGTGGCCGTTTTCATACAATTTTGCCTTCGACATATTTTCAATGTTCTTCAGATGTTTGGGGCAATCCCAAGTTGCATTTTCCTAAAGATGTGAGGAGAGAATTAAAAAACTGATACTTCCAAACTCTTATTTACCTGAACACTTTGTCTTTAAGTGAGGTATCAACAGTTTTACTTTGCCATTTTTGTTCATTATTAAAATATTTTTGTCCACGTAGATGTATCCGATAAATTTAAATTTAGAACACTTGGAATCGGCATGAATGAGGGGAACCACTCTTCAAGGACCACGAGGGGTTCATTTTAACCCTGTATCTCGCGAAGTGAAAGATTCTCATTTACACAGCTCTATGACTGACATGTTTTTTCTAACAACCCATTTTCAGGTTCTCCAGATGAAAAGTGAGAAATTCGCGCTGTAAAGTTGAATAACAAAATCTCATTCACTTCTTTCCATGAATATAAATCAGGAACAATAAACCACTCATGATCACAGTGACGAGTAATTACATTTTTCTTATTTTGGGGGTAGATTTAATTACATATTATTAACAACCATAAAATTGTGACAGTAGGGAGTCTTGGGCCCTGATTTGCTCTTTTACTTTAATAACACGCTTCCGATCCCCCAGCAGTCTGAGGAGTGGATGGGCTGCTCGTTTGACGGCTGCTCCATGACGCGCCATCCGCTGCCCAAAGCAAGAGACTTCAGACTCCTCAGCGAGTCTCAGCGACCGTGTCGACGGGCGACTACTGCGCGACTAACATTTTCAGGCAGAAAATGAGCATGAATTTCTTTCTAAACTCCAAACTACGGAATCGTATTCTCATCTGAAGACTCTGCACAATTCGGAATTTGCAATTTGCGCAACGAATTGACCCCTGTGTTGACATGTAACCCAAATGCAATGGCGAAAGTCGGTCTGCGATCGTATCACTCCCAGATTTCCGTTTTTAGGTTCAGGTGCTTTACAACGTCAGCCAACAGAAGGGAAAGTCTAGAAAAACCTAGAAGATTGCAACTGTTATTGGCCCGTACGTCTTCTTGCTTTTCGAGTACAAACGTCTTCCGTGTCTATTTCCACAGCCCGGCTTGCTGACTAGACGGCTTATCATTTTCCGTATAAATTAGTACGTAATGTATGTAGTTTGGACCCTTCCCCTCGAAAAGGCATAATCCGCTTTCCTGTCGACTACAGCCGCTGTGTGGAGTTTCATGGCTTCGAGCTGTCCTCGTTCCTTCGCTTCTACGGCATGGAGGGGGCCTGCGTGCCATGCGCCTCTGCCCCCCAGAACGGGAAATGACGGTCTCCATCCGTCAGATTAACAGGCCAGTTGGGGGTGCACGGCACGCCGTGGCCACACCTGATCTACGTCCCCCGCAAACAAGGAGACGATGCTTCTCGTGCGACTCACAGTAGCAGGTTATGGAGGAAACGAGGGTTTAAATGTGTCACTCCACGGTTGACAACGCTAAATACGAGGTCTGCAGCGGCCAGACAGGCGCACTGTAACCCCAACAACCTCGAGGAAGAACCAGCTTGCAGCGAGGTCTCCTCGGCCGACGTGGGACGCATCCACGGCCCAGCGCTAACGAGAGGCTGTCGCACAGGGGGCCCAGGCCCTTCCTGAGGGTTCGATACGCCACTAAGCTGATTGATTAAAACCCCATCGTTTGTCCACCTGACTCTCCTTCAACGTAAAATGTTCCCCTTCGGGAGGCGATGGAGTAGCCTCCATAAAGCTCAAGCCTGGTCTAAGTAGCGAGGGACGTTAGTCCAAGGGCAACAGGACGCATCAGGCTGCAGACGACGCGCCCATCCTTCTAACGAGCACTTCGAGTGGAAACGAACGATTTCGTTCTCGGGTGAAATGTCACTCCCCAGGAGCATCCTCTGGAGGCATTAAACACGCAGCGGGCCCTGCCGCGGCCGCTTGCAATTCCCTATAAAAACTCCTCCAGTCACGGTCAGGAAGGGCATAGATTTGCGTAAATGCGATTTCGGTGCCCGTGGCTTTCCGAAGAACGTGTCACCTGTCAGACGGCGTCTCGGGTGAGCATCATGTTTTTCTCTAGTCGCCGAAGGAGGCCGGTTCCCTTTTGTGTTTCTTTTCGTGACTTTTCTATGTTTAGCATGGAGCAAGCTAAGAGAAATCACAAAATTTGAAATGAAGTGAGTGAGCCGTGACTAAGCGGCAGGCGACGAAGGTCGGTGAGGGGCGGGATTGTGCCGGGCCTTTTTGCATATGGTCGACTTGTCCTTTTCCACAACTAATTCGCGGAGCCTTTTCCCGTCTTGTTTCCCCATCTTCACTCAGAGGGACGCCCGCCTCCTCCCCGCCCCCCACCCTGCGGTCCCAGCTGTCTGTCCAGGCACCCCCTGACGTGGACAGGGCTCGCCTCACGTGCGGCACCATCGTGGGTCCGTGAGGTGGGGACGGGCGCAGTGACAGGTGTCCCGGCCCAGGGCTGGCGGGTCTGACCGTGCCGGGGGGGGCGTGCACACCACGAGCTCTGCCGAGGCGTCCCCCGGACCTGGGGCAGAGGGCAGGCACCCTCACCCTCTCCCAAACACTAGGGAGGACCCTGGAGGACCACGGAGGACCACGGGGACCTGCTGCTTCCTCTCGGCCCCCGGAGTCTGGTCCATGGCCTCCGTGAGGCCGGGAGCACCCTCCAATGGCCCCCCTCCACCGCCCCTCCCGGCCCGTGACCTCACGGCCTCCCACGAGCAGCCCCGCTGCTTCTCGTCCTGGTCCTTCTACGTCCCTTTTAGGTTTTAAAATCTCAGTCAGAGCTGGGGAAAGATAATGAAATCGTTGGGAAAAATGTTTAGCCGGAGAGCGTGTCAAAAAAGGGACAGAAATGATGACAGTCACTATGCCAGGCCTGCTGACGAGGAGGGTCATGACCGACGCGTGTGTCTAACGGCTCCATTTTTTGTCTTTTTTCTGGAAGTCTCCTGCTTGTTCACCTGCCGGGGACCTGGTTCGCTGACAGGAAAAGGCGCATGTTCGACCCCCAACTTTCGGGAGACTGAAAACAGACGCGAGGCGTCACGTGTGTCTCCTGTGCGGGTGACGTGGAGTTTCGCCTTCGACGGGCCTCATTCTGGCCCCCAGCCCTGCCGCGGTGATCCGGGTGGCGATTCCATCAGGGGAGGAAACGCCCTTCCAGGTGAGGGCTTGGCCTGCGGACAGTGTGGGGTGATGATCGCTGTGATGTCGCCGCCTAAGGACCAGCTAATCGCCCGCGCGAAGACCGGCGTGCGGCTCGTTTCTGAAAACCTCCGAGGACGGGGCAAAGCTCACATCTGTCCCCGACACGGCCCTGGCCACGCAGGCTCTCCGCTGCCGAGGACATTCGTCAGCGCCAACAAGGGCTGAAGAATCAGAGGATTTCTTTTCCTGTCGAATGCGGTCTCCGCTGGATGCTTCCCTGGTCGAGTGTCGCCGCCATGGTGCCGAGCAGGCGTGTCATCTGAACCTGGCTGTCGCCGGGTAGTGTCGGGCGCCTGCGTGTCTGCACGTGCGACACCTGTCACGCCGAGGACACTCCCCGAGGTGGCCGTGAAGACGGGAGCCCCATCCTGGGGTGCGGCTCTCAGGCATGAGTGTGCTAAGAACTCTTCCGACTCGCCGTGGGGTCGAGCCAGGCCTTGGGACGCGGGCCCTCGGCTCGGCAGTCACAGACGTGTAAAGGAAGCCGACGAACTGAGGACGGGACGATGCTCTCGGACCGGCTGCGATGACCCTGTTCACGACCCTGCCCGCTTGCTCTGCCTTTGCTCTACTCGGGGTGCACGTGCCCAGGGACCTCCGTAGCTCGCGAGTCTGCCGGGGCCTCCGAGGAGGGGTGTCTCAGGCCCCTCAGATCCGCCAGGAGAATGTTCTGGTTAACTTATTTCTTTTGTCAGGTTTCAGGTTTGTTCCCCTGTCACCCAGGTTCAGTTGGCTTTCCCGGGGAGAGCCACTGTGGGCGACCGTGGACGGGGAGTGGAGGGGAGAGACCCGGGGAAGCGGGGACCAAGGCAGGAAGCAGGCGGCAGAACCGAGCTGTCCTCCCGAGAAGCTGGACAACCGCGTCCGGCAGGTGCCGCCCGGACAGCGGGCTCCAGAACCAGCCCCGGCGCCTGGCAGGCGGGCGGCAGCCACACGACGCTCCGGTCCCCGGGCTGCAGAGGGGGCTCCTTGGTGACCGTCCCGCTTGGGCGGCCGAACCTTCGTGGAGTCTTTATTTTAACTTCATGAAGTTTCTTTTTTTAATCCAAAACGAGAGTTCGCCAAGAATCGTGGAGAGAATAACAAAGAGAACGTCAAGACGGAGAACGTGCCGCAGGGGAGGAGGGTTTCTCTCGTCCCCCCTCCACGTCCCCTCAGAAGAAGAACAGCCCCGAGAGGGGGGCCGACAGAGGCTTTTATCCTTCAAGTGGAAATGCCTAGACACCTTCGTTTCAACACTTTGTGCAAATACAGAAACTAAACACACACATTACGTAAAGAGCACGGCCTTTCCTCCAAACACTTCGCCCTCTCCTGACTGCGAGGAACTTTCGAGGATGGACCGTTTGTGTCTTAGACGTGTCCTCCCACCGGTTAGACGTGACCCACCAGGCTTTGGGCTTCAAGCCCCTTTGCCTTCGAAAACCCTGGTTCTTCCTTTGGCTCCAGCCGCCCCAACGGAGGCCAAACCGGATCGTGTTCATTGAACCCCGGTAGGGGGTTTGCACCGGGATTGCACTCCCGTGTTCCAAGGCCGGCTCTGGAGGTAGAGAAGCCGCTGGGACCGGACGCCAGGGGAGTGTGAGGCCGATCCGTGAGGCTCCACGCGGAGCGGCAGCGAGACCCGCGTTTGCCCACGAAGGCTGAGCGAACCCGAAAGGGAACCTGCGGCAAGGAAAAGCCCAGGACCGCTCTGCGGGATCACAGGACTCCTGCACACGCACGCACCGAGCCTGGTGGCCCCATGAGATGTGGGGACGTCGACGGTCCAGTTCTCTGCGTGGAAACGGGGCGTAGACAGTAACAACAAAAACACGAACGACGAGGCCTGATGCCTGACTGCACGTACCTGGCCCCAGTGGAGAGGAAGAGCCAGTTTGTGCTGACGGAAGGTGGACGAGTCCTCAACAGGCCTGTCCGGGCGTCCCCGCAGGGTCCGGGGTCTCCGGCTCCAAGTCCAGGGATGGCGCGTTTGACGGACCTCGGCCGGCTGGGGCCTTATTCACAGACACTTTTTCCCGCTGGTGCTCAGAGGGCACCCCTCGGTGCCACGGAATAAACAAGTTAACACATGTTGCCCAGATGCTTCCAGAATGAGGTAACGTGTCCTGTCGACTGTACGGACCGTCATCAATCCTTTCAGAGCTTTCACGCCGAAACCTCGTGACTTAAATTACACGGGAAGAAAATATCCCCATGCGCCTCGCGTGCCCGAGAGCCCTTTCGGAGCAGAAAGGGAAACACGAACAAATAACAAGCCGAACGCAGGAGGCCCTGGGGGACAATTAAGGGCGAAACCCAGCCTCACGTCTGAGACGTCCGGGATGAAAAACAACCCTATTACTTTCACATCCACGCTGCGGACCCGATGAACCAACTTTAATTAAAAACAGACACAATCATATTTTTAAAGGACCTAATGGATTCTCAGGGCGCAGGAGTGAGTGAGGGGACGGGCCGCCCGCGGTGGCGTGGGGCCTCGTCTCTGCCCCACGCGCCCTGGACCCCTCCTGAGCGAGGCGCAGGGAGAGATGGCGAAGCAGCACCCCTGAGTGTGCGAGGGTCGAGCTGCTCGGACGGGCGACCTGCCCTGCTGAGGGCCCGCCCTCCTTCCCCCCACGGTCCCTCCGCCAGGACACCGCCCCCCGCGTGTCTCGATGCACCGGGCCTTAGCTGGAGCCCGAAGTGTCTCGCCTTTCTACCCACTCCACACGAGCACAGGTAAGTCTCGTGCCGCTGGCCTCCTCCACTCCGCTTCCGAGGTCCCAACCGCAAAAAGGAAACGGAGCGGGACCGGCAAAAGCCCTGAGTGCCTGCACCCGGCCTTCTCGAGCTCCTGCGAACACCGCTCCGCACCAACGCGGCTCGGACTGCGAGCCCAAGGGCCCTTCTGCTTTGCTTTCGCACCCACCGCGGTTAAAACGAAATAAGAGGCCGGGGAGGAGGTTATGACGGCCGGGGAGGGAGGAACCCGTTCTCGGAAACGAGCTCGAGGAAGCAGATAGTTACTCAGAAGGGGGGGGGGGGGCGGAGAAAAGACACTTTTGTTCGTTCCGTCTCCTTGGCTCCTGGTGGAAAGGCGGTCTACGCTCTCGGTCGGAGAGCGTTGCTCAAGCAGAAGAGATTGCTCAGGCGTGGGATGTCAGAATTGGACTCGAGGACCCTTTCGTGTTAGCTCCTATTTCCACGAGGAAGCTCTGGGGGTGAGGGAGGTGGAGTGACACGTTCCGAGGCGCACAGCCACTTAGAGGGGAGCCTCGTCCGGCGTTTAACCAATTAGTCTGTCACACGGGACAGCATCAGGATTGCATCTGCGATCGATAGACGATAGATGATAGATAGATAGATAGATAGATAGATAGATAGATAGATAGATAGATAGATGGATGGATGTTAGATAGAGATAGATGGATGACAGACAGATGACAGACGGATGACCTGGATATGCCCGTGTGTGTGTTCGTTACTCACATGGCTCCATCTCACATCATCTCAAGACAATTCCGCAAGATTCTAGCCCTTCATCGATGTAAAGTCGTGTTCATGTTCTCATGTTATTGTTTACTTAGCGTGATACACAGAATGGCCAAAGTTCACATGCCCATCCTGGAAAAATCCCCGGCGTCACACAGGTCTGTTGGGGTGTGACGTGGCCCTGAGCGAGCCGTCACCTCCTTTCCATCTCCTAGGGTCCTGTTCATTGCAGCGATTCAGAGTCGTGCTGTTAATACTGATAGCGTGACTGTTCGAAAACACGACAGGAGATAATGTTTTTAAAAAGATCCTTAAAACAGTTTTGTTAAATTAAAAAGCGATAGCAAGTTGTACCGGGGAGCTAATCAAATTAAATTTAGGATTTTTCCCCCGCGATGACTTAGTAAGTGACAAAAGCGAAGGCGCACGCGCCATCGACCCACGACCCGCAGGATTTCCCGTTCTACCGAGAAAGCGGCGGGCCCCGCGCTGGATTCCATCAGAGTCGAAGCTTCCGAGGAAGAACTGGGCACGAGGGCGTCGGGGCCCAGCCCTCTTTCCCCTGTGGACATGAAGGAAACCTCCACAGAGGCCAAGGAAGCTTTAAATGTGTTTTTGTGCTTAGGTCCCGGGAGGAATAAGGACTTCCCCACGTGGACGAGAGCCGTCTGCGGCGTCCCTCAGTGGTCTGGGCCTGAAGGAGCGGGTCGCTGCGGTGGCACCCCCGACGTAAGGGACGCCGCCGGTTTTCGCTCCGCCGAGGAAGACGATGCCGGGGCTGCTCAGGACACGGACGCCTTCCAGCCCATCCCTCGTCCCCAAGCCCCGTGGCTCCATGACCTCCCCTTCTCACCTCGCGCGTGGAGTCCTTCTTTCTCGGCATTTTAGCCACAGAACTCGGAGCGTTCTGGGAGGCAGCTTAGCAGCAGCGCCCCCGGGGCTTCTCAGACTCGGAAAGACAAACCCTGCGGGGGAATCCGGAAAGCTACAAAATATTAATTCCCCCCAGTTTAGGAGGTGGCGTGGGGAGAAAGCCGAGTCCTTTCACTCGCCACTAATTTAACGAATTATCTGACACTGAAAACACGTGGATAGTGTCAAACGGAACGCACAATCGAGAGTAGCTGTGAATCGGGACGCTTCAGAGAAACCGGGGTCTGCGGGGGGACTTTGGCCCCGCACCTCCCGCCGTCCTTCACCCCCCTGTGGCGTCGCGTGTTTGAACGGAGGACTGAGAAGCAGCAGGGATCCGCTGTGCCCCGCGGGGAGGAAAGCCCGCTCAGAGCAGCGCGACGTGGTCCCCCTGTGGCTGTGGCTGTGGCTGTGAGCGCGGCTCCGCGTCCCTTCCCCCCTGCTCGCTTCTGGTTGCAGGTTTCCTGTCTCCACCGTGGCACAGAGCAAGGGGAACGTTTGCCCCTCCGCCCGGGGTCCCGTCCCGCTCCCCACGGGGTGCAGGAGCACACAGGTGGCACGGCCGCATCTCCGCTTCTGGCTCGGCACGATTTGTCGTGTGGAAGACACTAAAACGCCAGGGTGCTGAGGCCCAGCCCCCTCTCGAAGTCCCAGTTCCTCACAACGGAAAATCCGGCCACACGAACAGTCGCCAGCAAGATGCACGTTTGGCCTGCACCAAGGTCGGGGCTCCAGTGGGGCTCCCAGGGGCTGCGGACCCAGCGAAGGACCCGGGTCCCCCTCCGGTCTCGGGCCCTAACTTTTGATGAGAGGCGCTGCGAGGTATTTTTGCAAAAAGTGTGGCTACGGGAAGGGGTGGAAAGTGGGAGCCCGTTTTGCAATGAGGGCACCGTGACGTCTTTGAGAGTCAAAACGGAATCGTGAGATGTTATTAAGCAAAGAGGGAGGAGATGTGGAAAAGAGGAGGCTGCTGAAAAACGGTGAGTGTTGTGACCATTTCAAACCCGTCCCCGAGGGTCAAGAAGAAAGGATGGGCACAGCAGCAGCACCCCGTCTGCGTCGTCGTGTGGGTGTGACCCCGTTTCTGCGTCCTTTCTTCTCTGGGTGGCCCTTCAGGCTGTTTCCCTGTCTGGCTGCTGGGATCATAATGCGTGGAAAAGGGAGTGCAGGCCGCTCTCCACATCCGGATTTCACCTTACAGGAGCTCGTGTTCTGGTTCTTAATCCGGGGCGAGCGTAAATTCTACACCGTTTTCCACAGCAATGGCAGCGCCTTAATGCCCACCGACGACGCGCAAGCGTCCAATGTCCTTGCCAACGCTTGTTACCTTGTTTTGTTTCATGACAGCCGTCCTCACGTACGTGAGGGCCATCTCATTGTGGTTCTGCCTTTCACTCCCGTGATCAGGAGTGATGCCGAGTAGCTTTTTGTGTCCATCTATCGGCCATTTCTGTCTGCGTTGGAGAAAGGTCTATTCAGTTCCTTTGGTCGTTAAATCGGCCTATTTTTTATTTTGCTTTTGTTTTGTTTTCTGTTTGCCACTGAGCTGCATGAATTTCTCATACAGTGGGCCAACTCACTTCCTATCAGAGAACCCATTTGCAAATACTTTTCCCATCCCCTAGGGCACCGCTGTACCTATTTGAGGGTGTCGTCTGGTTCAAGGAAACCCTATCATTTGAGGAGACATCAGTCTGCCTGGGGGACTTTATGTTCGTGAAATAAGTCGGTTATAAAAGGATGGATTCTGTGTGATTCCACTTTTAGGAGAGTGCTAAACTGTCGAGCTTATAGGGGCAGAAACACAGTTGCCAGGAGGTGGGGAAAGGGGAATAAAGTCGTCGTGACACCAAAAATAAGGTCTATAGACCTGCCGGGCAGCTGTAGTCAGCGGGGCGGTGTCACACATTCACGAAGTGGGCCGGGGCGTGTGAAGCATCCTTCACGCACACGCACGCACACACGCACACACGCACAAGAAAATAAAACAACGACTTTCCAAGGTGTTGAATATTTTTATTGCCTTGATTACGGTAGTGATATCACACTTGTGTGCTTATGTCTGAGTTAATCACGTTGTGGACATTAAATAAAGGCAGTTTAATGTCTATCACTCACACCTCAACGGAGCTACAAAAAAAAAACAAGAAAATGACATATTTCAATAAAATAGAATAATCGCAACCATGATAAACAGACTAAAATAGAGAAAAATGATAAACAAATGGCTTTTTTAAGTTAAAAAAGTAATTAACGGATAAATTATGTTTCCTTAACAGACAATTTCAAACAAAATCCACTAAAAAGGACAAGCTGTACTCGCATACATAACGGAAGGCAGTGAGTCCACCGTGACGTTAAAGGTAAGTTCTTTCAAATTCATTTTAAAAAGGTAATTCTCATCCCAAATCATGGAAGAGATTTAAAAATAATATTGAGTATCTTTCATTCTCTTTTAAAAACCCAACAAAAGGCTGACAGGAAGCCTTGTCAAAGCAGCTCAAAGAACACAGTATCTTCGAATGCATACGTAGGCACCCCGACTGCGATTTGAATAAATTTATCCCAGCGTCACATTAAAATACTATGCATTACCACCATGGAGCGATGGTTTCAGAATGATTTAATATCAGCAGAAACCTGATAATAGGAATCATCAGGCTAGTAATTAAAGGGAGGAAAAGCATGTGACAATTTTGAATAAAATGCTGTCTGCTCCTCGCAAATATTGCTACTACACTAGTGATGAATTTATACAACCTTAACATGATAAAAAAATCATACAAAACAACACAAATCTGAGAAAACGCCAGGATCAGCTGACTAACGTTGATCTGGATCCCTCTCTCTCAGAAGTCAATAGAAATAAGAGGCATAAATATGGAAAAGGATAAACAATCGCAGTCACTTATAGGTCTGTGACGTACACCAGCAGAACAAACAGAGAAGCTCTTAAAATAATGAGGTTCCATGATAAAGTCAAATATAAAATAAACACTAAGGAACCCTCTTTATTACAGCAATATGCGTTTACGTATAAAAGAAGCTTTGAAATAGTCCTAAAAAGTAAGAAATACACACATAAGCTGATGAGAAACGTGCGTGTCTGATGCAAATAAAATCCTGCGGCATGACTGGGGGAAATAGAAGTAGACCAGACGGAGAGACGCAGGCTCTGAAACGGAATCTTTCCGCACGGCGGAGATTTAAAGTGCTTCCATCGTAACAAAATCCCGACGAAGTCCCATTGAGATTGTTCTGGAGCGCGTCAAGGTCATTCAGGCTGTCTCCAGAAGAAAGATGGGAGGGGAGACCGTGGGAGCTGGGTTTTGCGTACGAGGAACAGGGTGTCTCCCTCAAACGCAATCAAGAAGAAAACGACGGCAAAGCAACAAAGGAAATAGATGGCCAAGAGCGGTTAAAACGCCTCGACCTTTCGCTTACATTCAAAGCACATCAGATTAAGCTTAACAAATATTCACGACGTTTAGCTTATCAGTTGGGTGTTTAAACCTCAGATAAAACTGTGTTTTTTCATCGGGCAGCTCATCTCAAAGGCTGCCCGTGTCCAGGAAACCGAAGTCTGGGGGCACTCAGGCTTGTCCGCGAACGTTTCTTGCGCGCCTGCTGCGTGCCGTGAGAGGGCGCAGAACAGTCCCCGCGGGAGGTGCTGGAATGAGAATCCCTCTCCTCGCGCACACCTGGGCCCGATTTAGCACAAAGAGACCGGGAGAAGGGGACAAGGTCTCTCCTAGGGAGGACACGGCGCATCGATCTACCCCGGGTCCCTCTGAAAGCGAGTAGATGACGCGGTGACACGGATCCTTTGTTTTCCTTTGGCAAAATCTCCCCTGGAAAGCTACACGATGAATTATCATTAAGGTTCGGAGCCACGTTTTATCCGGAATCCGAACCGGGAGATGGAGAGATGCCCCTGCCGCGAGACTCGTCGTCTCTTCGTCTTCCAGGCCACCCCTCGACTCCAAGATCAATGAGCTCCGCCCCCGGCAGATGGGAGACGAGTCCCTGAGTCAGGTCCTCAAGCCCCTGATGCGCCGAGCTCCCGTTCGCCCTCCCTGACGCCGCCTCGTGCTTTGGTCCCGCTCCATCCCATCGAAAGATGACGGAATCCTCGATTTGATGGTCACCACATTTTTAAAAAGGAAAAAGAACCGGATGAAATAAACGTGGATCATGTTTTCATTGAACCCAATATCCCCAAAATGGTAAACAGAAATAATGGCGTCTTTTTCATTCTTTTATTATTTTTTATCTATCTATCTATCTATCTATCTATCTATCTACTTACTTTTGTACCAAATCATCGATATCCGGTATCAGAAATGGCCCCAGGAGGAGCCAGTGGTCAGACTCAGCAGGAGCCTCCCAGACGCTCCAGCACCTTCCCTCGCTCCGGGCAAACGCTCCCCGCTGCCAGGTTAGTCCCCGGGGTAGGGCTCCCACCAGGGGACCCACCCGTGCCACAAAGCGTGATGGCCCAACGCGCCTCACTGCCTGGGAGACCAGCCCTGCCATCCCTGAAACTTTCCACTCTCCTAGTCCACCTGCGGGCGCGCCTTTCTCTTGCCTTTTTAGCATCAGACCCCCCCTGGGGCCGGAGTGGATCGATGCGGCATAAATCCGTGCGTCCGTCTGGGTCAGGTCTCCCCGTGACGCCGGGTCGGCCCCTCTAGGTCCACGGCACAGACTCTCAAGCCAGCGGGACCCTGAGTCACTCCTCTTGCGCGTGTCACTCATGGCGTTTCTAACAGAAACGACGAACGCCGTCGTTATTCTGTGTTTCCGCATCTGTACGCTTAAAATAAGATTAATGGTTCTTTATTCGTCCTCGCATCGTGGCACTTGTGTAGAGACACCGCGGGTCACCTTTGTCACCCCGGCGGTTCGGGAAGCGTCCGCCACCTTATTCCTAACCGCCGGAGACTCGGCCTGCAAGCACCGTGAGAACACGCAGGCGGCTCGGCGAGGACTTTACGACTTCCGGACGGTGCAGGGGGAGAAACGAGACCATCGCCCACATCGAACTCGCCCTCTTTGCTTTAGCAGCTGCGTCTCCAAAGAATGGAGCTCCCCTGCGGGGATCGTGTCCAAACACGGCAATTCCTACTCAGGTGTTACCTTTGGAAAAATAAAAATAAAAAATAATAAAAAACAAAGTGTCTCTTGGAATAAAGATCATAACAAAGTCTGCCTTCAAGATTGTCCCCGTCGATGGAAAACTATTCGACAACCACAAACGTTTGCGAGCTCACACCCCACCTCGACGGGCCGGTTTTTCTGCATCCGAGGCACGGGCGTACCTGTCACCAGCTGACAGGGGGCCGAAAGGTCATACATTGACCTACCGAGCCGGGCGTTGTGAATCCGAATCACCCTCAAGGAAAGGAGTCACCGAAACAAGAGTGGGCCAGCCTGGACCGAGGCATCAGCTGGGGCGGGAAACTTGAGCGTCACAGCGGAGCTTCTTCTCCTTCTTCTCCCACCAGCGCCATCGGGGAGACTGAGAACGATTTCCCTCCTGCCGTGGTTGACGGGTCTCGCACCTTTGGCATCTCTGACCACCGCGCCCCGAACGGGCCCTGGCTCCGTGGTCGGTTTGCGGGGAGAAGCGGGGCGCATCCGGGCGCTGGCTGCAGGGAACGTAGCTCGAGGTAGACCAGCGGGACCGGGAGAGCAGCTGGGCTCCGACCTGTCACAAATGAGAAATTGGGACGCAGGGACCCCGTGGCAGGGGCGCCCGCGCCCCGGGGACGTGCAGGCCTCTTCCAGAACGCGGGAGAAGGCTGCGTGGGTCGCTCCCGTGATGGATGACAGCAGAGGGACCGCCTGGCAGAGACGGCCCGGCTGCGGTGGGCCGGGACCAAGGGAGGGGGCTCCTGGCACGCCGAGCGGGCACGCCTGCTCGTCCTCTGGCTTTGGGTGCGGGGAAAGGCTGTTGTGTCGTCTTCCGAGTGTCGCACAGAGAGAGTTTCTCTCCCTCTCGGACCCCGAGATGCTAGTCGCCCGTCCACCCCTCGCCGCCCCGTTTCCTGGTCACTAATGTCGTCACGATGCGCCCGATTTCTAGAAAGCGCGGCCGGATTTCGTCCATCGCAGCCACGTCTTCTTCGGGGCTGCGCCTCCGTGAATGGAACACAAACAGGCCTTTGGAAGATGCTGTCGTTTTTCCGAATAAGATGCCTTTTCCTTTCCACTTGGCTCTACTAGGCCGACCGCTGAAGAAAAGCAGGCTCGTCGGGGAAGGAGATAGAACCCGCGGAGGTGAAGCCTCGCCTGCCGTACGGGGTCGGGGAAATGTGTTTATCCTGAGACGCATTTGGGGAAAAAATCAAGGAATAGCATGAATTCCTTACGAGTTTAGTCTGCGGGGTGAACAGAACAACGACCGCGCGCTACCCTCCCGCGGCGAGGCGGAGGAGAAGCCGATCCTGAGTATTTTGCGTCGCCTCGTGGCTGCGGGGCCTCCGTCGTTTCCGTTTCTATTAAGACTATTTCCGACGTGGCTGCGGCTCTGCCTTTCTAGTCCTCCTTCCCCCTTTGAGGACCTAGGGTCATGACCTCAGAGACACAAGTCCAGGGGCCCCAGGTGCGCGGTCGTGTAAACCCCCTCAGCTGGCCCGAGGCCAGAGGCGGGCAGGCCCCCGCCGTCCCTCTGACTGCTCCGTCTTCCCGCCGGAAACCAGTGGTCGCTGAACCAAGAAGAGCACCCCAGGGTGACGAGGAGCAGGAACCCCCTCCCCCATCCCCCCACCGCGTTGCCCATCCCCCCAGGGGCTGATGAATCGTGTGCTCCCCCCTGAGACGGTCCGGGAGGTGCTGTGACTCCTCCGCCCGCCCCGTGTGGGCGCCGTGGAAACGCGTCGCGTCGGTTCCTGTCCCCGCGCTGACCTCCTCGTCCTCACAGACATGGGCTCGGCCTCCAGGAGTGCCCTGACACCCCACGTGTCCTCCGGGGGCAGGTGCCGCCCCGGACACTGCGCCGGACGGCCCTGCAGGAGCCGGCGACTCGAGCCTGCCATCGAGGGGGCCTGGGGTGCTGGCCGGGGGAGAAGCGGAGCCCAGAAGGTGACAAGGAAGTGGGTCGCGTCGTCCCACGGGAGCCCCGGAGGAAACCAGACGCCTAAAACGCATTTGCAAACCCAAGTGCAGAGCAAACCCGACCCCTGACCTCGAGGCTCAGGGTCGTTCGTTGGGCAGAAGCCTCTTGAACGTCTGAGCTTCCTTTCCTTTGCCTTCCAAAGGTTCGTGCCTTTCAGACGGGAAAAGGAAAGGTCAAACTTTGCATTTTCGCAGGAGGAGGCCGGCGCGGCGCGGCGGAGCGGGCGCCCCTGCCTGTGGCGGGAGCTCAGAGGCGGCTCTGCTAGTCCCGGGCTCGGCAGGGGACGCAGGGCTCGGGGGACGCAGGCCTCGGAGTCCAGACTCTCCTTCCTCTCTCCGGGCTGCGGGGACCGGGGCCTCCTGGCCGCAGGCCGCGTCTTGGGTCCGGCCCTCCTTTTGCGCTTGACTGATCTGCACTTGGCTCTTCATGGGGAGGGCAGCCGAGGACCCAGGCAGGATGGGTGTCCCTCCGGGGCGCAGCGGAGGCGGCCCTGCCTCCCCCTGCCCCACTTCGCTATGAAGCAGGGGCAGCCGCTCCAGCCACGCGTTTCGGTGTTTCTAGAAGTACGCAGCGGACACAGGCTTCATTTTTCTTTCCTTTTTTCTGTTCCATCTTTCTTTGCATTGAAGTTATTCATCGAAACACGTAAACGATGATGTGGTCGCACTTTTGGTGTCACATCCCAGAAACCTTACCAAGACTGACAGCGAGACTCTCCCCTCTATTTTCTCCTAAGGACGTGACAGCTTCCCGACGGTCTCACGGTGCAGTCTTTGGCTTATTCCGAAGTCATTTTAACGGACAGTGAGAGACACGGGGCCCACTTCGTTCTCTGCCACCTGAACATTGGATTTTCCCAGCAGCGTTTGTCAGAGTCTTTCCCCCCACTGAGTGTCCTTGACGTCGTTTTTGGAGCCCCGCGGGACGCCCCAGTGTGGGTGCATCTCCGGCCTCTCTGTCCCGTTCCGTGGGCCTGTATGTCACGAGCAGGCGGGCCTCCGTCACACTGAATCGCTCCGGACAGCAAAGGAAACCATCACCGAATGAAGAGAAAACGCATAAAATGGAAGAAAATATTCACAAACCATACATATCCGTCGTGGAGCGCCAGAGAAACGGAACCAACAACGTACGCAGTTGACCCCTGGACAACGTGGCAGTTGGGGGGGCCGACCCCTGTGCAGCTGTGACTTTTGACCCCAAAAACCGTCACTGCTCACCGCCGGCTGTTGACCAGAAGCTCACCAGTGACGTGACCAGTAGATTAACACGTTTTGTGCATTAAGACTGCTCTTGCTAACTGAACGGAGCGATGGCCCCCATCACCCAGAGGCAGGGCCCCGCAGAAGGCTTCTGTGTTTACTTCTAGAATTTCCATTCGGGTGCCAATGCGGGGGGTGCTCTGCGAGTCTCTGAGCGCGAGGCCCGCAGGTGGGCGCGCAGAGGCGAGTCGCAGAGGGCCCGGCCAGACGCTGCTCTGGACCCCCTCACCTTGTCCACGGGTGACAGGCCCGACAGCCCGAGCCTCGCGCGGTTGGCCGAAGGACATCATCGATGGACGAAAGGACGCCTGCAGGCAAAGGTGAGGGAGTGCGAGGGCCACGTGAGCCACGCCCAGCGCCCTTCACACGGAGATGCAGGCGGCCGACGAGCGTCCCTGAGCTGCTGGACGTCCTGAGTGACGACCGCACGCTCTCCCTCCACGCCCGGAAACTCTGACAACGACTGGGGCCACAATTCTTCTCGGGGTCGCGGAGAGCATGGCGCCGGCCCCTCAAAGTCGCCTCCCGGTGAAAGCTGCTGAGCAACCATGCCCGGAGGGCGATTGGGCAGCGGGAGGAGACAGCCTCAAAACAAGAAAACAATAGCATACCTTATGGCGGAGTCTCATTTCCAGCCATTTGTCCCGGGGAATCAATCACAGACGTTTAAAAAGACGCCCGCGCCGCGCGGCCCTTCGCAGCGTCATTTGTAACGGTGAGAAATTGGAGACAGTCTAGGGGGCTGCCAATAAGAAATTGGTTTTTAAAATATGGACACATAAACTATGATGGGATTCGAGAGAACGATGAGCGGCCACGCACAGGCACGCCGGACGAGATGGAAGAGGGACGGGCTGGAAAGGCGCACGTGGTTCAGCTCGCGCGGAAATGACGCGACTTTTTACCGGGTAAAATGCACACACACACGAGGGGCCGAAAGTGCACATGACATCGTGTTCTCGGAGACTCTGCAGGTGGAGAACGAAGCGGAAGGGCTCCCTCTGCCAAACAGCAAGACAAACGGCAGAGCCCGGGAAGGTACCCGTGTCTGCTGGCCCACGAGAAGCCTGCAGGCCAGTGGGCCAGGTGGGGACACCAGATGGAGACGAATCTGTGCACGAAAAATTAACATGTGATTCAAATGCCACCGTAATTAGCTGGGGAAAACACGGGTGGTTCAAGGAAAAATGAAAACCGGCTTTCGACCGGGCCAGCTCTGTAACGTGGACGCTGGGTGCGTTAAAGGCGTGAATACAGAAGCAAAAACGCGTGGTTAGGAGGAAATCGCGCAGGAGAATTTTTTCCTGGCAGAGAGCGTCGCCAGACGTTTTCGGCAAAACCTCGAAAGCATGCCCCAGCGCGAGGCAAACGGGGACTTCGAAGTCGACAACAAAGTCACAGAGGAGCAGCCGGAGAAGCCGCAGGAAAGGATTCCACGCCCCTCCTCCGGCGCTTTACAAAGCGGCGGACAAGTGAGCCAAGAAGACGGCCGCGGAAGACCGGAACGTCGCAGTTTCCGCTAACGGGCGTGTTTAGACCGTCGCACCGGGGGGTGAAGGACCCTCAGGCGCACACGCTGCGTCTACCTACAGTGTGGCCGACCACCAGCACGGAGGCCGAGCCGCGGCCAGACAGCCCCGGGGAGAAGAGGAGGAGAGAAGCGTGAAATCAGAGAGGAGATGAGTGGTGCCGCGCAGGTCAGGTGAGGTTTTATAACGTTTACCGAGAAACACGAGGAACGTGTCGAACCAGATGTCAGACGTACGGCCAGCACGCACGTCACAGGGTTCGGGTTTCTTCAGCTTTTCACAGAGTATCCAGCGCTCCACAAAGGATCGATAAGGTTTACAGAGCATGGGGCGGCGAAATGCGTTCTTCGGGACAAAGAACATGACGTCAGCACAGCAAGCAGCGGTAGAAAAACAGCTGCGGGGGCCGTGGCGATGCGGGTAGGGGGTGTGGTGGTGAAGAGCGTGCACACGGCGGACCTGCTCTTCCCAGTGCTGGCCCTTTCTGGGGACTCCGGGGGCCCTGGCGCTGACCTGCATTTCTGGGGCTTCCAGGCTCCCGGACCGGGACAGGCCCCAGGGGACCAGGACAGGCCCCAGGGGACCAGGACAGGCCCCAGGGGGCGGGACGTCCCGGGCAGGAGCATGTACGGTCGCCACGAAGAGTCAGCGCGCGCCCCCGGTTGGGGCACCGGCTCACGTAGCTGCCGGAACATTCCGTAAGACATCTGGACCCTCGGACTCCAGGGGCTTCTGCGGGCGGAGACCCCTCACCCCGCCGCTGAGGTCTGCGGCCTCCCGAGGGGGAGGGACGAGAAGGAGGCGACCGTGACTCCTGTGCCTTGGCCTGAGCGGACAGAGTGTCTCTTCGGTGATGGGGACAGCGTGAGAGGAGCCGTTGAGGGACAATGTTGCGTCGTGACCGTTTCGAGACGCCGGCTACGCCCCCACGTGGGGATGTGAGTGGATGCAGAATCCACCGTGACCCCGAAATGCCACGTCCCTGCGGAGGTGGAAGCGTCATGGGAGGCGTCCGGGATGGACCCCCGCGCTCCACCGGCCTGGGGAAGTCGGGAGGCACCGAGGACCCCCCTACGTGCCTTCGGAAGCGTAGAGCGCGGGGGCAGAAAGGAACCGAGCGGGGGCAGCGTGAAGGGAAAGCGACAGTGCGTCCCGAGACGGCGACACCCTCTAACCTGCACGGCCGCAGATGCCACCAGACCCCGGCCGTGTCTCTCCCGCGTCCCCAGCTGGTCGGGACTGAGCCCAAGTCGAACCCCAGACTCTGCCACTCGGGGCGTCTGCCACCCCGGTCCCCGGGGAAGAAGCCGTACGCGCTGGGCGCCCGGGGGAAGGACAGGTCAGCCAGGAGAGGGAGGGCCAGCGGCGCCCCCGGGGCGGTGCCCACAGCGGGGAGGGAGCGGGCACTGGCACCGTGAGAGGAAGCACCCCCGGGGACCAGGTTCGGGGTTTCTGATTTAGGTGACATAAGAGGACGAGCGTTTGAGTGAGAGCGAGGAAGGGCGTCTAGTTCCAAAGGCGTGAGACGCGGCAGAGAGGCCGCCCGCCGAAGGGCCCAGAATTCGTTCCAAAACCCAGGCGGGGACAGGCCCTCTGCCCGCAGGTGCCTCGGGGTCCTGGTGGCAACCGGGCTGACGCGAGCGGCATGCGTGGGCTCCCAGATCACTCCCCTCGCCTCGTGTGTGCCACGTGACGGGTCCACGCCCTGGACGGGTCCCGCTGCTGATGAGCGCCTCAGCGGCCGCCTCTGCAGGGACGCGTGGGCGCATCTCCGACCCCCCTTCTCCATCACGCGGCGAGGCGGGCGGGCGAGGGACGGAGACGAGCCGGGTGTTCTCAGACCGGCCGTCCCTGGGATCGACCGGGACCACGGCCCCCCAGACTCAGCAGATGGCCGCCCCGACAGCGTCTCTGATGAGCCAGTTAGCTTCCGGCGCCTCATTATCACCTCAGATGGGATCTGGAGGAGGCGCCTGCAGCGCGGCCTGGTAAAGGGCTGATTCGGATGCGGCCGGTGGAGCGTGTCCTTTAGGTTAACTTTTTCTCACCAGAAAGAGGCTTTGTCTGCTCGCGGGAGGCGTCTGAAGAGAGGAAGGGTTAGGAGGACACCGTGAAGACATCGGCCCGGCCCCGACGGCGACGCGCGGTCGAGGACAGGCCGTGCACTCCAGACGAAGCACGGTGAGCCTCGGGACAAGCCTCGTTTCGTCGTGGAGAGAAGCTGAGAGCCGGGGCCCTGATCCAAGATCCGTAGTGGCCGGGGCCGGAGGGTGCCCAGCCTCGGCGACCTCGGCCCCGAATCTAGCGGACGACGCGTGGGGCCTGCCGTATCGTTCTCCCTCTCTCCTGACCCCGCGGCCGGGCAGCTCCGCAGCCTCCGAGGCGCCCCGTCCGGTCACCAGAATCCACTGGGGGCGCTGACATCGGTCTCACCTCAGCCGGACCCGGAAGGACTCAGACCCGGTCTGCGGTCACATGCTGGGCCCATGAGGACAAAGCCAGACGGAGGAGAGACCTGCACGGAGGAGAGAGAGGGAGGTGGAGAGGGAGATGGGGATGGGGATGGGGATGGGGACGGGGACGGGGATGGGGATGGGGACGGGGATGGGGATGGGGACGGGGATGGGGATGGGATGGGAATGGGGATGGGATGGGAATGGGGACGGAACGGGACGGGGACGGGGATGGGATGGGGATGGAGGAAGCGTGTGCTGGGGGCATGGTCCCCCCCCCCGCCCCGAGCCAGCCCGCTGGCTGTCCGTCTCCTCCTCCCAGGACGCTGTGCCGTCCCGGGGCCTGAAACGCCCGTCACACTTCCACGGGGCTGACTTCCTGGGGCTCACACCTTACTTCGCAGAGTGGGGCCCAAATCGGGAAAACCTTTGAAAAACGCCTCAATTTGGCCCTGACGCTCAGAGAATTACTCGGCAAGGACTGTAAGGGGAGGCCTGTCCCCAAAGAGCCACGGCACAGGAGACGCTGCGCGACGCCGCTCTAGTTAATAGGCGCCTCGTCGAGCGAATTACGCGATATCAAAGCCTCCGCGAGCGGACGGGGTGAGAGACAAATGTCCTCATCGCAGGAGCCGCCTTCTAAAGCTCTTTAATGTAAAGAATTGCACTGCCGGGGCCTCCCGTTGTCAGAGAGACGAATGACCCGGCTCAGAACGAAACACAGACGTGGAGGGTCGCACCGCAGGGCCCGACGGCGGGAGAGGCGGCCTGGACCGCCCCGGGGTGTCACCCTGGACGGCGACGCCTGCGACATCGCCCACCGGCCCCGGTGCCCGCCCATCCCCGCCTCCCAGGCACGCGCTGCTGCCTTCCTGCCGATGCCGGGCGGGAGGTGGCGTCCCCTGAACACACAGCTGGCTCCTGGGGATCCCAGGAGAAGGGGCCGGTTCACCCAGACGGGATAGGAAGAGCGTGGCCATCCCGAGTCCGAGGGCGTGCCGCCGCGCCCGGCTGCCTGGGCCTCTGCACCTGCCTGCCGCCGCCCGCACCGCTTCTGTCCCGACGCGTCCGTGTCCCTCCCCTGCCTGGCGGGCTCCCTGCCAGGCCCCGGTCACATGTCGGCTCCCCCATAAAGCCCGCCCGAGCCCTCGGGGCCGCCCCTGCTGGCATTCCGTCTCCGCGCCTCGGACACGGGCCCCGACACCCAGGCCTCGCGGGCACTGTGGGCCGTGCGGTCTCAGGGCCAACGGCGTGCGACACGTCTAGGAACGCAGCGACGTCTTCTGAAGAAGCGACGGGAAGGGGGTTCCGACCGTCCATCCGTGTGCCGTGTCCCAGCGCTCCCCGCCCGCCCCGCGCGAGGAGGCACGGCCCTCCCGTGCCACAGGTGAGAAGACCCCGCCCCAAATCGCATGGTCACCCGCGGCTCCTGCCTGAAGCTCTGGGACTCCCCTGTGATCCTTTCTAGATATTTCCAACGCGCCTCACCAAAGGGCCTTCCCCACCGTAATTCGAAATAAGACGGTAAAAGGCCTGTTACAGCCTTCGAGCCAGTCGAAGCCCTCGCGTGGGTTAGGATGGACGTGGACCCTAGAAAAACCCAGTGTTTCCCGTCCATGGAGTCCCCCCCGGAGGCTGAGTGTCGCTGCCCCCTTCAGCTCTGTTTGACCCAAACTGCCGGGAAGCGGAGCTCAGTGGATTCCAGCAGCGCCCTCCCCGCCGGGACTGCAGGGCGAGGCCTCCCCCAGGCGCGCCCCTTCTTTCCCAGGGAACGACTTTTCAGGATAATGTGTCCCGACTCTGATCAAAGGGACGGAGTGCAAGGACTCGCGATCTCCCAAAGGCTAGTCCTCTTTTCAGAACATTCCCTTGCCGAGCCCCGCGTTCTTGAAAGAGATTCTTCAGCGAACCAGCCGGGGCGTCTGGAAGGGCCGACGCGAGAGGCCCCGCTCCGCTGTGGGAGCCGTGGAAGGACGAGGAGGGGCCGCCTGGCCGAGGCCCGGCCGCGGACGAGAATGGGCAGAAAAAAGGAAAAACCGTGCAGCCGAAGCAAGGGCTGGAAAGTCTATTAACACCCCTAGTTGGCTGAGGATGCGCCCCTAAAAGCCTCGGCGGCAGACCCGTGGGTCCCTGGCTGCCTGGCGCTCGGCAGGGGTGCGGGCCTGGGAGCTAATGGACCCCGAGGGCGGGTGGACGTCGTCCTAGGCCCTGGGGAAGCTCTTAGCAAGGGCCTCGCACCGCCAGGGCCTAAAATTACCCCTCATTCCCTGGGGGGGGGGCCTAGAAGGACGCCCGCCCGGATGGAGGCCTCTGTGGAGGCGCGAGCCACGGGAACGGATCCCGAGCACTGCTGTCCCGTCCCCGGGACAGGCTGGCAGACGCGCGTCCCCAGCTGCCGCTCCGCCGGCCACCAGCATCCTCTCCCCTCCCCGAGCCCGAGATGCTCCCCAACACGTGGCCTCTGGTCTGCCCGAGGGACACGTTGTTTGGGGTCTCAGGTGATAACAGGGGACACGTGAGGCTCCTGACTGCGAATCGACCTCCAGCCCGCCGAGCTTCCAGGGACAGGGGCAGCGCGTGACCATGCGCAGTCTCCACGCTTGTCCCCACTGTCACCGTCTCCTCCGCACTCTCCACGCGGCCGGCCAACCCTGCCTGCCCGCCAAACCCGTCAGGGCCACCAGGGTCCCCAGTCCGTGTTCGACGGGGTCCCAGCTCAGACGCCCTTCAGACTCGTGGCCGGTGGTGGCTTTGTCCTGAGAGTCACATGTTGCTGGAAAGACCCCCCTCCTGTGCCGCGAGGTGGAACTGGGGAGCCCCTGACGTCGCTCCACTGGCGGGGCCAGGCCGCTCACGCCCCCTGTCACGCTGTCACCGGGACCTCCATCTGCGTCACAGCTCCTCGCGTCGGCTCTGCCCTCGGTGCTGGGGGCAGAGAGCCCTGGTGACAAGGACCCGTTGTCACTTAGAGGGGACAGGCTTCCTCTCCCGATGCCTTGGTTTGATTCCTGTAGCCAGGGGCTCCCGGGCTGACGACAAACGTCTGATCAGCTCTGCCCAAGGTCCTGCGCCTTCAGCCACGGAACCACGCAGGACCCGGAGCTCCAGGTCCCAGGCCCGAACACGGCCCCAGCCCGCGGGAAGCGTCCACCCTACGCCACCAAGCGGCCGACGGCAGCCACAGGACCCGCCTCAGCCTTCGTGGCCCCGCGTGGGGCTCCCGGGCACCCTCGTCTGCTCCCCAGGGGCCCAGGGCCGGGTGCGCGCGGGAGGGTCCCACACTGCTCAACGCCCTGCCGTCCGCCTTGAAATTCTGGACACTTTACCTGTGAACCTGGGCCTCATTTAATTGTGTCGCTGTGTGTACGCCTCATTTTGCTTAAAAAAAAAGGATTGGGCCAACTTGCAGTGACGTCTTTAGTAAACGAGACCAAGCAGGTTAAAGCTTAGTTCTAAAACGTCGAGTGAGAGCGGGCCGGAGCAGGCAGTTCCGCTCGCTCCCGGCTGCGACCACGCTCTGTGCGGCCTGGTTCCCGTCTCCCAGCGAGGCCCTGGCTCCCCGCCTGCGCGGTGGGTGCGGAGGGACGGCCAGGGGCGAGCTCCCCGGGCCTGCGGGGTGGAACCACGAGGGACTCTGACGCACGGCCTGAGCGAGCGTCCGCCCCGGTGCGCCCGTCTTCGATTTCTCACCCGAAAATAGCAGAAGGGGAAAGAGTACAGGGAGTGCCTCTCCTCTCCTCTGGCCTCTGCAACCTGCCCCGTTCCTGGTGTCTTAGAGCCAAAGCCTTCAGCCCGAAGTATCCTCTTCAAACGTGTTTCCGGGGTGACTGGGCGCTCAGAGTCTAGCCCTCGATGCGCGGGCTCCGCCGAGAAGCCTTGGGGGCTCGTGCTGATGCGGAGACAGATGTCCTCCGATGCGCGATGCACGGCGACCCTTTCCCGTACTCTCCTTCGGAGAAGATAATGGAGCCAGAGATCAAACACACACCTCGAGACCCTGAAAGTTAACTCTGGATCCATGCACATTTGATCTCGACTTAAGCGGATTATTTGAAAATGCTTCGTTTCCGACACATCGCGCGGTCCCCGCCTCCCAAATGCTGTCTTCCTTCGGGTCCACTCAGCCCAAATATCACCAAACGCGCACACGACCGCGCCTGGCACGGGCCGTGCTGCCCGCAGCAGGGCTACAGGAAACAAATAACGTAAGGCGGTCGTTTAGGGGTATTTAACGGATATCACTCAGAATCCCTTTCTTTCGTTTTTTTGTTTAAATTCATTACTTTTTTGCCCCCGAGTTAAGAGGCTCCAGCGGGGCAACCCCTGACGAATAAGCCCGAAAAACAGAGAAGTAGAAGTCGCTATAAATCTCAACCTGTCCAGCCATCCGCATCTCTCGTAGAGTCCCATCCGCTGAGCGAGGGCCGCAGCCCTGGGGGCCTCGCCATGGCACCCACGGGCTCCCCCCCCCGCCACAGTCAGACTTTCCACCTCGCGGTTTAGGAAAAGCTGCTTCTGTTGAACGAGCGACCGAGTGACTCAGTATTTCCCAGGGAAAGAGTCTCTGCCACGGAATCGTGACTTCTCGGTTTGGGGACTCCTTTCCCGGATTCCTGTGGTCCAGGGGGACACCCAGTGGCCACCGGCAGAAACCGCTCCTTCACGGGGCATTGGTGCCAGGTTCCCGCCCCCGCGGAGGCAAAGGGACCGGGCACCCGCTGGGTGACGGGGAGCGCCCCCTCCGCCGACGGCCTAGCGGAGGGTCCCCCTGCCCCCCTGGTCCACACGTCCCGTTTCTGTCTGCGCCCGGTTTCAGGGAGGACTCGCCCAGGGCGATGACGGGCGCCCCTGCGTGTCGCGTCCTCGCGGGGACCAGCCGAGCAGGGACCAGGAGCTTCGTGAACGCGACTCTGGGGCGTCCTCGTGCCAAAGGCTTCCCGCAGAGAGAGCGCACCCCGCCCCGCCCCGTCCCCCCAGACCTAAGGACCCCTGGACCCCCCTGTCGCGGTCCAGACCTCCACGGCCTCTGGAGGGCCCCGGCCCTGAGAGCAGGGTCCCCCCCCCCGCACCACCCACAGCCCCCAGGTGGCCGAGGGCACCCCTGGGCGCGGCTGCGGACACCGCGATGATCCAGCTGTTTGGAGGCCAATAGGGTGACTCGCGGTGTGTGTTTATGTCGCACAATGACGGGGTCACAGGGTCACGGGGTCACGGTCGCGTTTTTTATTTTTATCAAATACGCGTATGTAGGTCACAAACAGTGTGGCTCGATGTCAAGAATGTGAATGAAAATTAGCACACGCGACTCTGAGATGTGGCGGCGACTCGGAGAGCGCGTGTGGCGGACAGAGTCCGAGACGTAACTCTCCAAACGAGCTTGTCCGCAAACAGATGCGCACGCCCGGACTTCCTCACCCGTTTAAACTCTAAGTCGGTCCAGCTACTGTTTTTCTTTTTCTCTCCAGCCCCGGGTTTGCTTTTCACACTTCCTCTGCCCGTCAGAACCCCTCAGCGACGGAGGGCCGCGCTTCGCAAGCGCCTCGCCGCCTTTACAGTCAGAAGCCGCAGCATCGCTCCGTGAACGTTTGACCTCGCGAGGAGGAGCTTCTTGACCCAGTGACTTCATCTCTGGGAATCCTTTCCGAGAAATTAAGGTGGCGCAAGAGAGGGACACAGGTGGGCTCTTCCGACTTCGCGTGGGATGGCGAACGCCGTGAAAACCACGAAAGCGACGCCCTGTGCATCGCGCGTGCGTGCGGCGTGCGACGCTGAAGTTCGATGACCGTTTCGAACGTGACCTTGCACGTCCCTTTGCAATAAAGGAGCTGCCGGGCGACAGCGCTGCCCTCGGCAACCTTCGGGTTCTGTCCTGGAGTGGGATCCTCTACTCGGCGAGCGCCGGCGGAGCGTCCACTCCACAGCAGCGAGCTCCCGGCCCGGGGTGCGCGCCCCGATCCAGACTGGGCCTGCGCCCCCCGGGAGCCTCCCTCTCACGAGGGAGAGGGAAGCACTAAATAGGCACAGTGGTTCGCTGGGGTCGCCATAGGACGGCCCACGGCCTGCGCGCGGGCGGCACCGAAACCGCAGAGACTGCTGTCTCGGGGTTCTGGGGCCCCGGTGTCGCGGGGCTGGCTCTCGTGAGGCCTCTCTCCTTGGCGGCGGGGGGCCGCCTCCTCCCTGTGTCCCCACGTGGTCGGCCCCCGCTGTGTCCGTGCCCGAATTTCCCTCCTTCCAGGGTCACCAGTTGCTGGGGGCCGAGGCCCTCCCGCGTGTCCTCCTTTTGACTTACTTACCTCTTCAAAGGCCCTGGGCCCACCCGTGGCCACGTTCGTTCTCCACACACATCCTGGGGGCGGGGAGGACGAGTCAGCCCGGCACAGCCGGTCAGTGCGGTGGTCAGTATCGGACGATGTGGGACATCACATCCAGGGAGGAGATGGGGGTGACGTTTCGAACGTGCCGGGAAGAGAAGACCCCTCTGATGAGACGCCCGGAAGAAAGGACAGGAGCGCGTCCCACACCGGCCCAAGGAAAAGCGCAGCGAGCAGGGGGGTGGGGGGGTGCAAAGGCGGGTGGCGGGAGCACCCCTGCCGAGTTCCAGGCGGGGCGGAGTCCCACGGGGCCAGCCGAGGGCCTGGGGTGCGTGTCCGTCGCCTGCGATGGGAAGAGTGACACCCCCAAAACCGGCAAAAACTACAAGTCAGGGCGTTTTCCCCCCCTGGGGGACAGGCGTCAAGCATTCGCCGCGCGGAGGCCTGCGTGAGGGGAGAGGGGAGAGGGGAGAGGGGAGGCAGGGCTCGGAGCGGAGCTGGAGGCCGGGCGGGAAGCCGGTGAGCACAAGCGCACGGGCTCTGTGCCTAGTGAGATAAAGGGCCGTGAAAGGCTCCGGGGGCCGGGGGCCACGGCTGGGTGTTTGCTTTCGAAGGTGACCCCGCAGCTGCGTGGGGATCCGGCGCATTCGGCCAAGCAGCAGGGCGGCTGTTGCCCCCATCCAGGCGCGAGGCGGCGGCGTCTGGGACCCGCGGAGCAGGACTCGTCGGGCTGGGCCGGGAGGCGACCGGTAAGCTCGCCTGGAAGCAGGAGCGTCAGTTTAGGCTGCAGCAAATGTGGGAGAGCGGGGTCGGGGGCGACTGGGCGGTGTGGGGCCGGGCCGGGGAGCGCGGCTGGAAGAGGACGGCTCCCGGAGCGACGGGGGTGAGACGGGCGTGCGGACGGCGGTGGGCCCGCCGCCCGGGCCCGGGGTCAGTGCTCCCGGACGTCGGGGGAGAGAGGTGTGGACGCTGGGATTCCACCTCCAGGTCCATCGCCCCCGTCTATGCGAATAGAAGGAAGGGATCGGAACGATGTGACGTCGGGAGGT
Organism: Cynopterus sphinx; assembly: GCA_030015415.1. Lineage (NCBI taxonomy): Eukaryota > Metazoa > Chordata > Mammalia > Chiroptera > Pteropodidae > Cynopterus > Cynopterus sphinx. The sequence goes on along the minus strand of CM057391.1, from coordinate 1,125,151 downwards.
TTCGGTTGGTTGTGCTTGCCGCTGGTGGCCTCTGGGGGGCCGCGTAAGTCCATTTTTCCCCGTTCCTCCCTCTTCACAGGGAATTAGAGCAAGAAGGGAAAAGGGTGAATGCAGGCGGAAGAGTCAGGTGTCCCAACCCGGAATGGCTTTCCCCCTGAGAGGCCAGGTGGGTGACGTCACCACCCCCTGGCATGGGGTCACCGGAGGCGGGCCACCCGAGTGGGGAGGTTCAAACACTGGCATCGTCGAAATGAGTGCGAAGGCCACTTTTGATTTTGTTTCCTTTCTGTGCTTGCCCCAATGGCAGGCAGAGCATCGCCCGCTTCTGCGGGAGGTAACGGATCGCTCCTAGCAAACTCCCGAGAGCCAGGTGTCCAGGCCAGGACACCCCCTGCCACGGCTCGAGGGGCGTGAGTGGCCAGGGAAGCAGGACCAAAGCCGCAGCGAGATTCTTCCAGAAACACATCGGAATGGACAGAATTTCAGAGACCAACAGTACCAAGTGCTGGTGGGCGTGGGGGTCCGTGTCCGTCAGGCCTCTCCGGTCCTGCTGTGGCGTGGGCCTGGGTCCGGCCACCGCAGCTGGACGCGCACCTGCTCCGAGGTCCGGCGACGCTGTTCCAGGTGGAACCGTGAGAGACGAAGCGAACGAGGCCGTTTTCTCCGAAAAGAATAAAGGACGCCAAAGGGGTGAGCCCAGAGCACGCTCCACGGGACGAGACGAGCAGCTTCTGGGCCCGAAACACACGTGGGCAATTCGCACGCCGAAGCCGCGCTACAGGAGCGGTGCGAAGGGGCGCGAGCGGCGAGGAAGGCGGTTCGGCCCCGCGGAGACGACGGGAACGCGGGCTCTGCGCGCGCCCCGCTCCTCCCTCCCCGCCCCCGCGGCTTCCCAGGGACCGCGTCCTCTGGGGCAGCATCGAGGCTCGTGGTCCCGGCTCCATGGCGGCACGTCGTATTTTTGAATAAATCTGATACACCCGGGAGACCTTGTCCAACTAAGCGCCCGTTCAGGGAAGGAGCCCGGCGTTTTGCCAGGCGGCGCCGACACCGGCGTGAACAATGGCAAAGTGAGAGTGTCGCAGGTGAATGGGCTCTTTGTCCCACGCGGGGAAGCCTGCCCGGCGGGGAAGGAACGTGTGGGAACTTGGACAGCGGAGTGGCCCCCGCTGCCAGCCCCGGCTCTCGCAGGAGACGGCCGTCCGACTCAGTGAGGCCAGGCCAACTCCGAGGCGACCGTTCCCACGGCCGCCCTCGTCCCGCACGCGGTGTCACCCGATAGGCTGCCATGCGTGGCTCCACGGACGCAGCTGCCGCGCCGTCGTGTGCAACGGCCACGTCCAAATTTTCTCCTGTTTTATTCACTTTTGTATCTTCTGGACAATTAGGGGCCGACTGGCGGGGTCTGGGCAGCAGCGCCCCACACGCCGCCGCGTTTCGGGTTTGGTCCGGTACGAACCGTGCGACCGCGGGCGAGTCGGTCACCCTTTCTGGACCGGTGCCGCGGCAGCTATGCCGCCTCAGCAAACGGGCAGGACTTGCGTACAGCAGCCTCTCGAGGGCACCCCCCCCCCCACCGAGACAGTGTTTTCGGGGGGGTGAGCCCAAAGGTGAGCATCCGCAGCGGAGAGGGGCGAGGATCTCGCAGCAGCGGGGGGCGGGAGAGGTGCCGGGTCCCCGTGGCTGTTCCGCTCGCTCAGCAGTCGGTCAGGTCACACCCGAGGGAGCAGGCTTCTCGTCACGCGACGGCTCTCAGGTCGGTCTGGCAAGCTTCAGCACGTCGCACTCGCCCTTCACAGCAGCCGTCTAAGGGGTTCGGTGTTCACCCCGCTTCATAGCCTGGGGAAGGGAGCCTCCCGCACTCCGGGTCGTGCGCCCTCGGTCCTCCCTCTGCCAGTTACAAGCGGCGAGTCCAACAGGAGGCGTCGAACCTCAAATCCAGGCCCTTCGCCCTCTCACCGCCGCCGGCAGGCGGGGCGGCCCGGTGCGCTCCCGCGGGGGTCTGCTCGCTCAGCATCAGCAGCGCGTGCGGCCAGCGAGAGCGGAACACAGGGGACACGAGACGGCTCGCACCCACCCCACCTGTGTAAGCCGGACCCGGGCCGGGGAGCAGGGAACTACTCATGCCCGGGCCCCGAGGCGCTGGAGTCCCCGGCGGGGGCCGATGCCAAGGCGAACTCGACACCGGGCGTCCCACTCGCTCTTCCTCCCGGAGGGAGGGAAACTCAACACCCGCCCGCGCGGCGCGCGCCCTGCTATCGCTTTCCTTCTGGGGAAGGTGCTATCGCCGCTCGGACCCGAACCTGAGCAGCCCCGCGCCGCTCGGCCCGTATTGCGTGTCACGGGAACACCGGATCCAGAAAGGGACACTCGGGACGCTCGCAGGCGCGGCAGCCCGGGAGGCTCAGCGCGAACCTCTGACCTGCAGGCCGCTGGCCGGGGCGGCCCGCCTGCGCTGTCAGCATCACCACGGGGACGAGAAGCGCTGTCGGTGCCGCCGCCGGATGAGTCGGGGGTGACAGTGGATGCTTCTCTCTGAGCGCCCGCCCGTGTGGGCCGCCTGGAGAGTCCATGACCACTTCCAGCCGACCAAACCCGTGCCCCTTGTCTCTGGGAGCGGGTCTGTGCTGCACACGAGTGGGACGCATGGGCTTAGCTACTCCACCCTGGAGCAGAGCGGCCAGCGACCCTATGTCCAGTATCTATCGTCCCCCAGTCCCCTCCAGCCACAGGGGAGGGAGAGACTTGCAGTGTGTGCCCAGTCACAGACACCGACGAGAACGAAAGCCGGGTTTCCTTTATTTTCACGACGGCCACGTGCCCAACAGCACACTCATTCGCGCGAGTGCCCGGCCCGGCGTCCGGCCTCGCCCTGGAAGTCGCCACACTCCGCCGCCGCACGACTGTTTTAAGACCCACATTTGCAGAGAAAACCGTGCACTTGGAGATCTTGCATTTGACTGAGCACCCCCAGCTAAGTCGCGTTTTCTGACACGTGGGAAGCACGCCGTGTCCCCGGCGGGACGCGTGAACCTCCAACTGCAGGGCGGGTGATGAGTGAGCGCACTCGCTGTGACCGCTTGAAAACGTGTCCACAGGACGGTCCCACCCTAGCTGTAGGGCCGTGTCGTCGCCATCCTGGTCTCATCGCCGAGCCGTGAAGAAGGCTGAATCTGTTGCTATTTTCCGGTAATTTTTAAAAATAACTTTAATTTTGCAAAAAAGGTCCCCATACGTGACGTATGCATCAATGAATACAACAATTTTTAAAAGTTTTCGGTCACCAGAGGACCTAGCGTCAGAAGTAAACGCTCCAGCGTGGTGCCCGACCGTCTCCACCCGCTGCGTGTGCGTGCGTGTGTGCGTGTGTGTGCACATGCGTGTGTGTGCACGTGTGTGTGTGCGTGTGTGCGCGTGCACGGGCACATGTGTGTGCGTGTGTGTGCGTGTGTGTGCGTGTGCACGGGCACATGTGTGTGCGTGTGTGTGTGCGTGTGCACGGGCACGTGCGCGTATTTAAACACACAGTTCACCCTTGAACAACGCAGCGTTGAAAGTCCCTGTACACCCCGTGACCCCCCCGAACCTTCGGTGGATGTTAACCCGACAGAGCACGAACCCCACGAGGTTCCTTAGAAAGTTCCACGCAGCCCCACTGACGAGAATGCACACGTGCAGGACCCGCTTTGACCGAGGAGGGAAAGTCTACGCCAGGCTCCGGAGGTTGCCTCGCTGCATCCGTCCCGACATCTCGGAGCCGGAACGTTTTCTTCTGGAAGCCGGAGCGGCCTGAGCCCTGCAGCCAGCCTTCCCGACCCCCCTTCTAGCTCCGCTTCCCTTTTACGGGGCCGATGTTTTTTATTTTGTACTAAGTTTCGCATTTTCAGCAGAATCTGTACGGGAGAGGGAGGGCATTTGGCACTTTTCTGCTAAGTGGAGGCTCCCGTTCTTCCACCTCGGGGGCTGCAGGCTGCGGTGGAGGAAGAGGGGAGGGGACGCTGGAGGCCGCAGCTGCAAGGCGGGAAACACGGTCAGGGACGGCTCATTCGTGCCCCCACGCGAGCTGACACCTGCTTTTGTATTTCCACCTAAACAGACAGCGGCTGTGGAGACGGAGCTCCCACGTGGAGGGAGAGAACCCTGGTTTCTGATCAGCCCAGGGCAGAGCGGGAGAGCCGCTAACCCCTTGGCTGGAGCCCCCTCCACCCCGAGCTCTCCTCTCCCCTGAGATGTCCCGTTCCTGCTCCCCGGGAACTTCGCAGAGAGCGGTCAGCGGCGTGCGCACGGCCGAGTCCGCGGGACCGTCCCCCCGTCCGGTGGTGGCGTTCCTGGAAACAAAAGGCTTTTGTCCACAGGCTGGCCCCACCTGCGCAACGCCCCACCGCTGCCGTCCATCGCACGCAGGAGGGAGGGGACGCGCAGACGTCGTCATCCACTCGGCCAAGGGTCCTTCTTCTGTGGGGAGGGAGGAACGTTTCTGTAACCCTCCTAGGTCCTTCCGCTGGTCCGATAATCAGACGGAAACAGATTCAGGGGACGTGACCAAATTCAGCTCCCGGTGTACGTGTGGGAGCCCCCGCACACGAGAGGGTCAGAGGCCCACACGCGGGACGTCGAGAAGCGGCCGCCATCCTGAGCTAAGGACAAGGCGAGGCGCCTTGGGGAGGCAGCTTATTGCAGGACGATGAGACTGGCCTCGGGCCTCGCAGCGTGCCCCGCCCTGGGGACGGGTCACAGAGTCATTTCTGATGGCGACGCCTCTCATGGGCAGGCAAACGCTTTAAGGCGGAGGAGCACAGCTTCCGGCGCGGCCCACACGACCTCACGGCGCGGCGGCACGTCCCGGGGCGGGGGCAGGGAATGTTCTGGACCCTTCGCTTTTCAAGGAGGAAGGCCGGCGGCCTCCCAAGAGTGAGCCGAGGCCAGGCCCGCCACCGCGCTGGCCAGCGCGTCCCGGAGGGACGTCGGCAGGACCTTCTCGTTACTGTCGCCCAGCTAGCCTCCGTGGGGCTGGGAACAGCCACTTCTCACCCGGCTGGCAGCAGGGCCGGCGCTTGGCGCGGCACCGTCGGATGCCATCTGGCTTCGTGGTGACGGCGGGTCGAGCGTGGCTGCTAAATGACGAAGGACAGCATCCGCTCGGATGCCGGTTTGGCTGTCGTACCAGAGTCTTCAGGGAACATTGACACGTTACGCGGCCCAAAGGGCTGACGACTATTCGTTTTCTTCCTCCTGGTTGTTTCAACGTAACATCTCAGCGAGCGGACGGCCACCAGGATGAAGCCCACACACGAAGGCCCGCCCTCCTCGGCGGCGACCTTATTGTCGCGTAAGGCCACACCTACGCCCTGCCAGAAGCATCGCAATTCGTCCCGATTTCCCACGTCTCTGTGGGGGAAGCTTCCTCAGCAGTCGTGACGGCCAGGGGACCGGCTGCTCCCCTCTGAGGACTCCCCGCTGTGCTCCCCGAGCCAAGCCCATCCGCTGTTAACCATTGTCGGTGTTTGCCAGCACCTCGTCCGCAGGCTGAGACGGTCCTCAGTCTAACGACGGGCTGAGGAGGGCTTCAAAAGGGCGATTTTCACGATGTGCGAAGTACAGCTCGATTTTAAAAAAGGACCGAAGGGCCCACCCTGTCCAGGGGCCTAGTTATGCGAACACGTGCGCGGGCGTCACTGCTTTGCTTTCTTGTGTGTGTGGTGCTCGAAGGGGACACATGAGCGTAACGCAGGGGGGTCCCCCAGCAGCGACGAGCGCACTGCCCCCTCCCATCTTTAAGGCAGGGCCGGTTCTCCCGCACGTGGCGAACCCCAACTACAGCTTTTCCTCCTGACCCTGGCTCCGCGCGCGCCGTCTTTCTAATTTACCTCTTCTTCGTGTTGGCCTTCACGCTGCATGGCCTGCGAGAATCGGCTAATTCACTTCGCTTGCTTCCGTCATTTGTTTTCCACGCTGTTACGAACCGGGCCCTCCCGTGGGTACCACCGAGTTGAATAAACTTTCACAGGAGGGACAGCCCAGTCTCTGCCTTCCTCCCATTCCCGGGGTCACCTTGAGACACAGCAAGTCACCTCAGCTCGCTCACCTTTCTCCGTCCCGCCCCACCCCCAGCCTCTGAGCACGACAGCGCCCACCACCACCTTGGTCCCCGGTCAGGTGGCCCACTGCTGAAGAACACACAACGTTTTCTACTTTCTTTTTAGTTCCCTTTTTGCTCCAGGCCTGTCCTCTGCCCGCGAAGTCCAGTCAATGCACGTAGCTGAATCGTGGAGGCCACGCTGTGCCAAGGGCCGTCTGGCACCTTGTCAGATTTGGGTCAAAGCCCAAGGCCAGCTATAACCCTCTGTTCTGGGGCCCTGTCGGTCCCGCCTGGCTCTGGGTCGGCCACACACGCACGGCGCGTGCTTTCCATGCCGACTCACCCAGGTCGTCGATAAAGATGCGGAACCACCCTGGGCCCCGGCCCAGCCAGGGAGAACACCTGCTGTTCCGCGGCCCCCGTTATCACCGATCCGTGGAGGGCCATTCCCTGGGCACGCAGCTCCGGCCAGGCGCGCTGCCACCCTCGCGACGCTGCTTTCCCTGCAGCTTCACGTGTCCACCTGGAAACGGGGGCTTGTTCAAGGTGCTTCAGGAGCGAGATGCGAGCACAACTGGGATCGACATGTCGGTCAACATTTAGAGGAAATGGCGAGTCACCTGCTGTCTGAAGGACCGCGAGCCCTCACCCGTGTGGCTTGCCTTAAGGGGAAACAAGGCGACTCACTGTTGCGTAAGGGCCAGTTCAGCTCACACGACCTTTACTCTCCACTTGCTGACGGGCCCACGGCTCACTGACAGGCTGTTGTGACATGGCCTGACGAGGACAGTACGACTGACACTTTCACTGACGGCTTTCCCCGTGCTCGTTTTCCTCGCGCGGCTCTGCTCTCTCCACCCAGCGGCTCATGATTCACTGACTCGGTGGCATCTTTCGGGGCTATAACTCTTACCTTAAGGCTAGGCCAAATGGCACGCAGGGCTGTGTTGAAGACTGAGCGGCGCTAAGAGTGAGTGGCCTGAGCGATCCCGGCCCGACATTGACTTTGACGTTCAGATGGACCGGCAGGGTCACACGGTGGGAGGGCCGGGCTCAGCGCGTCCTCTCTGTCCACCCGCAGAGCTGCAGCCCTGAGGCCCGCCAGGCACAGCCACTGTGCACAGCTGAGTGAGGTCTTGGGGACCCAGGGCCGGCTCAGGTCCCAGCCACACTTGTCCTGGTAACTGTGGGCTCCCACGGGGGCTTACTGCCCGCTTCCTCCTCTGCGCAATGGAGGTAAATCACGACTTTCCTGAGTTCTGAGAATTTTAAGTCAATATGTTAAAAAAAACTGCTTAGCATATCACCTGTCACAGTAGCCAGTCTGCTTGAGAATTCTAAGTCTGTGGTATTCTTGCCCAAAATGCCTTCATCTGATTATGATAAAACGTCAGATGGACCTGAAGTAGGGACTTTCTACCAATGGGTCAGTCACTCAGTCGATCAAACAACTGGGGGCTGTCACCCTGGAGCAGGGGCGGTGCCATAACCCCAGGAGTGTGGGGCAGGGACGCTGGGCCCCTCGGGACAGAGGCAGACGGGTGACTCTGGCGCGGTGCTGGGGCGCCAGGCCCCTGTGCAGGGAGCTGTCCTCGTGGCCACACCCCACGGCAGGTGTTAGAGGTGTTCTGGGCGGGTGCTGCCCAGAAACCCTCCTGCTATGTTTACAGCTCATCCCTAAGTCCAGAACGACGTGAAAACGCTTCGAAATGTAATTTCTCAGCGTGAAAAAAGTCAAAGTTGCTTCGTTTCCCCAAATCTGTGTGTGTGTCCTTGACTCGCCCTGCGGTCCGTGCCGCCCCTTTTACTTCTTTATCCTTTTAGGCGCCTGCAGGTTGGGCGTGCCGCTTGGGGCGGGCTGGCCGGGGGCGGCCGGGGAGCCCCCCCGCCCCGAGCCGCAGCGGGTCACGGGGGTGGGGGGGGTGGAGCCAGAGGGGTCAGGACGGGAAAGGCCAGAAGTGGGGGGGGACGCGGGGGGGGACGTGGGGCGGGGACGACCCCCACCCCGGGCCCCGGAGCCAGCTCCGAGCAGTGGCCTCGCTCGCCCCTCGGCCTCGCCCCTCCTTTCCCAAAAGGTTCGCAGGCCTCGGCCTGTCCCCTCGAGGAGCCCGGTCCCCTCCCCCCTCCTACCACACCCCCCACACCCCTTCTCACTCCCCAGTCCCCCTCATTCCCCTTCTCCCCCTCCCCCTGTTCCCCTCCCCCCCCCCCCGCCCCACTCCCAGGAGCCGCTGAGCCCCAGCAACTTCCCCCCCTCGGGACTCCAGACTGCACCTTCCTTCTCTTCTCCGCTGTGAAAACAAAAGGGGTTTTTCGTTTCCTCCTAAAACGCAGCGGGACCCGAGGTTACAGACGCACCTGCTCAGGCACCGGGAGGTGAATGGGGACCCCCCACCCCCGCACCTTCCGCCCCCCCCATTCCTGAAGCGTCTGCACAGGAAATGGGGGCAGGGCCTGGGCCAGGGACAGGCTCGGAAGCCCAGACTCAGTCCGGGGAGCAGTCAGTCTCCGGAGTCAGAGTGGAAACACGCCCCGCCCCACCCAGGCCTCCTGCCTGCTGGGTGGCATCAGAGGGGTCTCAGGACAATCCCAGGGCAGAGCAAATGGCCACTGATGTCTTTTGGTCCCTGCCTGGGAGGCATGCTGGACCCTTGGCTCACAAGCCCGCCCCTCCCTGGCAGGGTCCTGGGGTGCTGTGGAGCTAAAAATAAAAAACCTTTCCAAGTGGAGGCCCCAGGCGCTCCTTCGAGATCAGTAGGAATAGCCGTTCCAGGAGCACTCGCCAGCCGAAGCCGGACAATCAGGAGATGAAGGGCCGGGCCTGAGGAGAGGGGATCGATTCCACCCACAGACGATTCCACCCACAGACCAGGGTGTTTCTACCGATGCCCATGGGGGACGCTGTGATGTTAATTCTGAACAAAGTCTCAAATGTTCAGTGAGCACTTCCCTGTGGCTCTGGGCAAGTTCTTGGGATACAATGTTGCTTTAGGCCCGACCCAAAGGTTTCTCCCTCATCCTAACATTCCACACGTTCAGGCCTAAGACTGCAGGGCGGTCCCTGGGGGTGGCAGCTCCGACTCCCTGTAGAGCGGCCCCTTTTCCACTGTTTCTCGCGGTGGAGTCCGTAAAGTTTTTGCTGTTGCTCTTGGCCCCTCCCTCTGCCTCAGCTTTACAGGTAGTGGCTTCTGCATGTGTCTCCCCAGAACCTGTGCCGCCCTCAAGGTCAAGTCTTAGGGCCTGGGATGTGGACGGGGCTTCAGCCTGGTGCCCCCGCCGGGTGCCCCCGAGGCTGTGCTCCCTTTCAGGTTCTTAGCTCCTACTCTCTGGAGCCACTTAGGGTGAGCCGTCCCCAGGGCAGAGCCCGAGGCCTTACAGGCAGCCTTGGCCCCTACGGAGAGCCGGCACCCCATATCCGCAGGCCTGAAGGGCTTTACATCTGTTCTCCTTCACACACTTCCTCTGTGCCTCCCCTCCCCCAGCAAACCCCTGAGATGGCAGTGGTTGTCCCTATGTCCCTGTAGTTTGCAGCCTTAATTCTGGGGTCTCGAGACCTGACTGTGACCAAGCTCTTCACCATCTCCCAAGAGGCCTGCTGGACCCAGCCCCACCCCCACCCCTGCAGCCAGGGACACAGGGACTCCAAGGGGATGAGGAAGGCTGCCTCCCCTTGGGCCCAGGGCGGCAGAACCACCCTCATCCAGCCTCTGAGGAAAGAAGGAAATTAAGTGCCCTGGGGAGGGCCGGGCCTGGCTGTGGGCCTGTGGCACGGACATGCCCTGTGGGGGACCCCGAAGGGCCCTTCCTCCCCTGACTCACTGTGGAGCGTCCTTGTGAGGGCAGACGAAGGCCCGTGTCACACAATCCTGTGCACGAAAAACCTGAAAAGCGTTTCCTCGGGGGACATGCGTGCTGACGCTGCCGACTGTCGCCCTCAATGGCAGTGTGCTCCCACGAGGCCAAGGGCAGCAGCCCAGAGAGCCATCATTCTGCTGGGAACAGGGGCACACGGTCGTGAGGGGAGGCAGAGCCCCATCTGGGCAGGGCGACAGGGAGCAGACTCACGGGGTGCCTGGACCAGGCCCTCTGAGAGCTGGACCTGACCAGTGGGCGCGGGCTCCGGCACCCAGGCCGCGGAGTGACTTTGCCCCGTGAGCACCAACGTCCCTGAACTCGATTCTTATTTGCCCTTAAGTCCATGGGAAACTGGTCAGCCTATCAGGATTCACGGACCAGCAGGCAGCCCCCCACAGCGGAGGCCCTTCCCCCACACTGTGCCCTTATTCTCATTTACAAACCGGGAGGCCCGGCCACCGAGACACTCCCTCACCTGTGTCTGTCGCAGATCCAGGTCAGTAAATAGCCTGCACGTGTAAAGAGTAAGTGCATCCTTCTGGATGGGTGGCATCCCATCGTGTGGACAGGCTGTCATCCCCCCCCCCCTTACCTGGTGTGCACTTAGGCTAATTCCAGTTTGGGGCGGTCACAAGTAGGGCAGCTTCGACTGTTGGTCCCTACGTCTCGGTGTGGGCACGAGCTTTCATCTCGCTGGGGTAACACCTGGGGAGGGGGACGGCTGGCCACGTGGTAATCGGATGTTTAACCTCTAAGCGGCTCCTGAACCGTCTTCCTTGCTGCATCATCCACATCCCCACGAGAAGGGGACATGAGCCCCACTTCCCCCCGCACCCTGCCCCGAACTCGGCGTGCTCAGTCCCCGGGATGGTTGCTTTTCCGACAGGCGCGTGATGGCATTCGTCGTGGTTTTAATTGGCATCGGGGATTCTGCTTTTCATTTTTCACTTTCATCTGGATATTGTTTTCCTCCTCTTTGCTGCTTCAGTGGCGTGGCCCGGATCTCCAGGACACTGTTGTCGTTGGAGCAGATGCACCTGCCTCGTTCATAATTCTGGGGAGGGTTGACCCTTCACCGTGAGGTGTGACATTGTAGGTGTCTTATAGATGCCCCTGTCAAGTTGACAGTCACTTCTATTCCTGATTTGTGAGTGGTTTTTTTGAAATCTGGAGTGGGTTTTAATTCCATTATATGCTTTTACTTTTGCATTCCGATGATCACGTTTTATTTTATTTCATTAACAGTGAAATAAAAAAGTCAAACCAACTTTTTATGCTCAGAATAAACTTATCTCTTTGGTCACCACGTTTGATCACACTGCTCATATTTTTCACAAATTACTGAATTAATTTGTTCCCGAGGAGCGCCGCTCGTAGCTGTTCCTTCGCTTGTGGATTCCCTGGCGCTGTCTTTGCTGCTTCTGGGGTCAGGGTCATGCCGCTCCCCCCCCCCAGCAGCTTTCCAGGGGCCTTTCTACAGGGTCGGTACCATTTCTTCCTGACACGTCTTGTGGGACTCCCCACGAAACCACCCCGACCCGAAATTTTCTTTGTGGGAAGCTTTTCGGCCACAGTTTTCAGCTACAAACTGAATGTCTTTCACAGATGTTGAGAGTTTTAGGCTGTGTTTTTTTCTCGGTGTACTCTGGCAATTTGTGTCTCGTGAAATGTGTCCACGTTACCTAAGCTGCCAGTTCTATTTAAATGATGTCGCTCACAATGTCAGCTTTTTAAATCTCTTAATATCTGTAGGATCTAAGTGACATGAGCCCTCTCGTTCCCGATGTCAATAACTTTCTGTAAATTCCTCCTTCCGTCCCGTTTAGTCTTCTAGAGGTTTCCTGACTTCATTGATCTCCAAGAACCAGCATTGGCTTTCATTGATTTTCCTCTAAAATTGTGTCTGCGTTCTATTTCCCGAATCTCTGTTTTGTTCTCTGTTGTTTCGTTGGCTTAGTTTGTGCGTAATTTCATTTTCTTGCTTCTTGTTTTTAAGGCAAAACCGAGGTCATTATTTGAGACCTGCTATTTCTAACACAGGTCTTCACGGCTCTGCATTGTCCCGACTAAACAGCGTCCCACCGAATCTACGCAGTGTCTTCATTCCCTTCAGTTAAACATATTTTCCGATTTCCATTGGACTTCTTTTTTGGCTTGTTTAGACATGTGGCATTTGCTTTGCAGAATTTCGGACTTTCCAGGTATTGACTTTGTCATTGCTCCCCCCCCCATCTCGCCCCCTCCCCACTACAATTACTGCCAGATGAAAAGGCACAAGAGGCAAGACTAGAAAAAACCCACATGCAGGTGCTTCTGGGCCCCTGGAGTCAGGTGTGGCCACCCTCTAGCTACATAAGCGTATTCACCAGCCGGGAAGCTCCCTTGAGCCTTGTGTTCAGAGTTTTTAATCAAGGCTTCATCACGAAGTCGTGAGGAATTAAACCACAGGCCGCAGGAGGGAACTCAGTCCCTACCCTAGGGGCAGGGGGATGAGGCCAAGGGTTTTAACCCTCTCTTCAGGGGCTCAGCTCCTTTGACACGGCCCTCCTCCCTTGACACTCTTTCTAGGCCAACCATGAGTCACCTCAGTAGCATAAACTCAGATACAGTCAAAGGTGACTCACGACGAAAAACAAACACTTCAAGCTCCGTGCCAGGAGCCGGGCGCCGAGAAAAGATGTCAGACGTCCTCTCTGTTTCATTTAGGGATTCTTCTCTTTCCTCCAAATTAACCCTGGCTTACTTCCCCTGGGTCAGAGAACGTACTGGCAATGAGCTCCATTAGCTGAAATTTGTCGCGAGACGCTTCTGGACCCAGACTGCTTTGGTTAACGTCCCACACGTGCAGGAAAGGAATGCGTGTCCTGTGCCGGGTGGTTATCAGCAAGGCCGAGCCTGCTGCCAGGCGCCACTTCACCGATTTCGGGTGGAAAGCGAGTTTGTTCTCTTGTGAGTGCATTTTTGCTTACAGGTGTCGCACGCTGTTCTACGAGTCCCAGGCGTGCAGCACAGTGATTCCACTTGAAATACCTTCCGAAGTGATTCCGCCGGGACGTCCAGCTCCGCCTGACACCCCTCTAGCCATCTCGAGATCATCGACTCTGTCGCTCACAGCCTGGGACTTGCTGGGCAGCTGACAGCGTGTCCCTGCCCCTTTCCTGCCCCCGTACCTTCCCCTCCGGCAGACATGGGCTTGGCCTCCGTGGCCGTGAGCCTGTTTCTGTTTCGTTTCGTTGGCTCACTTGTTTTGTTCTGTTTTTAGATTCTGCGCGGAGTGAAATCAAGTGGCATTTATCTTTGTCGGGTTCGTCACTGACTTCCAATTTCCTTCTATTTTGCCCAGAGAATGTACTTTCTACAGCTTGAACGTTGTCGCGTTGGCTGACGTTTCTTTTATGGTCCAGAAGATTTTTCGTCCTGATAAATACCCCGTGTCTGCTGGGAAGGAACGTGCGTCCTGCTGTCCTTGGGGTAGATCGGGCTCTTTGACTCGTGATTCGGAAGGATGATAAACTCCCAAGTAGGACATTTTCGTCCACACGCTTCCCTCCCGGGTCGCACACTGGCGTCTGGCTGTCTGCATTCGCCCCGCAGTCATGTCTGGGAGTCAGCACAGCGCTTTCAATCCAACGTGAGAAACTGGAGAGGATCCCCTGCACAATTCCAGCTACTGCGACCCACGTAAACCGGACCCTGAGTGACCGAGCCGGCGGGGTCACCTGCTCGGCACCCCCAGTCCCGCTGCAAAGCAGGAGGAAGGAATGGAGGCCAGGTTTCTAAGTGTCACATGCAGCGTCTGACTTGCCGTTTGGGGGGGTGATGGAAGCCACTGAAGGACAAGGGAGAGTGATGTTGGCTGGGGACTGCAGGTGGGGCGGTGGGGCTGGCGTCCCGTCAGGTCATCCTAAGGCGGTGTGAACAGGTGCCTGGCGCCCGGCACCATCATCTACATGAGAAATCGCACGTGCCCGGAGCACTGTCTGAATGTCAGAACCGGCCTGGTCCTTTGGGGCCTGGCTCTGGAAAGGGGAGACACCTGCCCCGGCTGCCTCTTAGGCATTAAGCAGGTCTATCAGGTTGACCCGGCCCATTCGAATGGCCTCTGGGTTGGTTTCCTGCCTCTCACACCGTCACCCTCTTCCTATTCTAACCGACCAGAGCTGCCCAGTGACAGAAAAACAAAACGGAAGAGGGAGTAGAGTTTAAAGTCTCGTACTGGAGGCTGACTGCACTTAACCTTCTACCCTTTAAGGTGCAGGGCGGAGAGGGGTAATGCAGCCTGTGGCCAGGGCCTGGAACCCACCAGTCGCCACGTGGCGGTCTAGAATTTTCCCGGTTGTCTGCTCTCTTTTCCACAGATGGAAAGGGAACAAGCGAGGTTAGTCTCTCAGCATGTAGTCTGGGTGACGAACACCTGACCACGCCAGCTTCGTGTGTGTTTTGGTCACGGTTCTGAGACCAGTCACCTTGTCACCACCAAGACCAGGGGCATCCCCAGATGCTCTGCTTCGCTCTTAGCTGCTCGCAGCCCAGAGAGTGCGGAGAGGCTAGTTCTCCGCTGAGCAGAGTTCTTCCGTTCCTCCTGGTTCTAGAAGCCAGGCCACTGCCCCGGGACCTTTCCTTATGATCTCTCAAAACTACAGAGAGATTACAGAGAGATTAAGGGTCTGGCGTTTTCGTTTTCCCCTGGACTTCGTGCCGCCGGCCCTGAGGGTCTCTGGGCACAGTTGAGGGATGAAGGACAGGAGGCGGGAAGGCTCCCTCCCAGGAGCCTGTCGCTGCTTTTCACGGACCAGGAGACAACACTGACAGGGAAGTGGTGCCTCACGCTCCCACCTCTCCTCCGCGGTGTCTGGCACCCGTCCTTGTCATCACTTTGAGGTTCAGCTCGTCGGACCAGGAGGCCCCACGCGGCCCTGTCCCTCCCTCCCTCCCTCCCTCAGAGCTGCTCAGATCACATCCCCCTCATTCTTCTCAGAGGCACTGGGTGCTCTCATTAGATACGCAGACGTGGGACAAGCAGGTGGGGTGACCACGGTGAGAACAGGTGCAGTTCGTGTGGCTTCCGTACGTTGTCTCCCCGGGCTGGAGAGGAGCCTCGAGGAGCCCTCTGCTCTAGAATCCAGGGAGCCACCTGGTCCCCCGGGGCCTGAGGGCTGGTAGTGGTTAGAGGAGGCCCTGAAGGTCACTGTAAGAGCTGCCACCAGGGCAGAGCAGACACCAGCGTCCTGACCAAGTGCCCTGGGAGGAGTCAGCCTGGCCCAGGGGCACGGCACGCCTCGAGCCCGTGCCTACTCAAGTGGGCGGCACCTGTCATGCACTGTGGGCACCAGGTCCCTCTGAAGCTTATGCCGAGGGGGTCTGACCTCTGCCTACCCGTGGGATCGTAGAGACTTCACAGAGGAGGAGCCTCAAGGAGGTGAAAGTTGACTTATCCCGGAAGAACCCTGGGATGGGCAAGTGGTTAATAGGAAAATGGAGAGTGAGATGTACAAGGAGCAAACATTCCAGAGGTTCCTGCATGCGAGATTTGTTTATTCGGGTGAATTTTTAACCTGCCAGTGTGGGAAGGAGCACAGCGCACAGCTGCAGCATGCCTGTTTGCCTTGGCACCTGTGCTGCCCGACAACCCTCTCCTCACCTCTGTTTTTCCTTCAAGGAGTAAAACAAAAGAAAAACGGCACTGCAAACCCGAACACAGCGGCCGCGGCACTCGCTGGTCTGATATTCCGTCCTGCTCTTTCGCTTTAACAAAGCCCAGAGTGGTCGCAAGGGAGAAGGTGCGAGTCTGCTGAGCTCGGGCGGGAAGCACACACGATAGTCAGTCCCTCGGCTGGTGACGGCGCCGTCCTTGCTGGCGCTGCCCCCCATTCAGCCGCGGGCGACTCTCCTCTCCCGGAGGCAGTCAGCTTGCAGCTGCTCCTGGAAGCCCTGGAAGTGTGGTCGCGCCTGTTTGTGTGTAAACAATGGCCAATTAAATGGCCAGAGGAAGCCCAAATTGAGCAGAAAAAAAGAGAAATAACAGATTAGAGTACAAGTAAGTGAAAGAGATGATAGGAAAACGCTAGGAAAAAATAACTAACCTAAGAATTGATTCTTTGAAAAGATAAAGTTGACAAATCTGTACCTAGACTAACCCAGAAAAAAAGAAAGGGCTCAAATAAATACAATTCCGAATGAAAGAGGAGGCATTGCAACTGGTACCCCAGAAATACAAAGGATCCCAATCGACTACCATGAATGAGTAACTAAACACCAATAAACCGAACAACCTGGAACAAATGGATAATTTCTATAAATACACAAACTACTCAGACCGAATCATGAAGAAATACAAAATCTTAGCAGTTCAGTGTTGAGTAAGATGACTGAATCAGTAATCGAAAACCTCTCGACTGAGAAAAGAAAGCCCAGGACCAGACTGTTTCACTGGTGAATTCTACCAGACATTTGGAGAATTGTCTTCCACTTTTCTCAAGTTCTTTAAAAAATAAAATCATAAAATAAAATAAAATAAGATAAAATAAGATAAAATAAGATAAAATAAAATAAAATAAAATAAAATAAATAAAATAAAATAAAATAAAATAAAATAAAATAAAATAAAATAAAATAAAATAAAATAAAATAAAATAAAATAAAATAAAGGAAGAGGAGGAAACACTGCTAAACTCATTCTGCGAGGCCAGAGTTACCTTGATAACGAAGCCGGATAAGGACACTACAGGGAAAGGACGCTACAGGTCAGTGTCCCTGATAAATAAAGATGCAAAAATTCACAGCGGGACACTGGCAAAGCCCAAGTCAAGACCGTGTTGAAAAGGTCACACACCGCGATCGATGCGATTCATCCTTGGGATGTAAGGATGGTTCAACACACCCAACGCCGCGCGACCATTAAAATGTAAAACCACACGACCATGCCAACAGATGCAGAGAGAACGCGGGACAGAATCAACACCCAGTCACGGTTAAAACCTCGACCACCCACCTGTAGAAAGAAGATACCTCCATCTGACGAAGGGCGCAGAGACACGCCCGCGGCGACATGCTCAGTGGGAAAGGCCGAAAGCTTTTCCTCTAAGAGCAGGAGCGAACCGAGGGTCCTGTTAACAGGGGAGGAAACTGAGGCTTAGCAGTGACTCGCTCTCGGGAGTTATGCCGGTGGGAGGAGGACCAGGCCCCAAGCTGACCGTTTAGACCCCGAACTCACTACCCAGAGGGGGGCGGACTCCAGGGCCCGCCTCACACACGCTGGGTCGGAATCTGCATTTTCACGGGGTCCCCAGAGTGTCTGGCACACATTATAAGTTCAGAAGCACCGCTGCGAGCTCGGTGTCTTCGATGCCCACTCCTCCCTGCATCTTCGTCCAGTCCTGGGCAGCCTGGAGTGACTCTGGGTGTCCTGGGCTCCCCATCTCCCTGCAAAAGGGGGCTGCACTCGGGGCTGATGCTGCTGCAGGTCGGGCTGCTGTGGGAACAGGCAGAAGCCAGAGAGGCACACGAGGTCAGAGCAAGGACAGAATGTCCCTGAAGCGGCCTTGCCCTTTGCTTCTCAGCATCAGTGACAGCTCCTGCTCCTTGGGTCGAGTTGACAACATGGGAGATCAGAGTCACAGACAGGGCCAGACACCGATAGCTGGCACGAGGCCCCCAAGCATGATGCTGTGGGACACAGGGCTCTGTGGACGTAGGGGGCAAAGGCCCAGGGCTTAGGTGACAGCTGCCATGGGGTGTGGGGGCCGCCCCAGCCCTGAGTCCAGCCCTGCATGGTAGGAGACGGGAATTGGTGATATAGAAGTGTTTACAGCACAAAGATGCCCTTGGCTTACACGCGACCTGTGAGCTGGACTTCTTCCTGAGGTCTAGGCCACAAGCCCTAGGCCACTTCTGGGCTCTGGCCCCTCCCAGGCTGCCCCTTGGAGCACGGTGTCCAGAGCAAGGAGGCACTCCTGCGGTGCTGGGTGGACCCCGATACCAGAGCCTGGAGGTGGGCAGAAGCTGCCGTAGAGGTTCACCCACCCAGCGTGTTTCGTTAGGGGCGCCCACTGGGCCCTCCTGGCTACTGTCCAGGCGCTGTGGGTTCGCTGATGAGTAAAACAGACAAGGACACAGTGCTCCCCAAGTCCGCAGGCTCCAGGAGAGGGGTGGCAAGCACATGAACGAAATGTGCACTGACTTTGATAGGTATCGACGCATTTCTGGTCCGCTGATGTGTGATGCATGCCCCCATGTTTGTTTGTTTATAAATGTGAGCAGTCCTTAAGCATAAGCAAACTTTAATGCCATGTACAGGATACACACAGAGTGACAAATGCTCAGAAGGAAAACACAGCAGGATGGGGGCGGGCGACAGACTGCGTTTTCCCGCCCAGGACTCTGGGCAGTGGCTACCCAGGGCATGCCAGGCAGGAGGGGATGGAGCAGGGCAGCACCCCAGGCAGCAGCCTCAGCTGGCAAAGTGCTGGGAGGTGGGAGGACCCGAGGCTGAGCTGTAAGGCAAGTGAGCACCAAGGCCACCCTGCAGGTAGGGACCAGATTGGGGGCGGGGGTGCGCGCCGCCTTAGCGCCCAAGGCCTGGGGAGCTGCGGCGGGAACTCTGCGGGCTCAGTGTCTACACTGGTCTCCCCGCTTCCTTACGGAGCACGCAGGGGACGGCAGGGGCGGCTGGGGCAGGCCAGACACCACTTCGAGCTCCGGGCCGAGGGAGCACCTCCCCCCACGCGGTGACACCGCGGGCTCCCTCCACCCCGCGTCTTACCGGCCTTTACTCCTGGTCGTCGGAGCCACAGGGGCCTGTCATTTTGGGATCCTGGACTGTCACCCAGACCCGAACCTCCTCGGGGCCCCGGGCGGCTTAGGAGTGCGCGGGTGCGGCGGGGTCAGGCCAGGGCCCCCGATGACCCGATTCAGGCCCCGGCGGGGGTCCCGGCCGGCGTTTCTGCCCGCGGGCGACGCGGGGCGCCTTCGGGGGGCCATGCGGGCGCAGCGCGGGGCGGACCGGCCTGGCCGGCTCCCGCCGGGGCTCCGGGCGACCCCGCTGCCTCGAGTCCCCGAGCCGGCGAGGTGTGGGGCGCGTGCCTAGCGGGTCCCCAGGTGCTGCCGGGTGGGTCCCGGGGCCGAGGGCGACACCGTCGCCGCCGCCCGCCTCTCCCTCCGCGGGCCCCGGCGGCAGGTGCCTCCGCTCCGCGGCTCCGCCCCGCCCAGCGCGCCCGGCCGGGCCGGGGCGCAGGACCCGGAGCCGCCGGGCGGGGCGCCGGGCGCGCGGGGCGCGGGGGTGCGGGGAGGCGGGGGAGCGCGCACCTGGCTCCCGGCGCCCCCGCCCCGCGCCGCCCCGCCCCGCCCCGCGCGCGCGGCCCCCGCCCTGCGTCCTCCGGGCCCCGCCGTCCCCGCCGGCCGCGTGGGCGGGCGACGGGTCAGCGCGGGCAGCCGTGAGGCCGGGGAGCGCCCGACCCGGCCCGCCCGGCCCCAGCCGCATGGACGCGCCGCGCGCCTCGGCGGCCAAGCCCCCCTCCGGGTAAGGGGTGGGGATCGGGGGGGGGATCGCGGGGCCGGGGACGGGGACTCGGGCGCCCGGGGAGCGCGGCGCCGGGCAGGGGGGACTCGGGCGCCCGGGGAGCGCGGCGCCGGGCAGGGCGCCCCGAGGCGGAGGGGGCCGTGTGTGTACTGGGTGCGCCGGGTCGTCGCCCGGGTGACGGTGTCAGGCCGAGGCCGAAGCCCTGGGCGCGCGCGCCCGCGGCGTTTCGGGGACCCCGGGGCCCCGAGCGGTCGCCCCGGACGCCGGGCGGCGGAGGCGGCGGTGGAAGCCCGGCCCCGAGCCCGCGGGTCCCTGCCGAGCCGCCGCCGGGGCCGCGGGGACGAGGGGGCGGGGGGACAGGGGGGCAGGGGTAGGGGGAACGTGGGGGGGGAGGTCCCCGCCCTGGGGGCTCCCTGGACAGCGCTCCCCCGCGCCGGCTCTGTCCCCGGGGCCCCGGACAGCGGGCCGGGCACGCGGCGGGCCCGGGACCGGGCCGGACCTGGAGCCTGGGTTCGGGCGGCACCCCCCCCCCCCCCCGGCACCCACCGCGGCGCTAGCGCCCCGCACCCGGCTGGCGCGGGTCCCACTCACTCTCACTCTCACTCGCAGGGGGAGTGACATCCTCGTCCTCGGGGACGGCCCTGCGCGCCGCCGCCGCCGCCGGGACGCGGGGCCCGAGCAGGCCGCGGGGCCGGGGCGCGGGGGCACCCTGTGTCCCGCGGACGGGGTGGCGGGGGCGGCCGCACCTGCTCCCTCCCGGCCGGCGGCGGCTCCTCCAGCAGCTGGTGGAATCTGTCCTCCCCGCTGGCCCGCTCCGCTCCGTGACTCACTCTGCCCCGCGCCCTGAGCGCTCCCTGCCCGCGTCTGCAAGCGGTTTCCAAACTGGCAGTTCTTTATTTTTTGTTGCAAACTCCCCCTTTATGCCAGGAAAAAGTGAGGCAGGGCAGCGGGTCCCTTCTGTTTTGCACTTGGGGGTGGTTATGTAATTCCCTCAGGGCAAACATCTCCCCCACCCCGGGGAATAAGCGGGGGATCCCTTTCCCTGTTTGTGGGCATCCACCCATCATGGCATAGGGAGAGGGAAGCAGAATTGCTCGGTCGCCTGTTCAGTGACCCTGTTTCAGGAGGCGAAGTCATTTGGTCACTACCGCCTTATAAATGGACACGAAGGAGAGAACATCAACGAGGCCAACAAAACCGCAGCCAGAATATCTGCAAAACCCTTTAAAGGACTCCCATTGTAGAAGGGGGATGGTGACCCCCAGCACTGAGCCCCCTGTCCCGCCCGGTGCTGCATCAGCGAGCGGGGCCTGCAGGTCCGGTAGCCACGGTGCCTTGCTGAGCTCTGGTGGCCTTCACGACCGTGCCCCCCAGGGAACTAAGGGCTTTGGCTGTCGATATGGTGACAGCACGGGACATTGTGCTTGCTGGTGCATCCGACTCGTTTTCCCACACTCACAGCCTATCAGCTTGTTTCAACGTCCTCGTCCGAGAAACGCAGACTCGGGCTTGTAACCTTTAGGAGTCCCAGTGATCTTATCAGCTGTCACGGGTTTGGAATGTTCAGGGCAGAGACATCGAGAAAACATCGAGGCGCTTTCATTTTCCAGACAAGAACACGTTGACGGATCCGCGTTCGCGAGTCGCGATCTGCGGAGAGCGTGGCCTTGGCCTGCGCGCGTCCTTTACATAATTCAGGTGTCTCGCTTGCCGAGCAGGAGGGCGGCGTGGGCAGGGAGCTTCTGGCTCTGGTCCCCTGGTGGCGGCAGCCCGGTTCCCTGCAGGCAGTGGCTGTCTCCCCCGCTGCTGGGGAACCGGGCACAGCTTGTCCTGCTCTCTGGGGACTGAGCGTGGCCTCTCGGGGACTGCGGCGATGGCTATCAAATCAGACTCGCAGTCAGAGGTCAGTTTTCCCACGTGACGGCGAACGATGGCGCCATGAACTCGTCCTCCGGCCCGGCAGGCGTTCTGGTGCGGGACAGCTGGTCGGGGGCGATGAGCCGGGGAGGATCCGCGTCATAAATAAAATCAGGCCTGCGAGCACCTTCCTGCGGGCGCAGCGGTCGGTGGACGTGAATCCGCGGATCGAGTGTCCGACTGAATTATTAATAGACGGTTATTAGTTATCTTGGCTGAGAACACGAGTGCGCATTTTTAGCTGGGCTGGAGCCATACGCTTTGCGTGGAACTTTCGTTAACACGACGGCACGACCAACTGCCTGGGGAAAGCATCCTCTGAGGAAGGGGGACGGGTGCGGAAGGACCCGAACAAGCCAGACTCCACGTGACTCCAGGGAACGTCAGGGCTGAGTTGAAGCGCGAGGATGAACAGGGCGCTTTGGAAGACAAGCGAAGGGAGATGGCCTCTCCGCGAAGTCCTGCAGTAGATCTAGCCCGTGTGCGATGATCTGTTCGCTTTCGGTTTGTCTGTCTGTGCGATTCAGGCAGGGGTCGGTCACGGGACTTGGGTTAAGTTTCACGGCGGATCTCTGTACCTGAGGACAGACTTTTGGGGTTTGGCGGGATAGTGCTTAGACTTTCCCCCCCGTGTGGGAAACGCGCATTTCTGTAGGATGGAATATTCTGCAGCGACGTGGAACGTCAGCGTCGCTCAGGGGCTGCATTCAAGCACGACGCGTACGTAAAAATCCGGGAGGCTTTGCCGATCAAGTTCGTGGAAATGTGAGCTTCACGTGGACATAGCAGGTGTTCGTCTCTCTGCATAAATTTGCATTTACGTACTCGGGTTATTAGAACAAGGGGTAACTTTTTACTTGGTCGAAGTGGACAGTGGCGCTGCTGTGGCCCTGTGGACACCCGCGTGACGTGGAGTGTCAGAGGCCTGCCCCGCAGTGGGGGTGCCTGTGGGCCGCCGCCAGCTCTCTCTGCAACCCTCACAGCGGACGGATGTTAGGGGGACAAGTGTACGCAGTCATGAGACGTGTAGGTTTCTAGCCTTTTATTTTTTTTAATGTTTTAGGCCTTTGGCTCGCGTAGTAGAGGACGTGTTTACGTTTCTAGAAGGACAGCGTGGGTAGTTGTTTGTTACGTCAAGCTTTTCCCATTTGGTCTGAGCTATGTCTTTTAAAGGTCACTTCTGAACTATTTTTTTTATCTTTTCCTTTTTTCCCCTATTTATCAGGGCAACATGGGTTAGTAACGTTACCTAACTGCTATTCTTTACGTTGGCAATTTAAGAACGTTCAAGTCACGCGTGCTGTGGGACGTAGCGTGGCAAGTGGGAATTTTAGGATTTTTCTCAGTGAACGAGAGGAGTTGGACATTTGCATGTTACAGCATCAGACGACGTTAGTGCTTCTAAGTCTCTCTCTGTGCTGGAGCTTGACCATGAACCTGAGGTGATTAAACTTGTACCATGTTGGCCTCTCCCGCCTCCCGGAATGCACCTGCACCCCCCGCCCCGCCCCGGTCCCCAGTACCTGGGCGGGGTGCCGCCCCCCACACGCAGGTCCGGGTCCAGGGGCCGCTTTAATTGGGGTCTGGGAAGTGGAGTCACCGTTTGGGTGCACCCAAGCGCTCCCATGGCTATTAAGGAAACAAGATTACAGGCCGATGTGCACCCATAATAAATAGTTTGGGTTCCTAGGCCTTTTGTGCGTTGCTGTCACATTTATCACTAAATCTAACTTTGCAGGTGGTCGGAAGTTTTAAAGGCGAGCCAGATTGTTTGATGCCCCATGTGCAAAGTTGAAGTAGAGGAGCCGTCGCTTCCGATTTAGACCAGACTGAGTGACAACGCGCAGTAGGGGGTCAGCGTTTTGACCGCGGGTCCCCCACGTGGCGCCTTTCCCTCCCCTGCCCCTTCTCTGCCGGGGTCTGCGGGTTTCCTGTGCTGGTTCATCTTCGTTATGCATCGTCAGGCACTTTCTGCCCTCACGGAGCACCGGTTTGGTATCCATAAAGCTCCTCTGCGTCTTCATCTTTGTGCTTTTTCGCTACTTAAAACATTTAACGTTTTCTCATCGACGTGTGTACAGCTATACTGGTCACAGGCCTTTTTGCTCTTTTATGATTTTCATTTCTTTAAGGGACATTTAAATTGTAGCCCCGCCCCCAACCCTCTCCCGTTTTATGCCTCTGCTTTCTCCCCGTCCCTGTCACGTGAGTGTGTCCTGCTCAGGGCCACTCGCTGGCTTTCGGCACCCGAGTCGGTGGCAGCGTCGGGTCGCATCGTCTTTCCCTCGTTCTTTATCTTGCACCCGTCTCTCCCTGTCGCGGCCGTGAACTTTTTTCTCACGTACACTTGGATGGTTTTATTTGCTTTTAACAAAGCCAGCGTTGGTAATTAGGGTCAAGGCCTCATAGTACCGATGCTAGGCTAGCTTTGCCCGTCCTCTGGTGTGACACAATGACAAGGAGCCTCCAGGCCTGTCTGTGTTTCCCTCCGCCTGGCCGGGGGGACCAGGCCCCTGCGGAGCAGGCTCGGCCCCGCTCCAGATGCTTCGAAGGCTTCAGGGTTCTCCCCGCCCTGTCCGCCCTCCCCGCTTAGCTGTCATCTACAGGCCGAGTCCAGGAGCACACACTCCGCAGCCAGAAACGTTCTGTCAAAAAAAGGGAAAAGACGAAAGCTTTGTAGAGCACCCGTGAAGATGTGTTTTATTTGGTCTCATGTGACAGGTCCCCAGGGCACAGACGCTGTGCACAAGCACGTTCGCAGATCCCACCGCCACCCCCACCGAGGGATGCCTTTTTAGGACACGGCGACGGCTTCGGACAGGGCATGGAGGTCCTCATCCCTCTCCAGAGCGCACGCGCGCGCGTGCACACACACACACACACACACCCGGAGACCAGCCAGGCCCTCAGGAGTCCTGGTCCCTCCATCTCCTCCCTTCTCAGCCCAGTGCCCGAGACCCCAGAGGGGCGTCCCCTGGGTTAGGGATCTGCTCCCCTCCCTTCAGACGGCGGGCCCTCCTCTCTCGCTGCAGCGTGTGCCCCTGCGTCCCGCCGGGCACTGCGGACGGGGCAGTGGCCTCCTGGGCCAGGCGGGGTCGATGTCCCTGAGCCCTGCTCCCCGTCCGCAGTGGGATGAGGATGAGCTCGAATCGTCTGAGTGGAAGTGTTCCCACAAGCGCCAAACCCTCTTTAAAAAAAATAGACTTTTTTCCCCTTAAATTGCCCCTTAACCTTGTTTCTGCCAGACTGTGTGACAGCAGGTCGGCTGTCACTCCAGTGTTTCAGACCGACGCGCCCGGGCAGAGCTGGCCGGCCGAGCGGTCCTCCGCGCTCTGCAGCCGGGGAGCTGCTGGTTGTCTCGCTTGAGGGACGTGAAGTGACTGCATTAGACAGTCCAGAGCGACAGAGGCCCACGGGGGAGATGACTCTCTCTCCTCTTACGTAGAATCGCACGCCGGCGGTCCAGGGTGGGGCAGGCTGTGCCGGGCCCTGCGTATCTGTGTCCCCGTCCCCCGGATTCCTGTGTTGAAACCGCGCAGGGGGCGGGGGGAAGCTGTTAGGAGCCCGGCCCTCGGGGAGGGCGAGGCCCTGGAGGGCGAGCCCCGTGGTGGGATCAGTGCCCTTAGAGAAGGCACCCCCGAGAGGTCCCTTGGCCCACCTGCGACGTGAGGACGCGGGCAGAAGGCCGGGACTGGGGAGAGGGCCCTCGCCAGACGGCGCGGGCAGGCCCCATGCCCTGGGACTTGGCCTCCAGGGCACTTTTCTCCTGTTCGTCAGCCGCAGCGACTGAGATAAGGTGCCACACTGCGGGGGGGGGGGGTGCCTCTCCCTGCTCCGGGCTCTGCCAGGGCCACTGGGAGGGGAAAGGGGACGGGGATGTGACCTTTGCTTTTCGGGTTGGAAGCACAAGCCGTGCGGGCACCTGAGCGACCTTCCCTTTCCCCTGTCGTAAAACAGGGGTAAACAGTGTCTGCCACGCGCACCGCTCGGTGACGCTGCCGGGCAGCCGTCGCCGCGGCATCTCCGGGGCCTCTCTGCGCTGGCCCAAACCGAAACTCTGGCCCCATTCAGCGACCCCCCCTCCCCTCCCCCGGCCCCGGCCCCCTCCACGCTGCTTTCCCCCGTAAAGACGCGGCCTCGCACGGCGTCTGCTTCTGCGGCGGCTCGTCTCCCTCAGCACGGTGCCCGCCAGGTTCGCCCGGCCCGCAGCCGGTGCCGGCATCTCCTTCCTGCCGAGGCCGGACAATCGCCCATTGTCTCGTCCGCTGTCCCTGCTCACCTGCTGTGGACTCCCACCTGCCGGCTGTCCCCGCCCGGGGGACAGGCCAGAAGGGGGCCGCTGCGGGTGCTGACGCCCCAGCCACCTGCAGGGGCTCCAGCAGTTCAGGCTCGGATGGGAGACGGGGCGGGTGGGGGGACTGGACGGGGAGGGGGCGAGCGTGCGAGCGTGAGTGAGCCGTGTGCCCGCGCGTGCGTGCGTGGCCGAGCGAGAGACTCTGACGTCAGATCCTGGCAGCTTCTTCCGACCTGGTGGTCTGGGAGGGGGGCTCAGAAAGAGCCCGGCGGGGAGCGTGTCTGTGGTCACGTGGCCGGTGTCAGCCGGGCCGGAGCTCTGTCGCCTGCGGCCCCGTTCAAGGCCGAACCCGCCCGTGTTCAGTCGGGAAGCCACTGGGTCGGGAAGGGACAGATTTGGTGTGGCCCGAGCCCCGGCGTTGGCCCCGAGACAGCCTCCACCCGCCGCGGCGCTGCCTGTGATCGTCACGCAGATGGGCTCCGGGCAGGGCTGCAAGGCCCCCCCCCACGTGTCCACACAGCGACACTCACGGGGGAGTGGGAGCCGCGTCGCCCAGTGAGAGTCAGAAAGTGTCCCCGGGTGGCGAGGCTGAGCGTGTCCGCGCCCGCACGCCCTGACGGCCGCCCGGGGACGTGGTCCCCGAGCGGGGACGAGGTCCGTCTGTGGCTCTTGCAGCCTCGGGGACAGCGGTGGAAGCTGATTTGGAAACTGGACAATTTAAACTGGGAAGGACTTGACTTGAAATAGCTCCTTATGGCGCTTCCCCCCTCAGTGGACCTGTCTGCAGGGACCGTTGTCACCGCTTTGGGGACACCGAACCCTGCAGAGGGTGGCCAGCTCGCTCAGGAGGCGATGCGCTGGCCGCTCCTGGCAGCGTGTCAGCGGATGGCATTCCCGTCGTCCCCGAGCAGGACTGCCAGGCCCCTGCCGCCCGCACTGCCCTCGCAGCTCTGTCGCGAGGGGCCGGGCCCTCGGCGCCCGTCCGCCTGGCTCTGAGACGTCCCAGGCCTGGAACCTGCCAGGGCCGTGCACGGGGGGGAGGGGCGGGCATTAATCCTGCCGCCACTTGGGAGCTGTGACCGGAGGGAGAAGGAGAGACGGGCGGGCGGGGGAGCTGAGGGTCCGGACGGGCAGTCTCACTGCTGTGCCCTCCTTTCGGCCCAGGGCCATGTCGAAGCCACGCCCTGGCAGTTCCCCTCTCTCCTAACAGCCAGCGTCGCGCCGCCCGGCGGCCAAACAGCAGGATGGGGCTGAGGGCCGAGGCGGCCCCCCTGAACCCCCAGCGTCCTTAGACGGCCCAGTGCCCGGAGGGGTGTGTGTCTGTGCGTGCGTGTGTGCCCGCGTGTGTGCATGGGCCCGTGCTCTCGTGCGTGTGCCTGTGTGTGCTTGTGTCCACGTGCGTGCCCGTGGGTGTGCCCGTGGGTGTGCGTGTGCCCTTGTGCATGTGGTCATGGGCGTGCGTGCCCATGGGGGTGTGTGTGCGCGCGTGCATGAACGCTGTGTTCTCGCGCGTGTGCATGCGTGTGGCCACATGTACCTGTGTGTACGTGTGCCCTAGGATGTGTGTGCAGGTGCATGTGTGTGCACGCATCGTGAGCGTGCGCACCCATGGGCGTGCCTCTGTGTGCCCACGGGTGTGCGTGAGTGTGACCTCGTGCGCGTGGCCATGGACGTGTGCTCCCGTGTGCGTGTGCACCGTGCGAGCAGGCTCTGCTCCCCCCAGGCCGGAGCACGCTGCGTTGCGGGTCTGGCCTCCGAGCCGGGCGGGGGGTACGAGCAGCACCCGCCCCTGGGCTTCCTGGTCTTGACCTCGCAGGTTCGGGAGCGTCTCCCGGGTGGTGCCTCCTCGACTCCCCTGAAGCACCAGGGAAGGCCCTTCTGAAGCCCCGGGGGGGCCTGGGGAGAGACAGACGCTCATCACCCAGTTCCCTGCAGGGGCCCTGGTCCGGAGCTCCCTGACGGCGCCTTTTCCTGGGTCACTCAAGTCTGCGTCGTCCTTTACATAACGATGATCGACGTGATTACAGCTGAGCCTGACATTTAAAAACGTAACCTCAGGACAGAAGGTGACCGCGTGCCTCGGTGCCTGGCCCGGGCGCACTCGGCGACCACGCCACCCGGCTCACCGGACCGCCCGCGTGACGGCAGCGCCAGGCCAATCCGCCCGGGTCCGCTCTGACCCGGAGGCGGGCAGCCGGGGTGTGCGGGGAGGCCCCCGGCGCTTCCCTTCCCTCGGGAAGCGTGTCGTCGGGTGTGATTCGACGGCTGATGTTCTCGCGTCCAGATTCCGGCTGCACCTGACACGGTGTCTGGGTTCTGCGTAGAGCACGCCCCGTGCGAGGACGAAGGCGTGTTTAGAGTTCCTCGGGGAAGACGAGTCTTTTCCAGGTTAGTCGTCCCCCTCACCCAACTCCGTGTGCCCCTGTGGTTACGGGATGGGGGGTCAACAGACGGACCACCCAGATGTGACCTTTTGTGACTGAGACGTCACCGACGACGACGACAGCTGCATCAGCGTCAGGTGTGCGAGTGGCGATCTCACACGCGGGGACGCTGCGTTCACACCCCACGCAGTCACAGCGGGGTTTTGTGTTTGGGGGGGGAGTTTCACAGGAATCTTAGAATGGTTTGTTCCGGGTCGGTCGATGGGCCGTTGGAGTTCTGTCGGGGGGCGACGGCCTCGAACCTGTCGGTGGCTCTGGGAAGGGCGGGATCGTGACAACATCCATCCTTCCCGCCCGCGGACACAGGTAGGACAGCTTTCCGTTTCCTCGTGTCCCCCGGGCGGCTGTCGCCACAGATGCGCCCGGCTTCTCCTTCGGGGTTCTGCTCCGGCCGGGGCGGTTGGAAGGAGCGGCCAGCGGCTCCGACGTCCAGCCCTGGCTCACGAGCGTGCGTTCGCTCAGGCAGGCGTCTGAACGGCGTGAATAAGGATGTGGTTCCAGCCCCCGAGGGGCCGGTGTCGGCGTCGCATCTCGTCCGAGAGGACTGCACGTCGGGCCTGGTGGTTCTGTCCCGATTCCTCCTCCCGGGCCTTTCTCTGTACGTTTTAATGTGCTTCGTGTGGCTCAAGCGACCTGCTCGGGAGAACGAGGCAGGCCCAGTGTGCGAGCGGGCACGCTGCCACGCTGAGCCCTGGCTGGGGGGCCCACGCCCGGGGAACGGGCAGGAGCGACAGCTGCTCCGGGAGACCCCGCGGGGTCATTTACCTCCCCGTTTCCTTGCACGGTTGGGTGTCCGAACAAACGAAGTGACGGAAAAAGAGGTGAAATCTCTACCTTGTACGCAGGGATGCTCTGGGAACAGACAGACAGACAAGAACCAAGCCCAGCTTCGTGTCTCATTTGCCCTCGTTGACTCAAGCACCTTCCACGGACATCTGAGCGAAACTCTCATACGTAGGATCGTCTCTGCGATGTTTTGTCGATTCCCCTCTACGTTTTGGGTGTTTAAAACTGAGATCCAGCTCTGTGGGCGGGGAGCATTGTGAAATGTCGTCATCTCATTAGCCGGGACTTTTTTAAATAAAACCTGAGAGTTAATTAGAATCTGTCCACGTGCGGGCGTCTTGGGTGAGGGTCGTGGGTCCCTGGCCTGACAGAGCGCACACCGTACAAGCGAGGACAGGCCTCCCAACAGGTCACTGCGAGCGAAGCTGTCCCGGCGGCGTGCGCAGAGGGCCCGGGGAGCACCAGAAAAGCCGGGCCAGTTGGTCCCGGCAGGGCGGGCCGAGAGCCGCCCGGCCGGTTTCTGCGGAAGGCCTCCCCAGGACGGGGTTCTGCTGGGGCAGGTCTGAAGTGGCTCCTTCCAGAAGCCTGGAGCGGCCGGGCGCAGGCGCCGGAAATGCCGCGCGGGGATTAGCTCCCGGAATAGACACCCGAGGCTTCTCCTCAGGGACTCCTCCCCTGATGGTCCACGGGAGAGGAAAGGGGGTGGAAAGGTGCTCAGCCCCGCGAGGCTGTGGGCGCCGGACGCCTTCCGGAAGCGTTGACAAGGGGGTCCCCCGGCTTGGGTGGCGGCTCCGGGACGCGTCATCTGTGCAGACCTGCGGAAGGCCCGCGGCACCTGCGATTAAGGGAGAGCGGGTCTCACGGCTCCGGGGCGTGCGTTGTCACTGCCTTGTCATCGGGATGCCACGTTTGCCTTGCTGGCTGGGTCCTCACCCCGCACCGACGCTCCCGAGGGTGACAGCAGGACGGGACGGGCCGGCGTCGGTGACTGCACGAATGGCCTCGCGCACGGGGTCCTTTCTTTGGCTTCATTTATTTGGGCAGCATTTTTTTTCTTAAGAAACAATTTTGACATGAACAAGTGATTCGGCTTCCAAGTCTACGGACGCGGAGCGCGGACCTCGCGCAAGGCCGCTGCTGGGTCTTTGGGAGATGCGGACGCACCGGGCGCGTCAGGCCCAGCAGGATGAAACGTCGCGTCGTCACGCAGACGGAGCGCACAGGAGCGGAGCGAACGGAGGCGGGCGCTGCGTGCGAGGCGGCCCTGTGGCCGGCAGCCTCCGCTGCTCCTCGGTGACGAGCTGTCGCCCTCCTGCTGTCCGCGTTAGCGTGAATGGCTGCCCTGAGCGAGCCACAGGGCGCCGGGACGCTAGCCAGATCGTCCTTTCCTAGGTTCCGATTCGGCATTTCACTTTTTACCTGATCGTCATTGTTTTTAAACAACGCTTCCCTTAAGAAAGAGGGGAAAAGATAGTTCTGGAACAGATCTCTTTTGAGGAGGCTTCCCCACGGCCATTGATTTTAAGATTCGGTGAATGACGTTCAGCCTTGAAACGACAAACACGGACCATTTTCCTTTCTCAAAAAATGCGATGGAAAATGACTCAGAAGGAGGGGGCACAGTGCGGGCACTGCCGTGTGTCCGTTTTGGAGCCTTGACAGTTAGGTGACCGGCCTGCCCTGCGGCGCCCCGCGGAAGCGCCTGCGCGTGTGATGTCTGCGCACGGACGCATTCGGCCCGTCCTCGAGGCCTCTCTCTCTAACTCGACTCGACTGGCCAGCGTGACCAGCCCGAGTGACCGCTGCTCTGTGGACGATTTGTCCCCCACCCGGCCGTGTGGCGGCTCTGCCCGGTCTCTGTGTCCCTCTGCGCGCCCCACCTGTTCCCGAAGGCCTTGGTGCTGGGCCTGGGCACAGGACAGTTCCTAAGACTAAAGGCCGAAAGCCGGGCCGGGGAGGGCGGGGGAGAGTCCATGTGCGGCGACGGGCCCCGGCCCCGGCCCTGTGTTTCTGACCATCTGGGCGGAGAGGGAACGGCCGACCTCGCTGGTTCTCACCACTGAAAGTAGGACAGGGTCCGGGCCCTCAGGGGGGCCTTGTTTCCCTGGCACCAGGAGGCAATTAACCTCTCGCCCGGGTCGGCTCTGGGCGCCGCAGAGAGAAACGCGGTCGTGGCAGCTCACGCGTGCACGCCGCGCTGCGTTTCCTGTCCTTCCCGGCTGCACCCTCCACTCGGGTGACCTGGTGTGCGGAGACCACGTTCAAGGCGTAAGCAGCGCGCGGGGCCTGTCGCACAAATCCGTCCTGGCCTCCCGGTCAATCCCCGGGCTTTCGATAAGCCGGCGCCGCGATTAGCCTCGCGGGCCGGCTGGCGACGGGGCGGGGCCCGTGCTAATTTGGGAGTGACAACAGCTGTGCCGGCCCCGCAGGGCCACAGGTGTCCGGAGGGGAGCCGGTCCCCGCGGGCCGCAGGGTGCGTGGGCGCCGGCGGGCGGGCGCCGAGCCGGGGGCCCGGGCTCTGTCGCTGCCCGGTGTCCGCGCTCACGGTCGCCCGGAAAGGCAGGCGTCGCACGTGGAGGGGGAGTTTCCCCCGTTCTCCGGGTCGTAGCTGTCGTCTCGGTGTTTTAAATTGTCGCTTTGGGAAGAGGGGCCCCGGGAGGCGGCTGATTTGTGCCTGGGATCACGGACCTGTCTAAATATAGCGCCGCTGTCGCCGGCGAGGCTGGCAGGAGGGCACAGCAGTGGCCATAAATGGGAGTGCGGCCGGCCCGCCTCGGGCCTCGTCCTCATTCAGCTCATCTGGGAGCAAGTGCACCCGCTCGGGGCGCGCTGGGAGTTCCCGTGGCTGCGGAGCCCCTCGACTCCTGCGCCAGCCGGACGGACGGACGGGCTCTGTGGCCTCGCGCTGGCGGCGCCGGCCCTCCCGGCGGGCCTCGGTGTCTTCGGCCCGGAGATGAGACCGTCCACCCGCCCGCCCGTCCATTATCTGCTCTTCTGTCGCTAGCGACGTGGACGTAGGTTATGAGGTGATTACTCTGGTCCGCAGTGTCCCCCTGCCACACCTGGTCTCACGGTAGAGGTGACACCGTCCTTGAACGTGTGCCGCCGTGTCGTCCTCCCAGAGACACGTGTGTGCGCGTCGTCTGTGCTGACCCGATGGAAAGCGCCGGGGCTGAGACACGCGTCCCGTGCAAGCCGGACACTCCGCTCTTCCACCCAGACGCGCTCGGCCCTCCCCTACGGGCCGCTTCCCCCCCCCGCAGATAAGGGCCTCTAACGAGCCCGGGGTCCTGCCGAGCACAGCTGCTCCCCTGGAGGAAACGGGAGGAGGGCAGGGTGCCCGGGAGGGACCCGCCTGCAGCCCGCACCTGGCCTGCACCCGGCCCGGCCACGCGCGGGCGCAGCCTGGCAGACCCGGACGCCGCACGCACGTCTGTGCCCCCCTCGCTGTCCGGCCCGGCTGGTCAGAGGGCCGCCCAGCGTGGTGGCGCGTCCCCGTGTCACGTCGGAGCGCAGTATGGCAGCCCCCGGCCTCCCTGCCGTGCCGCCCACCTGTCCTTTCCTGGGCCACTGGTGGCACCCGCGGGCTTGGACTTGACTACCCTGAGGATAAACTCCCTGCCTCCTGCCCCAGGGCCTCGTGGCCGCGATGCCCCCGCCTAACGAAGGGCAAAGCTCTCGTCCTCCGGCTCCGGCCCCGAGGCCGGCTTTGCGGCCGTCCCGTCAGACGGCTCCGGTCACAGGGCGTCCTGCTCCGGCCGCCGCACGGAGCTCCGCGGGGGGCCGCGTCTCAGTGAGCGGCCCTGAAGGACGCTCGTTTGCGTCGTGTCTGCTGTTCCCGTGACGGACGCGTCCCGGGAGCTGCCCCGTGGCAGGGCCCGGCCCCCTGCAGCAGCCTGAGACCCGGGGGAGGCCACGTCGGGGGCAGCGGGGCCCAGCAGGGGATGCGATGACTCCGTCCCAGCCTCGGTGTCGTCTCCTGTAAACGTGCGGCCAGGGCACCCCCCTTGTGGCCTGGCGTGGGGACGGGAAGACGCGGGGCTGGCGTGCCCTCTGGGCCACGCGCCGTGGCTGGCGTTCCGCGAGGGTCCCCGTCTCTGCCCCGGGCCCCAGGGCGGGGGCTCCCGGCCGGGCCGCTCTCTGCGGAGCCGTGAGACGGAGCCGTGAGACGTTTCCAGTTGCCAGAAAGGTGTTCGGTGACGCTGGGACCGTGTCCCCGGCGGCAGCGCGATCCAACCAGACCGGCCTGGCCAGTTCCCACTGGGCCTCCCAGGCGACCTTGAAACCGAAACCTGCCGCCCACGGCCACGCCCGCGGTCGCCTCGCCCACGCGTGCCGGGTGCGCGGGCCCCGAGTTTCTCGTCCTCGAGCTGCCTTGGGGGCGGGGAGAGGTTTAGACCAGTTTATCTACGAAAAAATAACAACTGGAGGTTCTCCTCGTGCACGAAGAGTGTGTGGTGGCAGCACGAGCCCTTGCCCCGGCCTGGGGTCAGCACCGGCTCCCTCCGCCCGCAACCCCCGAGTCTCCGCGCAGCAGGTGAGCGCGCCGAGTCCCCGCGCGGGCCTGTGGCCTGCGGGTTTGGCCCTGCCATGCGGGTGCACCTGCTGCCGCCACGCGCCCGAGCCGGAACGGGGGGACCGTGCAGACAGACGCTCTGCCCCCCACCCCGTGTGGCAGGCGGGGAAGTGGCTCCCGGACGGGGCACGGCGTCCGGGACGCCTGCCCTGAGACTCGGGTGTTTAATCTTACGTGTGTGTGTTTTTAGGTTTAAATCCATGGAGTGACTTTAAAACGCGCGTTTTTTTTACCGTCCCTGGGTGCTTTTCGTCCTTTCCGCTTAGAAACACGTGGCCCGTACGTGCCACGTGGGTGGTTCAGGGGCGGCTCACGCGCGTCTGCAGATCTCAGCTGAAAGTTGCGTCGTGGGACGACGCGTCGCTCCTGCCGTCGTCCTAATTCCCTCACGGAGTCGCGGGCTGCCCTGCGGCGGGGCTGGTCTCGCGTCGCCCCGTCTGCGCCACGTGGTGAGGTCGACACCATAGAAGTGCCGCCCCCGAGGAGCGCGTCGCGGTGTCCGAGCCCCGTGCCGTGCGCTCCGCGCCGTCGCCTGCCCGCGTGCTCGCCTCCACGGTGCGCGACGAGTCTCTCGTGTCCCCTCCTGTGGCTTCCTGACCCCTGGGAGCACGAATCACAGGGCGGTTCACGTCAGACTTGGTGGAAAAGACCCGAGTGCCGGGTTAGGGCCTGTCTGGGTGTGAATCTGGCATCCGCGCTCCTCCTGCGGCTGCGGTGTCCGAGGGGGGGTTTTGTGGAGGTGACGACGGGGACGGAGGTGACGACGGGGACGACATTAGGGAGAGGGTGAGGCTCACACTCCAGGGCCGGGACGGATCAGCCCGAGCAGCTGAGGGGAGGCAGAGAGAGGGCCGAGCGGGCGCCCCACAATGAGGACCGTGATGAAGCGGCCGCAGAAAGGAGGTCTCAGTTGGCCGGGGTGCGGGGTGAGGTGTCCTTGGACGGGCGGGGTCAGCTGAGGTCGTCAGGAAGTGGGAGCGCCCGGGGCTCCCTGAGGACGTGTCCCCTTGGGACTGGCACGCGGTGTGGGCACGGGGGCGGGGGGGAGAGGGTCCCTGGGGTGAGCAGGGGCAGAGACCCCGAGGGTGGGAGACAAGGGGGGGTGTGCCCAGGCCCGAGGACACGCCTCCGGGGCGGGCACAGAGGCACCTCATACCTCCCAGGGACACTGAGGTCTGCTCCCGGGGGTGGCAGTTCCCGTGAGGTTCCCTCCTCCTCTCCTTCCCCTGCCCCCCCCCACATGGCACCTACGGGGCCTGCTGTGCGGGGTGGGGTGGGCGCTAGCCCTGGGGGGACTGAAGGTGTCAACAAAGCCGCCTGTGACCTCGGCCCCCCTTCCTGGGCTGCGTCTCCCTGTCCCGGCAGACGGCCCCCCGCTCTCCAGCAGGAGCCGCACCCCGAAGCCCCGAGGACTGAGATCCCCTCGGGACCCCGTCGCTGCCCCGACGCCATGTAAATGTTGCCCCCCGGGGTCGCCCGTCCCTCGTGGCTGGCGGCGGGTGGTCCCGGTGAGGCTCCGCGGTGTCGCCGTCCCGACGCGCCGTTCGTTTCCGGCGCCGACAGCGCGCCGCGTGGGGCGCTCAGGGATGCCGCCCGTGGTGTCCCAGGGTGGAGAGGACCCGACAACGATGTTTTAACAATAACAGCTCATTGAGCTGTCAGAAGCTAGTGACGTCCTTTCCCGCAGCCCCTGCTGTTTCCTGAGTTAGGGAGTGAGCGACTCGGAAGAAGCGAATGGCGAGGGACGGTGGCCGTCGGAGAGAGCCCAGGCGAGCCCCGGGCCCCGGCGGTGGCCGCCACGCACAGGCCGGCGGGGGGTGGGGCGGACTGGGCGTGCGGGACAGAGTGGGGTGCGTGCCGGCCCCGCGGTGGGGGGCGCGGCCACCCTGCGTCCTGCGGTGGCCGCAGGCGGGGGGGCGTGCAGTGAGGCTCGGCTGCCCGCGGCGCTGAGGACAGGCAGCGGCACTGGACGGCCGTTCCCTTCTCCGCGGACGCATCTTGCGTCCCGCGTCGTCCACGCACCGGAGGCCTCGGTCACCCCGCTTCACGCTCCGCCCCTGGCCTGCGCGAGGTGCTTCTGCTCCCGGGTGCAGGCGAGGCCTGAGCTGCCGAGGAGCCGCCCTGGCCCACCTGGCCCCACCTGGCCCCCACCTGGGTGCCCACCTGGCCCCACCCGAGCGCCCGCCTCTTAGTGACGGGGACCGGCCTGGCTTTGGGGTTCGGCTGGGCCTCCCTGGGGCCGGCAGCAAGGCCCGCAGGACGCAGGAGGGGCCGGCGTGGCCCCTCCGGCTGAGCCAGCTCGGGTTCGCGGCCGGGATCGCCGGGAGGCCCAGGCCCTGTTTTGAGAAGCGGCTCCTGAGGGGGTCGTCACGTGTCCCGCTTTGAAAGGAGAATCAGAGGCGCCAGGTGCCTAGCGCTCCGCCCGGATCCGTCCACGTCGCAACGGCCGGTCCTGGGCCGCCTCCGCCCGCGCCCCGTCCCCGTGTCTTCGCTCCTCCGTGCTGCGTCGGGGAAGGGAGCGCGTCTGCGCCGCAGAGCGGTGTTGCCTCCTGAGGCGCCACATCCGCAGGGTGTGCCCCCAGGGTGGCGAGGAGGACAGGGCCCGGACCTCGGGTGAGGGGCGTCCCGCGGGGGCCCTCGGAGGAGACGGGGGTGCGTGTGGCCGTGAGGACGCTCGGAGGAGGCGGGCGTGCTTCGGGGGCAGGTGGGGAGCGGCTCGCTCCTCGCCGTCTCGGGCCGTGCTGGGCCGGCCAGACCCCCCTGGCGGCTGAGGGGTCGCCCGGCGTCTGGGGTCTGGGGCTGCGAGCGTTAACGCAGGCGCCGGCGCCAACCGCAGGGGCCCGAGGGGAGGGGTGTCGCCCTGGAGGCTGCACCCCCAAGCCGGCTGGCCCTCGCCGGGCCCCGCGTGCTTGTGGGCGCGCCGCCCGCCGTGTTGCCGTGGGCGCCGCCGTCTGTAAGGCCGGGACCGTGGCGCTGGGCAGAAACGGAACGTGGCCGTCGGGCCTGACGGACCGCCGTCGGGGGGGAGAGAAGGATGGAATCTCTCCAGGCGGGGAGGGCGCGTGGCGCCCGGGCCCCGGCGGGAACGCTTTGCGCAGAGTCACAGATCGCGGAGCCGAGGCGAAGGTCCGGCCGCCTCTCAGGGAGCGATGGGACTTTGCCCCGGAGGGAACAGTGGAGGTGTCCGCGGGGCCCACTCCGAGGCCGGGGGCGCGGGGCACGGGTAAGGCACGGCCGCTGCCAGCACCCTCTCCAGAGACCCCTCCGCCCCGGTGACCCGTCCTTTTCGGGGTTCGCTTTCGGCTTAGAGGTGTGTGACGTGAGCGCGGGCACGGAGGGCTGTGCGGGCGTCGGGGACGCAGCGGGGGCGGGCAGCCCCGCCTCGGTGGCACCCCGACCGATGCGCCCCCAGGCTGGCTGCACCGGCGGCCTCTGCGTGTCCTCGCGGTCTCGTTGGGGAAGAGAAAGCTGGGAACGGGACGCGGCGCGTGCCCTTGGACTCTGCCTTTCGCTCTGCAGGACCCGCCCGGGCCCCTCCCGCTGACTGTGCTCGGTTCCGATCCGGCGGCCTGCGCCGGCCCCGGGTTCGCCGCCTCGGGGGTGCCGACCCTGCATCGCAGAGCTCGGGCCCCCAGCGTCCGCTGCCGCCCGGGGCAGCCCACGCGGCGCCGACGAGGGCCCGGCAGCCTCGCCCTGGCACCGGGACGGGGACGTGTGCTGCTGTCAGGCTGCGAGCCTCTGGAGCTCCTCGCCGACCTTTGAAATGCCAGAAATGTCTTTCCACATTTTTTCCGCTTTATGGGCAGCCCCTGCCCTGCGGGGCACGCCCGGCCTCTGGGCCTGGAGGAGCGAGGGAGGGCGAGTGCCTGCTCCGTGACTCACGCCCTCGGGAGCCGGGACCCGCCCTGTTCCCCCCCCCCCGGGGGCTGACTGAGGGGGGTCGCCTGCCTGCGCCCCAGCGGGGCCACCGCTCGGGGCCTCAGACGCGTGCAGAACCGGCCCCGCGACCTGCCCGGGTGCCCTTTGGTCTCAGGTGCGCCCCGGCGCGCAGCACCTGCCCACGGTCTCAGGACCTTCTCAGCGCCGTGCCTTCTCAGGACCTGGAGCTGAAGACTGGGGTCCGTGGCGGCGGCAGAGGAAGCCGGGCCCGTGACCGTGACCGTGCAGCAGCGACACTGCGGGGTGAGGGTGAGTGGGGGGTCCTGGCAGCGCTTCGGGGGCTGGCTGTCGTGGACGGACGCGCGGCGGCGTGGGGTCGGCGGGTCGAGGTGGGCGCACACGGCCAGGTTTCCCCGCGAAGGTGTGCAGGGCCTCTCGGGCCTTTTCATTTTACTTTCAAAAAGGGTCAGGAGTCCCTTTGTCAGCGTGAAGCGTTTCGGCGTTGGTGAACTCAAATGTGTGCGCGCTCACGGCAGACACACGCGCACACACGTGGCCCGGGGCTGGGCGCACGGGGAGACCGTCCCGGTGTCTGGCGGCCGTCCAGTCCGCGCGGCCTGTGGGGCCAGCCCTGCGGGAGCCGTCGCAGGCTGCGTGCGGAGCAGCCTGCGGGGTGGCCGGGCTCCGAGGTGGGGGCTCCGCGCACGGCTGCGGGGGAAGGCGGGAGTGCGGGAGGCGGGTCGGCTGCGGGGGAAGGCGGGGGCGCAGGAGGCGGGTTGGCAGGTGGAGACGCACCTGAGCAGGTGACAGGGCTCAGCCGGAGGGGAGGGAGGATGGAAAGGGCGTCACGGGCTGACTGCGGGGGGACACGGCTTACTGGGGACACGTGGGGGGACGGGAACCCCTCGCGCTGCCCCGTACCCCGCGCAGTGCTGGCTGAGTGAGTGCGAGCACCGGGGGCCGCGCCCTCCCCCCCCAGCTCTGCCGTCCCAGGCAGCCTCGCTCGCTCGTGCCAGCGGAGCCCCTTCCCCTTGGGAAACCCTCGCTCCCTAGAAACGATCAGACAGACACGTTTTCTCCCTGAAGACGCGTTTGGGAGGGAGCGCTAGTGGCCCGAGGGCTGCTCAGGACGGGCCTCGGCCGGGACCCGGAGGTTCCCTCCGTCTGGGGTCCGCGCGGGGAAGGCGGCCGCGTTCCTCCCGCGAGAGGCTGCGCGGCCCGGGCCCAGGGCCCAGGGCCGGGCGCCGAGGCGTCCGGGCCCAGCGTGAGCCTTGGCGCCTGCAGCGCGGACGGGGCGCCCGCTCCTCGCTGGTTAAATGGGAACGAGACGGTCTCCCCCTCGGGTGTCCGGGGGAGGGGGGGGCACGTGAATCATTAACGCGCAGCCGGGAGGCGGGCGTGCCGCGTGCCCACGGCTTCCTTCCGTATCTGTGAGTCGAAAGGACAAAGGGTAGGAAGGATGAGGCGCGTCCGCGCGTGACCCGGTTCGGGCGCAGGGCGAGGCGTTCGGCCCGGAGAGGGGGCGGGCGCCGCGGGTCTGCGGATCAGCGGAGACAGGTCCGCCGGCCGGTCCTACGCCCCGCGTTCCCCGTGGCGTGAGCCGCGGTGGCTTGGGCCTCCTCTGACCCCGTTGGCTGTCCCCAGCCCCGCCCCGTCTGCTTAAACGGCCTCTTTCGTTCGGCAACACACAGGGTCGCAGGATCGCGTAGGAAAATCAGGAAACGCGTGAAGTGGGGACGGCGAAGCCGCCGCCGTGCTCCCGCCGCCCGGAGCGCGGCGCCGCGCGTCCCCGCTGCGTCTTCCCGGCCGTTCCGTGGCGGGCGCCTGTGACACACGCTCCCCTGAACGACGGGGTTTGCCTGACGACGTTTCGAAGCTTGTTCTCTGACGAGCCTGTGTCGCGCGTTCTGGCGCGTCGGGTCGTGTCACCCAAAGAACGTCTAAGCGGCCCTGGTGGGACGGGGCGCTGGACTCCGTGGGCCTGGAGGTCGCCTCGGGGCGGCCTGCGGGGTGTCACGTCCGTTCGCGTTGCAGGTGACGACGCACGCAGCGCCTTCCACAGTCCCACAGTGCGCCCTTACGGGGTTATTCAGGAGAAGTTTCTGGAAGGGGAATCCCCACGCGTGGTGCGCCAGGCGGGGGCGTCAGCTCACTCAGGGCTCGTCGGCCCCGTCCGGCTGGAGTGGGGCGGGGGGTGGCAGGAGCTGGGGACCCCTGCTCCCCCGCTGCTCCGACGCCGGCGCCGTCGGCCTCCCGGGGCTGCGGGTCTCTCTGACGCGGTTTCTTCGGCTGCAAAGTATTTCAAGGACGGAGAGGGGCGGCCGCCTGAGGCCGCGGTGGGCGTCGCACCCGCTGTTCTTAGGAAGCGCCCGGGGTCCGTGTGAGGTCGGCTCTCACCATCGATAAGTGAATGGCACGTCCGTGTGACACGCGCACGAAGTAGGGCGTCCGGTCCCTTCCCGGACAACCCAGAGACGAGAAGCTCCGAGACGTGCGTCGGGGCCGTGAGTCGCCGTCGGGTGTTTAGGGGCCTCGTGCCAGGTGAACCCGGAGCGCGAAGCTCCGCCGCGAGTCAGGCGAAGGGGGAGGGGCTGTGCGTGCGACACCGTCGCTGGCCTCTCACGCCAAATAGCCGCCTACGGCCAGGCGGCCGGCGTCGGGACGCGCTGGACGTTCTGGCTAATTTATCACGTCCCGAAGTCGCCCCGACACACCCGCGGTGTCACGGGTCCTGGGGTTCCAGACGCTCCGCCGGCCGCGGTGTCGGATCGGGGTGTGCAGACCGTGGGCCGGGCCGGCAGGTGACCTGGAGTCCGCTCGGGGCCCCGAGAGGGAGGGCCTTGCGGAGCCCGCCCCTCCCGCCCGCACCTCGACCCTGGGGGGGACCCGCTCTCAGGCGGCGTCTCCCGAACGCCTCCCGTTTTCCTCGCCCGCCCCTTTTCTGTTCGCTGTTCTGATCCTGAAACGGTCGTCACCTCCGGGGCGTTTCTGGGGGGAGAAGCGCCCCTGAGACAGGCTGTGAGGAAGGCCCGAGAAGCCGCGGGGGACCCGCGGGCGCGTGCGTCGTCGTCCCGAGTCGGAACGGCCGCGTCACGCCTCCCTCCCTGCCGCCCCCAGGAGGAAGATGAAGGCCCGCGCTCCGCCCCCCCCCGGGAAGCCCGCCACCCCGCACGTGCCCCGCGCGGAGACGCCCGCCCGCGGCGTGGGCCCCGCCTGCCCGCCGACCGCCCGGAGCAGCGCCGTGGACGTGACCGTGGTGCTGCCCAGCGGGCTGGAGACGCGCAGCGTGGTCAACGGCAGGTAAGGCCTGCGAGACGGCGAGCTTCGCCTCCGTTCTGGGCACTTGCACGACGTCCGGTGACCGAGGGACAGAGAGGCGGCGGGGGGGGAAGCGACGGTTCGTTGGCACACCCTGGCATCGCGCTCACGCCGTGCCCGGCCCTGCGCGCCGCGGCGTTGCCGGCGGCCACTGCCATCGCGCCATCGCCGGCGGGGGCGCGGGGCGCTGCGAGGCGAGGTGACCGCGTCCCAGGCAGGCCGCCTCACGCGTTCTTTCACGGGGGGACACCCGACCCCTCACGAGGGCCCCGCCGTGTGCAAAGTCCCGCTCTCTGTGGTGGGAAGACGGGCTGATGCGGATCGGAGAAGACGCCGCCCGGCCGCAGAGCGTCCCCACCCCCAGGACGTCGGATTCGATGTTTCAAACGCGTCACCAGTCGTCGCGTGAAAGGGTCAGGAGGGCACGTGGTCCGCTTTGCGGCCTTGGTGGCTGACGGTCTCTCTTACTCGTTCGACCGAGGACTGGACGGCGTGTCCCCCGCGGGTGCGCCCGAGAGGGGAAATGGGGGCGTCAGAGGGACCCGTGTCCCAGCCCCAGCCCCGGCCCCGCCTGGGACCCAGGGCCGCAGCCTCCGCCTCTCGGACTTGGGGTGACGGGAGGGGGTGATGCGACGTGCCCGGGGGCTCCAGGCCGGCGCTATGTGCGCTGAAAGCTGACAGGCGGCGTCCGAGCGTCTCCCGCGCTGAGGCGCTGCAGCCTCGGGGGGCCGGCCTCTGGGCACCTGCTCCCTGTGCCCGCCCCTCCCGTCGTGTCCCCGCCCGCGGTCTGCCTCCGCCGGGCAGACGGACACACGCGCCGTCGGAAATGCTCACGTTGACCCTCGGGTGTAACCGCGAGCGTGACGGAAGCCGAGACCCCCGCGTTGCGGGGTGAGTCCGTGTCCCCGCCCCACCCCGCCCCGCCCCACGGGTCCCGGTGAGGACACACGAGCCGCCTCATCGCTTCCCGGACGGCGGGTGGGAGCAGGCGCTGCTGGGGGACAGGTCTGAGACGGGACGTCGTGACGGACGTTCTTACCTGTGGCATCGGCCCGAGAAATGGGGCGCGGGGGGTGCTCTCGGGCGCGGGGCTTCGCCTGGGGTTCTCCGGCTCAGGCCGGCCCCCCCGTGAGTGACCAGTGCCGGTGGCCGGCCGGCGGCTACGCTGCGCGTCTGCAGGAGTGGGAGTCCCCGGTCGCCAGACGCCGGGACGAGGGGATCATGACTCGAATCCCGGCCGCGCCACCTGCTGGTGAAGACGGAAACGGAGGGAGCGGACCCGGGCTCGGGGCGACCGGTGTCTGGGCACCTCCTCTGTGAATCGGGGGGAGAAAGGGGCTTTGCACCCCAGGGCGTCCTGCCAGGCAAGCAGGGGAGGTGCCAGCGACGCCTCCGCGTTCGGGGATGGTCCGGATCGTCGCGCTCAGTAAACGACTCCCCGTGGCGGAAGCGCCGTGGAAACGTGCGGCGCTCAGAAGCCGTTTTCTTAGGGTTTTTTGTCTTAAAAGACAAAGCTATTTCCGTTTTTAAGAAACAGCACATTCGTGGTGTCGCGTCTCACGAGCACAGCCGGTCCTGGGCGTCCGGGGTCGTCCGGTTGCGGCGAGGGGCCGCTGCGGGAGCTCTCCCGTCCTCCCTGCCGGTTCGCCTGCAGGAGTCGGTGTCCTCCGTGCTGCTTCCCTGAGCAGTGGCAGACCCTGCGGGTGAGAGGAAGCGAGGACCCCGACGAGGTCTTGAGCCTCCCGGGGTTCAGGCCAGCAGGCCCCGGCCGCAGCCAGAGCGCGCGCCGCCCCCGCGGGGCCGCCTGGGGAGACGCCCCGCCTGACCGCGGCCTGTCCCCCTTCCAGCCACGCCATGATGGACCTGCTGGTGGAGCTCTGCCTGCAGAACCACCTGAACCCGTCCCACCACGCCCTGGAGATCCGGGCCGCAGACACCCAGCAGCCGCTGACTTTCAAGCCAAACACCTTACTCGGGACCCTGAACGCGCACACTGTGTTCCTGAAGGAGAAAGTTCCCGAGGAGAAGGCGAAGCCCGGCCCACCCAAGATGCCCGAGGTCAGTAGGGTGAGGACCGCGCGGCGAGGACCCGTGGCCGCCCGAGGCCGAGGGTGCTGGGGGGCCGAGGCGGGGGCGGCCGCAGCCGCCGTCCTGTTACCGACGTGCAGGCGGCCGCGTTCCTGATCCTGCCCCCGTGCCAGGCAGCGTCAGGAGCTCAACTGGGTTTACTGTAGGAGACGGAAGTTTCCAGAACGTGGCGTGCACCGTCGTAGCCTTGCTCCTCCGGCTGTTTTGGAGGAGGAGCCGGCCCAGAGCGGGGCCATCGCTTCGCGCTTCCTGCAGGTGACGCGGTCTGTCACTCTGCGGTCGGCGAGGCGATGGCCGCCGGCCCGTGTGGCCGCCGGGCGCACGCAGGGCAGCTGGTGCACGCGACAGAACGGACTTTTAACATTTAAACTTAAACAAGCACACGCAGTCGGCAGCTACCCTGCTGGACCGGTTCTGGAGGTTCCAGTCCGGT
This sequence comes from Cynopterus sphinx, assembly GCA_030015415.1. Taxonomy (NCBI): domain Eukaryota; kingdom Metazoa; phylum Chordata; class Mammalia; order Chiroptera; family Pteropodidae; genus Cynopterus; species Cynopterus sphinx. The sequence goes on along the minus strand of CM057391.1, from coordinate 1,081,965 downwards.
TCTGGGGGGCGCCGGCCCTCGGAAGCCGGGCCATGGAGAGGCCCGGACAGCTTAGAGGGAGGGGGATCTCCCTCGCGGGCGTTTCCTCACGAGGCCGGGGAACGTCTGGTCCCGGGCCCAGGCTGGCTTCAGGTTAACCCCTGCCCTTCGCTGTGCTGCTCCGGCTCCGAGGCCGCCGCGCCGTCTTGTACGTCTGGATTCTTGGAATCTACGCAGAATTTTCTGCTTCTCAGTTGGCCGTGTGGCCACCCGCCCGCCCCCCGTGAATTCCTAGATTTGGGGGCTCAGTCCACGTCGCCTGGTGCCGCCCACCCTTGGTGCGACAAGCGTCCGCTGGCTCCTCAAGGAAAGTCAGTGTCCAGAGCGGGCGAGCGGGTGCATGCCTGGTGCCTGCCTGGCCCCGCTGCCAACCCCAGGGCCGGGCGAGCCCAGGGCCGGGCGAGCCCAGGGCCGGGCACGGGTCTAGCTCCAGGAGCAGGAAACGGGCCCGGGCGCTCCCTCCTCCCTCCGAGACCCACGGGGCCCTGAGACGGGGCGGCAGTGTGAGGTCGGCCTCAGCGACGACTCTGGGAAACCCACGTTGGCTGCGTCCCCGCTCCGGGACCGCAGCGCCCGGCGGGCGGCCCGTCACGGCCCGGCAGGAGCCGCCGCGCGGGACCCTGGCGGGTCCGACCTCTCTGACGGGTCACCGTCTGTGGACTTTCGGAACCAGCTCCACTCAGGTTGACCGTCTTCGTTCCTGATGACTAAAGGTCCGACGTTTCCAACTAAAACGTCGTTCCAGCTTAGCACACGTGCGTCTGTGTGGTGCGTGAGCAGAAACCGGCGCACCGCACGCCCGCGCAGGTCGCGTGTGAGCACGCAGCTACCTACGTGCTCACGGGGCCGTCTGGCTTCTCACACGAAACTTCGGTGTCTCGTCTGGGGGGGTTTCTTTACGCTGAATTCCCCGTCGTCCTTCCAGACCACTTTGCCCTGAACAGGTATTTAAGCGCCTCGTGTTCGGGCCCGGTCGGAATCCCCGTGAGGCGGTGGAGGTCTTGGTTTTCAGACGGCGAGCCCCGCCCACGTGCACGTCTGCGTCGTCGGCCGTTTTTGTTAGCGAGAGAGAGTAACTCACTCTGCCAGGGTTCATGGTTTGCCGTCCTCGCCCCTGACCCCAGCCGCACGGAGGGTTCGGCCCCGCGGAGCCGAGCCGCCCTCACCGGGCAGCGCGGCAGGGGCGCCGTCGGGGCGCACCACTCACTCACGCGGGCGCCCGGCCCTGTCGTCCGCAGAAGTCCGTGCGCCTGGTGGTGAACTTCCTCCGCACGCAGAAGGCCGTGGTGCGCGTGAGCCCCGACGCGCCCCTCCGGGCCCTGCTGCCCGTCATCTGCGCCAAGTGCGACGTCAGCCCCGAGCACGTGGTGCTGCTCAGGGACAACGTGGCGGGCGAGGAGCTGGAGCTGTCCCGGTCCCTGAACGAGCTGGGCATCAAGGAGCTGTACGCGTGGGACAACCGGAGAGGTGAGCGCCGTTCGCCCCCCTCCCCCGCCCCCCGCAGCAGGGGCGCTGTGGGCGCCCGCACTGCCGTGCCCGACCCTGGCCCTGGCTCCACCTCTCCCCACCCCAACGCCCCCGAGTCCTGAGCTCCCCGACCCCTTCCCCGGGAGCTAAGGGAGCGCAGGGGGAGGCGAGGCGAGGCGGGGCTTCCACCCAGAGCACGAAGGGCGCGTCCCCGTGGGGTGTGCGTCCTGGTGGGTGCGTCACAACCAAATCCAGGGGCCAAACGCAGCCCGCTGTGCCCCAGAGCTGCCCAGACGCCCGTCGGTGCCTCGCGGTGCCCCGGGCGGCTCGGCCGCCCTGGAGGCTGGAGATGTCCCGCTCCTCTCGACGCTGGGCCCTGGCCCGAGGTCCCAGTGACAGTCTCCGGGGAGCCTGGCGGCCCGAGACCCGTGGGCCGTGAGGGCAGACCTCCCTGGCGGGCGGGGCTGGCCGACTGGGCTTCCACGACTCGGAGCCTCCCCCGCCCCCGCGCTTCGGCCGGGAACCACAGAACGCGGACCCGGAGCCGCAGCCCCGGATTAACAGGCCTCAGTCGCCGTCGCTCCCGCTCTGTTTCCCGGATGCTGCGCGGCCGGGCTGGTAGAACACGCACGGGTTCCAGGCGTGCGTGTTCCCCTGCAGGTTTTCAAACCGTTCGGCGAAAACCCGGCCTTTTCGTCGCTGAGTCACTGTGAGACCAGGGAGCGCTGCGCCCCCCGCTCACCCTCCTCTCGGAGGCCCCGGACCCGGGCCTCACCTGCCCGTCCAGGAGGGGCTGGGCTGCGTGCACGACACACGGACACGCGGACTGTTTGTCCCTCCGGGAGAGGGGCCCTGACGGCCGAGGGCGCCTCGCGCTGCGCCAGCGTCTCGCCGACTCGGACGAGGTCGTTCCCGCGTCCGCTTCGCGGGCCGGGACGTGGCCGTGCGTCTGCCCGGTGTGTCCACCGGATGCACGGCCGGGTCTGAGCCTTCCGCAGCCGAGCCTCCTCCGGCGAGACAGAGAGGAACCTGTGGACGCGAGAGGCTCACGCCACGCGCCCTCGGCTTCAGGCCGGGCGCCGGGGGTCTCGAGAAGCAGCCGCAGGCCCGTCTCCCTGGGGACGGGCGGTGGCGCTGCCTCTCCTGGGGGCGCGGAGCCCGGAGCCTGTGGCGTCTGGAACACGGGGCTGAGGGGCTCTGGGGACGCCCCCCAGATCGGGCGCCCGGTCCCCACGGGGGGGGGGGACACGGACGCAGCCCCGAGGCCGCGGGATGAGAAGCCCTTCTGCACTCGGGGGCGCGCGCTCCTGCGCCCACGCCCCCTCCACGGCCTTGGGCCCCCGCGAGGGGCCGCTCCCTGGGGCCCCCAGCAGCTGCGCCGGTGGCGGCGGCCCTTTCGTCTGGGCCACGTGGCTCTGAGGTAGTTGATTGCCGCTCCTGCCGGGCGCCTCCCTCCCGCCCTGCCGACAGTCCGTGTCTGAGAAGCAAAGGAACGTCCCCCCGGAGTGCGCGCCCGGGCGCCCTCGCCTCCGACCCCTCAGGGCGCATCCCCTCCCCAGCCACAGGGGCTTGCGAGCCGGGAGGGCCCGGCCACGGGCGTGAGAAGAAGCCTCGCTCCGCGGGGACGCGGCCAGGGCAGCAGACTCCGCCGCCGCCTGCCTCCGCCGCGGGTAGCGGCCCGACGGGGGGCCCAGGAGCTCGGCCTTGCCCTGCGCAGGCGCAGGGCCCCCCCCCCCCGGGGCTCACGGAGGGCCGGGCCGGGGCCTTGGATGGCCACGCGCCCTCACTCTCTCCTCGCCTGCCTCTTCCAGTTCTTCTGACCAAAACCCAGTCCGAGCCATCCCTGGGCTGCCGAGGTACGGTGAGCCCCTCGCATGCCGGGCCGGGACGTGCACGGTGTGGCCGTGGGCACCTCCGGGGGCGTCTTGCCGGCTGATCCGCGGCTGTGGGGGGGCTTCTTGCCCCCGGGGTGGCTGAGGGAAGCACGTCTGCCGCGGGAGGCTGCGCTGCGGGCTCCGACGGGTGCGAGGCCGTGTGGGAGCCGCCCCGAGTGGACGTGGACTTCGGGGCAGAGCGGGAGCCTCCGTGCGGGGGGCGGGGGCGCTTCCTTCTTGCCTGAGCTCCCCTGGCCTGGAGGCCCAGCCCGGCCGGGCCGTGTGGGAGGCGACACTAACCTCGGCGCCGCAGACCAGCGTGTAAACGGTCGGTCCAGATCCCACGCCATCGCCTCTCAGCTCGGGGTCCGAGCCCTGCCGCGGGCCGTGCCGGCCGTGCGAGGCGGTGCCCCTCGTCCCTGGGGGTCAGCCCGGGCGGGCAGGGCGGTGGCCTGCAGCCCCGTGGCCGTGGTGACCGGCCGCTGTCTCTGTTCAGGGGGAGAAGCCGGAGGCTCGGTTTCGTGGCAATTTTCTCACCCTGTCGGGCTGCGGTCGGCGGCGTGGCCCGTGTGGCCGCCGCGTGTGCTCCCTTGACCACCTGTCGTGCCCTGTAGCCTCTCCCACGTCACGTCACACGTCACTCAGGTCCCACGTCACTCGGGTCCCACGTCACTCGGGTCCCACGTCACGTCACGTCACACGTCACTCGGGTCCCACGTCACTTGGGTCCGTCACGTCACACGTCACTTGGGTCCCACGTCACTCGGGTCTCACGTCATCACTCGGGTCACATGTCACTCGGGTCGCACGTCACTCGGGTCCCACGTCACGTCACACGTCACTCGGGTCCCACGTCACGTCACACGTCACTCGGGTCCCACGTCACTCGGGTCCCACGTCACGTCACACGTCACTCGGGTTCCACGTCACTCAGGTCCCACATCATCACTCAGGTCCCACGTCACTCGGGTCCCACGTCACTCGGGTCCCACGTCATGTCACACGTCACTCGGGTCCCACGTCACTCGGGTCCCACATCACTCGGGTCCCACGTCACGTCACACGTCACTCGGGTCCCATGTCACTCGGGTCTCACGTCATCACTCGGGTCACATGTCACTCAGGTCCCACGTCACTCGGGTCCCATATCACGTCACACGTCACTCGGGTCCCACATCACGTCACACGTCACTTGGGTCCCACGTCACTCGGGTCCCATGTCACTTGGGTCTCACGTCATCACTCGGGTCACAGGTCACTCAGGTCGCACGTCACTCGGGCCGCACGCACGCTGGGTGCCCATGCGTCCCGCATGCCGGGGCATGCACACGCTGGCGTCCTGCCGCGCCCTCCCCCCTCGCCGCTCTGTGCCTGGCGGGGCCTCCGGCGCAGGGAGCCGTGACACCCCGTGCTCGCTGTCCCCGCATGGCCGCCTGCTCGCTGGGCTGGATGTGAGTGACGCGGACGCGCCTGCATGTACCCGGAGCGCTGGCCCCTGTGACTGACACGCGAGCCCGGCCGCTTCCGCAGCGACGTGGCGGGGTGCGTGCGGGCGTCTGTCCTGCTGCGTGGGCGGCGTCGGTGCCGAGGCCTGTCCCTAACGCGCTGGCCGTCACGTCTGCCCTCTAACTGGAATGTGATTCTGGGTCAGCCGCCGAAGGACGTGACGGGGGGCCACCTGGCATGGGCTGGCCGCGGCTGGGGTCGCTCTCCTGTCCTGCGGGGACGTCGGCGTTTCCCTCCGCCGGCCGGACCTGTTGGGCCGGGTGCCCCGGTGTCCGTCACCTGCACTCGGGACGCTTACAGCAGGCGCCGTGCTCACGTCCCCGCCCTCGGGGCTGCGCCGTCCCTCACGCGGGGCTGTCGGTCGCCCGGACCGTGCCCAGGCCGGGCCGAGACGTGTCCTGCGCCCACGGCAGTGGGAAGCCTTAGTGCCAACGCGAAGTAAAACGGCTCAACAGTTTCACGTCGTTTAAAATAACATCGAACGCCAACTCTGACGGGAGAGTAAAAATTAAAAACAACAGAAGAAGTTTCGCGTCGATCTCCCGTGCTGACGAGTAACTTAGTTCTTTCCCCCCAGAAACCTTTAGGAAGTCATCGCTTGGCAACGACGAGACAGAGAAAGAGAAGAAGAAGTTTCTGGGGTTTTTCAGAGTCAACAAAAGGAGCAACAGCAAGGTAAGGGACGCCACGCTCCCGCTCCCCTGTCACGTGGAGGTGGCTTCTGCCGGGGTCTGTCCCCCGGCCCCGTCTCGGGAGCCTCCTGGGGGTGTTTAGGGATTCGATTCCTGCAGGTGGGGGGCTGTCAGCGTGCGCCGCGCGGCCGGCGCCTTGTGCTGCCACACGCGAGCCCGAGGCGGTCCCTGGGCCGTGGGGTTTCCCTGCCAGAACCGGGCGCCCTGAGCCCGCCGGGGCTGGGTGCGCGCGGAGCACACGCCTGGCGCGGCCCGCGGGGCGCGGGAGCCTCGGGGCGAGGAGGGCCGAGCGTGGGGTCAGCTCGGCTCGGCCGCAGGCGCTTGTCACGCGCAGGCTCCGGGCTGCGTGCGGCGCGGCGGGGTGTGGTGGGGCCGTCGCGCCTGTTCACGCGCCCTGGGCGCCCTGGGTCGTCCCGCCGTGGTGTGGAAACGCGCCGCGCCGCCTCGTGCGTCTTCGCTCAGCAAACCTTCGCGTCGCCCCTCGGACGCCGGGTTCGGCAGTCACGGACGGAGCGGGGACGTGCGGCCTTTGCGGTCGGTCACGTGTGACGGTCCCAGGTCCATGGCCTCCTACCAACCCGGGGAAGATGCCGTTGTTTCCGCCGTTTTTGTGTAAAAGGTGTATCTGCCAGTGCCTGCTGTTTCCCTTTACAGTAAACGAGACTGACGAGGAGCCATTCCGGGGACTTTTGGGTCCCAGGGCACTGGCTGGGGTTGCGGGCGCCCGGCCTCTGGGCTTGGAGGCAGCGTGCGGAGGGGTCCCCTGTGGCACGCGCCCCCTGCCCCCGTAGCGTGGCTCTGAGCCCCGCACGAGGCTGCCCGCACGCTGGTCCCGCCTGCAGGCGCCCGTGGGGTCACCGCTGCGAGGCACCCAGCTCTGCAGACGGGGCCTGGAGCACCGGGACGCGAGGCGACGTGCTCAGGTCCAGGGCGAGGCCGTCGGCGCGTCTGACCGCGGAGCCGGGCCTTGCCCACGGCCGAGGAGGGGCTCGAGGGGAGGACAGCGGCCGTGCGGGTGGAAGCCGAAGGCTGAAGGGAGCCCCGCGCTCACCGTCGAGCGGCCCACAAGCCCCAGCGCGTCCCCTCCGCCCCGCTGGAGCGCGCTGTGGCCTGGTGCTCCTCCCTGTCGTCCCTGCTGGGCCGTGCGCGCCCCGCGATGCCCCGGGGCCTCGGGAGAGCGGAGCCCAGGGCCAGTCTCTGCTCTGAGTCTCCCCTGCCCCCCGCTGCGCTTTCCTCCCCCTCCTGAAGCTGAAGGGGTCTTTGAGGCGCCGGAGTTTCCCATCGCTCCCCAGATGGGGGTCCCCAAACGCTGGGAACCGCCTTCGCCGCGGTCCGTGGTGCTCCCGAGGCCGGCCCCGGCCACCGCCCGGTCTCCACTCCTCGCCCCTCGTCACCCTTCTGTGTCTCCCCCTCTCGAGACGAGAAAACTGCCAGCAAAGCCAGAGAAACGTCCGGAAATGCTGCTGCTTTAAGCCCCGTCAGGCCCCGTCAGGCCCCGTCAGGCCCCGTACAGTCCGGGGACCGCGGGCCGTGGCCTGGCCTCCGGTCCCGGGCGGGAGACACCAAAAGGATGAAACCCCTCGGGCGCCGCAGTCAGCCTGGCCCGCGGTGGCGAGGGGCGTCCCCGTCTGCCGCGTCCCGTCTCTCCTCCGCCTGGACGGGCCGGGTTTACTCCCCCTTTCTCATCGGCCCTCCCTCTCGTGCAGCCCTCGCCCTCGCGTTCGCTGTATTTATTTCGGCCTTGACACCTCCCGTCACACCCCCGTTGGGTCGTCTGCCGCAGTTGGGGGATTGACCTCGTGTTGCGTGGGACGCGGCCTCGTTTAGTCCTTCCGGAAACCTCGCGGGGCAGGTATCCTTGCTCCTTGACGGGGGGAGAAGCCAGGCTGCCCCCCCGGGGCGCCCCGGGGTCCGGGTGAGCCCCGCGGTCTGCCCAGCCTGCCCGCCCGGAGGCCTCCGCGTCGGCCCGCACGCTCCGCGCGCACAGCTAGAGGAGGCGGCGTCAGGTTCTGCAATGATTTGCAGTAAAGCGTTTTCCGAACGATTCCGGAACCCTCCGGTGTCCGGTGGTCCACAGGCGTCTCAGGGAACGGGACACCGAGCACGGGGCTCGCCAGGCCCCTAAAGCCCAGGCGAGCCTAACGGCGTCTCCTTCAGGGAGAACGCGCGCACCCGCCTGTGTCGCGTCCGTGCGTCTGCGTGCGACCTCGATGGGGACGTGCCTGACGGGCTGGCGGTTTAGGGTTTTAGAACACGAGAGTTTTCTATGGTTTTGACGTTATTTATTCTCCTCACCCGGCAGCTCGGGAGCGCGTACCTGAGGAGCACCCCACAGGCTCTTAGTCTCGTCCCCAGGGAGGCTCGCTGGGGAGGCAGGTGGCTCCCAGGAGCCGCGTTTCCTAGTCAAACGGAGACGCCGCCGTGGCCGGTCCCGCACCGCCGCCCTCTTACACGACGGGTCCGACGCTGCTGCTGCTCACTTGTGGGGGCAGGGAGTGCGGCACGGGGCACGGGGCGAGGAGTTTCTGTGCGCGCCCGGTCAGGGGGCGGGCAGTGGGCAACGGAGTCGAAACCTTCCCAGCCCTCCGGGCCGGGCCGACCGGTGGATGTCCGAGCTGCGGCCGTCCGCCCAGGCCCCGCCGCGCTAGCGCCCCCCGTTCTCTAAGCGAAGGAGATGCGGGAGGGAAAGTTAAAAGAGAAAGACGCTCGCCCCAGGAGCGGGGGTGAAGACGCTTCCCGAGCAGCGCGCACCCGGGTCAGGCGGTCGCAGACCGTCTCCGCGGTCACGCGCGAGGACGTGGCCGGGATCGCCGTGCGGAGAGACGGTGCGGGCGGCCGGCGCGTCGCCTGGAGGTGGCGTGGACGGGCGTGTCCTCTGTTCCAGGTGGAGCTCGGGCTGCAGGTGGACGGCGGCGAGGACGCCTCGGAGGCGGCGCCCGGCGGTGGCTCCAACGTGAGTACGGACGCCGGCAGGCGCCCCGCGGCCCGGGCACAGCTCAGGGGGTGTGATCGTCGCCCGGCCGAGCTGGCGTTGGCGCCGTCGCCGTCGTCTCACGCCGACGGCCAAGCCTGATTGATTTCACGTAAACTGAGGTTCGCTTCATCCCCAAGCGTAGGCCGTTTTCCTAGCCAACGGGTGTCTGAATCGTAGGGAACGTAGCCGCCCCCAGGCCACTTCGAGCAGCTTCCCCGGAATTTTGTGTTTTCCAGGAAACGCTCCCGTCTGTCCCGGGCACCGTGTGCGGGTCCTTCCTGCCGCACAGGTGGACCCTGAGCCCCGGGGAGGGGACGTGGGCGGTCGCCTGGGGGTGACCCGTGGCCGCGGTGGGGGGTGACCCTCCGGTGTCCGACTCCCCCTCCGCTCCTTTCCTGCGCGGGAAGCCGCCGTGCGGACCGCGCACGCGGTGGGACAGGTGCGTGAGCTGGTGTCCGTTCAGCACCCAGAGACGCACCCCCCGACACCGCGTCCCCTGACAAAGTGGAGACGGGCCCCGACGTCTGGTCCTGGTTCTGCGACTGTGGGATCTCGAGCAGACGGGAAATGAACTGTGGGAAGTAGCTTTCCTGCGCCTCGTCCCCTGGTTCAGAAAAAGGAAATTCTGTGCGTCTGACCAGCTAGCGCTTGCCGGCGGGAGCTCACCGGCTGCCCCTAGTCACCTGGTACTGGGATGCGGCGACGTTAACGCCGCTCGATCCGTGCCCCCGTGACAAAACGCCATCCCCGGGGAGTTTCTCCATTCGGGGTGCGGCGGGGGCGGAGCCAGAGGCTGCCGTGGGGCGTCCGAGGCTCAGGCGTGGCCCCGGGGTCCCCGGGGCAGGGGGAGGCCCCCTAAAGCAGGGCCGGTGGGGGCGGTGTGGGGGCGGGGCCCACGCCAGGAGCCCCGAGTCCACGGGGGCCACCCCCCCCCGTAAAGCGGTCATCTCTTGGAAAGAAATGATCAAAACCTGAGACAAAGCGAACCCGAGCTGCAGCTGCCCGGGTGCTCCCCGGGGTCCTGTGCGGCTGCCCCGCGCGGTTGGGGACCGGCCACCAGGGGTCAGCGTCTCCCGGACGGACCCGGCCTGGACCTGGTGCGCTGACAGCTCCGGGGGAAGCGGGCTCCGCGAGCGCCAGGCAGGAGAGCCCGTGGGTGCCGTGCGGAGCCAGGCGTAGGGGGCGGCGGACGCGGGACGCTGCCACGTTCGCAGGAGGCGACACACGGGTTTGGCACCGGCCGTCCCGCCTGAGCGTGGAAACGGCTTTCGGAAGCCGGAGGGGCGTCCAGCCCTCGGCCTCGCGGCCGGCGTCGCGGTGACAGGTGTGTTTCCTCTCCCCGCAGGGCTGCGCGACGCCGGACTCCCCGCCCGTGACCTCCCGCCCGGCCGCGCTGGGCCCGTCCCTGTCGCTGAGCAGCATCTCAGGGCTGTCTGTCCGGTCGGACCTGAAGAAGCGCCGGGCCCCTCCGCCGCCTGCCCTGCCGGGCACCGGGCCACCCGCGCAGGACAAGGCCTCGGAGAAGGTAGGCAGAGGCAGGGGCGCCTTTAGGTGGCGCGGCCGAGCCTCGGGGCGCTCCCCGCGAGCTCGCCCGTCCTGGGGCCTGGGGCGCCCGCGCCAGCGTTTGGGCCGAATGCCCCGGCGCTACCCAGAGGAAGGTGAGACGCCACACGGCCTCAGCGCCGGGGCGGGCACTGCCCTGCGCCTCCCCCTCAGAGCGCCCGCTCGCCGGTGGACGTTTACCTTGTTCGCCGTGGCGGCTTCGGGCGTTGTCGCCGTCACACGGTTACGACTGAGAATTCGCGTTCGTACGGATCGGGGGTGACGCGTGACGCGGTGGGGCGGTCAGGGCGCACCGGGGGCTCACTGCGGGTGTGACGCCTGTCGGGGGAGACGCGGTATCCGCGGAACCTCCCTCACGTATCGTTTTCACCCTGGGAGCCGCGGAACGTCTCGGCGAGCGCTGGTCGCTGCGCAGTGACCGGGAGACGCCCGGGACCTCAGCAGCGTGTCCCCACCTGGGCCCCTTCCCTCCGCCGACCTGCGGACGACCTGAGCCGCCACTTCACATATCAAACCCTCCCTCCTGGGGGGGGGGGCAGGACACTCTGGGGCAGTAGCTGCTCTTTTCACGGCCGGAGTACGACACCCTGAAGACGTCAAGTTTTGTTTTCCGAACCCGCCGCCCTCTGGGGCGAGCACGGCCGGGACGGGGCCCTGCCGGTCCCCGGCGCCCCACAGCAGGGCCCGCCCCGTGCCCCCCCCTGCAGCGAGCAGGCGAGGACGCGGGTCCCTCCTCGCGCTGAGGCGGCCCGGGCCCTCCTGGGGGACCCCGCAGCGCGGGGGGAGGGGGCACGGACACGGAGCGCGTCCGTCTGCGCGGAGCTGAGTGCGTGCGCGGCCTCGGCAGCGGGTGGCGAGGCGTCCCGTCGAGGAGGGGTCGGCCGTCTGGGCCGGGTTTGGAGGTGCTTTTCCGCGTGGGCCGAGTCCGCTCGGGGCGGGCAGGAAGGAGCGCGCCGGGAAGTCCGAATGAAGAGCAAATCGCAGAAGGAGCAGAGTCCCCTCACCGCTCCCTGCTCTGTTGGCCCGGCTCGGGCGCCGGCTCCGGCCTCAGCACCGTCTCCTGCCGCCAGCTCCTGGGTGGCCGGCCGGTGGCCCACCTTTCAGCGGCGGCGGCGGCCGACGTGGTTTTCTCTTTTCCTTTTCAAACGAAAGCGGTTTCGTCGTCTCCTCGTCCCCGAGAAAGGAACCCGGGAGCGCGTTGTCGCTGTCGCTGGGAAGGACGCCGGTTCCTTCTCCGGAGACTTCCGTCCACGCAGAGATAAGGCGTCCGTTCGCGAGGCCTGTTTCCACGCAGCAGCGGATCCGCGTGCGGGAGGAAGGCGGTGCTCTAGGGCAGGGCCAGTTTAAAGGAAGCGAGGAACGCTTAGCTTTGCGCATTTTGAAAGATCGTCCTTAGACTCGGTCAGGTCGCAGAGGCAGAACGAGTCCAGGCCTCTCCCAGTTCATCGGAAACTTCTGGAAAAGTGTCCCGTCTGCGGCCCCGCCCCCCTGAACGCGCCGATCCCGGCTGATCTCGGACGCTGAGCAGGGTCGGGCCTGGTCGGGACTTGGATGGGAGACGCCGGGAAGACGGGGTGCTGTGGGCGTGAAGGATAAAGACATGGGGATCGGAAGCCGACCAGGCCCTGGCAGTCTGGGAGGCCCACCGAGGGCTGCCTCGCCTTAAATAAATAAAAAAGAAAGAAAGAGAAAGGAAGAAAACGTCACCTGTATGTATCGCTCTGAGATTTATTACGGGCGGAAGGCGCCGTTTCAAAGGTCGGGGCAAGCGGAGAGGCCCAGAAGGTCGAGTCGGGCTTCCGGGTGTTTCCTCTCTCGCTGGACGTGGGGACGGGAAGGGCTGCGTTGCGCTCGGGGCCAGGGCAGCCCCGTTGCCAGGACGAGCGGCGTCTCGCGGAGCCTGTGGGGACCCGCGGGGCTTCCGCGGGGGCAGAGACGAGGCTGGCGGGGAAAGGGAGCGGGGGCTGTCTCAGTCGCTTCCCCTCCTCCCCTGGTCGGGGGCCCTTTCCCCCGACACTTCCAGCCGGAGGCGCGAGTGTGTGTGGGAGGATTAGAGCCTCCTGTCTGTTTCGCCGTCCCCGGAGCGTGACGTGTGGCCGAGGCCCTCGGTGAAATCCGAGCGACACGCCAGCCTGCGGCTCTCCCGCTCGTCGGCTGCGGGGTGACACGGAGGAAGCGAAACGCTGGGCGGGGCCTTCTGGAGCCCGCGGCTTGAACAGCCACAGGTTGGGACGCCATCCGGGACCTCCGACTCCGTCGTCTGGTCACGGGGACGGGGTCCGTCAGTCACGCCCGCGGTCGGCGTCTTGCGTTTCCTAATCCGACGGACAGCGAACCAGCACGCCACGTCCCGTAAACGCACACGGTCGCGCGTCGGTTCTCGTCTCGATCAAGCCGGGAAGAAACGCTCCGGGTCCGTGAGGAGACGGAGGAGGAGGAGGTCCGGAACGGCTTCTGGGTGACTGAAAAGGAGAACGCGGCGCGTGAACACGTGCCGGCTGTAGCTGCGGACGCGCGAGGAAAGCTCTACGACCGGTGTTCACCCTGGGACAGAAAAAAGGTTAGAAATCACAGATTCAGGTCGTCTCTTAAGGTGGCAGGAAAAACGGAACAAAACCTAAAGGAAAAAAAGAGAGAACACGAAGCAGAAATCGATGAGAGGAAACGGAGAAAGTAAGCGGAAACAGGGCTGTCGCTTCCAGAGGGTCAGCCAGGTGACCAGCTCGCACCGCCCGATCCAAGGCGGAGGGCGAGCGTCCCGGGAGCAGGAGGCGACTTGTCGGTGCCGTCCTGCGAACGCTACGGGGAAAACCAGGAGGGGGCGTGACCTTCACGCCGACGGTTTTGAAAACTTGGATGAAACAGACAAATTTATTGAAAAGCACAACTTACCCAAACTGACACGATCTGGAAAAAAAAAAGCCGCCGAGTCCACTGAGTGTGGCTCCTTACCGTTCGCGAACACGTTGATTCGTTCGCCCGACCGTTTTGAGCACCTACTGTGCGCGCGAGACGGCTAAGACGCGCCCGGGGGGCCCGTGTTCAGATACAGAAAATGAGCAAACACGAGGGATTTTCTCCGACGTGAGTGAGTGCGGCCGCCCCCCCCCCCATCTGCGGAGGGTGCGTTCCAGGACCCCCAGTGGGTGCCCGAAACGAAAAGGGAGGTTTTTTGGGGGGGAATAAACAATTATGTTGATTGCGCAGGTGAAACCCTCCGATTATCTCTGCGTCTGGGATTCGCAGGCTCCGGCGCTTCCTGCGGGCACCAGAGGGAAGGGCAGCCGTGTGGACCCGTCCCCGGCTCCCCGCGGGCGGGAGGCCGGGGGTCTGGGATCTGCCGCAACAGCGGGGAGTGACGGCCACACCCCGGCAGCGGGTCGTTGGCAGTGGAGCGGGACCAGCCAGCGGGACCTGGTCGGCGCGTTCGCCAGGGCCGCGTCTGCATCGTGAGCGGCCTCCCGGGCGGAGGGCGGAGCGGGCGACTGTAGGTTTGGGGGACCGGCCGCGGGCCCTCGGCCGTTTCAGCCGGGAGGTCGGACGGGCGGGCCTGGGCTTCGTAGCGGGAACCACGCGGGGTCCCAGCAGGTGCGTTTCCCGTGCCTCCTGAGCCGGACCGGGGCGGCCTCAGGCCGGGGGCGGCGGCCCGGAGGAGGGTCACCTCGGATGATGCCGAAAGGACTAATTTCTTCCTAAAAGACTCATTCAGCCGCCGAAAGTCGCTTTTTTTTTTCTTCTTCCAAAATCCATTGTTTCGGTCGAGACAATCACCACCCAGCGGCGCGGCCTCCTGTGTCGCCCTTTGTGCGCTTCTGTGTGGCCCTTTGTGTTCGTCGGGGAACGGCGCGCGAAGCCTCCGCTTGAGTCATTTCCGCACGTGGACTGGGCGACGGCAAAGCGTCCCGGTCCCCGAAGTGCCCCTTCTCGACCACGCGGGCACGTGCGATAGGGGCAGAGAGAAGTCCGGGGAGAGGGCGGCTGGACGTTCACAGAAGCGTTCACCTCCATGCACGGTTCCAGAGCCCGGGCGAGTCTGCGGGGTCCGTGGGCTTCGTGGTCGTTCCCGTCAGAGCCTCCGGCCCCGTAAGTCCTCCCCTCGATCCGTTCCGTAGCCCCGAGCTAATGGCGTGAACAAACGGGGTTGGCCACGGCGGGTCGGTCTGGACGGGGCTGTCTCCGCGGCGTCTCGTCGGTGTCACGACGAAGTGGAACGGCGTCGAACGGGATGACGTCCCCCGCGGGCCCGCCGGGCCGGCTTGCACTTGGCGTTCGCAGCCGCAGCCGAGGAATTCCGCCAGGTCCACGGACGGCCGACGGAGCGTCCACGCCCCGGCAAGCGGTCCGCGCGGGGACCGTGAGCGGAACCAGCGTCTCCCCGAGGACCGAGGCCGCGGAGCGAAGCAGGCCGCAGCCGAGACCTGCGCAGAAGGGGCGGGCCGATCCCATGCACGTGCCACGGAGGCCGGCAGCGCGAGGACGTTCGCTGCGCCCGCAGCAGCTTCGGGGCTTGCCCGTGGGCCACGCCGGAGGGGCAGAATGCTCGGGCCGCGGCGTCTGGGGCAGCGGCGATGCTCCTGGTCCCGGGCGTGCGCACGCACTGACGGCGCTCAGAACCCCGGGCCAGGGCGACCGAAGCTCGCGGGGACGAGCCTGACGGTGCCGCGGTGCGCGTGGCGCCCGCCTGGGCCCCGGGCACGTGTGGTCTCCTGCACGGGAGTGGCACACGAGAGGGAGCCCGGGCGGGAATCCGCTCGCTCAGAGGGGCTCCCCCGACATCCAAGGGTTCTCTGCCCCACTCGGGGGGCTCCCGACCTCCCGACCTCCCGCCCTCTGGGCTGGGCGTCCGGGCTTGGGCCCGGTGCTGGCGGCTCTGGGTCACCCCGAGGAGCAGCTCTGCTGCACTTACTCAGGGTCGAGGATGGCTGCTCGTAGCCGTGCTGAGAAGCAGCCGTCCCCCGCTTCGCCTGGAGTCCTAGGAAAGACGGGCCCCCGACTCGGTGGGGCTCTGCGGGGTGTCTGCGAGCGCCCTGCATCACCTCGGGGCCTCTCCTGGGCGACTCAGCCCCCCCTCGCCCCTCTGTCTGCGCTGCCCGCCCAGGGACCCCAGAAAGGGGACTGGTCACGTGGCAGCCGTCCTTAGGGCACCGCGTGCACCCGCGCCCCGACAGGGCCACCCGCTCTGACGTCCTCCCCGTGCTCCGCAGGTGTCCCTGGGCTCGCAGATGGACCTGCAGAAGAAGAAGCGGCGGGCGCCTGCCCCCCCTGCGCCCCAGCCCCCGCCCCCCAGCCCCCCGGTGCCCACGCGCACCGAGGACCGCGAGGAGAGCAGGAAGACGGGTGAGTGAGCGCCTGCGGCCTGCACGCCCCGGGCCTGCACGCGTGTGGCGTGTGGCGTGTGGCACCGCGACTAACCCGCACGGCGGCTCCTCCCGGCGGCCGTAACGGGGACGCCTCTGCGGGGGGAGAGTCTGCAAGTAAACGGTCTGGAGCGGCGAGTCCGCGCGTGTCGTGTCGGGCGGCGTGTGTTCTGGGCCCGGCGCGGGGCGCAGGTGCGTGGCGAGGGTCTCCGGTGCGGGGAGGCGGGTCTCGGTGGCCGCGCGGACGCCGCCGTGGAGGACGTCCGGGCCTCGGGGTCTGCGGTTGCTGCCGGCAGTTCAGCCGTTCTGTGGCCGCCCCGTTGGCCCTCGGTCTCCACGTATCTCGGTTCCAAGGGCGGCGAGGGCCCTGGGGCTGACGGACAGAGAGAACCCGAGGGAACGAGGGTAGAATCGTGGTCTCTGCGAGGAGAGGGGCCAGTCGGGGCCTCACGCCCCGGCCCCGGTGCCGGGTGGC
The DNA here is from genome assembly GCA_030015415.1 of Cynopterus sphinx. Classification (NCBI taxonomy): domain Eukaryota; kingdom Metazoa; phylum Chordata; class Mammalia; order Chiroptera; family Pteropodidae; genus Cynopterus; species Cynopterus sphinx. The sequence continues at coordinate 1,066,018 of CM057391.1, read as the reverse complement.
TCGGTTTTCTTCTGAGACGCCCGGTGCCGTCTCGTGTGCGTGGCGCAGAAGCGGGTGTGGGAGAGCGGGGCCGCCCCCGCGGTCGCAGGCGCATCAGCGGCCATCGCACCAGCCGGCGGGGCCCTCCCGCGCCGCGCCCTTCACTCGGCACCCCCACGTTTCACCTTTGACCTAAGGGCTGTCGCCCCAGCGGGTGCGGCTCCCGGGGTAAACGCTCACTGTCCGGGCCTGACTCTAGCAAGAGCCATCGGCCTCGTCAGCGTTCGTCCCCGAGGCCGAGCCTCACGTCTGACGTCGGAGCCGTTCCCGACAGCCGACGGCGCGCGTCCGTTTGTCCTGTCCCGAAGGGGCATCCTCCCAGCTTTGGGGGAAGCCGGGCCCGCAGCTCTCCGGACCGGGCCCGGCTCTGCCCCTCCTTGTCCGTGACGCGCGCCCCACCCACTGTTTTCGTGAAGGGGCGACGCCCTCAGATTCGGAGTTTCCCGTCGAAACCCTCAGACGCGTCCACTTGGTTGGGTCGTGCCGACCCCCAGGCCGGACGGCCCCCGTGGGCACGAGGAGGAGCCTCCTGGTTCGGCCCCGACTGCAGGCCGAGGCCTTGTGCCCGGCGGACAGGCGTGGAGGACGGCGCCCGGGCGGGGCCGTCGGCAGGGCCCACGGCGGGACGCGAAGGCACGAGGGCGTTTTAGAAAACCGGGAGCTGCAGGGCGGTTTCCCCGCCAGGTGCCGTGTCACGGCGAGGACGCAGGTGGCAGGAACGCGCCACCGGTCGCCCTCTGGGGCCCACAAGCTGGGTGTCAGGGCCTGAGGAGGCCGGAAGTTTGGACGTTCGAAGTCGGGGGCCGGTGGAGGAGGAGGTCGAGGTGGCCCTGTCAGGGCAGCGTCCCTCCTCCCCATGAAGCCCGGGGGACCGGTTCAGACTGGCGCCACGCGGTCGGATCCAGGCCTGGGCGCGGCCGATCGTGCCGAGTGAGGTCAGACGTGGAGCTGGACGCGGTCGGATCCGGGCCTGGGCGCGGCCGATCGTGCCGAGTGAGGTCAGACGTGGAGCTGGACGCGGTCGGATCCGGGCCTGGGCGCGGCCGATCGTGCCGAGTGAGGTCAGACGTGGAGCTGGACGCGGTCGGATCCGGGCCTGGGCGCGGCCGATCGTGCCGAGTGAGGTCAGACGTGGAGCTGGACGCGGGCGGATTCGGGTCTGGGTGCGGAGGACTGGGTGCCGAGCGAGGTCGGCCTCGGTGCGGGGTGTTTGGATTTAGGGCCGGGTGGTCGGGTTTGGTGCCGAGTGAGGTCGATGTGGTGCTGAGCGTGGGGTGTGGCTCGACGCGGTGCCCTGTGAGGTCGCTTGGAGCTGGATGTGGTGGAGTTGGTGTTGGGCGAGGTCGGATTTGGGGCCGGGTGGGGTCGATTTGGAGCTGGGTGAGGTCGGACGTGGCCTCGCGTGTCTGCCTGTGTCGCTGCGAGTGGCCCCTGGTGCGGGGCACCGATGGCGACGAGCCCCCTGCCGGGCGCGGGGGCCTCCGGGCTTACCCGTCTGAAGTAACCCCGTTGATTTCACGTAGGTGTCGGACGGCAGATGCCACCAAAGCCCCCCAGAGGCACCGCGCGGGGGCCCCCCCAGTTAGTGCTGCCCCCGCCCCCGCCCTACCCCCCTCCCGACGCGGAGCCGGCAGAGCCTCTCGGCGCCCCCGGGGAGGGCCCCGCTTCCGAGGCCGCGCACCGGAGACCCACACGTACGTGCCTGCTCCTCCCTCGCCCGTCCGTGTCAACCCCCTGTCTGGTGCCTGGTGCTGGGTCCCCACACTGTCCGCTCCCGCCTCGGGTGTCTGTGCCCCCCCCCCCGCGGCTTCTCCTTCCAAATGCTCAACGCAGTGTGTCCTGCGCAGCGGGGAACGCCACGCCGCTGCCCGGACGGGCGACTTCACCTGTCGGTCACGCAGGCCGAGTCGGGCCGTGTGGGCGGGGACGGTCGGCGCGAAGCCGAGGTTCCTCAGATTAGGACCCAGCTCAGGGCCCGAGCGGGGAGTGCGCGGCCCGCGGTGCTGAGCTGGGGGAGTTACAATCCCGACGTGCGGGCGGTGGCCGAGCGGTGGTCCGGCCTTCGCCCCCGGTTTTCCCTCCTGCTCCCGCGGACCGGGGGAGCTGCCGGAAACGCTCCCGACAGCGGGATGCCCCACTTGGTCCCCGCAGGCGGAAGGGGCCGGATGGCCTCAGCGGCTAAGAGGGTGGCGGAATGGGCCGGCGAGGTCGCACGTCTGACCCGTACGCCTTTGGACTCCGCTGTCTCTCTGAAAAGCGCTCCCTGCTCGCAGACGCGTTTCTAACTTTTCTCGCTGCCAAACCGAGCAGGCCGCAGAGAAAACGCGGCCTTTCAGTCAGCCCCGGGCACGCGGGGGGCTGGCTGCGCCCGGGGGCCTGCCCCCTGCCACGCCCGGTGCGGGACCGCGGCTCCCCTCACCCGGTCTGAGCCGTGGCCCCCCGGCGGCCATGGCTGCGCCACCAGGCGGAGGCCGAGTGGGTCCCTGCCCACTGCACGCGTCGGGAGGGTGCGTAAGCCCTGCCACCTCTCGAGGTCGCGGCGCCGAGGTCGTCCGTCGTGCGTCTCTGGTGGTGCCTCTGCGCTTCCTCGGCGACTGCGGTGGCGGTGGGACCGGGGCGCCCTGCGCCGCGCTGTGATCTCCGTTCGCACGGATGGGCGTGGATCCCGGCCTTCCGGTGGCGACCGACGCGCGCGGGGGTGCACGCGGGGCGGGGGGTGCACGCGCGTGCCTGCTGCCCGCGTGGGTGCCTCGCGTGCATGTCCGCGCCCGCGCGCTTCTGCACGGGGCCCCGCTGCCTTGTGCCTGTCTAACCGGGCTGCTTCTCCGACGCTGCAGTTTGGGCGGCCCCTGGCGCATCCCACTAATCGCACTGGAGTGTGTGTGTGCGAGACGTGCGGCGCCGGCTGCGGCCGGGCTGCTGACGGGTCGTCGGCCGCTCACCCCGGTGAGGGGGCCCTGGGGATTCACAGACCGGCGCACATGGAGCTCAGGCCGCAGGGCCCGGCGGGCTCTACTCGCTTTGGGACTGGACTGTTGGGTGACGGACGTCCTCTTCCGACACGTTTCCTCGGGCCCCTTTGACCCAGTCGGTCCCTCCTCGGGTGTAGGTCCTGGGGTAGCTGGCAGAGGATTTCTAGGGCGCAGGGAGGAAACGAGCCCCGGCTCCTGCTCCGAGGGCTCGGCAGAGAGCGCCCGGCCTCTGACCGCCGTCGTGGCGTCGCTGGCGGATCGGCCTTCGGCTTGTGGGCAGGGGCAGCGCGTTCTGCGGAACTTCCGGGAGATTCCAAAAGGGGAGATACATGGAAGACGCAAACGACCCGTTCTTGTCAGTCAGAGGGTGGAAGCTGGAGGGGGCGCGAGGTGAAGTCACTGACGACGACGACGAGGGCGAGGCGGACTCGCGGCCGTGTCGCCCGCGGAGGAGCCGAGGATCGGCGTGGGTGAGGGGCGCGGCCCGGCGGGTCCCGGCCGAGGCCTGCCGTCCACCCCTCGCTCCCAGACCGCGTGCCGACCCCGAGCAGAGAGCGTGCGGCTGGAGGAGAAGACGGGACCGGGACGTCTCGACGCCCCCGAAAGCGGGACCGATCGTCTTTAAATCCACCCCGACCGCGCTCCGACGTGCATCGACATCGGAAACTCAGCTGCTTCAAGACCCAGTGCCAGTCCTGAAGCTCGTGCCACGAAACGACCCCGGGCATCTCGCTGGTCCTGGCAGCCCCCCCGAGCCCCACAGGTGTGTGGGCCTGACCGCGAGCCGCTCGCGCCCTTGCCTGGGGTTTACGTGCCGCGTGTTCCGCCCCACGGCCGCCACCGCCGCCGCCGTGCGAAAGGATGGGACACGCGGCCAGACGGGCCGTGGGCGGCGCGCGCACGGCCCTGCTCACAACACGGGAGGACACCATGCCCGGGAGCCGCCTGCCCCCGCGCAGGAGGACGTCCGAGACACGGAACCGAACGTTTAGCCGGCGACGGTACCTCAGAAGCCATTAAATTCGCCGCACGCGAGCGGAACCTGAGTGGGGCTTGGGCGCGAAGCAGCGAGAATCACGCTTGAGCCAACGTAACGTTGAAAAAAGGAAGAAACCAGGAGCTTTTCCCCTCTCGCCCCTTCGTGCTCAGCCCTTAATTTCCACCCGCCACGTCCGTGAGCCGTGGGGCGCTGGGGAACGCAGCGACCCCCGGGGGGCGGTGTGCGTGGCCCTGGCTCTGCTGCCGCGACCCGGCGCGGGAGGCCCAGCAGGCCCCGGCCAGGCGCGAAGCGGAGCCCGGCGTGTGCGCGGCAGCTACATAAGCCTCGCTGCAGGCGGAGCGAACGGGTCCTGGGAACGCGGGCTCCCTCGTCCGAAACACGGACGTTCGTCCGTCACGGTGGAGGGTCGGCTGCGGAGTCGTCATTAAATGGCGAAGATCGGTGAACGCGTCCGTGCGAATCAGCCGGGTATCCGGAGCCACGACGGCAAGCGTCGCCTGTTTATCGTGAACTTTGTGCTCCCGCCCCCGCGGGCGCTGGCGGTTCACCCGTCCGTCCGTCCGTCCCTGTTGTTTCTCCAGAGGCCCGGCAGCTCTCCCCTCCTCAGCCTGCCACTGCGGAGGGATAGCGCACGCGACTAGGAGCGCTCAGGGAAGTAAAATTCGTTAAAAATTAATAAAAACACGAGCGGCAAATTTAGTTGTGACGCTCGTGGGTCACCGCGCAGACCCCGAGCCGACCCCAGCCGTCACAGCCACCGCCTGCGTCTGTTCAGACCCCAGTTGGCAGCGCGACGCCAGGTCAGGCGTAAAAAATCAATAATAAAAAAGAAAAAGCGTCTTCCTTTGCGTTGCGAGTCTGAGAACTTTCGGGCTCGCGTAAGCTGAAGCTCTTCCCGGGAGCAGGGAGCGGGCAGACGACTTCTCGAGGGCGGCTCGAGGTTTCTGGGAAACGTCTTTCTCGGATAAAGCGAGCCGGGCTCCCTCAGCAGCTTCCCATCTGCGCCCTAAGGATGACCACTGCGGCGCAGGGACGAGTGCCGGCCCCGTAGGCCCTCGACGGTAATCCCCGTCTCACGCTGCCCCCCACCCCGCTGCTGGCCCCGTATCCGACAGCCAGGCCCGCCCTCCCGGGCGGGAAGAGCAAGCGGCTGGATCTCGCCGGGCCTCCCCCCTGAGGACGACTTTCTCCGGCCCCGCGAGCCCGTCAGCCTGGCCAGGGATCCCTGGGCTGACCCGCTGTCCGGCGTCACCCGCCGGGCGGTGCCTGCTTTCCCCGGGCGCTCGCAGGTCGCCTAGACGTTTCCTCGGGTCAGGAACGGCTTTCCCCTACCAGGTGTCGCCGGCGAGGGCCGTGCGGTCTCCCGTCGAGTCCGAATAGTTTCATGCGACGCCCGAAAGGCAGCAGCGAGCGCGGCGACGCGCGCTGCGGCCCTCCCGGGGGCGGCGGCGTGACGGTGGGACCGCCGGGCCCTGCACGGCGGCCACAGACGCGGACTGGGCAGGGCGGGGTCAGCAGCGACGGGACCTGGCGCCGCGCTCTGCGCAGACTGAAATCCCCAGGGCCTCGGAGGGGTGTCCGGGGGGCGCCGGCCCGGACGGGGCCTTCATCCCTTGTCGTTTGTCTCCCGCCCGCAGTCTACTGCTGTGCGTCCTTCCCTAGCCACGCCGGGCGCTTCTGACGACGGTCGTGCCGGAGCTCCGCGTCCTCGCCGCCCCGACTCGCCGCCCCCCGCCGTGCGCACCGGCGCTCCTGTCCCTTCACACAAGGGCAGCTCACTTTCCGGAGATTTCCACGGAAACGCTCCGACCGCGGAGACTGGTCTGACCGGCAGGGGCCCGGGTCCCCCCTCGGGGGAGGCGAGACGGTTCCGTGTGCATCTGGGGGGGTTTGGGCCTGAGGCCCCTTTCGTGGGGACGTGGGTCGTGGCGCCTTTGGGAAGGGCCTTGATTTCAATTTTATTACGAATTCACTTCAGTTCGTCACGAATTCATATCTTTCTTAGTCGATGTTCGGTTTGAGAATTTCTTCCCCCTTTTTTTAACCCGGATTGCGCCCCGACCCCGACCAGTGTGGTCGGTTCGGATAGAACGGAAATGACCTGTGACCCCGGTAAATCAGGTGCCTGGACACCGAACGGAGACTGCAGCCGCGGCACTCGGACCCGCGGCCCGCGTGCGTGCACGCAGGGACACGCGGGGCCCGGCGTTTTCGAGCTTTTCGGGTTTTCTGCGTCCCCACCGTTCAGGCAGCTGACAAAGGCGCTCGGTCCCCGGGGCCTTCAGCCCCGCACCCCCGACTCGCCAAGCCTCGACCCCTGGCGGGGGCCAGGCCGCCTGCCCTCGGGTTTTCCGCGCCTGGCGCTCCCCTCGCGGAGGGAGGTCGCGCTGGTTTGACAAATGCCGGCCTGGAGGCTCGTGCCGGTGGCGAAGGAGCCCCAGGGAGTGACACGTGTCACCTCGGGGTGTCCACTGTGGGGTTCCGCTCTCGTCAGCGAGAGCCCGACGTCCCCTCGGCTGTCGTGACAGACACGGCAGGCGACGCGGCCCCGCGGGGGTGCGGGGTACGAGGTGCGGGCCGCGCGACTTGCCGCCTCGACGTCTGTCACTGTGCGGAGATGCTTTCGCGCCGGAGCGTCTCGTCGTGCCCTTCTCTCCGAGATTTCTCTTTTTGAACGTTCGTGCCCAAAGTGAAAGAAAAGCGCCCGTGTCCTTGACTCGTGCGATGTTGTCCGGTGGACCGCAGTGAGGACGTGGCGGCGCGGCACGTGCGGTGGCCGCAGCGGGCGCTGGCCCGAGCGGTCGGAAAGCGCGAGCCGAGCGGGCGGGCGGGCGCAGCCAGAGCAGCGCAGAGCCCGCGCCGTGGCGCCCGTCGCTGGAAAGTACCCAGAGAGTCACCGAAATTACCCCCGAGGACACAGAACCCGTTACGGGTGCCCCCTCCCCCTTGTTGTTGTTATTATTATTTTTGCATCGAAATAAAGAACCCTTGTCTGACGAGTGGCCGTCACTTGACCTCAAGTCCTTACGTGGGAAAGTCCGAACCAGAAAAAGCAAAGTTCACCTGAGAGTGGGGTGGGGGGCGGGGTCGCCGGGGTTTGCGGCCCAGACTTAACGGGCGGCAGGTCGCACGCAGCCACGGCCGCGGGGGTCTGAGTCCCCGAAGATGGCGGAGGGAGGGGTCCCGGAGACGGGACAGTGACGTGGCCCTTAGGATTGCTGGCGAGGGAGGCAGAAAGCGTGCGCAGACGGCACCCCGGCCCGAGGCGTGGGCGCACGCGGAGGAGACGAGCTCGTACCAGTTTGCTCCCCCGTGGCCGCCGCGGTGCGAAGACGCCGCGCAGACGCCACGACCAGGGGTGAAGCTGTGTGAGCATCCGAAGGCGGCGTCGGCCCCCACCCCCCGGGGGGAAAACACAGACGAAGCTCGGCGCGCGGCTCGGGAGCAGGGGGCTGGCCGCGTCGTTCCCGGGCGACAGGCCCGCGAGAGGGGGAGGACGCGGACGTGCGGTCGGGACGCGGGGGCCAGCGCCCACGAGGGCCTGGCCCCGTAGGGAACGCGGGGCCCCGAGGGCGTGTGTCCGGCTCGGCCACGAGGGACGCCCAGGGGTGAGGATGGTGGCCGGTGCCACGTCTGCCCGCAGCGCGCGGCCGCCAGCCACGCGCCGGTTGGCCTGGAAGCTCCGAACCGGGGGAGAATGCGGGGCGGGCGATGCCGCCCGCGATGGTCAGGCTCTGATGGGGGACGGTGGGAAGGTGACGGGACGGCCCTGGGGCCACGGGTTCGCGGAAGGCGAGGGAGAGCGGGGTTCTCGGTGGAGGCGAAGACCATGCGCCCCGCCCGGGCCCCGCGCTTCCGGCCCGGGCCCTGCCGTTTTAGGGCGACCTGTCCCCTGCCCCCACGCCGGCGCCCCTTCCGCCGGCAGCGCTGGGCCGGTGCGCCCCCCGGGCGGGCAGGGCCGGCCTTGGTCGCGTGTCCTGACCCGCTCGCGTGCCAGGTGCCGCAGACGCGAGCGGAGCGTTGCCTGCCGCGGGCCGGGCTGTGCCTGGTCTGAATGTCACTCCCCGGGCGAGTGGCCTGCGCTCGGGGCCTTGGCGCTGGACGCGCCGTGCGGAAGGCTGTGCCCCTCGAGTCCGGTGAGCGCGAGGGAGGAGGCGGCGGTCTTCAGGGGACGCTCTCCGTCTCCGGGGGCGGGACCGTGGGTCTCCATCGCGCGTGGGACAGAGCCGGTGGGGACGAGCCGCCTGTGTGTCATGTTTCCGTCTTTCCGCAGCTCTGCTGGCGAGTAAGGACGCGGCGGGCAGGGGAACGCGCTCGCGTGTGAGGGGAACACACCGTCTGCTGAGAGCGGGCTCTCGAAGTGACCCCCACAGTCGCGGTGGCGGACACGTGCGGCGCCCCGTCTCCTCGCGTCCCCTCTGCCGCTGTTCCTGCTCCGTGTGTGTCTGTGCGTGTGACCGTGCGTGTACGTGTGTGTGAACACGCGTGTGTATGTGTTCTGTGCGTGTGTGTGAACACGCGTGTGTATGTGTGTACGTGCGCGTACGTGCGTGTGTGTGTGAACACGCATGTGTGTGTGTACGTGCGCGTACGTGCGTGCGTGTGTGTGTGAACGCGCGTGTATGTGTGCGTACGTGCGTGTGTGTGTGAACACGCACGCGCGAGGCGGGGATGCCCGGCCTGGCAGGCCGCCGGCGCCAGGGCGTGAGTCGACGGGGAGCGCCGGCAGGTGCGACACCGAGGACGGGAATTCGCGGAGGAGCGAGCTCGGCCGACCGGCGAGGGAGGTGGCGGCATCGGTGACCCCGTGACAAGTCGCCGACCGGTGGGAGGGCGGGGCCTCGGGTGGCGCTTCGTCGGCGCGGCCGTTCTCGGGCGCCGTCTGTGGAACGCAAGCGCGCGTGCTGGGCGCACGCCGTCCCCGCTGATCGGGCGTGAGTGTGGAACCGGGCCCCGTCCTTGCCCCCTCGCCCTGCTCCGGGGGCCCGGCCGGCCTGGCGGTGGCCAGGCGCCCGGCCCCGGCCAGCTCAGCGCGCCGCCTCCCACGGCCCGCCCCGTGCGGGCAGCAGCGCCCGGGCCCTGGGGCTCCCTGGACGAGCAGAGGCGACCCCGGCCGATTTCCTCCACCAGGGGGAGCCCTGACTGTGCCCTTGACCCGCGGCCGAGCGCCCGGCTGTCAGGTCAGCCCCGGGTGTCGCACGCGGCGGCCGGGCTCCTGGGGCTGAGCCCTCCACGGTCGGCGCGGCTCCGGGCTCGGCGCCGTGTGTCGCACGGAGCTCGCGAACGGCGGGCCGGAGGCGAGCGGTGGCCATTCCCCCGCAGCGCCCGGCGAAGCGGCGTCTGGTCCCACGGGCGGGCTCTGCGGAGGGAGCGGCTGGCCGGAAGGGTGGCCTCAGGCTGGGCGACCCTCGTGCGTCCCCGCCCTCCACCCTGCCGGCCTGGCCGGCGGCCCCAGGGAGTTTCCGGAAGGCTCTCTCGGGCCCTGGGCCTGGGCACGCGCGGCGCGGTCCGGTCTCCCTCGGCCTGCGTCCGAGCTGGGCAGGCCTCGCTCCCATCCACCTTGCCCCGCCCCCCGCGCGCACCCTCGGCCGGTGGCAGGTGGCCTTGCTCCCCGCCGTCCCTGCTCCCTGGGGCCGTGACCGCCATCCCCGCCCTCCGGTGAGCCCCGCCCCCGCCCGGTGCAGGCCCCGGGGGTGCAGGGTCGTCCGTGCCGGGCGGCGGGGGCACCGGGGGCACCGGCGGGGCGGCTCCCGGCCCGTCTGGGAGGTGTTGACACGTTTGCACTGAACAGACTCTTCACGCCTCCCGACTCGGGCTGCGGCGGCTTTAGAGCAGGGACCCTGACTCCGACTCCGACTCTTCCTTCCTTTTTCTTTCTTTTTTTTTCTTTTTCTTTCTCTTTCTTTTGCCTCAACGCTTCTGAGGGACGTAAAGCCCCCGCAGACGAGCACCCTCAGTGTCACCCGGGGTGGGAGGGGCCGGGCGGGCTGGGAGCCCCTCCACCACGGGGGCGCTCGGAGTTTCCCAGGGGGGTCGTGCCGGGGTCACCGCCCGGACGCAGGGGTCCTGGTGTCTGCTGGGGGCTGGCCGGGGGCCAGCCGGACGAGCACTGACCTAGGCCCTGCTGCGTGCTGCCACCCGCCCCTGCCAGCCACCCCACCCCACCTGTGCACGCACGCCCGGCGCGGCAGAGCCGTAGGCCAGGGCGCTGTCGCCCTGAGTACGTGTCTGTCCCCTCGTCCGCGTGAGTCACCGAGGGCCCTGTCCCCGCGGCCGGTCACGCGGCCCTTCCGTTCCTGGCACACACCGAGCGGGGTGGCTGCCAGGGACACTGCACCGCAGACGGGCGTCACGTCGGTCCTTGCCGCAGACTCCAGGCCGCGTAGCACCCGCCTCGGGGGGGACGCCGAGCCAGAGGGGCCTGGACACCCGCCGGGCAGCCAGCAGGTGCTCCGCGGCGTCCGGGCGCAGGTCCCCGTGACCTGAACCTCCGTGCTCCGCTGCACCACGTGGAAGAAAGTGTCCTCTTCACCGACCTCCTCGTTCAGGGACGGCGGCGGCGAAAGGGGGCAGGCCCGGGGGTCCGCTCGGCCCTCTGGGCTGCCGTGGACAGCCGAGGGCGGCCGGCAGGCGGGGCTGGCGCTGGGAAAGGACATCCCCGGGCCGAGCCGCGGGCCGGGCGGACAGAGCTGAGGCCGCTGTCCCGGGGGTGGCAGCTCCCCAGGCGCCCGCTGTCGGGTTTGCGGCCGCTGCCTCTCCGCATCTGCCCTCCCGTCAGGGCCTCCTGGCTGTGGAGCCGGGAGAAAGGGCCATTGTTGGGGCGCGTCGTGCCCCGGAGACACTGCCTTGTGCGTTTGCGCCTCTGCACACAGTCCCCGCTTTGTCCGCTGTCCTTCCTCGTGAGCCCTGTTGTGAAACGTCTATTTTTCAAATTTTCTGTCCTCTTGCTTGTTTGTTTCTTTGTTCGGGATCCCAAGCGAACCAGCACCGAGCGGCTTTCTCCCGGGGCTGCCGCGGCCTCGTTAATTCCGAGTCGCCGGCCCGCCGCCCGGTTAAAGCGACGGCGGCGGACGTGGCCCTGGACGAGCGGCGCGTCCCCACGTGGGGCGCGGCCTCGGCACGTCGGGGCATCGACTCACTTATCGCGGGAACGATGTCTCAGCGCAGGACGCGAGGCCACACACGACACAGACCCCACGTCTGCCCACGGGCAGGGCTCATTCAGGCCACAGGCCGCGACGTAGGTCGAAGTCTGTTTACGTCCTAAAACCCACGTCTTAAAAGAACCCGTTTCGGAACAACCGCACGGAAGCCAGTGCCAGCCTGGCCGCCCCGCGTGCGTGCCGCCCGACCGCGTCTTTAAACGAGTCGCCGCAGCCGCAGCCGGGGTCGGCGTGCCGGCGGCCAGCGCGGGGCCTGCTGGTTTGGAGGGAAACCTCGCTCTCGGCCACCCTACGCCTGTGTCCCCCCCGCACTCCCCTCCCCAAAGCTGAGCCGTTTCCGGGGGAGCCTGTCGTGTCTGAACGTGCCCGTGCCCTTCCCAGCACCCCGAGCTCCAGATTCCGTGGGACGGGGCGGCGTGGCGGTGCGCCCGCGGGCGGGGCGCAGGCCGGGGTGGCGGCTGACCTGTCCTTGCCGTGTCCTGTCCAGTGAGCCTGCCCCTGGGTCCCGGCAGTCCCGGCGGCACCGACGACGCCCCGGAGGCCGAGGAGACCGTGTCCGTGGGCAGCTGCTTTGCGTCCGAGGACACGACGGAGGACTCCGGCGTGATGACGTCCCCTTCGGACACCGTGTCCCTGGACTCCCAGCACGACGGCACGAAATCCAGAGGCAGGTGGGCCACGGAGCAGGAGGGCTGCAGCGACCAGGACCGGGCCGGAACCCCGGAGCCGGGCCCCCGGAGGAGCCGGTCGTGGGGGAGGAGGCACAGCGCTGGGGCCGCGCCTGGGAGGTGAGTCGCGGCGCGGCTGGGGGGCGGGGGGAGGGCCCGGACGCACGGGAAAGGGCCGCAGGGGCGTGCGCCACCCCGCTGGGGTGAGCACAGGCACAGGCCGTGAGCGCGGTAACCCCTCCGTGCTGCAGCACGAAGCCTCCGTCACGGGCCCGTGGGCCTGGGGACGGCCCCCCGCGGGGCGCAGCGATGCCCGGGCGGGGCCCGGGGTGAGGCGGCCTGGCCTGGCCCCCGGGTGCGTTTGCAGGCTCGCATCCAGACGGCCCGGTCCCTCACCACCTGCCGTCCCGAGGGCGACTCGTGCTGCGTGTGGCTCGCCGCGCGCAGCGGCCGGTGCTGGGCCTCAGGGCTCAGACGTCGGGCTGCGGGGCGGGCGGGCCCGGGGCGTCGCCGATCCCTGGTCCCCAGCCCCGAGCACACCCCACCCCCCTGCACCCGCACGCGCACACGCACGCACCGTCCGTGTCTCGGCGACAGAGAGGGCCGGTGCGTGTGGACCGGCACGAATCTGAAGACGAGCGGACCCTTCCTCGGACGTTTCTGGAAAGAAACACGCTAGATGAGCGAGACGAGAAACGGGGGCTCTCGCCTTCTCCCTGTCGTTCCTAGGACTGAAAACGCCGTCGCGGCCCCCGGCGGCGACAGAGACCTGGGCCCTGCCGGAGAGTTCCAGCGGACGCTGGCCGAACGCGACGACGACCTGGAAGGTAAGCCCGGCCCCGCGCGGCCGCACGTCCTGCTGTGCGCAGCGGACTCTGGGGGCCCCCCTCCTGGCCGCGCTTTGCGTCAGGAGAGCAGAGGGAAGCGGTTTCGCGTGAGGGGACCCGGGTGTGTGGGGGGCACGCGGGGCCCAGCTCCGTGCCCAGCTCCCCGGTAGCCGAGCACGTTCGGGGTGCGTACGCGGCGACGCAGACGCACGGGCTCCTCGAGTAGGACGTCCAGCTGTCGTCGCGCAGGGAAACGCAGGCCCCACACCTCGACAGGTGGCGCCCCGGCTCTCCGGGTGTGTTTGGGGGGACGAGGAGGTCAGGAGGCGGCCCAGGCGGGTGCGGGCGACGTCAGCCGACGACCAGGGGACCTCCGGACAGACGCGCGGGGAAAGCAAACGAGAAAGTGGCTGTGGGCCCGGCCTTCAGCCGTTAGAAACGGACGCGGGGCCCGTCAGGGGTCCTGGCCTCGTCACCCTGCGGGGTTCGGTCCTCAGGACCCGCGGTCCACAGGGCGGGAGGGTCTGGACAGCCACGCTGGGTCCGCGGGCTCTGCCCCCCGGGCCCCGCTGCCCTGAGGGCCGGTTCCGAGGGTCCCGAGACCCGGCCGGCCGCCTCCGGGAAGGGGGCCGCCTGCGGCACGGTGAAGGGCAGACCGAACCCCGCGGGCCCGCTGAGGGGGGGCTCCGGGGGCGCGGCTCGGGCGTGGAGTGTGCTTCTCAGCGGGGGCCCTGGCAGCGCTTCGGCCTCGGTACCGCGTCGGCCGACGTCGAGGACCCGGCCGGCTCCCCCGCTGCGGAGGGCTGAGGGCCCGCCTCGGGCACCCGTAGGCGACACGCTGAGATGACGCTTTAGAATCGTGCAGATATGTCACGCGGGTGTCGCCACGGGCGGGCGTAAGGCGGGGACCGGGCGGTGGCGCCGACGTGACGCGCGCGTGTGCTCGTCCGCAGACATGGAGGAGAGCTACGAGACGGACTCCAGCTCCCTGAGCGGCTCCGTCGACGGCGTGTCCGGTCCCTGCGTGCGAGACGCCACTGTCCCCGAGAGCGACGCGGACGCGATCCCGGTGACGTTCATAGGGGACGTCTCAGAGGACCCTGTGGAGCCGGCGTCGTTCCCCAACAGGAACAACAACGCCGGGTCCTCCGACAGGCCGGCCCGCGAGGCGCCAGCCCCGGCCGGGCTCGGCCAGCAGCCGCGGGGGGCGAGCAGGGGGCCGCCGGGTCCCCCCGCCCTGGTGCGGGACGCGGGGAAGGCGGTCAGGTCAGCGCGGAGTCGCAGTCCCATCGAGGTGGAGCCCGCGGGGAGGGCACAGCCCGTCCAGAAGGCGGCCTCCCAGCCGGGGACGGGGACGGGGACGGCAGGCGGCGACAAGCAGGGCGTCTCGGCCCCGCCGTCGTGGTGTCAGCAAGGCCAAACCCCCGGGGGGAGCTTTGGGGTGAAATACGGCCTCACGACCTACAAAATTGTGCCCCCGAAGTCCGAGATGAGGTGTTACGACCGGGGGGCGTCTCTGTCCACGGGCGCCATCAAGATCGACGAGCTGGGCAACCTGGTGGGCCCCCACGCGCCCGCGAGCAGGCCCGTGGCCCTGCCGGCACCCGCCCTCGAAAAAGACCCCCAGCCCCCGGGGAAGATCCGCGGATTCTGGAGGGGCGGCTCGGGGGAGAAGCAGCCCGGCCAGCCCGCGGAGCGCCCGGGCGGAGGCTCCCCCGCCCCGGCCCCAGCCCCTGCCCCGGCCCCGGCCCCGGGCCCACCGGCAGAGCTGCAGAGCCAGGACGGCAGCCTCCGGGCAGAGCCCACCTCCCCGGACCCCAAAGCGGCCTCGCCCCAGCAGCGGGCCACCCACCAGGGAGCGGGGAGACCTCTGGGGGCGGGGGACAGGCCCCCCACGGCAGCCGCGGGTCACGTGAAGGCTCCGGCGGCCCACGCCACGCAGGTCCCGTTTCTCAAGCCTCAGAGGAGGACGTCCAGCCAGTACGTGGCCTCGGCCATCGCCAAGCGCATCGGGCCCCCCAGAGCCCACGCCGACGTGGCCAGGAGACAGGACGGTGCCGGGCAGGCCCGGGCGGGCGACGCGCCTTCCGCCACGGGAGACGGAGCCACCCCCAGCCCGCGCCCAGGGTGGCTAGGACGCGAGCCTGAGGCCAAGCCGCCCTGCGGTCACCCCGCCCACACCAACGGGGAGGGGTCAGCGGAGGGAGCCCACCCCCGAGGGCGGCACGGCAGCCCTCACCGCACGCCCTCGGCTCCAGACGGCCCCGCCGGCGTCCCCCGAAGCCCCGGCGTCCCCCGAAGCCCCGGCGTCCCGCTGGCCGCGGCCTCCCAGAGGGATCGCGCTTCCGCGGGACAGAGCTCCGGCCTCAGCGGGAAGCAGAGCACGAGCGAGCACAAGGCCAGCCCGGCATCCGGCCCCGCGCCTCGCCTGGGAGAGGGCAGGACCCCGGCAGACGGCTCGGGGGGCGGCCCCGTGTCCAGCCAGCCTCCTCACTGTCCCGCGGGGGTCGGCTCGGGCGGCCACGCCGCCGCGGAACGGAGGGACAAGCCCGGCGTGCCCTGCGCAGACGCGTGTGACAGCGACAGTGCGTCCAGCCTCTTTGGGCCAAAGAAGAAGTTCAGACCCGTCGTCCAGCGGCCGGTGCCCAAAGACACGTCCCTGCACAGCGCCCTGATGGCGGCCATCCACTCGGCGGGAGGCGGGCACGGCCTGCGCAAGGTGACCAGGGGGCGTGGGGCGAGGGCGGGCCCCCCACCTGGCGGCCCGGGGCCGAGCCTCGGGTCCCCGTGTGGCCGTGGGGGGGGCAGGGGTGGGCGTCCCCACTGGGCCTCGGCGCCCCGACTGTCCCCGGGGAAGACGTCACCAGGAAGTGGCCCGGGAGCGGCCGGCCGGGGCGCGTCCTCTGTGGCTGGGCCTTGATGGTGGAGGGCGGAGTGGACGGTCAGGCCAGGCCACTCCGGCCAGACGGTCTTCGGGAACGCCGGGCTGTCTTAGGGCGCCCTCCCCCGTCCAGGCACGTACCGCGTCACAAACGTGACGTCGTTTCGTGGCTGCGCCACCCAGAACTGTCCCTGCAAGGTCAGAGACGGGTGCGAGGACGGGATGGCCGCTGCGGTGGAGGCCGGGGTCTGGGGGCGGGGGCTGGGGCAGGGCCCCACGGCCCTCGCCGGGCCTCCGGGTGGCCGCCTGTCTCCCAAGTGACGCGCCGCCACGGTCTGCGTTCCAGACGGCAGGGCACAGCCCGGAGCGAGGGCCGCAGAAGCCGTCCCCCGCCGCGGCGGAGAGCGAGCACTCGGCCCTGCTGGCGTCCATCCGCGGTCACCGCGGAGCCTGCAGCCTGCGCAAGGTAGGACGGGAAGGACCCGGGGGCGGCGTGGGGACCCGGGAGCCCCTCCCCGTCCACACCGCCCAGCCTGGGCTCTGTCCGGGGTCCCGGGCGCCCAGCGTGGCTGCAGGGCTCGGGTCGTGCCGAGGTGACCCAGCCCCGGCCCACGTGGACTTGCGTTCAGGGACACGGGGGCGTCCCCGGCTCCCCCGGCCGGCCCGGGAGCGGCGTGACGGGTACCCACACGGGGGTTCACAGCCATCGGTCACGCTGGAGCGTGCGGCCTCCGGGCTGGGCCCCGAGACGGGCACGCGCAGCACAGGCGGGTCTCGGGCACGGTGCCGCCGCGCCCTGCTGTCGGTCGCCGGAGCTGGGGGCCGGGGCCGGCGGGCGGAGGACCCTGCACCACGTTCTCCTGGGAAAGGGCCCCGGGCCGCTGTCACCCACCCGCCCCTCTGCCAGGTGGCGTCCCATGCCTCCGAGGAGCTGCAGGGCTTCCGTGATGCTGTCGCGTCTCCGCCCGAGCTGGAAGCCCCCTGGCCGGAAGGCCCCGGCGGTCAGCCGCCCCCGGCCGCCCCGGCGCCCCCTGCACCCCGGGCGACGTCCAGCCCCACCTCGGGCCCCCTCAGCAGCCTGGTGGACGCCAGGCAGGCCCTGATGGACGCCATCCGCTCCGGCACAGGGGCCGCCAGGCTGAGAAAGGTGCGTGGGGGGCGGGGGTGATGGGGCGACGGGGGGTGCCACCGCCGGCCGGCAGGGGCCGTGGCCCGAGACGGCAGTGGCCGAGGGCGTCCCACACCCCACCAACCGGACGGGCCATGCACGGCTGCGCCACGGGGGGCGTCAGCCGAGACCAGCTCCCAGGGACGCGGGGGCCGCCGCGCTGCCGGCCCCGGCGCGTGCTCACCCTGCGCCCGGCCCGGGCTGAGCTGCCCGCACGGCCTCTTCCTCTCCTGTCTCGTCCCCCCAGCGAGAGGGTTGACGCGGTCGGGTCGGCAGTCCCGGGCACAGGGCGCCCTGCACCACCCCGTGCCGTCCGCTCGCCGGCCGGGTCCCTGCAGGCACTTCGCGGTCCCGGCAGCGAGGCTCCCGAGTTCCGGCACGTGGGCCGCTGGCCTCTGAGACCCGTGTCTCCGCCGTCCCCACAGGTGCCCCTGCTCGTCTGAGTGGTCGCTGAGCCAGGCCGTGGCGGGACCACGCCCCGGCCCTCGCCCTCTCCGCCGGGACGCAGGAGGCGAGGGGCCTGGGGACCCGGCGCGCGTCCTCGTCCGCAGGCCGATCCCGCACCGTGGCTGAGGCAGGGACGCCCCGCCGCGCGGCCCGTGTGCCAAGGACCTGCGTCCGCCTCTGAGGTCTGAAGTTGCCAAGCGATGACCCCTGCCGGCCGGTCGGCGGGGACGTGGAGCCTGCAGCCCCGCACGACCCGGAGTCGCGGCGACGGCCACGGGGCCCCGCCTGGACCCGCTGCTGGGACCCGCGCGGCTGACCTGCGCGTCGGTGCTGGGAAACGAAATCCTGCCGGTTCCGACCTTTCGAATTCGAGGGGAAACGTACAGATCGGCCGACAGCATCGGGACGTGCCACACGGCGCCGCGTGTCGGCCCCGGGGAGAGCGGCGGAGCCGTCTCCAAGGCTGACCCTGGGGAGTTCGGGGACCATTCCCATTCCTCGTCGGTTTGGGGTGAAACCCTCGTGGACAGAGGCCGACCCCGATCTGACCGGCTCAGGTTCCGGAACTCGACCACCCGGGGCATCAGCCGCCCGCGCCGTGGGGCAGGCGGTCTGGGCTCCGAGGGCGGAGGTCGGGGCAGAGTGGCGGTCAGCGCCCCCCCGGAGGGCCGTCCCCGCGGGCTGTGAGGCCGAGCAGACCTTCCCCGGGGGCTGTGTGCGGAGCCCGGCGGCCCCTCTGGGCGCCTCGGAACCCCTGCTCGGGCCAGGAGCGGGGATGCTGGTGCGCGCGTCGCCAAGACGGACCCAAACTTGTGCTAATATCTCATGATTTCAGGGAAAAAGAAACAGGTCTTGGCGCGTTTGCCCGACAGCTCCGTGTCCCCTCGTTCCGGGTGGCCGGCTGTCCCCCGTGGCACACGGCGCTCGGTCACCGGGGTTTATGACAGCGAAGCGGAACCACGCGGATTTTCTCACGTTCCTCCCTAAATCACGCGGGCGCGTGGAAAAAACCGTTCTTTACGAAATGCTGGGAATCGAGAGGGATCCCTGAAATAGAACCTCGGTCAAGGGTGCGCTGGAGACCGCCCGGTGGGCGCAGCGCGGCAGGACGCCGGCCTCGCCCGCGCGCCGTTGCCCCGGTAACACCGTCCACGTCCCGCGCGGCGGGGGTCGCCGGCCTCGCCCGCGCGCCGTTGCCCCGGTAACACCGCCCGCGTCCCACGAGGCGGGGGTCGCCGGCCGCCCGGCCACGCCGACCCTCCCACTTGTCTTTGTGCCACAAATAAAAGACGACGGAACTTAGATGTGGTGTGAACCTCGTGACTCCGGGCCACCGTCTGGGGGTGCCCTGTCCCCGGGACAGGAAGGCGAGTCCGTCGATCCTGCTGGTCAGCGTGTGTGGCCGCCGGGGGTGGAGCCGGGCTCCCCCTCTTGTCGGCGAACCCCACGGCTGGCTCTGCCCCCGGCGCCCCCGGTAGATGACAGAGCCCAGGAGGGACTCTCCGGCCTGAGGGGACCGGGGCACACGGCGCTTCCAATGGGTCCCCGAGGCAGGCGCCCCACGCGCGGCGTCTGTGGGCCTGGGGTCGGCGGGTCGGGGTTGGGGACGGGGGCTTTGCCCCTGGCATGGTAAGCCCGGATCTCACTCAAGGACACAGCCCTGTCCTGCGACCTGGTGTCACCCCAGCGTGCGGCCAGGAATGCTCGGTCCCACGGGCGACCTCGTCCCTCCCGCTGTCCTGGGCAGCCCTGTGAGCGACGCAGAGGCCCGCAGGGCCAGGGGGGCTCACGCAGGAGCCTTGGCGGGGGGCAGCGAGGGCCTGGGCTCTGGGGTGTCCTGTAGGGGCTCCTGGCTCCGCCAGTGCCCAGCCTCCACCACCGGGCAGGTGCCCGGGTCCACACGGGCACCAGCGAGGCCGGAGCAGGGCCGGCTCTCGCCGGCACATGACCCCTGGTTGCCCAACAGGACACTCTTGAAAGAGCGGAAGCGTGTGCGGGCTTCGGGGTCGGAGGACGGGGATGTGGGGGCGCCTTGTCCCGCCGGCATCGTCTCAGGCCGCCTGGTGCCTGGGCCCGGGAGCCGCAGCGCTGGCTTTGGCCCCTGTCACAGGGAAGGCCCCGTGCGGCTGGGAATGACCTGATCGCGCCCTTGCTATGTAGTGCCCTGGGGAGACCGTCCGCGCAGACACTTTTAACGTGTAAATCGGACGAGCGCGCTTTTTGCCGGCGCTCACGCGAGTTAGCTGCCCCGGCCCAGGGTGGGCGGAGGGAAGAGGCACCTTGCTCACCTGCTCGCCCTCCCAACCTGAAGGCGGAGACCCCCCCTTCCGGTTTGCGGCCCACGCTCGGTGTCAGGCCGGCAAAAGGATGAGTTTTAGGGTAAGATGAACGTCCGCGACCGCCGCTGAGCGCAGAGGCCTGCACGCTCCACACGTCCGCGTCGCCACGCAGGTCCTCGGGGGGCGACGTGGAAAGCGAGAGCCCTGAGGCGCGGGAGGCCGCCCTTTCCAGCTCTCATATCCACGTCCGGTGACCGCTGCAGTGGCCGAAACCGGCTGAGCACCGCCCACGGCAGGCGGGCCCTGCTCTCAGCCCTTAGCCACGTGCCGATGGCCACAGCCACCACGCGGGTAGGCTGGCCTCAGGTGAAAATCCGTGAGCAAGTAGCCTCTCTCTCAAGACGCTACGAAACGCAAAGGCCTTGCCCTCCCCTTGCGCTGCGCGAGGGCACAGACACCTGATTCACCGGGGCCGTGAGCTGCGGGCCGGATTTCCCGGCCCCGAGGGCCGTGAGAGGGCGTTTCCGTCGTTCCCGAGCTGTGCAGTCCGCGGCACCGGGGCACGGCAGCCCCGGCGGTCTCAGGCAGGGACTGACGAAGCGAGGCCATCCAAGAGGAAGGGAAGTTACCCGTGTCCGACGGAGAGCGTTTGGCCACGTCCCAGTCCGCGGCCGCCACGCCTCGTACCGAACCCCCGCGCCTCGGTCTCCTTCGTGCTTCGCGTTTCAGAACGTTCACCTTGTCAAGGAGACTGAGGCGTATTGGACCGACCGCCCCTTGCGTGCATTTGCCGGCTGTTTCTTCACCACGTGGCCAGCACCTTCCGTTCGGACACGGCACACGCGGGGGCCCCCGCGGCGAGCTGACCCAACCCGGCGGCGTCAGCGCCGCTCGCGCGAGCCGACGCCGTTCTCCGCGGGGGGCTCGTGTCTTCCTCCCTCTGAGCTCAGCCACTGTTCTGTGGGGCGAATACTTCCTTTCGCACAAGCGTTTCACCCGCTGTTCTTAGCCCCTGACGGTGGCTGCCTACGTCCATTTAATCACTCCCGCCGTCGCCCGCCGGTGGTTTCTAGCGGAATCGCAGAATTCTCTCTCCACGATGGGTTATCCCTTTCCACGTCTTCCCCCTGGTGTTCCGTTGTCAGTAAGCAGGATGCCTCCATCTCCCGTGTTCTGATTCGCTGATGCCGGCGCGGGCGTGTGGGCGCTCGTGCTCTTCCCAGCGTGGTCCCGGTCGCCTCCACCTCGCCCGTGGGCCCTAACGCCGGCCGCGTCTCGTCTGCAGCGTCTTCATCATCCTCGCAGCAGTTCCCTTCCTGGCCAGTGTGTTTTCCCAGCCCCAGTTCCGGAAAGACCTTATTTACCACGGCGTCTTCTCTGTTTTCAGTGGGAAATAGAGTCAGAAAGCAGGACCCTGACACGAGGCGTGCCCGAGGGTCGTCGCTTTTGGCCCTTGGTGGACAGAGCTGGGAAAACAGATACAGATGGTGGGTGGGTGGTGGGTGGAACGGGTGACCGACGAATGTGCAGGTTTATAAATCGATAGGGAGGTAGGTGACAGATGACAGGTGACAGACGACAAACAAACGGAGATGCGGTGGGAGGAGCCGTCAGGCTGTCGTGGTCCTTCCTTGCCTAACGTCGCAGACTGAGTCCAGCAGTCCTTTACAGAAAAGCCTTCAAAGTGCACGATTTCGTGCAAAGAACTTGCCAAGTTGGCCACAGAGTCGCCCAGACTCCTTCAGCTCCGTTCCCGGTTTGCAGGGTCCGCACTCCGTGCTCGGGACCTCGGATCGACAGGCGGGAGCTTCTTCTCGGGAGCTGGAGTTCGCACGGCCCAGTGCCTGGGCGGGGAGGGTCGCCTCGCGTGCCTCGTGCTCGGTCACCCCTCTCGCACTCTGGCTTTCGCTTCTGGGCCATGCAGACCCCCTGGGTGCGCGCCGAAAGCCGGTGCCAGGGGGGAGAAGTCGTGCGATCGTGACCATTCGCCCCGGCAGGCCGGGCCCGCGCCTGGGCAGCGGGAGCCCTGTTGTCGGCCCGCGCCTGCCGGCCACGCTGCCCAGCTCGCCGGCCGACCCCGCCTCCAAGGAAAGCTCCGTCTTTCTGCTCGCCTCCCTGCCTGCCTGCCTGCCTGCCTGCACTTTCTCTCTCTCCGTGTAGTTCGACGTGTACAACTTTAGCACCGACTAAATGACGCGTGTGAAGCGGGTGCGTCTGCAAGGGTCGGAAATCACTTCTCGAGCGTCAGCGGGTGAGCTCTCGTTTCCCGATGCGCTGACGACGATGACGACGAGCAGGCAGAGGGACGGGAAGACCCCTGGCCCCTGACGAGTGGCCTCGTGTCAACACCAGATACGAATTCAGTCCTGGGCTGAGACGGCAGCCGTCTTGTTTTCCGAACCTGGCTTTGCGGCTCAGAAAGTATTCAAATTCGATCCTGTTTGATAGTAAAAAACCTGCCCGTTCCGTAAAAAAGCGAACTAAAATTATAAAGGAGATAGAGGTTCAAACCAAGCGTCCAGCCGCGCTGGCGACTAAGGCACGGACAGACGCGGACATTCCCGTCAGCAGGTGGCGCAGGCGCCCTCGCGCGCGGCCAGCGGGAAGCCCCGCGCCCCGGCTGCAGGCGCGTCTCGGGCCGCTGGGCCGGCCGTTCCACTTCCGGCGTCCATCGTAGGAGGTAACCACGAAGAGAGTGGTTTCTGGAAGGCCTCACGGTGCCAGGGCTCGGGCAGACGCTCACGGCCTCACGCGACGTTTCTGAAAATCCTACGCGGATGCCGCCCCCGCTTCGTCTCCACTCCTGCACCCCGGGGCTTCCGGGCCTGCGTGCCCTGCGACAAAGGCCGCCGGGCCACGCGGCCACGAGGCGTGCGGACACACTGGACCGGTCACGCGTGTTTGCCCCGCCTTTGCCCTGCCTGCGTCTCACCAGGCTCAGGCGGATGCGCCCCCTCCCCGCGTCTTGTCCCCTTGCCCCGGGTTGTAAATGCCCCGTTTCCTCTTCTGCTGTGACCTGCGGGGCCTCCTGCCTTCCGGGGGTCGACGCCGACGGTAAACCCCGACTCGCGCAGACATGTCCACTTCGTCCGGGTCCGGGTCGGAAAGCAGTCGCTGGCTACCCGGCACCGTCCCAAACTTCGCGCCGAAACGCCCGAGTGCACCGCCCAGGGAAGCCCAGAGCCGGCGTCGGGAGCTCCTCGCGCCCTCGCGTTTAATCAGCGGAGCTCGTGGGGCTGTGGCCTCCAGCGCGCCCGCCGCCATGGAGAACGGGGCCGGTGAACGCCTGCCGTCGGGGAAGACGGAACTTGCAGGACGATGCCCTGGGATTGGGCACGGTGCAGGCTAAGGAGCCTCAGCTGGACCGGGATGCCGGTGGGTTGGCCCGGGAGGCCCGGCCGTGGGTCCAGGGGTGGCCCGTCGCGGTGGCCCCACGCCATCCCAGCCCCGGGCACCCCCGGTTCGGTCCGTTGACCGGGGCTGGGGAGGAAGCCCGTGGGCGCCCTCTGTCCTCGGCCCCCGACACCCCTCCTGCTCCCGGGCAGGCGTCCTTGCCCCCAGCGCCGCCCATCCGCAGGGGAGGAGGACGGAGTAATGGGCTCTCCTGGCCCCAAAGCGCCAGCCTGTGCGGGCATGAGCGCGCGCCGCCACCCCTGCACGTCCCCTCCCGGGAGAACCTGCTCTGCACGCGCGCGGCGGCGGGTTGCCCATCAGCTCCCACCGCGGCGGAAACGACCGCGTCCAAACCGCTCCCCTCTCTCAGGCGGGGGTTTCTTCCGGAACATCGATGGCACCCGATTTTCCCGGGAAATCCTTTGCCGTTTCCACAGCCGGACGCCCCCTCCAGCCCCCGGGGGAGCCTCCTGTCGCCCGTCTTACGGTGACCCTGTGGAGAGCAACTCGGGGATTGACGGGGCTTCTTTCTCCTCCCGCAGGGACTGCTCATGTGG
Source organism: Cynopterus sphinx (assembly GCA_030015415.1). Classification (NCBI taxonomy): domain Eukaryota; kingdom Metazoa; phylum Chordata; class Mammalia; order Chiroptera; family Pteropodidae; genus Cynopterus; species Cynopterus sphinx. Next base: position 1,042,624 of record CM057391.1, on the reverse strand, counting down.
GGGGCAGGGCGCCCCGGCGGGGAGCAGAACAGGAGGGAGCCGCTGGCTGAGGCGTCCGCGCGGGGCCCGGCCCGGCAGCGGGGCCGCAGGCGGGGTGCGCGTGAGGCGGGCCGGCTTCTCCCCGCAGCGCCAGCGGACGGCCCCGTACTGCAGGGGGTGCTGCTGCCCTTCGCATCCCGAGGACGCCCGGCCGCCCCGTCACCTGAGGGGTGGGCTCCGGGCCAAAGGCCGTGGTTTCCCCGAGCGTGAGGGGCCCTGGTGTCGGGTGCTGGTGCCGGGCCCGGCGGCTGCAGGCCCGTGGGGCACAGACAGGCCGGCGGGCCCGGGCGCCCGCTGGAGCCCGGCTCTCGGGCTGGATTCCTGCGGGTGCCGGGCTCTCTCTCCGGCTGGCGGCTGGGATCCCCCTGCCGTCCCGGGTCCCAGTGCCTGTCTGTGCCCAGGAGCCCAGTTTGGGGCGGGCGGGGACCAAAACTCCGAGAAGTCCCAGGTCGAGTTTGTGAATCAGCCACAGCACGAGACCTACGGCTCCTTTAAAGTCCAGACGCGCCTCCCCCGGCAGGCGCGTGGCCGAGATCCTTGGACCCTGCTCCCTGCCCCGTCCGCCTGCGGGGTGGGGCCCAGGTCCCAAGATGCCGACCCCGACCGTGCGGCGCAGTCTCGCCGCAGAAACGACCAACTCAGCAGCACTCGACAGTTTACAAAGCCCTTTCCCCCTCTCCCGCTCGCTGGATCCAGGCGACGGGCGCGCTGCTGGGTTAAGGCTGTTTGGGTTTACGGCGGGGCCTGTCGACGACGCGCCCAGGGTGCCCGGCCGGGCCCCGGCTCTCCCACGGACGACGACGACGGACTTGCTCCCTACAGTGTGTGTGATGCTGGGACGTGCGGAGCGGGGCTCAGCCCGCCTTCCCGTGGCTGCGAAGGGCAGGCTCGCCCAAGGTGACCTCGGGGAGACCGGGGAGACGGGAGGCCCGTGTGGCTGGCCGCGGAGCTTCCGGAGAGCGAGCAGACCCTGCCAGCGAGCAGACCCCTCCCCTCCCCCGTCGCACACTCTTTGGGGGCCCCTCTACCCCGCAGCAAGTCCGCTCTCCTCTCCATCCTTGATCTCCACGGTTCGCTCCCGCGCGATCTCGTGGCACGGTCTCGCCCGCCACCTCCCTGCACACGAGGTCAGCCTCTCCACAGTCCCCGAACACACGCGCGCCGGCAGGAATCGGAGGGACGGACGCTGCGCCACGTCCGGCGATGGCGTCTGTCCCCCACGAGCCTCCGATCGGCTCCCGAGGTCAGGTGTCCGCCCTTCGTCCAGCCGGCTTCGGCGTCACACGCGTCGGAGGCCCAGCCGGTGTGGACGAGTCGGCACGACGCTGAAACGAGCACGACGGCGCGGGATTTCGGGGACGTGTAGGTGCGGCTAATCCCCACCTGCTCCCGCTTGCAGCTGCGCCCCGCGGAGCCACGGCTCGCAGGGGCCGTCCCGGTGGACAGACGGTGAGGAGCCGACGCCACCGCTCAGAGCCAGGGCCGAGAGCCCCTGCCACACGGAGCCGCCTCCTCGGGGCCGGGAAGAGTCGCCCCCGGCACCCGATGCTCTGCCACGGGCGCAAGGGCCAAGAGGCGACGCGGCCCCGTGTGTCCCGCACGTCGGCCACCTCTGAGCGAATCGCCGAGTCGATGCCGGGACAGCGCGAGCACGTGGCTCCCGTCCCCGCCAGACTCTGGGGCGTCCGTGTGAGGGGCGGAGGGGCCTTGCGGGGGCCCGACGCTCTGTCAGGGGGACACTAAGCAGCAGCTCCCTGATAACAGTACACACGTGGGGGGCGCAAAAGCTGGGGTTTCGGGTGGGTCAGTGTCCAGGGTGAGACTGGCCCTTTCTGTCTCGCAGCCCGTGGTCCCCCAAGCTCAGGCCGGGCTGGAGAACGTGCGGCTCACACGCCCCAGGTGCCTGGCCTGGTGGCCGGGAGGGGGCCCCGAATCTGCGTTTCTCGCACGTTCGTGCGCGGTGTGGGCGGGGCCGGTCTGGGGTCCCCTTTGAGAAACGCTGCTCTCCTCTGGGTAGCCAGAGGTGACCGCGTCCGCCCGGGTGTCTGAGCGCGTGGGCAGGGACGCCACCGCTGCCCGCAGGGAGGCCGGGCCCCCAAGGCGTGACGGCAGCCGCATGCCGAGCCCGAGGCGCGTGCAGGCCGCAGGCCGCTATGTCTGGTGGACGCTGGGTGCGGCCCGCGCCGACGGGCAGTGGGCAGCGGGCCAGCGGGGAGGGCGGTGCTGGAGGTGGGCGACGACGCTGGCTGAGGAGGGGCCAGAGGCCGGGGACGCAGACACACCGGCGCGCGCGTCCCCCGGGCCCCTGTGCCCCCGCTCCTGTACTCACCCCACACACCTGCACCGCCCCCTGACGGGGCGCCCACGTTCTCAAGGTCTCTCTGCCCGCGTCCCCAGCTCGCAGCCTGTCCGGCCCTGCAGGCATCCCGCCCCCCAACCCCCAGGCTCGCACGTCGCCCGCCCGCCCCGGCGCCCACTCCTGAACCGCGGGGTCTCCGACTGAGCCTGCCGGCAACAGAAACGGACACCGTGGGGTGACCGGCTGGTCAGAGCTGCAGCGGCCACGGCATCCCAAAGAACGGCCGTCCCCGGGCGGCAGAGGACGGAGGGACAGGCCCCAGGATGGGGGGTTTCGGGAGGAGCCTGAGGTCGAGAGCGCCCCCCCACCCCCCTTGCCCCGCGACAGTGCGCCGCCGGCCCGGGGGTCCCCCGGGACAGCCCTGGTCCTGGTGACTCGCGTCGAGCGTGTCTTTCTCGAGGCAGGAAGGCCGGCGGCGGCGTCCTCACGAGTCGCGTAAAGGAATGGCGGCGTAAGGAGCTCGCCCCGGGTCACTGCGCCGTGGTCGCTGCGCCACCCGAGTGCCCCCGGGCCCGCGGGGCTGTGGCTGGGGGGGGCGGGGCTGCAAGCCGCTGGGACGGGGCCTCCCGGCCCCCGGGCACGGAGCCTGCCCGTCGCTCTCCCTGGGAAAAGGTTATCTACGTAGCTGACATTTTAAGTCTTTTTAGCTTTTCCTGCAAACTCGCGAACATAAGGAAAGTGTAAACGAAAGGAGAGCTGCTCCCCCACAGGCCGCGGGGCCGGAGGAGGGACGCTCCGTGCCACGCGCCACCGCGCTCTCGCTCGCGCTCTCTCCTGCTTCTTCCCACCGAGTCCGTCCTTCGGCAGCATCCGCCCCGGGGCTGGGCGGGAGTCGCCAGGGCTGCCTGAGGCCCCTCCGGGCCGGCTCAAAGCTCGTCCTGCACATCACCCTGCCCCGTGCCGCCTCCGAAGGGCCTGTCAACAGGGCGGGACAGGGGGCAGGCCGTGCCGCCCCGAGCCCAAGGTCGAGGACCGCGGTCCTTGGACCCGGCCATCCAGCTCACCGGGCTGCTGACCCGAGCCTCGTTCTCCCGTGGGGAGGGCCGGGGGGCCACACGGGGCGGGGTTGGGGCAGCGTCCCTCCGGCGGGAGAAGCACGAAGAGCGCGGGCCTGGGCTGTGACCGTCCCAGCATGCGCAGCGGACTCCCGTCGGTGCCGCCGAGCGTCCGTGCACGGGTCCACTCACCCGGTGCCCGGATGGCACGTGCGGCACCGCGTCACGCTCCCCGGGGTCCGCGTGGGGGAGGGCAGAGTCGGCGGGGCCGCGAGCACCACGGTGGCACGTGCCTGCCGCAGGTGTCACGGGTTCGGACGTGACCGAGACGCCGCGCGGGTGCCGACCTCAGGAGACCTGCCGCCTTGGCGTGGGCCCTGCCGTCTGACCAGATGCGTCCCGCCGCAGGCGACCCTGCACTGCGTCGGAACACACAGAGGCCCCGTGTGCCGGGCGACCTGCCCGAGGCCCCGGGGCGAGTGAGGGGTGTGCAGAAGCGGGGCCCCATCGGCTCACGCCCTCAGGGCTGGGACACGAGCCCTGCCTAGACCTGAGCCCCAGCCCTGGCCCTGGGGGGGCGGCCTTTCCCTGCACGCCGGGCTTGACCTCCTGGGGCATCCGTGCCGGGGCTGCCCGTCCCGTGATCGTCTCGGGGTCGTGGGTGGCCAGCACGCCTAAGCCAGAATCCCCGACAAGTGCCCTGACACCCTCCGAGCAGGGGACAGGTGGGGGCGTGGGACACGGCTGGAAGCCCTAAGCAGAAAGACTGAAAAGCTCAAACGCCCCCCTCCAAGAGGGTCCACACACACACACAGGATCCTAAAGGAACCACGGCCCTGGCCCTCGGGGAGTTCCCGTCCCTGGCAGAAAAGACGCCCGCCAGGCCCCGCGTCAGGCGGCTGGATACACGGGGCGTGAGGAGACGACGAGAGATGGCGGGGCGGGTGGGGGGTGGTTGGGGATGGTGGGAAAAGACGGGACTCGGGGCGGGCGACGTGGAGCCGCTTATGGGCTGCTGACTCGTCGTCACCTTGAGAAGTCACGTAGCTTCTGCGCCGGCGTCCTTGACCATAAGATTGAGACAACATTTACCTCAAAATGTACTGCGAGGATTAACCGAACCATGTCGGGTGTGCGTCACCCCACCACCTGCCTGTGGCGTGGCAGGTGCTTAGGGAACAGTCTGTTTTCAGGGTGAAGGAGAGAAAGAAACGAGAAGATGACACCAGTAGGGGAAGGAGAAGAGGAAATGTTAAGTTCCCCCGGGAAGAGCTGCCAAGTACGGTCACTCAAACCCTTAAGTCGCACGATGCTAAGTCACGGTGACCGTGGGCCTCACGCCCGTCTGCGTGCCACGAAACGTGGTCCTCCCCACGCAGCGGGGACACTCGTCAAACACACACGGGGCCCGGAAGGGATGCCCGGCTCGCTCGGTCGCTCGGTCCCTCGGCCCGGGACGCGGGCCTCGTCGCCGCAGGTGCCGGTCGCAGACCCCTCGTGGAGCACGCCCCGGGGTCGGCCGTTCCATTTTCCGTGCGGCCTCACCCCACTCGCGGGCGGATTAATCCTCTGAAAGAACCTGCGCTGACGGCCCGGAGCGGCTTCTGTTTGTAACGACGTGAACGTTAAGACGTTGCCTACGCTCCTCGCGCGCCACGGACCTGGGTTCCGTCCGCCCCTGTGGCGGGGCGTCGGGGTCCCAGCCCACAGGACCTTCCCGGGACGGAGCAGCCCGGCGTCGGCCTGTGAGCAGCGAGGCCCCCTCGGCGGCGCGGCCCCAGGGGCCCCCAGGCTGCCCCGTGCCAGTGGGGGGGGGACCCGTGGTGATTCCCCACGAGACGCTGCAACTGTGGTTCTGTGTAAAAGACTCAGACTTTCGTCCTTTTCCAAAAACGTTAAGCACAGTCCAGACCGCGCCCCCCAACGGCCAAAGAGACACGCGTTGTCCACAGCCGGGTCCTGAGCACGGGCTTTTGAGACGCCCCGCCCGTGGGTCCACCGCAGGGGCCTCTCTTCCCACCACCCCCAGCCCGTGTCCGAGGCTTAGACTCTCTTCCCTCGAGGGTCCCCACGGGCGGATGTCTCCGGCTGGCCTCCTGACCCCACACTAAAGGCCGATGGCACTTCTTATAGCCCAACTGGGGTCCGTCACCCCCCAAATCACCCAGTGGACAGGCGGCCGTCCCGACGCAAGACGAAGCTCGGACTCACCTTGCGTCACCTACGAAACCGGCTCGAAGTGGACGTAGGTCTAAACGGAGGGGCTTAAAGCTCTGAAACCTCCAGGAGGGAACAGACGGGAACGTCGCCGCCGCCGATGGGATGCGGGAAACCAACCAGGAGACGCACCGACCGAGCGTTTTTAACCTGCAAAGTCAGAAACCTTCGCCCTTTGCAGAGACCCTGCTGAAAAGACAGTTTAAAAGTCCGGCGACACGCGCCTGCTGAAGCACCGGATCGAGACTGTAAAGAGCTCTGGGACTCAACGATCAGAAGAGGGACGCCGCAAGGAAAGGGGGAGGGGCAAGGGGCTCCTGCCTCAGACGGGAAAGCGGGGGGCAGCGCGTGCGCAGCTGGCAGTGGGGGACGCCACAGCCGTGGCCACACGAGGAGGACGCGGGGAGTCAGAGCAGGACACCTGCGCGCCAGTCGGATGGCTAAAGTGAAAGGGACGGACAGTTCCAAGGGTGCGCCACGGCAGGACCCAGGACGCCCCCGCCTCCAGGGCAGGCGCCCACGGCGCAGCCACTTCGAATAGTTTGTCCATTTCTCACGTCGCACACGGCCCTGCGACCTCGCCGCCCGCTGTTTACCCAGGATGAACGAAAACGCAGTAAACCCGTTGGCAGTGTTACCCGCGATTGCCCCAAACTGAGACTTGCCCAAATCTCCAGCAGCCAGTGGACGGAGGGACACGCCGAGCCACGGCCGTGCGTGCGTGGGGCAGCCGTCGGCTCTGAAAAGGAGCTGACGGATTTGCCGGGCCCCGCGACACGTCTCAAACGCGAGCGAGCGGAGCGGCAGAGCCGACGCGAAGGGCCACCTGCTGTGCGGGTCCATTCACAGGACCGACGGGGCGGAAAGCGGAAGGCGGATAGGGCAGTGTCTGCAGGGAGCGGGGACGAGGCGGGCTGCGGGGCGGCAAGAGGGAAGGGGGGCGAAACTGCCCCGAAGCCTCGCCAGCGTCGCAGCGACACGGCTGTCGGGTTGTCCCGGAGGCAACCTGGCCTCGATGGGTCGGACTTCGGGAGAATCGCCCTTCGGGGAGCCCGTCCGGCCGGAGTCATCCCGACTCCAGCTATCGCAGGAAAAGGAGAGTTTATATTAAGACATCCTGAGGAGAGCGGGTTTCCATGGAAACCTGAAAGCAGCGTTGCACGGCCCAGGCCCAGGGAGGCGGGCCGGGGGTGTCTGTGGGGGGCTTCCCTCCGGCACCTCCCTTCCCACGCCTGGTCTCCGCGGCCCAGACCCTTCAGCACTTCTGGCCCAGGTCCCAGGTGCAGGTGTCACCCCCCTGCCGGCAACCCTCGGAAGGGGAATCCCTGGGCCAGTGTCATCTGCAGCAGGTCAAGTCCTATGTGGGGCAGGGTTATGGGGGGACTGTGGACGGTCCCTCTGGGGACCTGCCCCGCGACAAGGGACAGAGCTTGCACCCTCACATCACCTTTGCGACCAGGTAGACACGCCAGAGTGTGACGAGAAAGTCCCTCTGACCTCTCCGGCCTGCCCTGCGTCCTCGGCCCCGGCCCCGGCGTTCTGTGACAGACGCAATGACTTGGTACACTCTTTCTTGGCTTTGCTGAGGCCACACCTCTCCCTCAACCTGGCAGGGCTTTGCTTCCGTTCCCCGCGGGGCACTTAGCGTCGCGGATGCTCCGCGACTCTGCTGGGCATGGCTCCCCTGGGAACCAGACGCCGCCGGGCTCCCGCCTCTGTTCTCTGTGGCGGCCTGTGCTTCTCTCCTTGAGAGGGTTCAGGGATCTCTGTGTTTGGAATACTGGGGCGTGCGGGTCGTGGGAGAGTCCGGTAAAAACGCAGAGTGACGCTGCGAGGGAACGCTGGACGGTGGGGTGGGCCCAGGGGTCTGCAGGGTGGACAGGTGCCTCTGGGGTCCCAAGGCAGGCATTGGGATCTACGGTGATTGCAGATCAGTCCCCGCTGCGTGCTGAGGGAGCCGTGGGGCGGGCAGTCCTCGTGCCTTTATCACTGGTTTCCAGCTCTGCCTGCAGGGGTCCTCACAGTCCCCTCCCCTTGTCCGGCTGGGCCCTGCAAGCCGCCCGCCTCTGCCCATGTGAGCGGAAGTGACTTCTGGCCAGAGCACTTCACAGTCAAGGCGCCGTTCACCTTCTCTTCTCTTCCTTTGCCGAGGATGCTGGCAACGTTGGGGACCCAGAGTGTCTTGTCCATTTGCTCTTCCAAGTTCATTTGCGTGGGACCACTTCCCGGTGACACGTGTGAGCAGCCCGCAGTCACCCGCGTGGACAGGGGAGGCAGGTGTTGACTGTAATCAGAGTCTATCGGATTCTCTCCTTTCAGCTGGTGGAGCCTCCTTGCACGTGTGGGTAACCGAGGTTCTCAAAGTCACAAAATCCGGTCCCCTGTCCTGACACCTGACCGCAGCCCGTGCTTTCCCTCCGTGAAGGGCTTGGACGCAAAGCCGGACGCCCTGCCCCCCGCCAGCTGGGATCTTCAGGCTCACCCGGCCCGGCGCGGCGGTAGTCCGCCCTGGCCGCCGTCTGTGGGCAGTGGCCACTTGGAATCTGTGGCAGGGGAAAGTGCTAAGGTGCATTCTGCCCACAGGACCGGCGTGGCCACCGGCCAGAGGGCAGCTGCAGTGCCTATGGCCACAAAGAGGGAGACCAGTTCATGAGCTTGGCGGGTAGAGTGGTCCTGCCGGGCCTGCCCAGAGCGGAGGGGTGCTCCCGGCCTCTGTGTGGAGCAGGAAGCTGGGGCACAAGTGCCCCACCGGGCTGGGGTGGGGGTCAGCGGGAAAGCCCCGGGGGCCTTTCCTGGGGTCCCTCCCGGTGAATACGAACGCCTGAAACCCCGGATGCTCTGAGGCAGCTCAATGTGGCGCCTGAGCCTGCCCTTGGTCTCCTGATGAGGGTGGAGAACCGCGGAGAGGACACTGTGCGGCGAGCCGGCCTCGGTGGGGTGTGGACCTGGGTGGGACGCGGCTTGGACGGACGCAAACGTGCGCCCCGCTCGCGGGCCTCGCGGGCCGATGGCGCGTGGAACCTCCCACCGCGATTCGGGAAACGGTTCGTCCGCACACAGGGGCCGCGCCGACGCCCACAAAGCCAGGGGCGGCCTGGCCGTGCCGGCGGTCAGTGCGGACCCCTCCACGCCGCAGGCTCCGGCCTTCCTCTCCGTCCGACACGGCGGCCGGAGGGCGGGCGGCTGTCGGTCCTTCTCCGGCCTCCCGGTCCTGCGTGCAGCGGGGTCCTCCGGCCGTCCTCCCGGCCACCCGCGACGCTGTGCGCCCTTCTCCCGAGCGCTTCGTCGTGCGGGTCTCTGCGCTCGGACCCACGCAGACGTTTCCAGGAGGCCCGCTGTGGGTGCGGGGGGATGAGCCCTCCCGGGTCTACATCCCCCCGGCAGCCGGGAAGCGCAGGAGCCACACAACGCGCCTGAGCCGGGCCGGGCGCCATCCTTGCTCGGCGCTTCCCAGCCGCGTGACCTCGACAGGTGGTCTGACCTCCGGGCATCCTGGTGGTCCGGGTGGACATCGCCCAGCGACAGCCTTGGCGGGCCGGGGTGGGGGCCGAGCGTTTGACGCAGGTGCCCGCTCCCGGAGGGTGCGCTCCTGCAGCTCTTTTCGGAACATAAAGACCCGCGCAGAGCCCTCCGTACTGCTGGGGGGTGCGTGGTGCTTCTGACTCGGGGGAGGGACACCGAGGACACTTTCACGACAGACACTCGATTCCGCGAACGGCCCCGCGGGTGGCTAAGGTGCAGATGCACCACCTGGGGAGGGGTGGGGCGCCCTTAGGTGCGCCTGCCGGCCCATTCCGGAGATGGAGACGCCGAGGCCGCGCGGGGTCAGGCTCGGGGCGGGGGGCTGGCGGGACCCTGCGCGGCGCCCGCGGCGGGTGCAGCCGGGAGACCCCTGGCCCCGGGAGGCCGCGCGTGCGCCCCGCGAGCCCGGGCTCCCCGGGGCGGTCCCCGCGGGGCGGCGGGGGCACGGCGAGCGCGGACGGCGTCCCGGAGGACCCGCCCGCAGGTCGCTCCGGGCCGGGGAGGCGCGCCCCGGGGTGCCCCGCAGCGGGCCTGGGGACCGGGCGCCCCGGGGTCGGCGCGCGCCACGCCCTGCGCGGCGGCCGCGGCTCCGCCCGCGCTGGCGGCCGCGGGGCGGCCCGGGGCGGGCGGGGCGGGGCGCGCGGGCGGGCGGGGCGGGGCGGGGGCGGCGGGGGCGGGCGGGGGCGGGGCGGCGCGTTTAAAGCCCGCGGCGGGGGCGGCGCGGCGGGGCCGGCGGCTCGGGGCGCGCGGAGGCCGCGACTCGCGCGGAGCCGAAGTTGGCGGCGGCGGCGGCGGCGGCAGCAGCGGCAGCGGCGGCGGCGGCAGCGGGGCCGAGCCCGGGCCGCGTCCTGTCCCGCCCGGGCCGCGCGGCGGCCGCACCGGGTCCCGGGCCGCGCGGCGGCGCCGCAGGTACGGGGCGGGGTGGGCGAGGGCGCGGGGCGAGTTACTTTGTGGCCGGGGCGGGGGCGGGCGCGGGGGCCCCGGGGACCCCGCCGGCATTGTCTGCGCCGCCGGGCGGCCGGGGGCGCGGGGCCGCGGGGCGCGGCGGGCGGAAGGGCGTCGCCCCGGGCCGGGGGCTGCCGGGCGCGGGGCGCGGAGTCCGGGCGCGGGGCGCGCGTGCGGGACCCCGGGCCGGACCGCGGCGCCGGCCCCCGCTCCCGGGACCGGCCCGTCCGACGCCCGCGGGCCGGGGCGAGGGGGGCCGGGGCAGGGGGGGGCTACTCCCGCCGAGCGCCCGGCCCGCGGCGAGGGAGGAGGGGGCGCCGGGGACCCCGCCGCCCCGGGACGCCGCGCCCGGCCGGCCCCGCGCTCCCCGGGGCGCGCGGCGGGCGCAGGGTCCGCTCTCGGAGTCCGCTCTCGGGGTCGGCGAGCGACCCCGCTGCCCGCCGCGCGGCCTAAGCCCCGCCGGGCGCCCGCGGATGAGCCGCCGCCGGCCGCGGAGCCGCGATAAGCGCCGGACCGTTTGCAGGAGGAAATTTCTGATGCAACCGTCCGCCCGGGCCGCCGCCTGCCCGGCCGCGCGCCTCGGGGGCCGAGGGGGCCCTGCACCCTCACGGTGTCGGGGTGCTTCTCCCCCCTTGGGGCTGGAAGCAACGCCAACTCCGGGTCGTGTGCGTTGACGCCAGCGCTGGGGCGCGCGGGGCGCCACAGGTGCCGGCCCCGGGCTGCACGGGAAAGGCCGCCTCCTGCACACTCGTCCCCGCCGGGCGCGCTCGGGGGACGCGAAGGGAAGACCCCGAAGCGGCGGCGCCCCGGGCGGGCGGAGCGGGCGGGCGGAGCGGCCCCACTTTCCGGGGGCCCCGCGCGCGGCGCCCGCCCCGCACACTTTGTCCCCGAAAACGCCGCCGCAGCCGTTTGCAGCCCCGGGCGCACTCGGGGGTCCGCCTCGCGGCGCGCGCGGTGCCCCTCGGAACACGTGTCGGCGCGGCCACAGGCGTCGACGGCGCCTGGGCACAAAGGAGGAGGTTTCTCGCCGCAGCTGACCGCGCGCCCCCCGCCCCCACTCCAGGGGGAAGAAAGGGGTGGATTCTAGGTGTCCGCAGCAGAAGGCGTTCTGACTTCTGGGGACGGCAAAGTTCGTCGTAGGGAGGAGTTGACTCCGTCAAGCCCCCGGACAGCAGATGCGTTTCCAGGAACGATCCGGAGGGTTGGGGTGTCTCTGTGAAGAAGCAGGGCTCGGACTCCTGCCCACAGCGTGCGAGGGTCATCGGGCGCCGTGGCGAGAGGGCCACGCAGGCCGAGCTGCAGATCCGATGGCAGGGAGGGGACCTGAGGCCGGCGGCTCACACACCCGGACGGCGGGCTTGTGTCCCTGAGAAGGCAGCGACAGTTCCCTAGCGTCTCACGGTTTAGGTTGCTTTTAAGCCTCTGCTGACCCCCACCCCCATTTTGCAGGAATGGAGACAGGCTTGGGAGGTTAAGTTGGCGAGCCCAGGGGCACATGGCCAGCACACGATGTAGGTGTCGCCGCAGCCCGAGCTCTGGATTTTTTTTTTTTTTTAGTCCTGTGTGTTTTATGCTTCTGCACACGTACATCTGCCTCTGAAAGAGAAATGGCGGAGAGGAGTCCCCCGGCGGTCACACGCCCGGGGACCGAGGAGGCCGTCTCCAGGAGGGCCGCTCCCGCCTTGCAGAGCTCTGCCGTTGTCGCCCGGGCCATTATCGACATTTTCTCTGGTCCTACTCATTGTCGATACTTAAATACACAATTACTTTGGGGTAAAATGTTAGCATCCACCAAGTCGTGAGTTTGACGTGGCAGTCAGGCGCATTGTCATTAAAAACGGCGTTTTAATAAAAGCCGTGTACCCCCAAAGTCATCTCTTGCATATCGCCCGTGGCCTGGGCCGTATCGGGGCAGCGTTGGGCCGGGCAAAATGCCTTTCGCTTGTGGACCAGGAACCTGGAGCTGGGCAGGCGCATGCCGGCCACCTGTTCGGGGCTGGGTGTGGTGGTGGCCGCAGGGTCAGAACGTGGGGTAGCACTGGCCACGTCACAGTGACCGTCTCTGGACAGGCAGCGCCCACTGGGAGCAGAGGACAAAGTCAGGATCTGTGAGCTGGCCCAGAACTTTTGTCTGTGAATTTGTGGCTGGTTCAAGACCTTACTATGTGTAGAACCAAAGTCCTGCTTGGACGGACGCTCCTACGTGCCTTAGAAATCCTGGGCCGGTGCGTCGGAAAAGACCTAACACTTTAAAGGTGGGCTCGTGCCAGGCACCCATTTCCTCGGAATCCTGTCCGACTTTAACTGCAGGGAAGAAACATGCACAAAATGGCAGATGTGCTCGAGCACGTGTCCAGGGCTGGCCGCTGGCTGGCCTGTCGGAGCTCTGAGAGCTGCCTGCAGGGCACTTCTGTCCTGTCCCGTGGGGAGGGAGCCTGCGCGTCTGCAGTTTGTGCCATAAACCCCACGTCGCTTAAACCAAAGTGGAATTGCTTGGGCTTGCGAGGAGAAAATACCTGTTTTTTATTCAAGTAACTTGTCTTATGTTCAAAACTGAAATAAAACTTTTTCTGCTGGTGGAGTGTTTTATTTTTATTTTCTTATTTTATGGAGGGGAGATTACCAAAAAATACAGTTAAGCTAAGGCTTGGCAGACAGGTGCTTTGGGGACCTGGGGACCTCCTACGAGGCCTGTGCTAATGGCGGTGTAAGTGGTCTCATCCGTTCCCGCGCTGGCTGGCATTTAATTTGTGTTAATATTTTAGCTGCACACTTCTGGGGAGCTGTCCCTGTCCCCCGCCTCCTTTCTCTGGCCGGGACACGTTTTCCCCCCACTGCCCTGCCTGGCTCCCAGGAGCTGCGGGACTGATCTCTGAGCAATGGGCTTTTTCGTCTGTGCTCGTGGTCACGGGGCCTGTTCACCGGGAGGAGCCGTGAGCAGGCGAAGCTTAAAACTGCCGCCAGCTCCGGGGAAGGCCGAGGCCCCTCTGTAGTGCGGGGAGGGGAGATGCCATGGCTCTCCTTGGAGTCGGCAAGAATAAAAGCCAGGTCCGGGGGTTTTCAGAAAGCCCCTCGGGGGTGGGATGGGACGGCTCTCACTCCCTGCTTCGGGGACACGTGGACTTCTGGCCTGTGCCGGAAGGGAACCGCTTGGGACGAGACACGCAGGGTGGCGAGGTAGAAATGACTCCTCCGCCCCGTAAGTCACAGTCTGGCTTCAGGGTTCCTGCCCGGGGCCCTGGGGTTGGAGGCGGTTCATCACGACTCGGTGCCCCTGGGAAAGCAAGACCGGTTCCCAGTTCCTGTCCGAATTTACCTGTGGATGCGGGGAGGGGCCCCTCTCCTTGGGGCCGGAGCACCCACTGTGGGGATGGGGTCTGGGAGCGGTTCGCCTCCCCCCGTCTGGCCCCCTCTGGTCGCCCGGGGGCCGGTCCTGACCCTCGCCCGCAGTGGGCCATCTCAGGTTGACTCCTGGTTCCCGTTCGCTGGCCCGGCGAGCCCGAACACGCTCACCAAGCTCACGGGCTGCTCCCCTCGTGGCGGTGTGGGACGGTGGGTGCGGGCAGAGTTGTGTGGACCCTGACACGGCGCGAGGCCCGCGGCGAAGCTCGCAGACGCTGCTCTGGCACGTTCTACCTTGGCTTCGAGCAGCCTGAGCGCGCACGTCCTGCTTTCTACCAGTCCCAGGCCTGCTAGGAAGCGGCCTCTGCTGCGCGAAGCTGCCCCTCCTGGGGCTCGGGGTCGGCCAGCTGCCGAGACCTTGTTGCGCTGTCGGTGGGCTGCTTCGCGCATCGGTCCCCATGAGTGAGAGCCCTTTTGTCCCCTGCGTGTGGCAGGTGGTTCCAACTCCTCACAGGTACGAGGCAACAGCAGAGATGGGCAGTCGAATGTCCAGTCCGCCTGGCTGCAAACCGTTCCGGCCAGATGAGAGTGAAGAACAGGCGTCCGAGCTGATCCCTCGCGGCCAGGAGCAGGAATGCGAAGACCGCCGGGAGGCCGAGGCCCAGGTGAGCTGCCGGGCGGGGGGCGCAGAGCCGGGGGCACCTGTCTGCAGGACCCCCGGGGGCGGGGTTGGTGTCTGGAGGCCACTGAGACACTCTTCAGCTGGGCTGACTGGGGGCGGCCCTGCCTCCCCGCTGCCCCAGGCTGTGCTGGTGCAGGAGCCCTCGTCCCGCTGGCCGGGTTTGGGGGCCGGACCAGTTGGCCCGAGCACCAGCAGCTACGCCCTCGCCTGGGAACGTGGGCTCATAAGGGGCTTGCCACACAGCTCCGTGCCTGTTGGCCCTGACCAGAGCATCGTCATCCTCACCACAGCTCACAGCAGGGTGGGTGGCCGCGCTGCTCGCTCCTCGCTCTGCTGTGAGCGGGAGTGCTGGGGGGACCACGGTCTGTGTGGCCGCATCTGTGAGCGGTCCGGCGTGTCACAACGGGAGCTCCGGGGGGGTCTCCGAGAGAGAGAGAACCACTGAGGGAGCCCGAGACCCCTCCCCCCCGTGTGCCTCCTCTCACGTCCTGTCGCGCGGGAGCCCACGGAGAGGACTTCCCTCCGGGCACTTAGCCACCAGCTGCCCGGGCCCACCGCAGATGCTGTCGGAGGACAAAGACCCCGCCAGTGTCCGCTCCGCGGAGGAGCCGGGCTCCGGTAACTGACTCGTTCTTTTAACCCGCACCCGAGTGTGTCCACACAGTGGCTTCGGCCAGCCCGTGGCGCGTCGAGAGCACCCTTGACCGTAAACCTTTTGTAACCTCACGCATCTAGCAGTGCTGACGGCTCCAGGAAACCCGCAGTGACCAAGAGCCCCGAGAGCTGGACACAGCCGTGGCCTCGTGCGCGCAGGAGGTGGCCTTGGGCGCAAGGGCAATGCCTTGCCCCAGAGCTGGGTTCCTTCCCTAGAACGCCCTTCCCTCTTCTGAAGAATCGTGCGGGTCTCCTGCAGACGCCTTCAGGAATGTCTGGAGAAAGGCGCTCGGAGACCTCAGCCTGCAGCTCCCGGCAGCGGCGCGGGCCCTGGCGCGAGGGGGAGGGGTGAGGCCGGGAGGCGGCTCTTCTCCGGGCCGGTCACGCCCCCTCCCTGGGGCCGCGGGGCCACAGGCGGCCTCCCCTGTGGCCGCCCTCCCCGGGCGGGCCGTCCCCGCCGGCCTGGCCTCCGCTCGGAACGTTACTTAGCGTCGGAATCCCTCAAGTCCCAGGGCAGACTGGCTTGAATTTTTAATCGGAGGGATGGACGTGCGCATAAAGAGTCAAACAACTTCCCAGAAGTAACCAGCCGTACGAGTCGGTTTTTTCCCTGTCCTGCCCTTGTCTCTAAGCAGATGTCTGTGTGCGTTGCAATTCCGTCCCACCTGCTCCCTTCCCACCCCACCCCACCCCACCCCGGCTCCCCCAGCCGCAGCTCCCCACGTGACTCCGACTTCTCTGCTGGGAAGGTGAGGATCCCGGGCCGCTCGCGCACGCCCTCCTGCCCAGCCTCTCTCCTGGCGCGCCGGGGCGGACCAGCGTGCACTGCCGACAGCGCCGCGACAGCCTGAACCGGGCCGGCGGCAGGGCTGGAGTCCACTGTGACAGCGTTTTCTGTCCCGCAGGACGTCGTGTTTTCTCCTGGAGTTGTTTTTGCATCCGCTCAGTCCTTTATGTACTTATCACTCCCTACCCCCACCCCACTCCAGACTGACACGGTTGTGCAAATGTCCCTTCACACGCCGTTGGTATTTGGCAGTTTTATCTCTTGGAACCGATCTCTCCTGTGCCTCTGGCCCCGGGGGCCTCGGGGCTCCATCCAGCTGCCGACCTGGAACCTTTCTTCTCCACCGTCCCGCCCGCGACGATGCCCTTTGCCTTTCCCTTGGCGCTCATGACTCCTCTGGCCTGGTTCCTTTCCAGAATTTGATGGCGAACATTCCGTAGTAACTTCCAAAAACGAGGTGTGTGCAGGGTTTTTTTTGAGAGACTGCGTGTCTGAAAATGTCCTTATTCTGTGCTCCCAGCTAATGGTTTGAGAACAGACTCCAAAGTTAGACACTTTTCCCTCAAAAATGTGAAGGCTGCCGTTCATTGTCTTTAGGCAGAATGGGGTTGAAATGAAACTGTCAGATTCTTCGTTCTTTGTACGAAAACTTCTCAGTGTGTTTTGTTGTTTTTGTTTCCTTTTCTCCTTTTTCTATTTTTCATGTCTGGAAGCTTATTGTGTCCGCTTGGAAATGCCTTGAAGATGGGCCCTGTTGGGAGGGTGCATTTGTCTCTGTAAACTGGAAACTCAGACCCTTTGGGGCCGGGACGTGTTTCTGAATCAATTCTTTATTTTCTTCCATTTTCCTCTTCCCTCCGTTGAGAATGGCTTTTATTTGGCGGTTAGCTGCCTGGACTGGTTCTCTATCTTTTATCTCCTCTTCTGCGTCTGTTGTGTTGTTCTAAGTTTTGAAGCATGTCAACTTGACTCTAAGTTTCTAGTGAATTTTAAATTTGTTTTCATTTTTAATTTCTAAGGGCCACCTTTATTTTTTATTATTAGTTTTTTAATAGATTTTATTTTTCAGAGCAGTTTGAGATTCACTGAAAAAACTCGAATGGAAAATACCAAAATATTTTACATAGCGCCTGCCCCCGACCCCCACCGCTTCCCCCACCTGCATGCGTTATAGTCAGTGAGCCTGCCTGGGCATGACATCGTCACCCAAAGGGACTATTCTTATTTTAATGGCATCATATTCTTGTTTCATAGATGCACTTTTTTTTTTTTTTTAAATCTCTCTCTGGAAAGAGAGTTGTTTCTGTGTGTTTTGTATTTTACTTTTTCTTGAAGTTTTTCTTCCCCAGTTTTTACATAGGTTTGCCCGGCCCACCCAGAAAGTAGAGCCTAGAGCGGGCACAAAGCTATGTGTGTGTTTAATTCAGGTGTGCAAGTGTGGGGAAGCCGGGGGTGAGGGGGGAGGGCGGGCACATGGCTCAGGGCCAGCATCCTGGACTCCTCGTCTGTCGTCACTGCCTCTCGTCTTCCCTCTCGCTGTCCCACGTCAGGACTAGTGGCTCTGGGCTGGGAGTGAGGTTCCTCCAGCGGGGTGTGGCAGAGGAAGCCCTCTCTGTCTTGTGTTCCTGCGGTCCCGGAGGCGTCCCTGGCCCGTAGCTCCTGCTGGGACCTTGGGCGGGTCGGTCTGTCTGTCTGCACTGACTTCTCCAGGGTTCTCGGGGCTGGATTCTGTGCCTCGGTTTGCTCTGCCTGCCGTCTAGCTCCAGGAGCAGGCCGGGCCAGTCCAGAAGGGCTTGCCGCCCCTCCTTTCTGGGAGGACACTCCGCTGTGGCCGCTCTCAGAACCTGCCCGAGATCCGTGTCCCTTCGGTCCCCTTTACATACCAAAGGAACCGGGCCCGAGCGCCCGCAGGCCGCCGCCTCGGGGTGCCATCTGCTTCGTTCCCGCTCCTCGTCGGGCGAGTGCGGGACCCACGCGGGCCTGGCCGCTGGTCCTCCTCTGTGCCTCTGCACAGGTCACCCCGCTCCCTTCATGCCTCTGCATTGGGGCGTCGGGGAACCGGTCTGCGTTTTGGAAGCCCGTGTCCCCCGTCGACTGGAGCCGTCCTCCCCGGCGCGCTCCCCCGCGGCGAGGCTGTCACCCGGTGCGGGCCACGCGGCACCTCCGCGCCTGCCCGCCGTGCGTGGCCGGGCTCGCTGTGAGTGCGGGGACCCCGGGCCCTCCCGGCGCCGCTCCGGCCGCCGTCGGGTCACGGAGCTCGCGTCTGTGTCGCGGCTGCCCCGCACGGCCTCCCTGCACCCTGCTCCCGCGCGGACGGAGCGGGGGCTCCGGACCGCAGGGCCGCCGGGGCGCGGTCCCGCAGGTGAGTGAGCCGGCCCCGGGACCCCGCGCGTGGGGCGGAGGCGGCCCGTGGAGCAGCCGCGGGGCAGTGCGGGGCGCCGGGTGACCCCGAGACCGCCGCCCCGCGCCCACCCACGGGAGGCCCGCCCGGGGCGCAGGTGCGGGCTCTGCGGCGTGTCCGGGCGGCGGGCGGCGCCCCCGCGTCTCGGCCCGTCAGCCTGGTCTGGGGGCGCTGGGGCCCCGCGGGCCGAGCGTGCGCGCCGCGCGCAGCCATGGGAACCGGTGCCCAGCGGCTCCGCCCCCACCGTGCGTGCCGCGCATGCGCCTTGCCGCACCACACCGTGCCGCGCATGCGCCTCCACCGTACTGCGCATGTGCCCTGCCGCATCATACCGCGCATGCGCCCCCGCCGTACTGCGCATGTGCCCTGCTGCACTGTACAGCGCATGCACCCGCCGTATTGCGCATGCGCGCTGCACCGTGCCGCGCATGCGCCCTGCCGTGCATGCGCTCTGCCGCACCGTGCCGCGCACGCGCCCTGCGCCGTGCCGCGGGCCCCGAGCCGCGTGCGCGCAGCGACCCCGCGCGGCAGGTCGGACGCGGCGCGTGCCGCACGGCGCATGCGCGGGCGCCCGGCCGTTGCGCCTCGGCGGCCGGCAGGGGGCCCTGCAGTCCGCGTGTCCGCGCGGCCGGACGCGGCCCGCGCCCGCCTGCGCCCCTCACCCCGGGGGCGACGCGTGGGCCCGGCCCGGCCCCGCGTCCCCAGGGTCACCCGCCTGCTCTGTCCGGACACAAACACGCATCGGGCCGCCCGGCTCCCGCGTCCCGGACCCTGGGGTGCCCCGCCGCGGGGGGCGGGGGCGGGCGTCCCCGCAGAGCCTCGGTCGGGGTAGGGGTCCGCGCCGCCGGGGCCCCCCTCGCCGGGCAGGTGCCCGCAGCTGTGGGCCGCGGGGCCTGCGCACGTCCCCGCGCTCGTCCTTCCCGCCTGGCCCGCCGGGCGCTCCCTTCGGCCCCGACGGCGTCCGCGTGTCCCTCGCTGCGGGTGCGAGTCGGGGGCGGGCGGCGAGGGAGCGGGGCCGGGCGTTTTCCTGGCCCTGCCCCCCCCAGCTGTAAGGCGGTGAACACCTGCGGGGGAGCACCGTCCGGGGAAGCAGCGACCACGGGTCCCCCGTGCGGGCGGGAGAGCGGGGGACGGGAGTGACGGGGACTTAGAGGGACTTCGGAGGCCGGAGACGCTGGGAGCTATTTTCAGCCCCTTCTCGGGCTCTGCGTGCCGCGTCGACCCTGGAGCCGTCACTTAATTGCCACCCAGAGCTGGGTCCCTGGCCTCCCAGAGAACACTGAACCTTTTCAGTTTGGGAGTTTGGCGGCGGTTCAGCGTTTGACGCCCCAGCCTCGTGGTGCCACGGAAGCCCGGCGCCTCCTGGGGTGTGGACTGCGATTTGGTCCGAGGGGCTTAGGGACTCGCAGGCACCCCAGCAGGTGCGCATTCCTTGCGGGCGGGCGCGTTGCACTCTGGGGGCCCAGGTGGAGGAGCGCGCGGGCAAGACCAGGCGGTGCCCAGGCCCTTCGCGGCCCCTCGCTGGGCGCGCGGCCCCGGGCCCTGCCCTCACCGCTGGAACTGGCTTTCTGGGCTTGGGACCTGGATTCCGTATCTTGACGGAGCAGGCAGGTGACCCTTGGGGACACAAAGCTTGAGAAGTGATGCTTTGTTCAAAAGTCGCCCCAGCTTGGGGGCTGCGTGCTGAGCCCTGTGACTCCTCAGGCTCCTGGCGAGGGGCCGGAAAGCCGGCAGCTCCCGCCCACCAGGACCGTGGCCTGACCCGAAGGTCGAGGGCAGGACGAGGGTGGCGGTAGGGTGGTCTCGGCCCCGGGGTCCTGCGCTTCTGGGGGCACGTGTGAAAAGAGGCTGCTGTGTGCCTCCTTGTTTCTGTCTTTTTCATCAGGCTTAAAAAAAGCAGTTGGCCCAGTCCCCAGGGCTCACCCAGCACCACCCAGCGCAGGACACTGAGAAGCATGCTGAGCATTTGGCACAGCCACACATCAAACCCCAAATGGGTGTAATGTGCCAGATTTACTCATATTTCATAGAATTCGCTGGTTGGAAACGACCCACAAAGTTCTAACCCGTCCCAAACCATCCTGGTACGTGAGGCCTTTCCATGAAGCTCATTTGGACTGATCAGGAAAACCGCCCTCCTCCCCCTCCCGTGTGGAGTGGCTTTGTTCCTAGGAGAGGTTAAGGGGACAGGAAATCGCCGAGCAGTGCCTCGGAGTGGGGGCCGGGAGGTCTGCACGGGGCCCACTTGCTTTTCCCGTCCTCCCCTTCTCTGTCCCCCTGGGCGGGGCGTCCAGGACCGCCCGCTCCAGGGGCCCCTGCGGAGCTCGGGATGCCCCCAGCTCAAGTCTGATATGGGGGGGGGGCAGTGAGGAAATCCTGACTGTGCCGAGGGAACCACGAGTCACCCCTCCGCAGTCCCCTCCTGTCCCTGGCCGTGTCTGGCCTGCCCTGAATGTTCCTGGAGCAGTGTCGGCGCCGCTGCCACACATGGCCGTGCACCGCCCGGCGTTGTCGAGCGCTCACCTGGGGTGACAGTTTCGGGGAGGCTCCGGATGGCTTTTGACAAGGACAATCAACAGATAACAGATGTCCGAGGAGCCAGTCTGTCTCCTCTGTGCTCCCGCCCACTTAGGTTGAGAATAGGGACCTCTGCGGGGGAGGGGATGGCAGGGGTCAACCAGAAGAAGGGACAGAAAGGGACCTCTCGCTTGTTTTCCTGGAGGGCGCTGGCACGTCGCGGCGCTGACACAAGTTAAACATTAACAGTGTCTGAGACCAGGCTCCTCAGACTCTCCGTGCCCGCGCCGCCTGGGAGTCGCGGCCCCACGCGGGTCCTGAGTCAGGGAGCCGGGGCGGGGCCCGCGGCGGCACGTCTGTCCACCTGGGCCATCCGCGCGCTGCTGGCCGTTTTCCTCCCATTTTATTTTCAGTTTCTTTCTCTCTAGAAAGTCCCTGAAAAGGAAACTCTATCCTGTAAGAGCTATTACTAATGCTATTACTTAATCTAGGAGTTTTGCCAAGAATTTTTCAGCAAATAGCCCCGTGTTGTTACAAGTGGCATTCTGAAATGTGTCCGTACTTTATTCCGTTCGTAAATATTTGCACAGTGTCCCGCTCTGACATTTACTTGGGTTCCCGTGGGCTTTATGCGGTGGTTTCTCGGGTCTGTGATAAGAGAACGCGTGCGAAGGTCCGACACCTCCGACCCTCGAGCGGTCCGGAGCTGGACCCGCCTGCGTTTGGGGGAGGTGGGGCGCGTGCTCCCCCTGCGCGTGTAAACCGAGCACCTCACGGCCCCGGAGGTCCTGCTGGGACCTTCAGGCCTCAGCATCACAGGCAGGAACCCCCACTCAGCACCGCCTAGGGCGCCGGGCGGTGGCCAGAGAGGACAGCGATGTCCCCAGGAGGATGGCCCAGCGGGCCGCCCGGCTGGGTCCTGCCTGTGTCGCTGGCGTGGGCTCTGACCTGTGTGGCCAGGTGGAGCTGGGTGGCTTCTCGCTGTCATGGAGGTGGCATTCCCGCAGCTCTGGGCTTACTTCGGCGAGTCCGTGTCCCGTGTGTCGCGTCTGACTGTGCGTCACCTCGCCTTCCTCCACCTTCCCAAACGTCTGCCACCAAGACCCACCCTCGCGTGGCGGACCCTTCGGAACTTTGTGTTCTCGCCCCCGCCCCCCCCCCACGCCCCGGTTTCTCAGCGCGTGGGCTGTTGGGCCCCATGGGGCTTGGACCCCATTCCGTCGTCCTCCTTCCCGAAGTGTCTCCTTAGGCAGGTAGGGATGGCGGGCGGCCTCGTGCCTCCTGGGGGGTCATGGCTGCCACGAGAGCTCGTGGTCGCGGCCCACCGTGTGCCTCGAAGCGCCAGGGTCCGTGAACCTCGTCTCTCGGGCAGAACTTCCAGAACGTTTCGTGTGGCGCTCCAAGAGGACGGGGCGGTCATGGGGGTTCCAGACGTGGGGGGCGTGCGCCCCTTTGTGCTGGTTAGGTCACGGGCTGGGCTTTCGGAGTCCCCTCCTTGGAGCAGCTCCGTTGAGACACAGTTCACGGTGACGCCGTTTGCTCAGTCTAAAGCGTGCAGAGGGTGTGTGGGCAGAGGGCGCGCGCCGGGCCCAGGGACCGTGGTCCCGGGCGCGCACGGCCCCCGCGCGGGACGTCAGAAGGAGCCGCCGCCCGCCGCCTCTGCCCGCGTGGACGCCCTGCGGGGTGTCCTGCGCGTGGCGCTGCTCCACCCGCACCCTCGTGCCTGGGCCCCGCGGCGTGGGGCCGCCAGGTCTGCCCGCGTGGCGCGGGCGTCGGTGCCTCGCCCTCCGCTGCGGCGGAGGAGGGGGCGTGCGGGCGTCGGCACACACCGCCCTTTGTGCGCCCGCTCGGCGGCCGCCTGTGAGTGGGGCTTTTGTGAGCCCCGGCGCACAAGTCCCTCTTTGAGGCCCGGCTCCCAGGCCGGGTGTTTGCACGGGGTGTCTACCTAGAAGTCGAATGGCTGGATCATATGGTCGATCTATATTTAGCGTCGCGAGGAACTGCCAGGCTGTTTCCACAGCGGCGGCTGCTGCGTTTTGCATCCCTCCCAGCAGTGCACAAGTGTGCCAGTCTGTCCACATCCTCCCCGGGACCTGGAATTTTCTGGGCGGTTTTTTTTATTTTTTTTTTTTAAAGAATAACCGTCCTCAGAGATCCTGAAAGACCTGGAGGACGGGAAGCCTGTCTCGCGGTGGCTCTGATTTGCGTCTTGTGGTTCAGTTGCGGGAGTTCCCGCGTGTCCTAGACATCAGAGTCTTATCAGATGTACGATTTGCAACTACTTTGTGCCTTTCCGTGGGTTACGTTTTCACTCTTGTCCTAGATACAAAAAAAAAACCTAATTCTGACGAAGCTTGAGTTATCTGTGTCACCCCTCTGTTCCCCTTCCCTTGGAGGCCCTGTCTGAGCAGGCAGCGCCGGCTTTACCGTGCTGAGGGAGGGTCTCTGTTTCCTTCCACGGTTTTTATGGTTTCGGCTCCTGCATTTAGGTCTTTGATCCATCTTAAGTAAATTTTTGTTTATGGTTTAGCATTTTTTCTTTTGATGGTTCTAGGAGGTATACATTTAGGTTATTTGAGATCTCTCCCTCGCCAAAAGCAGCATTTATAGCGGTGACATTCCTTCCTAGCACTGGTTTTGCAGCTTCCCCTAAGTTTTGACATCCTGTATTTTTGTTTTCATTTGTTTCAAGATATTTTAAATTTTCTCCTGTGATTTTTTTTTTTTTTTGACCGTTGGTTTTTCAAGACTGAGCTGCTTTCCACGCAGTTTTGAATTTTCCAGTTTGACTTCTGCTGTGGATTTCTAGCTTCATTCCACTGTGGTTGGAAAAAGATACTTTTTATGACTTCAATCTTTTTAAAATGGTTCAGGCTTCTTTTGTGGCCTGACATATGGTTTATCCTGGAGGATCTTCCATATGCGCTGGAAAAAACTGCGCGGTGCGCTGCCATGGGGTGGGGTGCTCTGCGTGTGTCCGTGCCATCCGCGCTCTGTGTGTCTGTCGCTCAGGCCCTCTCATCCTGTTGACCTTCGGGCTGGTGGCTCGGCCCACGGCTGAGCCCAGGGTGCTAAGGTCTGCAGCCATTTTACTGCAGAACCTGGCCGTTCCGCTCCTCCGTTCGGCCGCTGTTGGCCCCCTATCTTTTGGGGCTCCGACTTTTGGTGCATCTGTGTGTGTGACTGGTGTGTCCTTTGGGTGCATCGACCCTTCCTGAATGTGTAACGTCCTGCCTTGTAGCAGTTTGCACGTAAAATGTCTCTCGGCGGATGCTGTCACAGCCGCCTCAGCTCCCTTTTCGTTACTTTTAACATGAAAACGTCTTTTTCCTCTTTTCGCTTTGAGTCTGATTGAGTCCTTTGGTCTAAAGAGAGTCTCTTGTGGACAGTGCGGAGCTGGATTATGTGTTTTTTCCTCCCTTCTGCCAGTCCCGGCCTCTGAGCTGGAGGGTTTAATCATTTACGCTTAGTTACTGAGAAACAAGTACCGCTGGCATTTCGCTGCTGTGTGTGCGCGCGCGCGTGTCAGAACCTTTTGCCTTTCGTTTCTCTAGAATCCTCTCTTCTTAAAACGATCCTTGTGCTTCAGAGAAGGCTGCTTAGATGTGAACGTTTGCAGAGTGCAGTCTGGACAGACGCACCGTTTGCAAGACCCCGAAACCTGAGTTGCTCGCTGTGGGGCTCCCGACAGGGCAGCCGCGCCGTCGCCCCGCGCGGTCATGGCGCGGGGTCTGCGTTGCTCCACGCACCTCCGCGAGGGGCTGCGCGCTGTCTGGGAAGGGGGAGGACAGGAATTTGCCCGGGTGGTGGTGAAGTCCTCCCTCTCCCTGGCCCGAGTTTGCGGGGCCACATGTGATCCTCGGGACCCTGAGAGGGAGGGGCCGGGGGGAGGGCCGGCACGTCTTGGTGGTGTAGATGAGGGAGCGGGGCCCCCTGGCAGTCACCTTCCTTGTTCAGGGTCAAGTGGAAGGGTTCTGGCCGGCGCTCAGACCTGTGGGCCCCGCGTCCTGTGCGCTCTGGACCCCGGAGGGGCGCCCGGAGCCGTCACGTGCTTCCGGCAGAAGCCCACCGACCTGGACGAGTGCGGACATGTGCGCTCGGAAAGGACCCTCCCCCACACCGGGGATGTGGAGCCTTTGTTCTCAGGTCTGCGAACGTTAGAGGAGAACCGAGTGGACTCGGTTCACGCGCCCGGCACCCTGCCGCTCTCTGGCGCGCGTGTCGTTCCCACCGTCTGGGGGAGGTTTTCAGGCCTCGGGGGGTCTGGACGTGGCGGAGTTTGGGAACACGGGCGGTGTCACTGTGTCCCGTGTGGCGGCGCAAGACCCGTTTGGTCTGGGCGCCAGACCTGGTGCCACCTCATAGTTTTGAGTGTCGCTCAAAGGTCAAGCGGCCTTTCGGAAGCGGGGGACCGATGTTTGACGCGACTGTCGTGTCACCTCGCGACCGTTGGGGGTGGTTACGGCGTGCAGGGGGTCGCCCGAATCACTCTACGTCCCTGCCCCACTCTCCTGCTCGTGTCCCTTCTCACTGGGTTTCGGGGCGCGTGTGTGCCGTCTCGGTTCGCTGGACTTTTCTGCGCGTCTCAGGGTTGATCTGGGCCTCCCGGGGCTGAGCACCTAAGCTCATCACACCGGTTTCTTTCCTCCAGCCTCCCGGGTGCTGGGTCCTTGTGAGCAGCAGTGACAAGTGTCACAGAGATCCTTGCCCCATTTGGAAGGGTAAATCTCACGTTCCCGGGCCAGAAATAGCTCCTCTCTGGCCTGTTAAGCGCGTGCTGAGTCCAGGGAGCCGTAATCCTGCAGCTGACGGCAGTGGGGCAGCCGGGGAGCTGGGGAGCCGCAGGCGCTCTGCCCCCTCCCCCCGAGCGGGCTGCGGGCTCTGGTCTCCCACGTCAAGCAGTTAAAGCAGGAGACAGGCAGCCTGATCGGCCTTAATTGAGAACGGCTGTGCTTCCTCTGGGCGGGGGCGGGTGGGGGAGGGGGTCTGACTCTGGGCGCTGACGTGGGCCGCCGAGTTGGGGCCCCGGTTCCACGCGGGAGAGGGAGAGGGTGCGGGCAGCTGGTGACACGCTGGTGTCTGCGAGTGTCAGTCAGGAGCCCCAGGAGGCCGGCGCTGGAACTCTGCTAGAAAACTGGAAATACTGGACATGTGACATTTTCCCTGACTCTCTCTCGGTGGCTCACTCTGGGGCAGGGAAGAATGCTCTGGGTGATGACTCAGAGATGTGCCTCCGGCCAGACCGCACAGGACAAGCCCTGGGGCCCCACAGCCCCACAGCCGGCGGCCGGGCTGCCCCTCAGGGTCACACCCTCCCGGAGGCTCAGAGCTCCCCCTCGCCCCTCCCCCGCCCGTCCTCCTCCCGGGAGGGGGGGAGGCGAGTCCACGTAGCTCCTGGCAAGGGGCCTCCCTCCGCCTGGCCACGTCCCCGGTGAAAAGTTCTGAAACTCGGCGTCGTTATTAAGAAAATCTTTTCTGAACAAAGAAGGCTCCACGCCTGCCCTGCGGAGCCGCATGGCGGCGGCTGCCGCGTCGGGAGGGTGTGGGGTGGGGTGGGCGCGGGACTGCCCCCTCCCCCCATGCACAGCCGCCGGGCGCCGCGGGGTCCCGGCCCCCCCCCCCCCGCAGGAAGTGGCAGCCCTCCCTCCCTCCCTCCCTCCCGGCCGGCTCGGGCCCCTCGCCACTCCTGACTGCGACCGCCCGGAGGGCCCGCCGGGCTCGCGTTGCGTGGCGGGGGCCGTCGTATCTGCCGCCGTAGAAGTGAAGACAGAAATTTTAAAAACATTTATTCCTCCGTAAAACGGAGGCGAGCAAACCCGTCGTGTGCGAATCTCAGTGACGCCTTTTAAGGAAGAAATCACCAGATTTCTCAAGTCCGCGCGCTGGCGGGAGGGGGAGGCCAGCCCTCACCTTGGCCCCTCCGTGGGGCTTTGGGCCTCACCCAGGGAGGGTGCCCCCCGGACGTGACCTCAGGCCAAGCTGGCGCCAAGCGGGGGGCCCCGGCAGAGGCCCGAGTAGGGAGTGCTGGGGGGCAGGCCCGCCCCCCCAGGCGGGCCGGCAGCCCCCGCACGGTGAAGGTGCACGGGCGGCCTGCAAGGGCCTCGTCCGTGCCTTCGAGTGACCTCGGCGGCGGTGTCCGCCATAGAGGGTCCTGGAGACGCCTGGTCTGTGATGCTGAAGGCGAGGGGACCTGAGGCCCCGTCTTCCGTCCGTCCATTCACGCGCATTCGGGGTGGAACGTGGGGCGGCGTGGGAGTGGGGGTGCCAGAAGCCACCTCGGCAGGACTCGCTGGAGGCAATGGCTTTGGTCAGCGTGAGTCTGGGGGTGGGCGGGGGGAGAAGGCAGCAGCATGGGGGTGGACGGGGAGCTGTGTGCAGCCCGGGTCTGGGGCCATGATGCGCCGGCCAGTGACAGCGTCTCAGCCACCCCGGACCGGGCCCGAGCCCCTGGCCTCGGCCGGTAAAAGGTGCACTGAGGAGGGTGTCCCCACCGAGAGCGTTGTGACCCACGTTCTGTCCCCTGCCACCGCGGTGCTGGCAGGTCAGGGGGCTCCCACCACCTCCCCGAGGCACGCAGGGGCGGGGGTTGGGGCGTCGATGAGGACCACGGAGGGATGGGGGGCGGTGGGGACTGCGGACCCTTCCTCTGTCGGGCGAGGCCGTTCTCGCTGAACACGCGCCCCCAAGTGCACACGGCTCCCGATGCGGGGTCCCTGGCCCGTGGGTCTGCGTGGCCCTGACACTAGCTGTGGGCGTCAAGACGGACCCCACGAGGGGAGGGGTGCAGAGTCCACGAGGCTGCCGTGCTCCGATAGCACCCGCACTTGCGGCCCAGTGCGGTGACTGGGGTCTCCGCGGGGACTTGAGGGGACGGTTCGTCCAGAGCCGTCCGGAAGGCCCTTTACTCAGTTTGCCGGGTTTCATGGAGGCTGCGACTCGGGCTGCCAGCCCGAGGGGTGTCTCGGGTTGGGGTGGGGCAGGTGGCGCTCCGCACCCTCTCTGTTCCCTCCAGCACCCCAAAGTATCCCCACGCGGAAGC
Organism: Cynopterus sphinx; assembly: GCA_030015415.1. Taxonomy (NCBI): domain Eukaryota; kingdom Metazoa; phylum Chordata; class Mammalia; order Chiroptera; family Pteropodidae; genus Cynopterus; species Cynopterus sphinx. The sequence goes on along the minus strand of CM057391.1, from coordinate 1,015,125 downwards.
TCTGGAACCCTGTCCTTTCGGGGTTCTCACAGGCACCTTTCCGTGGCTGTGATGGACGCGCTCATGGCCCTTGCTGATGAGCTGGGTCTCCAGCCCCTCCAGCCGCCCTCCCCCTGGAGGTGGTGAGGTGGCCCCCAAAGGACTGGCCCCCTGTAGGGCCCCCTTCCGTCCGGAGACCAGCCCCCAGCCGTCGCTGTCGTGGGCCCCCAGCCACCTGTCATCTCACCAGCGTACAAAAGACAGTCCTCACTCTCGAGATTCCAAGAGTTTTAGGAGCTGTGCGCCTGGAACCGGGACAAAGACCAAATATTTATTTTTTACGGTCCCTCACGGGGGAGGCGTGTTCAGCCGCGGAGCGTTTCAGGGGCCGCGCCGAGGTGTTGGGAAACAGTGACCTTGGGGAGCGGAGCGGAGGGGCGGGCGAGGGAGACGAGGAGTACGTGACCTGTGTTTGCAGAGGGAAGCTGTTTCAGTCCCTAAAGCAGGTTGTTTTGGTCAAAATGAGAGATTCCTGGGATTCCTTCTCAGGTCCCCACACGCACCGTGCTCCGCTGCGGCCGGGCCTCGAGGCGCGGCGGCTCTGACCTCTCCCGGGCACCGACGCCGCGCTCAGGCGGTGTAGTGGGGGCAGGCAGAGGCGGAAGAGACTCGGGGTGGCTCTGGTCACCGACGGGAGGCCGCCTGCAGCTGTCTGTTGGGACTGTTTTAATAGCTCCGTGGCCAGGAGGAGGGTTAGGTCACGAAATGCCAGCTGCTGCCGCCTGGATTCGCCCTGCGGTGGAGGCCCCGCGCCCCCACGGCTCCGGCCGAGTGGGGGATGCTGCACGTTTGGGGGCGCCCTCGCCGGAGCCCAGGCGGGCGTCAGCTGTGCCTCCTCCTGTGCTCCGCCTCTGGTCTGGGGGCCGCGAGGAAGGCCCGTTGTGTGGTCAGTGACGTGTGAGCAGCTAGGTCCCCTACGGAAGTGAGCGGGCGCGCGGTTCTTCCCCGGGGGTGTTCGGTGGCTGAGGGTCCCCGGCTGGGCACCCGCGGGGCCAGGCGGCCAGAGCTGCTCCCGGGAGCTCAGGGCATGAGAGGGGACTTGGCTGGCCAGGACGTAGGCTGCGTCCACTCCACGCGCACTCAGACTGGACGATGTAGACACGCCATTCCCTCGCGCACACCTAGAGATGTGGGAGGACACGCGTCCCCAGAGAGGATCCTCGCACACACGGGCGGACGCACACACCCAGACGTGTCGCCCAGGCGTGTCTCCCAGACGGGACCCCGGCCCGGAACCTGTTTTCCCCCTTTCGTCAACACTAACGAAATGACACCGAACGGAACGACGGTATCCGAGGACCTGCTGCAGGCTGAGGCTTCGGGTGTTGGTTTGGGGGTGCAGGCCCCAGGGGCCCGGCCGGCCGGCGCTGGTCTCGGCCACCCGGGCTGGGCTGCGCGGCCGGTGGGGACTTAGTGGGCTGCCGTTGGGGCTGAGCAGGGGACGACGAGGACCGAAACGTGAGGACGTTCTCTTTCACGCCATAGAGTCGCAGGGCTAGACATCGTGACGGTCATAAAAGTGGACGCGCCGGGCCCGGGTGGTTTCTGCCCGTCAGGCCTGGGCCGGGCTGGAACCGTGCCTCGCAGAGCCACTGGTGCTGGTTCCAGCCACCTCCGCCGTGGGTCAGCCCGCGTCCCCCGGTCCTAGTGGGAATCTCGATCTTCTGAGCCGAGAGAGCTCTTTGTCTTTATGTATCGTGGACCCCGAGAGGAAGACTCACATGATAGGAGCCCCGAGAAGGAATTTACCCACTGGGATGGACGCCCCAGGGCCGGCGGGGCCCGGTGTCGTGGGTGGTGAGAGCCTTGCAGCCATGTGCCGAGGGCCCCTCCCGTCCCCTGAGACCTGGGAGGGACTGGACTGAACGCGCGTCCTGCCCCCGCTCCTGGGCCTGTGGTCCAGGGGGCTGGGCCCGGCCTTGTTCCGTGCGGCTCTGTCCTCATTAGCGTCCGTACCACCCGATCGGAGTTGTTCTAGAATGACCTGTCAGAATGCCCGGTACCGACCAGTCCTTGCTGTGTGAGTTTGGAAACCTCATTTGCATGACATCGGCCCAGTCGGGAGCCGGGGTGGGGACTCTCCCTATGACAGACAGCCGCCCCTGTGCCTCGGTGGAACCTACGTCGCGGTTCCTCGCGGGCTGTGTGTCCCTGGTCTGCAGACTGTTTCGCCCGAATGACATCTGTCCTGTTCCGCAGCCACTTGGGGATTTTTGTTTGCGATTGCTGGTCAAACTTTATCTCGAAAGTCTGGAGCCCACAGTAGTGACTTATGGAGTGTATCTGGTGAGACAGAGAGAGGAGGTGGGATTATCTTAAAACGTAAAGTTCTGCCTGGAACTAACTTAAAAAAGGAAAAGGTTAAGAATAAATAAAGAAAAACAAAGGGTGGGAAGGAGTTTCTGAGATCGCTTCTTCAGAGCTCACAGGTTTTCTTAGTTTTTTAACTGAAAAAAAAAGAAAGAAAAAACCAGCCTTGAAGTTGGGGGGTACTGGAGTTCGGGGTGCGCCCTGTGCCCTGGCTGTCTTGATAGTGGCTGTTCTCACAGCAGCCGTAGCAGCCACACGAGATCGAGCCCGTTTTCCCTGATTCAGGGAATTGGGGAGACATCTTACCCTGCCCTGGGCTGTGCCTTGCTCAGCCAAAGCTGCTGCAGCCTGAACAGTTAAATTGTGTGTCTTCCCCACAAGCGATAGCATCTTCACTCTTTCTTTTTCTTACTTTTCTTTTTTCCCCTTTTCTTTCCTTCCCTTTCCCTTTGGATCTCCTAAGGGAAGAACGAAAAAGCAAAACTAAATGAAACTAGAGGAGCGAAGTCCTTCCCCGTTTGCAGACACAGCCCGTACAGAGCAGCGTCCAGCTGTGTCCACGTGACTCGCTGAAGCACTTAATGGCCTCAGTGTTTGAAGCACAGAGCGGCGATTTCTCTGGAATTCCTAGAAAGGGCGGGAGAGCCAGCCCTTGGGCAGAGGGAGGCCACGGCGCTCGCTCGAGTCGCCAGGGACTCGGCACGAGATGTGTGGGTGTGGGCCGGGAAGCGGGGAGCAGCGCACAGGGCCGTGGCTCTGAAACGCGATGACGGCGCCTCTTACTCGAAAGATAAATCCTAAAGTCACACCGCGTCGGGCCCTGAGCGCAGAGAGTGAAGTCCTGCCCCCCTCCCTCTCCCTGCTCTATCCCGGCGCCCCTCCCGGCAGGTCAGAGTTGCACAGGGTCTTCTGGATCTTTCTGTGCGCGGGGCTGGTGGACAGACATGCACAGCTGTTGCTTTCCCCTTGCCCCCCAGCACCGCCTCTCCGCCCCCACAGCTCCCTCCCTCCTGTGTCCTAATCCCCCACATCTGTCACGTGCTCCCTCCTGCCAGCGCAGTGAGAAGCACTTTTGGGAACTGCACCATTTAATCCTTGCTTGAGGTCAGGGCTGCTTTGTCCCTGTTCTACCGTTGGGGGAACCGAGGCTCGTGGGCTGAGACCAGGCCCATGGGGGCTCTTGCTGAGGGATCGTGAGCTCTGGCACCCACACCCAGCAGGGGCCACCGCCGGGGCCTGAAGCGGGGGCGCGAGGGCCGTGGGCAGGCACGTCGGGGCCGCTTCCCGCTCTCCACGGTACACGTGGCAGCGAAGACTGCGTGTGCACGAGCGTGTGCGTGCGTGTGCACGCCGGGAGCAGCAGTGTTCCTGCGCCCGCGGCCGAGGCTTGGCAGGTGGTGCACGGGGGCCACCCACGGCCTGTCCAGCGTGCCCCCCGCCCCCCGGGCCGTCCCCGTGCTCGCTGGGCCCCACGCCCTCGGTTCCAGCAGTCAGACGGGCCAAGCTGCACGGCTTGTTTGTTGCCGCCATCACTTCCATCTCCATGGTGACTCGCGAAGGCGAGATGGCTCCACGTGTGTACTTTGGAAGTGGTTTGCTCTGTCCTCCCTCCGTCGTTTTCCTGTCGGGCTGCCTCTCCCGTCTCTGACTTTAACCGACGAGAGCCGTCCCTCTGCGGCCGGCCTCCCGCGGGCTTGCTTCGGCCGTGCACACCTGCACGGACCGTGGCCTCGCAGGGACGGCTGACCGCGTCCGCCGGTGCCGGCGCTGCCGTGGGCCGTGGCCTGTCGGCTTTAACGGTCCGTTCCCTCTCACACCGTCCGCAGGCCCTGGCAGGGGCGTCCTGCCTGCCATGCTCGCTTCGGGAACATTCGCCCTCCCACCGCGTTTCGTTCACGCGTCGCTCCGTTTGTCCTCACAAGCGCCTTCTCACCGTGTGAGCACAGAGTGGGCTCTCATCTCGGCACAATGCTGAATGTAATTTTTTCTTAATTAAGGGCATCCTGCCCCCCTTCGCGACAGGGCCGCCGGGCCGAGCAGGCTGGGCATCCCAGTCCTGGAAGTGGGGGTTTGTTGAATGTCTAAATAGTCTCTGTTATGACTCTAAATATTTAGCATGAGAAAGCTAAACAGAGGGAAAACTGTATGTTAACTCCGGAATTTGGGGAAGATATCAAAGACACTCAACAGAAATCAAGAGGTCCTTTCTTTCCGAAACCTTTTGGAAGTAAGTTAAGATCCTTCTTTGTTGCCCGATGTCGCATGTTCTTGACCGTTTCAGGTTGGCGTCGTGTCCGACTCCATGGCGGCCTGAGCTGCGCGGTCTTGACTGATAGGAGGAGAGGCCGGGGCGGCTCCGTTTGCTCTTGCGGGTGCAGCAGCCGAGCCGGGCAGGAAGCCCGTGGGTCTGCACCGGGGCTTTTAGGTGCTGCCCCTGTGGGTGCTGGAGCACCCAGAGGCGTGTTTGCAGCACCTCGCCCGCAGCCGTCGATGGGGGTGTGATCGGGGGTGCGTCTCAGGGCTCCTCGGCGCATCCAGCTCAAAGACCATACTGTCTTTGTTTGCTTTGCTGCGAAGTTCAATATTTACTTTCTTAAAAACAGGCAGAAATGGTTGACGTGACCAGGTTGACAGGTAACTCGATGTCGTTTTTCTTCAATTACAGACTCATTTTTCGCCCATCATGAAAAGCAAACCTCTCAGAGGAGCGCGTGGGGCATTCGGGTCAGAATCCAGGGGCAGATGGGGTCCCCTGGGAAAGGTGGGAAACCCTGGACCACGAGGGTCAGTCGGCGTGGTTCCCAGGCACGTGCTGGAGGTGTGGGACCCTAGGTTCGTCTCTGAACCTTCACGCCACTGTCTCGTCAAGGACCACGTCGTGAAGGATGTGGTCCGTAGATACTTGCCCCTGCGGTCCGGCGACGTGGCTACAGAATACCTACTTCTTGTGGCCTTCTTTCTCATTCTGTTCTTCCAAGAGTCTTTTTAAATTTTCTCCTCGGAAAACATACATTCCGTGCATCTGTTTGAAAGATTGTAGTCCCCGGTGCCGTGTCCGCGCGGGGTCACCGCGTGCAGTGACGGCCTCTTCGCCTTTGCAGCTTTGGAGCCGAGCTCGTTGCTGAGCCGTGGGGAGTGGCCTGCCCCTGACCGGCAGGTTCTCACCCAGGTCCTCTGGTCGAGCCAGGGGCTACCAGAGGGACCGAGCCTGAGCCAGCGCTCGACAGGGAGGTCTGCGTGGTTGCACTGGTGGGGAGCGCCTTGCTCTGCAGGAGCACCGTCTGCTAAGTATCGATTAAGGCGAGATCAATAAACGCACGTCACTGCGGGCAGAGCCTAGCAGCGGCCCCTTCATTCCAGTGCTGCTGCAGGGCCCCCCACCTGTCTGTCCCCCGTGTCTGCTGTCCCTCCCCATCCCCGCCTACCGAGCTGAGCCGGGTGGGGATAGGGAGGTCATGGCGCCACACTTGATCTGGGCCCCGCGCGCCCGCTCCGTGCCCCCCACCTTCCCGCTGCCCCGTGCTGGCACAGCCCCGCACACGCGGCGCAGTGCTAGTCGCGAGATGCCCCATGAAGAGCTCCTGTTCCCTTTGGTCTACGTGGAGCCCGTCCCTGGGGTTTCAGGAGGATCCTGCGACACGAGATAGGGTGTCGGAGGGACCGGTCAGTGGCTAATGAGCAAAGCGCTTCCGTTTGCCCAGCGGCCCAGACCAGGGCACTCGGCACTGCTGTGGGTGGGCCCGCGTGGGACTCGGGTCCTGGAGTGCGGGGTCGCGGTGGAGCTGGGGAGCGGGCCGTTGGGCGTCGGGCAGCCCTCCACCCTCTCAGCACTGTTCGCTGCACCCACCAGCCCTGTTTGTTTGGGGGTCCTCGTGGCGAGGGGGGTGCAAAAGGTCTGAAGTGGCCGATTTTCTCTCCTCCCGTGGGCCGGCAGCGTGGGAGGCCGAGGCCTGGCCGCCTGTGCGTCCCGGCCTGCCGTGGGTCGTGCGCAGTTGCGGCTGCGTGCTGTGGCGCTTCTAGATGTGTCACTGAGAGCGACCCCGCTGGCTCAGCGGCGGACAGGACAGCCCTGAAGCGGAGGCGAGGGGGAAGCACGGCCATGGCCGCCCCCGTGGTCCCGCGTGTGAGCCGCGTGAGGAGGAACGGGAGGCGCCGCGAGGGAGCCTCTCGCCTCTGTGTGTGTGATCGTGTGTGTGAACGTGTGAGTGTGTGCTGTGTGCGTGTACGTGGGGGTACACATGTGTGCGTATTTGTGTGGGCGTGTGCGCGCGCTGTAAGTGTGAGTGTGGCCCTTATCCGATGTTTCAGCTCGTGCGCGTGAACGCTGAGCAGGCGCCTTCCACGGTGTGACCGGTGGCCGTCTCCGAAGTCCTGCGGGGGCCTCCGGGCCTCAGCCCGCCCGGCCCCGGGGTACTCCATGGCAGACAGGGACTCACTTGCCGTGTCCCGGGGACATTGCCGGAGCCCCTGCGTGTCCCTCGTGTGATCTGCAGGCCACACGTCCCAACTGTGTCGAAGACACAGGTTTTCCTTGTCTCCTGAGAGTGGGGCGGCCTGGTGACAACATGGCTGAAGGAGGGGCAGGATCGACGGGCTGTTCCCATTCATGCTCAGCGGAAAGGAGGCGTGATTTTTGTAAGTTACAGTCTCAGTTAGGGGAGACGAAGGAATGTGATAACACGCGATCGACACGTACCCGCTCCGGCTGAATAGCTGCATTTAGGGCGCCCGGTGCTTCCCGAAATAGCAGCCGGGGCCGGGGGTGCAGGGCGGCCCGAGCAGACCGGTGGGGAGCGGCTCCTCTCTGCGCACCGGCGAGGGGGGTCCGAGCAGCTCCCACAGACAGAGTGGGCGTGCAGGGGTCGGGAGGCTGCCTGATGCGTGCGGTGACTTCATCAGAGACCGTCCTTTTCTCAGTTCCTTGGAAGCGGTGAGGGAGAAATATCGCTCCGAGAACGACAGCCCCTGTAAATTATGCCAACTTCCAGGGGAAGTGAAGCCCTGGGGGTTATTTATAGCGCGGAGTGGGGGTCGTAGTCTGGTTCCACGCCGGGCCTGACCACGGCACCCCATGCTGGGGGACTGGGCGGCCGGCCCCTGGTCCGCAGGGCGCCTTGTGGACGGCTGGGACGGGGGCGGGGGGTGAGATGTGTGGGGACCCTCGGCTCCGAACCTGCCGGTGCAGACGTCCATGGCTCTCAGCCCCGACGCCGGCCCCGTCCTGGGTCCCCGAAGTCCTCGTGCGCCTCACCTCTGTGGTTTCCCTACTCCCCCCTCCCGCCCCCCCGAAACCTATATCCTGGCTGGAAAGACGTGAGCGGCCGTGAATGCAGGCTTTGTTCTAGAACAGCCAGGAGCCGTAGAGGGAGGCTTCGCGGGCCTCTGAGAAGCACCCACACGTGCAGGCGTGCAGCAGGGTGGCGGGCGGCAGGGTGGCGGCCGGCCCTCCCGTGCCAGGCGGGTGCCCTGGGCCGGGCGGCGTCGCCCACCCTCCCGGGCACCCAGCGGCGGCTCCGCAGGGAGGGTGCCCGCCCTGGAGTGTGGGCCTCGCTCTGGCTCCTGGGGACTGGGGACGAGGGGACGAGGGGACGAGGGGAGGGGATGCGGAGCGGGCTCGCCCCACTCCTTCCGCAGAGAGCGGAGTCGCAGGGAAGCGGGGCTCGGGGACGCCGCGTCCTTTCACTTTCGCCTGGTCCCGCCTGGGGCCTTTCCCCCGGGCCGGGCCGGGCATCTGCAGACGTGGCTCTGCCTCCTCCGCCCGCCTCTGGCCGCCAGGCCCGGCCTCGCCCCCTCCTCCACCCCTGCAGGCGGCGGAAGGGGGGGACGCCGGGCCGGGGGCTGTTCTCACTGCGGGGTCAGGGGTCGGGGGTCGCAGGGCGCCTGCGAGCGAGCGGGGGAGGGGGCCGCGGTGTGAGAGGATCCCGCCTCCCCTCCCCTCCCCGCCCCGCCCCCTCCCCGCTGTGTGTGGGGCCAGGACCGGACGCAGCTGGGGGTGGGGGGAGGTGACGGACCCTGGGCCTGCCGGCTGGGGGGGGCCGGCCACGGCTCCGTCCGCTGGCCGAGTGGACGCGGGCGGGCGGCCCGGACTTCGGGTTCGGACACGGGGTGGGGGGGCCCCGGGCCGTGGGCGCTGGGGGTGTCGCCCGCGGGGCCCGGGGGCGGGGCCGGGGAGGGGGGCGTCCGCGCCTCGGCAGCCCTGCGTGGCTGGGCCTCGCCATGGCCCGGAAGGGAGGGCGGCGGCCACGTGCGCCTGGGGGGGGCGGGAGGGGGTTCGGGGTCCCGGGGCCCTGTGGGGGGAGCGTGTCGCCCCGGGCCCCGCTCCGGGCCGTCCGGGGGCTGCAAGCGCAGGGCCGGCCGCGCCCCGGGGAGCGCCCTCGCGGCCACGCGACGGACGCGGCGCCACGTGCTGGGGGCGGGGCCATGCCCGGGGGCGGGGCCATGCCCGGGGCGGGGCCGTCTCCTCCGCCCCCTTTGGGCCGAAGCTCCCCCGGGGCCGGCGGCCCGAGGCGCGCGGCGCCGTGGACGGTCCCTTCCGAGGTGCGGGCCCCGCGTGGCCAGCCCCGAGGGCGGGAGCCGCAGCTCCGGGAGTCACAGTGAGACGCGGGGTCGGTCCCTGTGAGGGGCCCCGACAGGAGACCGGCGCGTCCGTCAGCGCCTCAAGGCGCCCGCCCCGGTCCCCTCCCCCCCCCCGGTTTCCGCCCCGCCCCCCGAGCCCCCCCCCAGGCAGCACCGCGCCCCCCGTGTGGCCCGGGCCCGCTGTGGCGCCTCGGGCCCGTGTCCCCCCTCGCGGCCTCGCAGCCGCTCACGGCCCGGCCCGCCCTGCCCGGCGCCCACGGCCGCAGCTCCCGGGGCGGCGGCCCCGTCCCCCTCTGCGGGCCCGTGTGGGACGGCGACTGGGAAGCGAGACGCGTGTCGCCCCCCGTCCCCCGCCTCCGTCCCCCGCCCCCGCCGCAGTGCAGGCCCCGGGGCCCGGGCTCTGGCCCCGGGCAGGGCAGAGCTCAGGGCCTGGCCCTGCCGCTGGCCGGCGAGGGGGCCCGCGGCCTGTGGAGCGCGGTGGCGGGAGTGTCCCCGCGCGGACGGTTGAGGGGCTCAGGGGCGGGCGAGGGCCTCGCACGGCAGACGGCACAGCAGACGCCGGCTGCTGACACGCGGATCGAACGTTCTAGCAGGCCTCCCGGTGAGCCGGACCGTGCGGAGGCGGCGGCGGTCCCCGCGCCCACGGCGGGGCAGGCCCTCGCTGCGGGCTCCCTTGCGGGTCCTGTGCCCTCAGAGGGAGGAGGAAGAGGCGTTTAAAAGGCGGGGGTCGGCGGCGGCGTTTTCAGTGTCGGATCCCAGCTTTCACTTCGCGTCCACGCTGAGGTGAGGCTCCTCAAAGCTTCATCGCAGTCTTCTCCCTTTTCCCCTAAGAGAGGGATGACCATTGTCAAGAAGGGACAAGAGCAGCGACTCTCGGCTTCCAGAGCTTTCCTCTGGGCAGGGGTGTGGGGTGCGTGCAGCCCCGGCACCGCAGTTTCACACGCCGCCCCCACCCCCATCTTGGCCATGCAGCGGGCGCGGGGCTCCACGAGGGCCCGCAGGGCCACTGTGCGGTGCCCCCCCCTCGGGCGGGGCAGGCCCCACCTGGCTCTCCCATCTAGGGCTCGGGTCCCCGCCCCCCAGGTGCTGCCCCTGCCCAGGGCTGGCTGGAGCGTGGACTTCCGGAGGGATTGTCCCCTCCTGGGGCCGGGACCTTGACTGATGGCCTTTATTTTCCTCTTGTAAACAGCGGGGGTGACCCAGCATGCAGTCCGTGTGCGTGCGTGTGTTTGCACACACCCAGATACACATCCGCATTTGCCCACTACCGGGGCCAAACAAAGACTTGGAAAGCATGCTTTTTCCCTTGAAATAATTGATAATGAGAGCCTCCGAGTCCAAGGCTTCCTTAGTCCTGGGAGTGGAGGGGGGTGGGTTCGACTCAGTTTCATCTCCAATGTTTTTTATCTTAAGATTATTTTTCACTTATTCTGCTTTGGGTCCACATTTTTAGTAAAAGTTATAGTTTCACTGAAGTTAGCAAATTTATTTTTTTTGTCATTGTCCACAGTAGGACTATATAAGTGAAACATCGTCCTATTTTTTCGTTAAAATTTTTTATGTTGCGGGCTTTCAAAATCATATTTGTAAGAAATTTTTATTCTATTCATCTTTCTTAGATTTCATACCTTTTGTCATGTTTTGCTTTCTGATTTTCAGTTTTTGACCAGTTTGCCTGCCTCGCACATGGGGTCTGCCTTGTTCATTTAATTTCTGGTCTCTCTTGCAGGCGGTGCAAAAGCCATGGCATTAGTTTGCCTTCTGTTGATTCTCTTGCTTCCTTCCGTCTGTCTTGACACGTGACACAGTATTCACTGTCCTAGTTGTCAGAGGCTACTCTTGTACTAGTGTCCTCCTTGGACGGACCGACCGGTCGTTGAAGACAGAGCTCGTTTTTCATTTTCAAGTGGCTGAGTTCTCGTCGTGTTCTACGCACACGTTCCTCACTTCCAGTTGTGTCGCGTTCAGTCCTCGCACGGGGCCCGTTGGCGCGGGGCCTGTTGGCATGGTGGCCCGTTGGCGTGGTGGCTGACTGTCCCTGCGTCAGCCCGGAGACACGTGGAGTCTGGTCTGTGTCTTCATGCCGGCTGGCAGGAGCAGGCCTGGCCCAGGTGTTTCTTTAGCCCCAGAGGTCCTTTACGTGTTAGCACAGTGTGCTGGTGTTCTCTGGGGCCGAGTCTTTTAAAAAATGACCACTGCAGAGGTATTTGTCAATATTTGCAAATGACAACTTTTCCTCGATGTCCGTGCCTGCTGCCTCCCCACGTGTAGGATTATGCATTCTCTCTCCCAGTCAGATTCCTTCCTTTGCCCTGAGGGATGGACAGAAGTCTCCAACAGCAGACGGTTTCTCTCAGTTTGTGCTCGGAGGTCTCAGAGTGGCTGTTTATTTGTTCGCTTTTAGCATAAACGTGTTGCTGAAGTATGACATCCGTTCTGTAATTCAAGGCGTGTGTGAACCGTTGCTTTGTTGTTTGGAGGATGAATGCCTAATACTAGTTCTGTTCTCCGTTAACGGTCTCCTGGTCGGTGCGTTAGTCTTTTAAAACACGGGCTCGCCTTTCTTCGCTTTAAAGGCCACTTCGCCGCCGCCGCCCCCGTTGACACTGTGCTCGGGCTCGTGCTTTGTTCCTAAGACCTTCGCCTGTCCTGTGTCCGTCTGCTGCGCTCCCAGCTGTCCCTGGTCGGCGTTTCTATTCCGGTTTGCCCTGGGTACTTTTTTTCCATTGGAATATTTTTGAACGTTATTTTGAACAGAAGGGAACTGGGCAGCTGATATTTATGGCTGCGTGTCATCGGCCTCGGAGCCCATTGTTTCTGTGTAGAATGCTCCTTCCTCTGTCTGGTTTCCATTTTCCCTTCACTGTTTCAAGTATTATTAATTTCTTTTATTCTTCCATTATGATTTAGAATGCAAATATTCTGTTTTCAATTCTACAAGTGGTTATGTTAATATATCGTGAAATTTGTTCAATTACGGTTTTCCTAATAAGGAACAGCATCTTCCGCCTTTCTTGGAAGGTGCAGGTTTCTTTATTTTAAAGTCCTGCCGTGATTTAAGACTTGAAATGTCTTTTTTAATTTTAATTTAATTTTATTTTAAAAAAAACATTAATATTTTGCCAGTTACACTGAAACGTGAGTGCCATACCGCATTGTTTTCAGATGTACAGCATTAAGACTTAAGCATAGTATGAAATGATTAATTCTATTTAATTATTTAAACCAAATTTTATTATTTAATCAGCCTATCAACCGTGGTACTAGTCAGTCTTCTTTGTTGGCCAGTCCTTCTTGAGTCCCTACTGGGTGCTGTTCTGGGCATAGCAGGAGACAAGTCCGGCTTCTTGAACGGGAAGCGCAGTACCTGTCCCACAGGTGAAGTAAGGTTGGTGTTAGGTTCCAGCTGTGGGTGAAACAGCGACCTCCAGGTGAAGAGGTAGCACTGTGTGTGTGGAAGGGGCCGGACCCAGGTGCCAGGCCTGCTGCCTGCCACCCGAGCGTCCGGTGAGTGGGGAGCAGCACCTGAGGGTGGGGAGGAGAGGTATGACACAGACCCAGGGGAGCACAAAGCGGGCTTCTGAAGGATCGTAGTTGTATGTCCAAGCAGTAGGCAATGTACATTTTGGATTTCCTGTTAAAGAATAGAATAGTCAGGGTCCATGGAGCATAGTTTGGGCCTCGGGGGTCCTGGACGTGGCAGGCTGCCTCGCGCAGCACAGCCCTGTCCCTCTAGGAGTGAGGAGAGGAAGAGGTGCACGGGGCGCTCAGGTGCACGCCAGGTCTGGGGCGCACCCTCGGCCCGGTGGGAAGGGGAGGCGTGGGGTGGGGGCGGGCGGGGCAGGAGTGGCCGGGCCAGTGGCAGCAGTCTCCGTGCCCCGGAGGGTGTGCGGGTGTGCAGAGGACAGCCGCTGGGAGGCGGGGCGCTAACCACAAATCCAGACCTGACCTGATTTTCAAGTGTGGGTTGCAACCCATCGTCATGCTTTGAAACCGAGTTAGTAGGTCACGAAAAGTGTGTTTTAGTGACAGAGCTGAAGAGGCAGTGAGTGCACAGGGACCCTCAGCACGCAGCGTGCCTGTCGCCAGGTGCGCAGGGCCAGGAGCATCGTGGGCTGACTGCAGGGACCCGTCAGCCCGCGGGCCGGCGTCACCGCCCGCGTCCCTGCAGTCCGGGGTCCCCCGACGGGAGAGGGGAGGCGGACGGTTTCAATGCACCGCGACACACCCGGGCTCGGTCGTTGTGAAGGGCGCACGAATGTCACCTGTGCTCGGGCGCGCGCCACGGTTTCAGTGAGCAACGCCCCGTGCACTTTTCAGAAAAAGCCCTGCCGGTTGCAACATTCTTTGAGTGCACAATTGTATCATTTTAGCTTAACTAGTACAAATTACCCTTAAAATGGGAAGAAAAAAAACAAACATGAAACGAGAAGAACAAAACCGTGCTCAAATTCAGCCCCTGGATCCGGAACCGTAAATATTGACATTGTTAAGAAAAATGTTGACTCTAGAATCAGCAAACTTTTGACTTTGCCTGAGCTCTTTTTCTGCACTATCGTCAAATAAGGGGGGAAAAAGTGCCAACTATGGTGAAAATTATTCAGATCGTTATCGTGGGTTCAAAGCTCAGCTCGAGTGGACAGACTCCAGGCGTCCTTTGTAGATGGCGTTCTTGCAAGGGCGCACTTGCCTGTCACAGTCACGTGTGAAGCCAGCACGGCCAGCTGGACTCGCCGGAGAGCCCCTGCCGTCACAGCAGGACGAAAGGCGCCTCGGCACCGTTTCGTCACCATGCCACACCCGGCAATGAGGGAGCCCTCTCTCGGCACAGCTTTGGAGCTTGCCCGGTCCACCTGCCTGTGGCGCTCCTCCCCGGGTATCTGGAGGGCGCGTGCCGTGGTTTTTGATAAACCAGCCCGTGGTTTTAAAAGGAAGCTCTTCAGAGCAGTGTCGGCTGCCACCCAGCCTGCGCTCTGGTAGGCCATGGAGCAGTGGGGTCTGTCGTTCGGGGCTGGCGTCGGTCTTTCCGTCCCCACGCGACCACCTTTAATGGTGGTGCCTCTGTCCCCATCACGGGGGGCTCTGACGCGTCTCCGTGTCCCCCACCAGACGGCCACGTTACATGGAGTCCCATCACTGGGGCAGGCCCAGCCGGTCCAGAGAGATCAAAATGGAAACGCTGTAGACAGGTTCCCAGTGATGGGACAATGTGACCAGAAAGCAGGGTGGAGGTGTCCGAATACAGACAAGTTCGCTCGTGCTACAGCGATACCTGGAATCGCGCTTTCTCCGTCCCGAAGCCTCAGCACCCTGAGAAGTCCTGCTGAATCTCGTGGCCGTACCGCAGAGTCAGCAGAAGTGTGGAAAAGGGAAGCTCCCTGGACAGCCAGCTTTTTGATATTTTTTTAATTAGGAAAAAGCACACGAAATATAAGAGCTACCATTTTTAAATTGTCACCGCTCGTGAGTGCGCAGTTCCGTGGAGTTGGGTAATTCACAGTTGCGTGACTGTCACTGCGGGATGTGTCTCATCACCCCCAAATTCTAGAAATCCCAGATAAATTAAACGGCCCCACTCTGCCTCAGCCTCCGGCACCACCTATACTCTACTCTCGTCTCTATACATTTTCCTGTTCTGGGTACCTCGGATAGGCGGGACCGTAGTTGTCCTCTTGTGACCGATGTCACTTAGGACAAAGGCTTTGAGCTTCATCCACACTGCAGCAGCGCCCATGAGAATCTCATCATTTTCGAGGCCACATGCTACTCCCTGCGCGTACGTGCCGGGGTTGGCGCACCCAGGCATCTGGCCGTGGGTGCTGGGCGACCCCCACCTTTCGGCTGTGGTGGAGCACGCTGCTAGGAACGAGGGCGGATGCGTGCTTGCTGGAGCCCCTGCTTGCGACTCTCCTGGGTCGGTGCCTAGAAATGGGATTGCTGGAACGTATATTGAATTTTCCGAGGACGTGGCGCGCTGGTTTCCACGGCGGCGGCCCCGTTCTGCGTCCTCCCCGGCAGGGCCCCAGAGCTCCGGTTTCTCCGCTCGCTCGCCCACACCAGCTATTGGACGTGCTGTCCCGCTGTGGTTTGAGCTGCATTCCCCTAATGACTAGTGAGGCCGAGCATCTTTCGTGTGCCTGTTATCTTTGGAGAAACGTCTAGTCAAGCCCTGTGCCTGTTTTTGCTATTTTTTTATCTTGTTATTTTGCTGTTGTTGGGCTGTGGGATATTCTGGATATTGATCCCTTATCAGATACATGATTTGCGACTGTTTTGTCCCTTCCTGTGAGTTCTCTTTTCATTTCCTTGATAGTGTCATTTGGAGCACAAAAGCTTTTAATCTTGATGAAGTCCAATTTGTCTTTTTTTTTTTTTTTTTTTTTTGCTGTGCTTCTGGTGTCATACCCTGGAAATCACTGTAAGATCCAATGTCGTGATGTTTTTTCCTGTGTTTACTGTGGAGAGTTATACAGTGTTAGCTCTTCTATTTAGGTCTTTGCCTGCTTTTAAACTATTTTTTGTTCATGGTATGAGAAGAGTCCAGTTTCATCCTTCTGCATGTGGACGTCCAGTTTCCCCAGAGCCGTGTGTCGAAAGACTGTTCTCATTCCCCTGAACGGTCTTGGCGTCCTTGTTGGAAATCAGCCCCCCTGGACGAGAGGGTCCCTTCCCGGGCCCTGGGGTCTATAGATCTGCCTTTGCGGCCGTAGCTGGGAGTAGGTTTTGAAATCAGGAAGTGTGAGGCCTTCCCCTTCATTCTTCTTTTTCCAGATTCTTTCGGCTCTTTGGGGTTGCATGAGAATCTACGGTCTTTAGAAAGATGTTTACCCGTTTCTGCAACGGACGCTGTGGGACTTTGAGGGAGACGGCATGGAATGTGCAGATTGCTGTTGGTGGGATTATCGTCCTAACAGACTATTAAGTACGCCGGCGCGTAAACGCGGCGTGTTTCTCCTGGCTTATGTCTCCTCTGTGTTCTTATGTGTTGTAGTTTTCTTTGCACTCGTCTTCCATCTCCTTGGTTAAATTTTTTTAAAATTATTTTATCTCGGTGCTATTTTAAACCGACTTTTAAAAATCTCCCTTTTAAGGTTTTTCATCATCAGCGTATAGAAACAACTGCTTTTTGCACGCTGATGTTGTGCCCTGTTGCTGAATTTATTAGCTCTAACTGTGTGTGTGCTTGTAACTTTTAGGGTTTTCTACAGCTAAGACACGTCGTCTGCGAAATAATTTTAGTTCTTCCTTTCCAATCTGGAGGCTTTTGATGACTTTTTCTTGCCTGATGGGTCTGGCTAGAGCTTCCAGTAATAACCTCTGGTGAATAAAAGTCCTCGCTGTGTTCCCGATCGTAGGGGAGAAGCTCTGCAGCCCCCTTCGTGGGGCGCGATGTTAGCTTTGGGTCTGGTATGTCTCGCTGGCGACCAGGGCCGGCCCAGTGCTCCCGTGATGTCCAGCTGTATGGTTTACTTGTCCCAGAGGAGCCTCCTCAGCAGGGCTTATGAGCTGCACATTTTTCTGGCGGAGGAGCAATCTCATCTGGCTCATACTTTTCCCTTCATTCGGCAAATACTGTTTTGTGCTTTTTTTTTTTTTCACTTGGAAAATACTTTCCAAGGTGGCATTTAGAATAAAATGGGCGTATTTAGTCGATATTTTTTCAGGACTCTTAACAGCCATCCCTCCTGAAACTTCAGGGGGAAAATAGCAGTATGCTCCCATATGTCGAACACACCCAGGCCCTCTTCCAGAGGCCGAGAGGCATGCTGGGAGCCAGCGGGGGCGGAGGGTGGGGAGAGGGGGCCCCCGGGGGCAGGGGGAGGCCGGGGGCTGGCGGCTGCTGGAGGGGGCCCGGGCAGGGTCCTTACGGGAAGGAGCGGCCAGGCCCCCGGGGACACGGGCCAAGGGGAGAAAGGCGCCCCAGAAAGCAGGGCTGGGCCCCGGGCGGAGGGTGCAGGGCGTGCTTGGAGAGGGCCCTGGAAGGTGGTCCCTGCCCAGCCACCAGCGCACGTGGCAGCGATCTATGGGGCGGGGGCGCGGGGGGGAGGCCTGGCGGCGGGGCGGGCGGGGCGGAGCGCCCGGAGAAGCGGAGCCTGTATGTGTACATATAAAGAGATTTATTGTAAGGACTTGGCTCCCGCGCCTGTGGGGGCTGGCGGGCGAAATCCATAGGGCGGGCGGCAGCCTGGGAACGCAGGCAGGACTTGGCCGGGGCCGGAGGCCGCATTCCTGCTCCTGCCGCCGGAAGGGCTGAGGCCCACCGCGCTGTGGCCGGCAGGCCGGCCGGCCGGCGGGGCCTTCACTTCGAGTCAGGTGACCCCGGCTCCTCGGCGTCCGCCTCTGCGAAGGGCCCTCTGAGCGGCCCCCGCCTGGCCTGGCGTCGGATTAGACGGCGGCCGCGGGCCGGACAAGTTGACACATGACACTGACTATCACGGGGCCAGGGTGACTTGCAGGCCAGAGAGGCTCCGGCCCGGGGGCTCGCAGGAGGCTGCAGGAGGCTGGGGGAGGGTCGCAGCCACCAGCCCGCCCCAGCCCGGAGCCCCGCCCTCTCGTCCGTCTGGGCCTCCACGTGGCCCCAGGCCCCGGCCCCATGCGCCTGGCCTTTGTTTTCAAAGTGGCGGGTTAGGAGGGTCCTGCAGGGGCCCCTCTGCAGAAAGCAGAGCCGTGCGGTGTCAACGACAGAGTTTTAGGGCGCCTCTGCGCCCGACAGGCGAGCCGGGTCTCTGCGTGTGGGTCTGTGTCCGCTCTCTGGGGCCGGCAGTCTGAGATCGGGGTGTTGGCCGCCCTCCCCCGTGTCCCCCACCCCGTGGTCCTCCCCCTGTCAGAGTCTGCGTCCTGACCCCGCCTTACATGGGATCAGAACCCACACTGACACCTCATTTGGACTTGCTCACCTCTGAGAAGACCGTACTCTGAAGTCCCGGGTGTCAGGGCTTCGATGTACCCTTTTTTGGGGATGGGGGTGGGGTGTACAGTTCCTCTTGATTCTTTCTTGCTGTTCTGATTGGAGAAATTAGTTTCCCTAATTTTACGTCCTACCTGAGTCTGTCATTTTTCCTCTGGATTCTTACAATATCAGCCTGGGCGTCGACTCTGCTGGAACACGAGAGGCCCCGTCCCTCGAGGACGTCTGCTCCTCCTCCAGGCGGCACCGGGGGCCCCTTCGCCGCTGACCTTTGCCCTCTGCGTCTGGGGTTCGGTTCTGACCTTGTTTTACTACTGTATTTTGGTCGCTTTCTTCATGGGCTATTTTCGGTGTTTCTGGAATGTCCCCGTCACCGACTGAGCCCTCTGCAGCGTGGACGCTGGCTGGACCGCTCCCAGCGGACAGTTTATTTTGTCTTGGGCCGTCTTTTCCCTGTATTTTTCTCCGTCTCCTCTTTCCCCCTAGGTTGCCTTTCTTTCATTGAAAGAAACGTTCCACTTTCTAAATGTTTTCACCGTGAAATGACTTCGGGGCTGAAACCCTTCCAGCCCCCGGGCCAGGACGCAGGCGGTTTCTGAGCTGGGTCCCAGTCCCCGCATCTCGTCCTCACCCCTCCAAACGCAGCCTGAGGCGCCCAGACCGTGCACTCCAGCGCCCACCTGCCCCTGGTCTGCGCTTGGTGGGGGTGGCCCCCTGGGAGCTGTTTCGCCCGCTCCCTGGCCTAACGGGGGTGTCGCCAGCCCCGTGGGCAACCTGGCCTGCGTGGGGCCGCCGCGCAGAGCCCAGTGGCAGGCGCATGGCAGAGGCGGGCAGTGGCTTTGCCGGTTCCTGAGCGCTGCCTTGGGGACAGGGACACAGAGCCTCGTCTCTGTGCAGATGGAAGGGTGGGTGGAGCCCACCATGGGGCCTGGGAGCCCAGAGCTGACACTGAGCCACCCTGGCTGGTGAGGGGAGGACGAGGGGCAGTCTGCGGGGGCTTCCTGAAGGAGGCGACCCCTGAGGTCCCTCAGACCCGCAGGGGAGTGAGTGGTAGCCGGCGTCAGAGCGGAGACAACAGGACTGGCCCTGAGACAGCCTCGTGCGGCCAGGAATTACAACGTGTTCAGGGGCTCTGGGCAGAGCAGGACAGCATCCCTGTCACCTCTGGGGTCGATTACGACGGGGAATGGTAGCTCCGAACACGTTGTGACTCTCCGATGGCCTCTGCTCCAGCAGGACGGTGTCGGGGGTC
This sequence comes from Cynopterus sphinx, assembly GCA_030015415.1. Lineage (NCBI taxonomy): Eukaryota > Metazoa > Chordata > Mammalia > Chiroptera > Pteropodidae > Cynopterus > Cynopterus sphinx. The sequence goes on along the minus strand of CM057391.1, from coordinate 996,040 downwards.
CCGCTGGGGGACAGGCCTTTGTTTCCTGGGCTCACGGCGGTCGGCAGAGCGCCACGTCGTGTGGCGCGTCCTGAGCCCGGGCCATTGGTGACGGTCTCTTCGTGTCCGGGGAAGGGCAGGCCATGCCCCTTGCGCAGGCGTCCCGGCCAAGCCTGCATGGTGACCCACGCGCCTGGGGCGTGTCGCTGCGGCTCAGTCCGTGCCGCGCGTGATCCTCCGAGTGGGTCTTCCTCCAGGCGCGGCAGCGCGGGTCCTGTCATTCGAAGGAGGTGAGGAGGAGCCACGGCGTTAGGAGCCCAGACTCCTGTTCCTGCTGCATGTGACCAGGTACGGGCGGGTGTGGCCGTCGCCTCTGGCTGCGGCTCCAGTGCAGCGCGCGATGCTGAGCCGTTCTGTGACCCGCGGGTCAGCAGATGCCCGGCTGGGCAGCCGAGTCACCCCGCAAGCAGAGGACCAGGCTCGGGGAGAGAGAGCGCGCCGTGTCCCCGTGACCCCTTTTCCCCAAACATTTTCACGGCGGGGCGGACCCGCCTGCAGGGAGGCCGGCGCCACGTTGCCAGCGCCCACCCTAAAGCTCCACGTGGTGCGTGGGAGCGATGGCGACTGCTGGGGTCGTCGAGGGGAGACGTGGCTGCCGTGAGGCATGGGCGGCTTCCTGGCCTCATGGGCACGTGCCTTTGTGTGCGGGGCCCTGCCCCGCTCCCCCCCACCCCGAGAGGGCAGGACAGGCTTCCTGGGGGACGAGTCCATCTCAGCCCCTCGGTTCCCCCACTCTCTGCACGGGCCTCTGGGCAGGCGGGGTCTGTAGGCGTCCCTCGCCTCGTCACACGAGTTAGTGGCGTTTGGCTGGGCGCCGTGCAGGCCACGTGTGCAGAGAGGAACCTGGGCTTCGGGCGTGGCACGCGGACCCCGCTTTATCCTTCGCCTCGGACCGGGGTGCACCGCTCCCTCTCGGCCCCGGTGCCCAGGAGCCCACTGCCCTGCAGGGCTTGGCCTCCCTCGGTCGGGGGGGGCCCCCGTCAGCTGCCGTGATGGGACTTCGCCCGCGGCGGCGACGTGGCCGTGGACGGACGTGCTGTTAATTTACTTGGCGTCAGCATGAAACACGCCCCTGGGAACAGGCTGAGATGAGGGGTCCTGCCCGCTGGAATCAGTGAATTTGAGACAAAGCCGGAATTGGCATCGAGCCAGAAAAGAGGGCTCGACCTTCAGTGGGCCCGTGACGCTTCTCGGTGGCTCACGGGCCTGCGCAGTGGGTGCCCTGTGCTCCGGGCACTGCCCGCTGCTCCCTACGTGATCGGGTCCTCGTTCCTAGAGGAGCCCCGCCGTCACGCCCCGGTGATTGATTGCGGCTCCGTGCTGCGCCCATGTGCCTGCCACAGGCCCAGCCCTCTGCGGCCCCCCGGCTTCGGCCAGCTGTCTGGGCTGCGATCCCCCTCCCCCGGCCGGCAGCCTTGCTCCTGGCGCCACCGGTCCCAAGGGGGTGGGCTCGGTGGACTGAAGGAAAGCCTTTCCCAGGGCAGGCGGTCGGGAAGTTCGTGCCGTTGTGTCACCCTCGGCCGGGGACAGAGCAGACCTGGAGGGCAGGGTGGCGGGTGACGGCAGAGCCTGTCTCTCGTCCCCATCCTTCCTGCGGCGCTTTCGGTTGCCGCCGGACCGTCCACGGATGGCAGACGCGCCCGCGAAAGCCAGCGGCTTCCTTGATGGACGCGTCAGCTGTGTGTCAGGGCCGCCCCTGTTGCCCAAGGCTGCGCCGCCTCCGCCAGGGCGCCGGGGACAAATGGCGGGCATTCCCAGAGGTACTCTGTCACCCCAAGGAAACTCTCAGTCATGCTGGTCAGTGGCTCTTAAAGACGCTGCCTTGTAAATACCCAGCAGCCGGACTTGGCCGCGTTTACCCTCTGTTCCTGGAAAACTGGATGACAGTTCCAGAATTTCTCAGAAAATGGGATGATTTACAGTGATTTCCAGTCTTGAGCAATCTGCAGTTATAGCAATTAGATATATCTCCAAGTTTTTATAGAGAAGAATGTCTTCTTCAAATCTCCAACCTACAAATGATTTTCTAATTCTAGCTGTTGCCTAATAGCTGTGGCTTGGATTGGGTACGGGGCCCGGCCGACGGGCTGCTGGTGTGGGAGGTTCGTGCACACAGAGGCCCGGGGCCGGGGTGCGCATCGGCCAGCCCTGCTGGCTGCCCTCGCGGTCGGCGTGGTGGGGCGGGGGCGGGGGAGCCCCTCCGCCTTTAAGATGTGGCACGTCCCTCTGCGGCAGCGTGGGGTTCTGCACCTTTGGGGGAGCCTAGTGGCTTCCCTGCCATGGAAACAGGGTTCACGGGGTCAGGGCGGAGTGGGGGCCGGGGGAGAGGTGGACGAGGCCCCGCCCCACTGGCCGGCCGAGGAGGTGCCCAGGCTCGGGCTGTTCCCCCTCATTCCCTGGATGTTGATTGAGCAGAACCAGGTGCCAGACGCCTCAGTGCTAGGGAGGCAGCTCTGCAAAGCGGCCAAATTCCTGGGGCTCATGTGTCCTCGTGGGGGAGGCGGACGTGGGACAACTGGCGAGCTCAGATCCCGGGGAACCATGAGGATGACTCCGAAGCAAACAGAGCAGGGCAGCGGAGAGCGCGGCCAGGGGGTCAGGGAGGCCTCGGGAGGGAGTGCCCGGAGCGGGGGTGGCGCCCGGGCAGGACTGGGCAGGCTCTGTGCGGGCGGAGGAGGAAATGGCTGGCCTGCCCCGCCAGGGCGGAGTTAGGTTTGAGTCGACCAGGAATGAGGGCGCTTTGGGGTTTATAAATAGAGGCCTGCAGCCCGCTGTCGGCGTCTTAAAGTTCGAGGAGCTCCAAAGGCGTTTTTTACGGCTCCTGTCAGGGCGGCATCCGGCCCCCGCCCCCAGCCCCCAGCCCGGCCCCCCGCCCCCACCCGGTTATCTCTCTGGAGCCCGGACGGTCTCAGCCCGACCACACGTAGCCTCCAGGGTTTCGAGGAAGGGATTACAGGAGCCTTTCATGAGAGCTGTGGTGAAGAAAAGCCACATTCATTATCCTTCAGAAAAATGCAGAGAGCAGGAGATGAAACGGCGCAGGTAGACACCTCCCCTCGGAAAGAGGTCGCGCCTGCTCGAGCGGGAGGCGCTGGCGTGTCCCTTCCCTGGAGGTCGCGGAGGTGACTGCCCCACTCCCAAATATTTATCCCAAATATTTATGTTGACTTGGACCGCTCCCCCGCCTGCTAAATTGAAAGCATATATGCTGACTCGAGCAGTAAAACATCTCGGAGCAGCCCTCGTGACCCTGCCCTCCGAGCCCCGCTCGGGTGGAGATCAGCTAACAGCATTCCAGCGAGCCGGGCTTATCTCCCACCCTCCCTGCCCGAGTGATTTCATAAATCCTGGCGGGCCCCAGGCTTTCGCAAGTTGCTTCTCTTGGCTCCGGGCCAGGTCTGCATCCCCAAGCCTTGGGGCCCCCGGCCTGCACCCCTGGGCCGGGGCTGGCAGGGGGCTGGCAGGGCGGCACTCTGCGGGCGGGCCAGACCCCCCCCCCCCGTGCTCCTGTGAATAAAGTTTTATTGGAAGCCTGCCCGCCCGTCCCTTCGCGGCTCGCCCGAGGCCACTTTGGGGGGCCCCATCAGCCCGGTGGGGTGGCGCCTGGCCCTTCACAGAAACGTGTGCTCACCCCTGTTTTAGAGTGCTGATCGCCCGCCCCAGTGTGCTGGGTGGGCAGAGGCCCAGGTGGCCTCCTCGGGGTCAGGGCGGTGGGGACAGGCCCCACGCCATGCCTCCCCTGGCTGACCACGGGCAGAGGCGGTGGGTGCTCTCTGGGGTGCCCTGACATCTGGATCCCCCCTTCCTCTGGCAGCGTCTGCGGGAGTGGGGGATGACATCAGCCCTCGCAGGCAGGCAGTTCGGGATTCTGCTCTGGAAGCGGACGCCATTCCCAAAGTCTGTCGCTGGTTTTCGTTCTGCCCCCCCCAACCCCCAGCGCGACTCTGCAGCTCTTGGTTTTGAATCTTGCAGGCCCATAACTTGGCAGAGGGACGTTTTCATCGGATTACAGTTTCTTCAAAAAATGTGTGGACAGTAACTTCTACTTTTCATGGTTGTTCTCCTCGGGCTGGGGGGAGGCGCAGAGCGTTTGAAACGTCCCTTCTTGGAACGGGGCCCGCCCTGCCGACGGGGTGTTTACCTAAAGGGTTTCTGCAGATCGTTGGCCATCGGAACTCTGGGTCCAGTCACCACCACGGTTCATGGAGCTGCGTTGGGGGGTGAGGCGGGCGGTTCATAAAGGGGCTTCTCATGGGCGAGTCTAACGAGCTAACGCGATGCGAGTCAACGCGCAGGGCCGTTTTGGTCTCCGTCGACTCCCCTTTCCGTGAGCGGGGGGTCCCGGGGGACAGCTGGAGCCAGCAGTGGAAAACGCGGGGCTCCACGCCCAGAGGCCCGCTTTCCTGCCACGTCTTGCTTCCGCCGCGTCCACGCCGCCCGGCGGCCGGCCCCCTCGTCCGCGGGTGGAGGGGCCGTGACGGCGACGCTCCCCGCTGGGGTCGGGGCCGCGCCGAGGCCTTGGCAGACGTGGCAGCGAGCAGCAGCGTGGCCCTGTGCCCCCGCTCCACGCCCCGTGTGCGCGTGCCCCGCGCTCGTCAGTGCTGCACACTGGGGCCGCGGAGGAGAGCCGAGTGACCAGAGGGGCTTGTCTCGGGGAGGGGAGGGAAGGGGACGCCTCGGACAAACCGGCACTCGTGTCCCCACCCATGCCTGGCGCCTTGCCACAGGGTGCTGAGGTCCAGGGCCCCCAGGGCGGTGTTCCCTCCCCGAGAGCCTGAAACCCTGAGGGCCCTTCGTGCCCTGCGTCCCATCACCCCCTGAGGCCCACACCCCGTAAGACACCCGAGAGTCCGTGACCCAGTTTTTGACGGCCTTTTAGGTCGGACGGGAGCCACGGGTGGTGCTTAAAATCAGCACGTTAGGGATGTTGGGAGGACGTCCGCCCCGTCAGAAGGCGGGAGCGGACAGCGGGGTCGAGGACCCGGCAAAGATGCCCGTGGAGCTTCTGTCGCACGACCTCGTGTGGGCCTGGGCCCCGCCGTGCCACCGGACGCGTCAGGCCCGGGGTCCGCTTTCTGTCCCGTCTTCTAGGCGGAGCTGGTGTGCGGCTCTGGGCTGACCACCCACGCCGCCCGCTGCCCCGCGCGGGCCTCGTCCCCAGGCAGTGAGTCGTTTTCCCTCCACGTTGCGTTCTCCCGGCTGGATTAGTAACTCAGTCACCAGGTGACCGATGAGCAGGCGAGAATGACTGAGATCACGCGTGTGTACCTGCGGGGGGCTCGGGGACCCACGGGGCAGGTGGGTGCCGCCTGGCACGGGGCGGGGGAGTGCAGTGGTCGGAGCCTTTGGCGGTCAGGGCGGTGGCCTACGTGGAGGGGGAACGACCGTCTGGGGAGCTGGTGCGGTCTGGGCCGTCGGCGATGACAGGACACGGGGGGGGGGGACTTCGATCCAGGGGGCCTCGTTGGCCCCGTCCTGTTCGTCACGTGCAGTTCCTGGTCCCCTGCAGTTGCCTGTGACGACGTCCCATCCCGGCAGGCCCCCTGGGTAGATGCTCGCAGGCTGTTAGGGGGACGACCAAGCCGTTCCTTCTTAAAAATGACCGACGTCACATGGTCGCCGTCCCAGCGGCGCGTTGGGGGGGCACACCCTCTCCGTTCAGGGCCCCCTGGGTCCAGCCCCGGCCTGGGTCCCTATGTGTGACCCTTACAGCCTGGGCTCCTGGCAGCGGGATGGGGGACGCTGACCACCTGCCTCCATGGCCTGCGTCCGGGCGCTGGGGGGCCGTGCTCGCGGGGCTGGGAGCTTTCGGGGGCCGAGAGGAGCCGGCGGGGTTGGTGCCCCTGCCTGGGGCCTAAAGGGCCTAAAGGAGCAGGGCCAGGGACACCCTGCAGCCCCCGGGGGTGGCTCCCGCAGGGACAGCAGTCAGGGCTGGAGAAGCAGCCCGCGGCCCGCCTCTCCTGCCGGCCCCGTGGAGCCCCGCGGAGCAGGGAGTGGGGAGCTGGCCGAGGCCGACCCTGAGCGCAGGCCGCCCCTGCGGGGGCCCCTCTCCCCGTTTACGGGGCCCGCTTCCAACTTCGGAAAGTATTTCTGGAGCCCCCTGGGCTCGGGGTTCAGCACTACGTAGTGAAGTGACCCTCGTAGCTTTCGTGAAGGGGCCTCCGGGCCACCCCGCCCTGGGGCTCTGTGACAAGACCCTTGGCTGCCCCTTCAGAGAGGGGGCCCTCACCCCCGTCCAGCTCCCGGCCTCCTTGCAGCACCGACCCAGGGCCTCGGCCAGGCCCCCTGCCACGCCGACCCCAACCGGGGACGGGAGACCCCATGTGTACACTGGCCCCGAGAGGGGGCCAGGCCGGCACGGCGACAAGCCTGGACGCTCGTCCCGCTGTTTTCCGCCCTGCGTCTGGCGGGCGCATTGGCGCCCCAGAGAGGGGACAGACGTCCGGGCCAGCCGTCCACCCGCCCCAGTGCTCGCCCCGCTCCGTGCCTCGGTGGCGAACCTCTCCCCGCCGCTGCTGGGCCTTGGCTTCGCTTTGCAAGCGCCCCCGTTTTTCTTGCTGCTGCTTCGTCCCTGGCTTCTTGAGACAACAAAATTCTTGTCTGAAGCTTCTAAAAAGTGCGTTTCTTTCCCGACCTGGGAGTTTGACATGTGAACAAGCGAGCCCGTTGTCGAGGTCTGTTCTCACTGCCGTCGTTTGTCACGCCAACCTGTCGGGCCTGAAACGGTTGGCACGGGGTTGACGGATAAAGTATGGGGCGCCCAGATGAATTTAGATAAACCGCGAAAACAAATTTAGATGGACCACAGAAACCTTTTCAGGACAAGTCACTCTTTGGGATACACTCACACCAAAAAAAAAACGTATTGGTGCATCTGAGATTCACTGGCCATCCTATATTTTCATTTGCTAGACGTGGCGGTGCCCTTTAGACAAGGATGCCTTAAACTAGGTTTGAAAGTCGCTTGTCTTCTAGGTGGAGGTGTCCAGGGGGGTCTGGTCTGCTTGTTGCCCATGACAGGCGTCCCAGGGAAGGCGGCGGGGACTGGGTGACGGGGCCAGCCCTGGTGAGCCCGGGGAGGGAACACCCAGGGTGCTCGTTCTTCCCCAGGGCCCGGCCCGGCCCCCTGGAGGCCGCGAGCTGGGTGTCCGGGGGCTGGGCCCCTCCACCCTAGGAAGCGTGGGGTGGACGGCTCCTTGGCTCATCCTCTTTCAGGGCCTGTGTGACCTGATTTCGATCCGATCGGTGAGCCGCTCCGTGAATGCTTCCGGCGCTGCACGCGCGGACGCACGACGTGTGTGCGCGTTTTCCCTCGCTAAAGGCACGGACCGAAAACAGGATGCCGTGCCGGGGAGAGCGTCAAGGTTCCCCTTGATTTTCCTTCCTTTATACTTCGTTTTAGCGTCTAGATTTTCACGACGGGCACGTCTGTCGTGTGACATCTGTGACTGAAAACAAAAAGAAGCCACTTCTTTCTGAGAGAGAGAGAGAGAAAGGACGTGCGAGTGCCCCTGCCCGTCCAGGGCTGCGTCCAGGTCCCCCGGGTTTTCTGGAGGAAGGTGACAGTGCAGCTGCATCTCCCCTGACGCGAGTGGCTGCCTTCGGCCCTCGGGTGGATGGCGTGAGTCTGCCTGGACTCCCTGTCCAGTGCTCTGCACCGGGCCCGCACTGTCCACCCACGGGCCGTGGCCTCCCGGGAGCCATCACCCCCCGTCGGGCCGTCCCCTCCCGCCGTGTGGCAGGTCCCTCTGTCCAGGCAGGGACAGACAGAGCCGCTATAGGTAACTGTCCTGCACCTACACGGCGGCGGGCGGCGACGGAAGAGACATCCGGGCCTGCAGAGTGTTTTTACGAGGCGTTTGGTTGAGCCAAAGTGATGCCCAACGCTGAGAAGCGAAATCTCAACCGACTGAGGAAATGCCCCAGAGGATGGCGGCTCCGCAGCTTGTTTTACACGTTGGCGTCGGAGGAGGTGGCGAGGCGGGGGTCGCAGGGGAGGGAGATGGGGGCAGGTGGCCGGGAAGCACGGGGCAGAACCCCTGGGATGGGGCGGAAAGCAAAATGGAGGGCTCGCTCGTGGGGGGTGGGTGCCGGGCGGCGAATGGTTAATGTTTACGGCAGGGAGATGGCCGGGGGGGACAGATAACAGCTCTGCTGCTCTGCTCTGCTCCTCCGCTCCTCCGCTCCGGGGCCTGGAAAGGGTCCTTTGACCTTTCCGAGGTATGTTATCTCAGATGCACAGAGACAGCAGGGAGGCCCACTTAAGGCAGGACTGACCTTTGTCAAGGAAGCTCCAGGCCCGGACGTGACTGGCCGCCATGCCCGCCTCTAGCCTGGAATGTGACCGTTCAGCTCAACCTGTCCGGTCGCTTTCTGTCCCTGGGTTTGGCGGCCGCCCGCCGGCCTCCCCTGCGCTCGCGGGGCCCAGCGTGGGGCCGCTTTGGTCGCGCACGCAGCGGGTGCGTGAGTCGTAGGTCTTCCTCGCGGGCCTTATGCTTTGGGTCAAGTCTGAAAGCTTCCTTGTTACCCAAGTGGCACCTGTGCCTCGTCGGCATCTCAGAGGTGTCCTACGTGTGTGTGTGAGGGGACGCCGGGGTCCGCACCGCCCGGGCTCAGCACCGCCGGCAGCTTGTCACGAGCGCGTCCGTGCTCAGAGGCCCATTTCCTTGCCCCACGTGCCGATGTAGCTTTTAGGGGCCCGATCGCAATCCCACGCAGATGCTTTTCTCGAGTGGCGGGCCCCGTCACCCAGCGGCTGCCCCAACTTCTGCCTGACGTTTCCGTCTCCATCCCGGTGTGTGGGAAATGCCGCGCGGCGCAGGCTGCCTTGGAAGCGGCCGGTCACGCAGCAGCCCGTGGACGTGTCTGTACCTGCGACGGCCGGGGCCTGTGGGCCTGTGACTGTCACAGGAAACGCACGTGCTCCGTGGAAAGCTGATGGTTCACGCTCGTGGCTTCAGTCCTGCCCTGGACGATAATTCTTCTCGAATTGCTCTTTAGAGAAGCGACTCTCCCTCTCACTCTCGCCAGGCAGCGTGTGCCTTCTCACGGCCGACCGCTCTGTTGCGGCCAGCCTACGTCAAATGGCCGTCCTTCCTTTAAAAGCGAATAAAGCAAAGACGTGGAGAGCAGGGGGGACAAGAGGGAACGCTGGGGGGGGCAGACGTGGGCAGGTGTGACACGCGCCTTCTGACCCGAGCCTTCTGCTCCTGTCCCCTTCTAGGACCAGGCGGAGCAGAACTCCGCTCACAGCCCAGGACACGGGACGTCATCGAGTCCCCCGGGCCGGTCCAACCAGCGTCCCAGTCACCAAGGTGAGCAGTGGTGGAATCTGGGGGGCCCAACCTCACCCCCGCGACCGCGCGAGGACTTCGCATTCTCAGGCATCGGTCTCGTCACCCGTGTACGAACGTGTTAGCCTTTTCCACTTAGAGGAAACCAGATTCTGAGGGAGAAAACGAGTGCTTGGTTGGGGGACCTTCACACGTTTCCTTCAGTGAAGCGACTTGAGTGAGCGAAACTTAAAAATCGGTCTCACCTGAGTTACCCCACGAGTCCACGTCGGGGCCGCTCGATGCCGGGGGCGGAGGGCTCCTCCCCGTGACCTCCATGGGGTCTCGGCGTGTCCGTGTTCACACGCGGCCCGGTGGTGTGTGTGTGCACTCTCCGTGACTCTCTGCCTTTCTACGGCTCCTCCTTTTCCTTCTAGTTAATTCCTGATGGGGTCGTCCTCGTGGGAAAGAAAGAAATGAGGCCGAAGGGATCAAGGGTTAGGAAATTAAGTCGCACATTGTAATGCAAGCTCTGCTGTGGGGTGACGAACCCGGAGGGGGACCGGCCTCTGATCACCAGGTGGAACGGGGGAAAATGCACGAGGCTGGTCACTGGGGTTTTTGAAGAGTTTTAAGTACAAGAAACTGGGATGTGAACTGGTGGGAATGAGAATGGTTAGGTTTTTTTTCACAGCTTGATGAGAAAGAGACTGAAATTTAGTAAAAATGAAAGCGGGAGTTGCGCGTGCAGCCGAGGACTTTTCTCAGGTCCCAGAAGAAGCCGCTTGCTGAATGTAGTCAGGCCTTTCCGCGTCCAGCACACTTTCGGGGTCCCCTTTTAGAAAACTTTCAAATGAGACGAAGCAAGGAGCAGAGCGCTGATTTGTGAGTGTTGGCTTTGAACGTAGGAAAACCTTAATTTATGACCCTTCACTGCCTACAGATGGTCTCGCTGAAATGAAAATAGCCTGAGGTTTGGTATGAATGTTCATGTGAAAGGTACGTTAGTGCCTCCATCAGAAAGTCGGGAAAGAGTTCCACCGAAAGAACGTTCTAAAGCTTCTCTCTTATTCTGTGTCTTTAAGTCGTCTGTTTAAGTAGCGCGCAGATGCCACAGCTACTCAGGTCGTGCCCCTAAGGGGACTCTGGGGCAGAGAAGGAGCCACGGGCTTCGCCGCTGACCCCCTTTCCAGCCAAAGCCAGCGTCGGACGTGGCCCAGCACCGCAGCCGCGGACAGGAGCCCCCTGCCTTTGCATCGGTCTCAGGTCCCCCCAGGTCCCCAAGACGCCACTCCCCGGCGGGGAGCACCCAGGACTTGGGGCGCCTTTTCTGCAGGCCTCGGAGCCCCCCACCCAGTGTACAGAGCAGGGACCCCCGAAGGGCGTGGCTGGCTCAGACGCAGGCAGACATCCCCACGGAGCGGGGGGCAGGGCCGGCGCCAGTGCCCACCGGGCTGCGGGGCCGCAGCAGCACCGATGGCACTTTGGGTCCCCAGGAGTGGTGAAGGCCAGGGTCGCAGCACGGAGCCCGGAGCCGGGGTGGCCCCCCTGCTGCTGAAGGACCTTGGGAACAGCGCATGTGAGCCTGCGGCCAGGCAGCCGGGCACAGCTGTCGAGCCGGGGCTGACCCGCCAGCCTCGGCGTCCTGCCTTCCGCCCCCTCCACCACACAGGGCCGGGCCGGAGGGGGGGCGGGGAGAGAAAACAAAGCACAGCCAAGTGAGCCTGCAGACCTCACCCCCCGCCTGTAACGCTCCGGGAGATGGATGACAGAGGAAAGTCTGTAAAAGATACCAGACGACACGCAGTGGGGAGAGGCGAGGCAGGAACAGGTGGGCGCGAGGGAGGGCCCCTTGAAATGTGGCGCATGAGATATTCAGTTACTGGCATCTCAGGATTCGGTCTACGGAGAATTAACGAGCTGCAGTCACCTCCCCCCGGCACAGAGAGCCATGGAAAAACACGAACGGGCCGCTGGACACGGACACGGAGACAGAGAGGCGCGGAGAGGAGATGGATGGGGGGCCCGGAGCGGGGAAGCGGAGAGAAGCTGAGACCCGGCCAGGCCTGAAGAGACGGCCCCCGCTCCGCGCTCCAAACCAGAAGAAAAAAAAACACCACGAAGATTAGTTCACATGTGAAAGCATTTAGCACTGTTTCAGAAAACAAGACAGGGAGAAAAAGCTGAAGGGGAAAAACAGATTTTCCAACACAGGCACACCCATGGGACTGACAGCTGACGGGGGCGCAGCGAAGGCCAGGAGGCAGAGCAGGCTCCGCAGAGGGCCGCGGGAGATGGCGGCCCGGCCGGAGCTGTGGACCAGCAGCTCCCGAAGGCCAAACGACAACAGAAAAGGGTTTTGTTTATTTTTCAGACAAAAATTAAGAAAGTCGGTGACCGGCAGTCCTCACTCGGAGAATGAGGAGGACGTGCGCGTCCGGGGGGGATGCAGGTGCGGGGGAGGCGGGGAGCGTGAGAGGCCGCGGGGCGCGGAAAATGGGGTGCAGTGTCATGCGTTCAGTTCCGCACGAAGTGCTAAAGGAGGTTAAACTGCAACCGGGCCATTAAGCGCCGGGATGCCTGTGTGCGCGCCTCCTGAGAGCGGGGGTTTGTTTGCCGAGTGGTTCAATCATTACAAGACCCCGGTGAGGAGAAGGAGAATGTAAAGTAACTTGAGACTACACTGGAAAAGGGGGAAAAAGCTGTACTTAGTTACGTATTTTAAAATATGAGGTGCGGCTGAAATACCGCTGTCGTTACTAAAAGGATATGCGTGGAACCTGCAGTTTCCAACCCAGCAGGAAAAGATAGAAGGGAATCTATGTTTTATTTTATTTTTTTTTTAAAAAGAGAAAACACCAATATCAAGAGCAGAAAAGGAAGAAGAATAGGTGGGAAAAAAAAAAAGAAGAAGAAGGAGGAGGCTGCGAAACAGAAAGCACGGACTGAGGCAGCGGGAGCAGTTTGTAGGGGCCCCCGTGCTCGGAGGAGCTGAAAAGCACGGAGTCGGCACCCAACACACCCCCACCCCCACCCCCCACGCTTGACTCTCCTCTGAAGTCGGGTGCGCTGAAGTTTAAGCACCGGGCTTTGCCCCAGTGCGACTGAATCAGAAGTGAGCGGGAGACGTGCAAACCAAAAGCACATTTAAAAAAAACCCATTTTAGACGCGAGTGGAAACCCGAGCCCACGCTCTGCTGCTCGTGGGTCAGACAGGACCACGCCGTGGAAGGACGGATTGCTCGGAGAGGAATGGAAAATGGACGTGCTGCGGGGCGCTGGGCGTGTGGTGCCGCCAAAATGGGAGCCGAGACTGAAAGTCTGAGTTTCCAAAGAAAGGAAAATGGAAATTACGAAGAATGCAAATTGAATAAGGCTAAGGAATGTGGAAGGAAGCAATTACCGAAATTAAGATCAGAACCTATTGAAACGCTGAAGAAAGTATCAATAGTCGGGGAGAGAATCAAAAGGCAGTCTTTTGTCAAATCTCCCCAAACCGCAAACCTCGAGCACAGACACTGCACACAAAGAGAGGCGCGCAGGAAAACCACAAGAAGAGCACGTCGGAGAGTTAAAACAAACAAAACGAGGAAACCGCGAGCGACTTTATGCCAATAAATGTGAAAATATGAGGGAAATGGGTGATGTATTGTACAAACACAAAAACAAAGTTGCGACACCCGGCGCTGGCGAGGACGCGGGGCCACAGCCACTCTCGCTCACCGCCGGTGGGACGGCAACGCCGGGCGGCACAGCGCGCAGCTCACCGCGCCCTCAGCGTGCGGCCCGGCCCTGGCGCCCCGTGGCGGGGACCCAAGGGAGACGGAAACGCGCGTCCTCACAAAAACCCGCCCGTGGCGGTGCAGGGACGCGGTCTTCGTGAGCGCCCAGACTCGGAAGCCACCAGGATGCCCTTCGGTAGGCCGTGGACGAACGAACGGTGGTCCTCCCGGACGAGGAGACGCAGCGCTGCCAAGAAAGGAGCTGTCGAGCCGTGGAGGCGCGGAGGTGGCCTCGAGGCGAGCGGGCACGTGGCGGAAGCCAGTCCGACAAGGCCGCCCACGGTGACTGCAGCCGTAGGACGACGTTCCGGAAGGCGGGCGTGTGGAGCCGAGACAGAGAGCCGCGCTGGCCTGGGGCGGGTGCGGTATGGATGACGAGGGGGGCGCAGGGGACCCCAGGGCAGCGGAAATACCCTGCGTGACACTGGGACGATGGACACATGTCAGTGTGAGTTAGTCCAGCCCCTTAGAATGTCCAGTACCGAGCGCGAACCCTGGGGTCAGCCGTGGTCTTTGGGGGACTAGGACGAGTCCCCGTAGGTTCATCCCGGATGAACGTGCCATCTTGGTGGGTGACATTGATGTGGGGAGGCAGTGCCCCTGTGGGGACGGTGAACACGGGAGACCTCTGTACCCCCTGAGTTTGTTGTCAGCTTTAAACCGATCTAAGAAAAATAACGTCTTTAAAAAAAATTACAAAAAAAATACCGGCCATTCGAAGGAAGAAATGAGCTAGGGACGACCTAAGAGAACCAAGGCTGTTTCCTCCGCGTGACGCGCGTTAAACGCTGCACGACGATGGGAAGTGCAGCGTTGTGGCAGTACAGAGGACGCTCAGAAGCTCGTGGAGGAGTCCGAAGAGATGAAAAAGCGGGGTTGAAGGAGAAGAACAAAACAAAACGTAGCTGACTCCTAGAGGACGAAAGTCTCAATGAAGAGGCAACTGCAGGGATGGAGTCCGCTCAGTGCCGCCCCCTGAAAAGCATCCCGGCGGCCTGCAGGTGAGCGTCGCGGAAGCTTCAGGAACAGAGGATTTTCTTCTTTCTGTGAACCGTTGGCGGGGCCGAGCCCTGTGAGAGGCCGCCCGGGAAACCCAGGTGCGGGCCCGGTTTGCATGTTAACACGTAACCGAAAAGCCCGGAAGCCGGGAGCGAGTCCCACGGGGCGGTCCAGATAAAACGGAAAACCAGCAACGTCGTGACCGCGGCGCTGTATCGTCACGACGAGGGCCGCGCTGCCGTCGCGCCACGGTGGACGCATCTAGCGTGTTAGAAGGTTAAGGGAGGAAAAACGGCCGCCTCGCCAGGGGCGAAGACCGTCTGAGGCCGTTCTCCGCTCGCGCGATGCAGAATGAGCGATGACCACGGAGCAGGAGGGGAGAGAGGCCCCTGTGTGCCGTTCAGGGTGTCTCCGTCGGAAGGGCGGCGGCCGCGGGCGGACCTCGGAAATCACACGCGAGCGCCTGCCGTCCCTCGTGGTCTCCGCCGGGGCGACCGAACAGGCAAGCAAAGAGGCAGCGACGCAAACAGCGAGAAGGAGAAACGGAGCCCGTGCCCGTCTGCGAAGGACGTGCTCGTTCAGCCCGCAAGTCCGCACGGAAACACGGTTTAGAAGGGGCGGGTGCTTCGGGCCGCGGCGGGCTCGTGAGAGCGGCAGGTGGGGTGCACGGCGGCCTTCCGCAGCGATGGGAGACGACCGCGACACGGGATGCAGAAGGAAGTCCCGCTGATGACAGCGGAAAAGGTCATAAATAGGGTCTCTCTCTGGGGGCGAGTCAGCTGGGTTGCCTGACCGATAGGATGTCGCGGAGGGACAGCAGAGAGGCCTGTTCTGTGATCACTAGGGGCCCTCAGTGGCGGCGGGGTACAAACCGGGGAAGGCCAGGTTCCGGAGAGGTTCGGTGCCACCTGACGGGCAGTCCCTCACTTGAAGACGGACGCACGGAACCCAGAGCGGCCGAGACTCTTCTGGAGAGCCGGGCGCGTGGGCTGGGGGCGGCCCACAGGAGGCGACGCGAGTCCAAGGGCGTGTGGCTGATTCACGGCCAAGTCGACCAGGGGGCCGGGCAGGACACCCCACGCCGAGCTCCGCGCGGCCCAGCGGAGCCACACGGGGGCGGGAGGACAGGGCGCCGGGCCTGCCCCGGCGGGTGGGGGCGGCGGGTCCCCACCGGGCCCCGTCACCGCTCTCAGGTCCACTAAGTCAGTGCAAGTGAAACACAAAACGTGGGTGGTTTGATATTTTTTCCGAACAACGGGAATTAACGAGTGGCGAGAATCTCTGCCCTCGGGGGAAGAGTTTCCTAAGTGGGACGCGACAGCCGGAGAGGAAACCCGATCAGCGCGGCCACGTCAGCAGCACACACGCCTCCGCCGGCGCGTGCAGCGTGCCCAGAGGCGCCCTTCGCCCGGAAGGAGACGGGCAGCGCCCAGGGCGTGCAGGGGGCCCGCAGCCCCGGCGTGTGTTTTCAGATCCCGTCGGACGAGGAACAGTCGGCCGAGCGGGGAGACCGGCAGGAAGCTCGAGGGAGCAGGCCGTTCCCAGAAAAGCGGCCGCTCCTTCCCGCGTCCGCATCTGGCGCCGGCCGCGCCGCGCCTGGAAAATGTGGAGAGCGGCTCGTCCGGACCGGAGGAGGCCGGGGCGGCCTGCACCGCGGAGCAGGAAGCCCCGCTCGCCCTGCGCGGCCACGTGCCGCGCGTCCATCTTGCCTCTGGGCGTCCTCCAGCCTGCGCGTCTGCGGAGCAGGCTGGGGAGCCCTCCCCCGGCTCCCGCCGCGCGGGCCCTGCCCCGGGCGCCTCGGTGCCCGACCCGGCGCTGGCTCAGCTCGGCCCTGGGACGCGGGCCGGAGTCTGGCCGCGCTGCGGCCTGCCCCCCGGCCTTCGCCCCCCTCCCTTCAGGGCATCGTCAGACGCCCTGGGCGCAGGCCCCGGGTTTGCAGGCTGCGCCGGGCCCACACTCGCGGGCGCTTCGCAAGGGTCCCGAGGTTGGGAGTGAGACACTGGCGCTGACTTTCCTTGACCCGGTCCCTCCCTCTGGCAAAGCGGATTTGCTGCTCTGGTTTTTATTAGTTCGTTCCCCACGTAAGCAGCTTAGTTCCCTGTGACAGTTGCCGGACGGGCCCCCCGGAGCGCCCCGCAGCACACCGAAGGGGGGGGACGCCTTTCCCCGGGGGGGGGGGTGGAAGCTGGAATTGCTCTCGACGCTTCTTTAAAAAATATGAAAACGCGTTATAGTTGAGACACACACGAGACGAGGTCGATCGCCTGCAGTCTGCCGTGCCTCATGTCCTCGGGCTCGGGAGGTCGGCATCGCGATTTCACAACCTTTGTCGTCCCCCCGGCCCCCAGAGAAACTCCGCCCGTTCAGCGGTGACCCCCCCAGCCCTCGGCAGCCCCTGTCCCGCTCCGTCCCCGAACGTGCCGGTTCTGGCGAGTTACCTCACGTCAGTGGAATCGGACGACGCGTGTCTGGCTTATCTCACTCAGCCGAGCGCTTCCAAGGTCCGTCCTGGCCGCGGCACGTGTCAGGAGTTCGAGCCTTTTATGGCCGAATCGTCCTCCGCGGCACGTACGGGCCGTTCTTCGTTTCCCCGCCCGTCCGTCAGCGCGCACTCGAGTCGCGTCCCCCTTTGGCTACCGCGGGTGACACTGCAGCAGACGCAGGGGCACGGACACGCGTGGGACCGCTTCCACCTCCCTCCGTGCAGATCGTCGGGCGGGGGACGCCTTCATAGCACGGTCCTTCCGTTCAGCTGTTCCCTGACGGTGGTTTTTGGGGTGTCGTGAAGTCGCGGAGAGCCGTGATGACCGAACAGGCGGTGTCGCGCGGCGACCACGCCTGCCGCTGCAGCTGAGCTGAGCAGCCACAGAGCACGGCGGAGCAGAGATGGCCCAGGACGCCGCGGGAGGCTCCAGGTCCACGCGGGAAGGTCACCGGCGTACGGGCGCGTCACCGTGACTGACCCCTGGGCGGTCAGCACTGGTGCACACCACGGAGCAGCGTCCCCTGAGAGGTGCTCGGACGCGGCCCGCGCTGCACGGGCCGGGTGCGACGCCGACCCCAGCCCTGCGCCCTGAGCGTGCCCCGGGCCCGGCCTTCCGTGGCCCCGTCGGGCCTGCCACGGCCCTGTCCTGACCGGCGTCTCCTCTTGGTTTTCCTTAAGCCGGAGGTGCCGGTCCTCAGCGGACAGTTGTCACAGGCCGACTTCCTTTCCAGGGACAGTGGGGGCTGGGGCGGGGCCGCTCGGAGGCCCAGGCGTGTCGTCGGGCGGGCGTCCGCTGGCCGAGCGAGAAAGTCCACGATCGGGCAAGAGCGCCGGGAGGAAGGCGGGAGAGGTCGAGAGACGCGGTTTCGTGGCGGGGCTCCCCGTAGGGAGGCGATGCGCACGTCGCCGGGCGTCGCGGGCGGCCGGGCTTTGGGCCGGCTGTCTGCCTGTCCCTCCGCCCTTCTGGCGATGCCGCGTGACCGCGGGCAAGTCAGCAACCGCGTCGCAGTTTCGGGCCTTCGTCCGTGTGTGCCCGTTTTGCACAACCAGTGTGAAAACTCACGCCAGCCGTGATGCCGGCGGCGGAGTCGCGGGCGAAAGCCTCCCCCAGCGTGTTGCCTCGCCAGCCGTCGGAGCCGCCACGGGAAACGGGTGCAGAGGGGCCTGGTCGCGTGCCCAGGCGTCCCAGAGCGTCACGTGGTGATAGCACAGACCCAAAGCCACGTCCACCCGACCCGAGGTGAGGCTGAGACCCGCTGGGGGAGACGTCTGGCGTGCGCCCGTGTGCGCAGGCCGCTCGGCGAGTGTCCCCCTCACCCCTTCCCTGACGTCACGGGCTTCCTGAGGGTGAGAACCAGGTCTCGCACGTCGCGGAGGTTCCGCTCTAGCGCCTGGCCCGAGGTCGTCTTTAACAGGTAACCGTTTACAGGGTTGTGACCTCACGCACCGGAGGGAATACGCGGGGGCCCGGGAAGGTCCTGAGCGCCGGCCGCACGCCCCACGCGGGCAGAGGGGGAGGGAGACCCGCTCGCGGAGGCGCCGGAGCGTCTGTCCGGTGAGGAATGGCGAGCCAGGATACGGGGTCCCCGAGGCGATGGCGCGGCTCCCAAGGGTGCTTCTCCGAACCAGGCCCATGCCAGGGTCCGGCGACGCCCTCGCCCGCCTCGTCTTCCGCCGTTGCCCGTGAGAGCGTCTGCAGCGTTTCCCTCGTTTCGCAGACACACACGTGTGCGCACGCGCACGCACAGGTCACCTTCGTCATCCTCAGCATCGTTTCTCCGTAGTAAAACCACGCTGCCTCCCAAGGACGAGTTTTTTCCTGAGATTCTCGACACAGTCCTGAGTAGTGACGAACGTGGGCCTGTGGCCGGGGGCCGTGAGGAGTCGATTTTGGCTTTTTACCTGCCACCAAGCCTGCACGAGATGCAGAGACGCCGGGAGGAACGTCCCCCATCGGTCACCTTTCCACATGAGGCCACGCGCCCACTCTCCGCCTCCGAGAGGGCCGACGCGCTCGCGGCAGCCCAGACGGTTCCTCGGCCGTCGGTGTAACGAGGAGGTTTCAGTCCGGGGGGAAGCCACGTCCCAACTCCTCGGCTCTGTCCTCCGCTTCTCACCTGTTCATCGTAAAGATAAGCTCTTAACCCGCTGGGAACTGGCGCGTGACCCCCTCGGATCCGCCTGACTGTGCTGCGGAGGACACCGAGGCTCAGCAGTGACGCGCGCAGCGAGGGCAGCTGGCTGGGGCCCTCGGCACCTGCGTCTCGCCCCGCGCTGTCCTGCCTCGGGATTCGCCCCCCTGCCCCCATCCTCATCGCGTCCGCTCATGCGTCCCTCGTGGCTGCAGCGGAGATTTCGGCCTCAGGCACCGAGGTGTCCTTGTCCTTGGGAAGAGCCATGCGGAGCCCATGCCCACGGTCACCTCCCCGGTCGCGGCCGGAGGGCTGTCCTTCCCGCTGTGCTCACTCGTCCTTCCACACGGAAGATCGTCTGTCTTCGCGAGGAAGACGGGGACCAAAAAGGCACCGAGGCGCCCGCCTCCCTTTGTCTTCCCGGTCCTGGGCGCACGGCGGGCCCCGCCCTTCCTGCTTCTCCTGTGGAGCGGGGCTGAACGGCCATTGTCCCCCCTGGTGATCTGCCAGGTCTCAGCTCTCCTGGGCCTCCCTCCGCTGCCGGACTCCCCGACGGCTCGCGCCACTCCCGGCCGCGTCCTGTTAACAGATAATCGCGCGCCGCCAGCGCTTCCTGTTTCCCGGGCCGTCGGGACGAGCCGCAGTCAAAGGAGGGCTTTGTCCCGGCGCCTCCCGGCCCTCCGGCGCGTCGCCTCTTCATCCTCTGGCTCTGCGGTTCCCCTGTGTCTCCCATTCACGCTCCACTCGTCCGTGCGACAGATACCTGTGGCCCAGCCAGGCCCGGGGGACTCAGCCGCGAGCCCTGAACCGTTTTCCATTTATTGGCCCAAGAATGCGGGCGCTTTTTGTCCGAGCAAGTCCGAAAGCCGCTCGGAACTGCCCGGGCACGGTGTCGCTGTGATCGCTGTTCTGGTCGGCGACGAGGGTCGCCTTGGTGTCGTCCTGGGGTAGGGAACCAGACCGTGCTGCCTCCTAGGCTGTAACGTCGTGTTTTCCCCTAAACGTGCGTAACTTTCTAAGCCCCAATTCCAGGTAAATTTTTTTTGGGGGGGGGGGCAGGGAATGAGTTGTTTTCCTTTAAACTCTATCCCCAGAGGAAGATCTCGAGCTAGAGATTCTCGCTGAGGACAGATCACCCCTCGTCCTACAGGACAGAGGTGCCGCCACCTTCGAAGTGACGGGGCAAGGCGGGCGAGGGCCACCGTCACTGCCGCGGCGGGCGGCACCGCCGAGCCCAGGCAGGTCCTTGGGACTCGGAGTCCCCTATCTGCGGAAAGGCGCCGCGTGCCCACGTCCGGCCAGCCTCGCAGCTCCCCTCCGAGGAGCAGACATTGGGGTGGCATTAAGTCACCGGGCGCCCGGGGCTCGAGCCAGCGGCCTGCCCGGGGGCCGCCACCGCCCTCCGCTCTTCCCCGTCGGACGTGCCAGGGGCTGGTAAACCGACACCGCCCAGCTGGATTCAGTTCTGACCGAGAAAGCCGTTAATAATAGCCCTGACCTTTTCCAGGGGCGAGGACAGGGACTGGAGGAGATGGGGACACAGGTGGCTAATCCTCTCTCCGTGGCCCTATTCTGAACGTATGCTTGGAAAACGGCCCCACCGGGCGCCGACCCCCCCGGTGCGGCAAATGGCCACGCGCGCCTTCGGCCAGCGGACGCTTTCTGCCTGGGCGCTTGGCGTCCGCGAACCGAGCCGCTGACGCCAGGCCAGCGGGACGTGGGCACCACAGCGAGATGGGTGCTCCCTACCGCGGGGCACCTCTCGGGGACACTGGTTCCCTTGGGTTTTCTCTCCTATTGCGCCTTTAGGCCTTCCTCGATGGCGGCCAGAGTGTTTCTCCCCCACAATCCAGTCTGCGAGCGCCACAGTCTTCCTCGGACGCCTTCGGGCCTCTGTCGCTGCAGGGTGGGGAGCGGGCCGCGGGGAGGGGGTTCGGTCCACCTTCCAGCTTCTCACGCTCCGTCCACGCGCGCGTCCCCCGGCCCCGGCTGCGCAGACGGCCTGCTTTTCTGAAACGTTCTCCTTAACCGCGTCCCTCCCCCCTTGGTCTGCGGGCGCCCCACCAGTAACCCCTCCGGCTGCTCCCTGCTCCTTCCGGTCCCGGCCCAGGCCCGGTTCCCCTCCTGCGGCTCTCCCCTCCCCCCCGGCCCGTCAGGTCAGCCGCCTCCTTGGGTGTGCCCTGGTCGGGGTATCCCAGGTGCGTGTGTGTCTTCCCGATTTGTTTCTATTTTCCTTGAGACCGTGCTCTTGTTTTTAATCTTCGGGGAAAACCGGGAGGACCTTGATGCTTTCAGCCACGCGCGGTGGGAACCGAGGCTCCCCCGACAGCTGTGTGACGTCGGGCGTGCGTCTTGGCCTCTCTGAGCCTTGGTTCCCGAGCTGTCGCGTGGGTTTGGCAGCAGCCGGCTGCCGGGCATGGTGCAGGGAAGACACGAGGCGCCCCAGAGGGAGCCCGGGGCCTGCCACTCGCCCGCGCCCCGCTTTCTCGTTCCCGTCTCTGCCCTGGACCAGCTCCAGTGCATGGGACGCAGCAGACAGGAGAGCTCGTCACGGGCCAGGAGACTGCTCCTGGGGACGCGAGCGGCGCATCGTGACCCTCCTTCCCGCCTTCCGTGTGGACATGGAACCCTCCCCAGGGCAGGGCCTGCACCCACCGTGCGTCCTCCCCAGGCAGGCCCGCACCCCACCAGGCGCAGCTCCCCCTGCCCCAGGCGGGCTCCACTGGGGGACCAGCGCCACGGGCGTCGGGTTCAGGAGAGGTCGGCTGTGCTGGCTGGAAGCTGCTGTCGCCCGGGAGGACAGCAGACTTTCGTGTCACGGACGCTGTGAGACGTGAAGGAGGGGGTCGCGGTGCCCGAAGCCGGCAGGCGGGCTGCGCCCTGCGAGGCCCGCATGGGCGGAGCGCAGAGGAAGGCAGAGAGAGGAGTGCCCAGCAGGTCTGGGTCCGTCTGCACCTCCTGCGGCCCGGGGCGACAGGGAGGCCCGCGGTGCTGGGGCCGGCCTGCGCCTGCGTCCTCCTTCCTGGACAGCAGCCGCCCCGTGCTGGGAGCGGACGGGCTGGCATCGCTGAGCCTGTGGCCTGCCTGCAACCTGCCCGCGGGCCTCTGTCCAGGGACATGCAGGAGCGGCCGCCCGGCCGCCTCGGCGTGTGTCGGGGCTCGGCCCGGCGTCCGGGAAGGTTCCGCAGTCTGGCTGCGGGAGGCCGGTGACTCCGTCTGCCCCGGCTCAGCTCACGTTTCCTGAGGACCTACTGTGCGCCGGGTGCGGAATTAGGAAACGCGCGCGGCTGTGAGAACGTGCGGTCCCAGCCTTCCAGAAGCGCGGGTCTGCTGGCGGAAAACGCAGAAAGGCCCCGAAACGAGGGCGCCCGAAGCCCCGGGCGGGACTCCGCTCTGCGGCGCGGTGGCCGAGTGGCCCTGTGCCTCGGCTTCTCCGTCGCCTGCGTGGCGAGTCTGACAGGGTGAGACACAGCGCGGGTTACGGGATGTGCCCGACAGACACTGCGATGCTCGGCGAGGGGCCGCTGTCCTGTATCCTCCTCGGTAGACACGACGTCCACGTCGCGAGGGAGGATGAGAACCAGACCCGGGCCCGCCCGTGGGGCGTTCTGCCCGTGCTCGCCTGTAAGAGTCCCGCCCGTCGGGCTAGCGCTCTGGGAGGGGCTCCTGGGGTGTCCCTTCCCCTGGGCGGCCGCCCAGAAGGCCGCACTGGCGCCCGGCTGCTGTTTCTGTCCACTGAGAGACGGGCATCGAAAGAGGAGCAGGCCCTCCGTTCGGGCTTGCACTTCCTGCCTGCCTTCCTGCAGCGACCACTCAGGAAAGCACCGATTCTGGGTCTTTTTAACGACGTGGCTTGGAAGGCGCATCGTACTGGGAGCTGCGGTGGGGTGGTTGGCTCCCGTCGTTGCCCATTATCTTTAAACATCCCGCACGAGGGCAGCGCAGAACACGTGACCGTGTAGGGTCCGACCTCCTCGTGTCCCGAGGGCGCTGCGTGGGGCAACTTCGCCTCGCACGGCGGGATCCGCGAGGAGAGGACGTCGACGGCTGTGCGAGGAGAAGCGCTGCGGTCGAGTGCGGAGGGGTGTCGGCTCACGGCTTCACTCGCTGGGAGGCCAGCAGACAGCTCGCAGCCGGCCTGGTCCAGGTGGAAAACGCTTTTGCGGGCTGGACCTTCGCTTCGTGTCCGGGTAGGAGTGCGTAAGAACTCGGCGTCTGCACGTGTGTTCGGGACTTTGCGGGGACCGTAAACTGCCTTTTCCTTCCGTTCTTTCCCTGAAGGCCTCTGCGCCCCGGAGGTGGGGGTGGGGGGCACGCTGACAGGTCTCCGACGCCAGCAGGGAGTCCTGCAGTCAGCTCGGGTGACCCTAGCTGTGCCTGGTTCGACCTTTGGCTAGAATGGCCCCCGCGGCTCAGGAGAAGGGTTCACTTGCTGCGTTACCAGTTTTCATAAAAGGATTTCACTCAGGAACAGGCAGACGGCAGAGGCGCTCAGGGCACGGCCTGGGGAAGGCCTGGGGAAGGCCCGGGGCTCCCGTGCCCTCCCGGCTCCCCGCCCCCGGCTCCGGGGTGTCCCTGGCCACGTCCCTCAGGGTTTTAGGGACCAGACCCCTGGCCAGTGTGATGAGCCCAGTCCCGGCCCCTCTCTCCTCCCGAATGGGGGAGGGTGGGCCAAAGCCCCTCGGGTCCCTCGGTGGTCGCCTGGCCGAGAGCGCGCGTCCCGTGGTCCCGTGCGGCTTCGCGCGGCCACCCCGCGGGCACGACCTGGGGCGTGGCGGAGCGGAGCTGGTTGTGAATAGCAGAAGAGGCTCCTTTCACTTCTGCAAATTGTCTGGCGCCGGTTCAGGAACAACAAAGACCAAACCTCAGACCAGACGGTGCTCCCGTGACTCCTCCTCCTCCCGAGACTTCCCCGGGGCTGGGGACCTGCGTGCCAGGAGCCGAGGAGGAAGAGCAAAATTCGTGTGTATCTGGTCGCAGCCTCCCCAGTCCCGTGTCCGCCTCTTCGCAGGGACCAGATCTGCTCTCCCTGGTCTCTCGCCCTCCGGGGTGCAGGCCCGAAGCGCACCCCGCCCTGCCTCGCAGCCCAGCTGGCTGTCAGCAGACGCTGACGTGGACCGTGCGGGGAGGCCGGTCGGGCTGCCCCGAGGACACACAGCGGGAACGGCATCCCTCTGAGGTGCCAGAGCGGTCCGGGAAGGCGGACCCGCGGGCCTCTTCAGTGTCTCAGAGACGCCGGACCTACTCGGCGCTGCGCCCCCCGCGGGCGCGGCGAGGGAGGCCAGGGGAGGCCACCGCTGGGGCCTCTCTGCGCCGACGGTCCCCTGTGCCCGCACTCCGCGGGCCACTGTGCGGCCCCTCCCTGGCGTGGCTCATGGGAGGGAGTCCCCCAGAATGGCTTCTGAGCCAGACGTAAACGGGTTTCACTGTTTCCGTCCAAACCCACGCAGCTCGGTCCGTCTGCTCAGGACAGCGAGGGAGGTGCACACGTGACCCCGGGATCAGATGAGCCACTCGGAGATTTGGGACAGAAGTCAGTGCCCCATTTTAGGTTGGGTTATTCTAGGAAGGAAAGTGGCTATTAATAACACGATCTACCGCCGTGTTGTGTGACCCACATTCGTGCAGTAGATACGTCCCCAGGAGTCCGCGGGGACGGAGATTTCCGTTAAAACCCGCGCTCCCTTCCGCACAGCACCCCCGCCGCGGTGCCTCCTCGCAGGGAGTGTGGCGCCGAGGTCGCAGTGAACGGCCGTCGCTTCATCTTCCGTCACGCCCAGAAAAGCATGGGGTCTGTCAGCGCCCCGGGGGCTCGATTCTCCCGCTCGGGACCCCGCAGAGACGCGTGACGAGGGGCTGCTGGTTGACCCGCTCGGATTCACGCAGAGGCCGCACGCGAGCGGGGGTCTCACGGCTGTCCCCGACGGCCTGGCACAGGGCCGGAGCGCCACACGGAGCGCCTGCCGCAGCTCGGCGAAACTCGGACAACTCCGCAGGCGGGGCCGGCGCTGGCGCGGAGGGGTGGCCGCTCTGGGATCGGCCCTTCGCCCTCCCCGACCGGGAGACTGCACCTCGGGTCCTCGCTGGAGCTGAGCAAAGTCCACGTGGAATCAGCTGCCCCGAGCGAGCGCGCCGTCTCCGCAGACGCGGCGCACACGGGCAGGAACGAACAGGGTGTCCTCCAGCCGGAGGCTTTGGGTCCTTCGAAGCGTTTTCACTTCTGCTCCACGGGCTCCGGGGAACAGCCCAGGCTGAAACGCGCCAGCACGGGGGCTGGCCGGCCTTGGTTCTCGAAAACCGCAGCCTCCTGGTGCGTGGTGTGGGGTGAACCCGGCTGCGTGTGGCAGAGCTGCCATCAAGCACATCGGAGCAGAAAGCCGCTTGGGAAGCGCCCCTCGGAGGCCTTTGGTGAGGACGGGCGCCGCGTTCACCCTGCGGCCTCCGATTCACCTTCGGCATTTACTTCCACCGACGTCGAAATTGGTTTGTGTTCCGGAAAGCTCCACGGCAGACAGGGGCGGCCCGGGGCTGGCCTGGGTGGCCGAGAGGGGGAGCAGGCGGGAAAAGACAGGGGGCACGGGGCGGCTGCCCTCGCGGGCGGGCCCGGGCGCGGGCGACCAGAAACGCCAGGGAAGAAAGTGACCGAACGCAGCTCCACCGATGGAATCGAGACGTCTTTGCTCCTTTCTTCCTTGGAAGAGATCTGTCCGCGGGAGCTGCCTCCCGCTGGCTTTCTGAGGCCGCTGGCAGCGGCGGGAGCGGTGGCCTTTGTGTTCTGCCAGGTCCCCTCCCGTCCTTGAGCGAGCGCAAAGCGCATCTGCAGGAGCACCCTGGGGTCCCGCCTCCGCCGGCGGCCCCCGGCCACCGCGGAGCCTCCAGGAGGCCGCTCCCTGATGACAGTGAACTTTGCGTCTCAGCCCGTGTCAATTCCTAAACGGTCCATTAAGACAGAAACACAGAGTCGTGAACAGGGCGGGTCCGGGTGGCCCGCACAGGTGACCGTCGCCCAGAGCTTCAGTTAAGCGACCCTCGTGTCGCCGTGAGCTGAGTCGGGGGATGGGAGGGAGCGGTGTCCAGGCTGCACCTAGACCTTCCCTGAGCCCCGGGTCTGCACTCCAGTGAGCGTGCCCTAACCCCGGAAGGCCAGTGTCCGAGGCCTCGGTCCGTGGCGCTGGCTCCCGGTGGGCCATCGTCCCCTGCGATGTCCACTGTTGCCAAGTGTTGCTTCCCCGGTTTAGGGCGAGGACTTGCCTGAGGCCACGCGGCCTGCAGGGGCAGGGGCCCGCGGGCGTGTGTGCCTGCCCCGTCGGGCCCTCATTTTCTGTCCGCCCCCTTCTCCAGTGACCCCCGCCCAGCCCGGCCCTGGTCCCCAGGGGCCTGCTGGCTAATGCCAGTGGCCGCCCGTGAGGTACGTAGATTATTGACGACACGGTGATCTTTAATTACTAATTCGGCACTTCCGTCCTCTTCACGTCTGGCCTCGGGATGGCCGTGGGACCGCTCGCACCCAGCCCTGTGGCGGCAGCATCCCCCCGCAGCCCTGGGAAGGCGGGGCCCCGCTCACGGCGTCCCCCAGGTCGGCTCTGGGTTCGTCCCCACGCCACGTTGCTCCTTCCAGCCCTGGTCCCCGACCCCTGACCTCTCCGCCTCGGCCGGCTCGTGCCTGTGGCCTCCGTCCTCAGTTCCAGCGGTGACTGCACGGGGCAGGCCTTCGCGTCTCGCCACTGCTGTTTCCGCAGGCGTCGGTCCGTCTGTCCCGCTCCGGTCCCTCTGTCCCTCCATCTGCCCGTGCCCTTCGGGACCCCGTGTGATGTATCCCAGCCTCCCTCGGGGCGTGTCGGCTCCCAGGCCTCCTCTGGGCACGTGTCGCTTCTCGCTTCGTCCCGTCGCGAGCGGAGAGTGCTGAGGCTGTCGGGTGGGGAGCGGGAGAGGCAGGCAGGCCACGTGCTCTGGAGCGACCCGTGAGCTCCCTCGTCGAGCACGCACCGGCGAGGTCAGATTGGGAGCTGCAGCACCCGTTTTCAGATTCGAGGGTCGGCACTCGGCGCGCGTGTGACCGTGGGCGACGTGCTTAACTCCCTCGGCCCGCTCCTCTGCGGACGCCAGGCCGACCGTCTCTGCTCCACGTCGCTTTGTGCGGAGCTGAGACGCGCCTTCCCCGAGCGCCCGCCGCGTGCCGGGCTCCGTGACAGAGCGGGCAGTGCCCGCCGGCCCCCCCACCCCCCGCTCTCCACGGCGGCACCACGGTCAGCCCCGGTCAGAGAGCAGGAAACAGAACACCGAAGCCGGGGCCGCGCCAGCTGTCCCCAGCAAGCGTCCCGTCGCCCCGCCAGCGAGGGGCCGTCGCCTCTGGCAGAGCCGAGGTTTTGTTGTCGTGGGCCCTAAGCCCCCTGCTCGTTAAGTGGGCGTCACGTGGGGCTGTGAGGGGGACAAATAGGACGGCGACTGCGTGACCCGCAGCATGGAGTCGGCCTCAGCTGTTCCGTGCCACGCGGTTAAATGGTGACAGAGCCCGAAACTGCGGGAAAAGGGAGTCAGCACCATTAGACCGTATCGGGTGCCAGATAAGACACCGACTCGGATGAGCGCAGCGAGAAGGGCACGCAGGGGTGTCGCGCAGCTCCCGGCGGGACGGCAGCCAGGTCGCGGCGGCCCACCACCCGGCCCGGCCCGGCCCCCAGCCCTGTCCCAGCCCTGGCCCTCTCCTGCACCCCCAAGTACGCCGGGGCCCGCCCCTCTGCACGTGTCAGCCCGGCTCTCCGAGAGACGGCACCAGTGGGTCGTGCGGTTCTGTGCGCGTGCGCACACACACGGGGGCACGTGGGTTTACGTGGGGAACGGGCGCTCCTGACTGCGGAGGTGCCGGTCCCACATGTGCAGGGCGAGCAGGCGGCCGGGGAGCCGGGGGGAGCCGCAGGTAGCGTGTGCGGACGGAGCTCCCTCTGCCTCGGGGACCCCAGGCTCTCCTCTTAGGCCGCTCAGCTGGTTGGACGAGGCCACCCACAAGGCGGAGGGTGGCCGCGTCCCTCAGAGCCGACGGACATAGCTGGTCCCCTCGTCTGGACATGCCATCGCAGCAGTGTCCAGAGCCGGGTGTGACCGAGTGTCTGGGTGACCTGTGCCAGCCGGGCCGACTCGGAGGCACACGTCAGTCTCTCCACCGTGTGCCTCTTCCTGCCATTTTCTGCCATTTTCTGCCATTTTCTGCCGTTCTCTCTGGTGTCCTCTGTGTCTGCGAGGACAGGCTTTCTCTGGCTCTCAGGCCAGTTGAGGTCAGAGGGCGGGGATCTGCAGGTGTGCAGGTCCATGTGTCGTCAGCGGCCACGCCGTGATCCTGTCCACCACGGCTTCAGCCGCTGCGTTGCCCTCCTGGTGGCTCCGGGGGACCGGGGCTGGCGTCACTGTTGAGCGCTGCTCTGTTCCTGCCTCTCCTAGAATTTCAGGGAAGGGGCTTCCCGACCGGCCTGGTTAGGGCTCCACGTCCACCTGTGACCTGGCCGGCGGAGGCCCGGGCAGAAGGGTCATGCTCTGCAGTCATGGCTGAGTGTGGCCCACCCCCCGATGGGTAGGTGAGCCGAGCGGGCGCCCTGAAAGGTGTCTCCCACACGGGCAGGCGGACGCGCAGCGGCACCGTAGTGCCTGAGTCGCCCCTAGAGTGTCGGTGGATAAACGTGGACAAACGCAGAACACGCAGTTCCTCACCGGGGCTCCCGCTTACCTGAGCTCTCCTCCTCTCCCTACAAAGAGTTTCAGACGCGGAGAGTCACCGAGACGCGCGTTGGGCTGGGACCCTCGCCGTGGCTAACGTTCCTTCTTGGCTTTGGCTGTTTCCTCCCCAGAGGATGATGTGGACCTGGAAGCTCTGATGAACGACATGAACTCGTCCATGGAGAGCCTGTTCCCGCCCGGGAGCATGCAGTCGGACACGGTGCCCCTGCGTCAGAACGGCCAGCACGCCCACAGCCAGCCGCCACCCTCAGCTGTGAGGCCCCTCCAGGCGCAAGCGTCCGCGCGGCAGAAGGTGCAGCGCTCCCAGCCCATGCACATCCTGGCTGCCAGGTGGGTCCTGGGACCTCGTGGGGGGGCCGGCGCTGTCGCAGGGACATGGCGCTGCCCTCGCCCGTCGAAGGGCGGTGGGGCTGGTGGCGCTGGCCGTGTGAGACCCACGGGCGGATGCGGTCCTTCTCTCCGGCTGGCGTGGCGGCACGGGGCTGGACCTGGGACGCGCCTCCGTCGAGACGACCTCTGCCGAGCGCCTGCTCCGCGCCAGGCACCGTGTCGGGCGGCGGGATGTGCAGGACGAGCACCAGAGGCTGGGGCTCTGGAGAGGCGGTCCGTCGAGGACCCCAGGGCCTCGCTGCCCAGGGCGGGGTCCAGGGACCAGGAGCAGGGCTGTCCCCTGGCGCTTGCCAGACGTCTGGCCGCGTTCCCCACGGAGTAAGTGGAGGAGGCACAGCCCCTGTGGACGTGCCGGGGCCTGAGGGAGGGACCCTGGGAGCGGAGAGGGCTCCTCGCAGGCAGCAGATCTCGGAACTGGGTGTCGAAGGGTGAGTGGGAGCTGAGGGGGCAGGCTTCGCGAGCAGAGGAGACGGTGTGTGTCGTCTGAAGCGGCAGGATTCCCTTTGCGCGGGAGGATGACATTCCGCTGCGCGTACGTCCCGAATTTTCTTTACCCGTTTGCCCGGGGATGGGCAGCACAGGTCGCACGCTGCGTAAGCAAGCCCACGACGAAGAACGAACAGCACGTGATTCCTCTCACACGAGCTTCTGGAAGCAGAGAGAAACGGCGTCGCCAGAGGCCGGGGGTGGGAGAGGGGAAGGGAGGGATTAGCCCGCTGCCGGGGCGGCAGGGTGGCCTCGCCTCCCGTCCGGGCGCCTCTTCCTCCGGGCTCCGCACAGTGTGGTCGGGCGACGTGAGCCCGAGGGTGTGCTCCTCCAGCCCCGACGCCGTTGAAACCGAGCGTCTGTTCATTAACGTTCACACTTGCACGGGGCTGGGGGCAGGGGCATGCTCCTGCTTCCGGAAACTTCCACGCGACTCCTCCGGCCTGACATCCCGGGTCTTCTCTATCGGTTAACGCCCTGGCCGGGGCCGCCTGCTGTCTGGAGAGGCCACGTTCTGTCTGCAGCTGCGGGCGGCGACTCCAGCAGCCCGTCCCCGGCTGCCTCGTGGCTTCCGGCCTTTTGTCCCACCCGTCCCCCTGGTGTCCCCCTTCGCTCCCAGGAGCATCCATCCCCCCACCCCCTGTGTTCTTAACCCCGATGAGTGCAGTCTAGAGGGGGACGCTCGTTTTCCCTGGGAGCCGCGCTGAGTCTGCGTCCTCCCGGTCACCCGAAGCGGGGCCGGCCTAGAGGGGGCCGCGCCACCAGGCCTGGCTCCTTGCCATCTGGTTCGGACAACCCGTGAGCCTAGAATGGTGGCTGGACCTGGCCCCGTGCACTGGAACTGCACCCAGTCCCCAGGCAGCAGGCAGAGACCCCGGTGCAGGGCCCAGCCTCTCCCTGCGGACCTCCCTCGCAGAAGTGGCCGTGATCCTGACCGTCGGTTGCTTTCAGGAACTAGGGCAGCCAGTACAGGACCCCCAAGACCTATTTCGTGTGAGGGTCAGCCGAGCGCTCCCTGTGCGTGCCCAGCGCCTCCCGCGAGCCAGGCTCTGCTGGGTCCTCAGGCATAACGGTCGCTGCGGCTCGACCAGGGAGGTCCCAGGTGGGGAGACGCAGCGCCAGGGGTCGTTAACCACGTATTCGAGTGAAATTCACGTAACAAAGTTAGTCGCTTTAAAGTATACGGTTCGGGGGCATTTCGGACACTCCCGGTATCATGCAGCGTTCCAGAACGTTCCCATCGCCCTAGCGGAGGCAGACCCCTGCAGTCAGGCAGTGTCTCCCTGTTCCGCACGCCCCGTTGGCAACCACCGGCCCACGCGCCGTCCCTGTGGACTCTCCTCTTCCAGGGTTTCACGTAAACGGGCTCACAGGTGACCCTAGACCACGCCACGCCGCTGAGCACGAGGTCTTTTGGTTTTTGACACAGATTTTATTTTTAAGAGCAATTTTACATCCAAAGGAAAATACAGAGATTTCCTCTACCCGCCCCCCCCAGCACCCCCCTCCGTTCAGGCGTCCTCGTCCCTCAGAGCCCGTAGCGCACGTGCCGGTTCGGCCCGTAGGTTTGCCCGTCACCAGCCCATCGCGACGTCACGCTCTCAGGTCCGTCGGACTTCTCGAAAAGTGCCCACCACGGCCCACCGAAGGGAGAAGCCGTTGTGGACCGCGGGCCCTCGGACGTCAGAGCGAAGTAAGACACGAGTCCTTCGCACGTGTCACCGGCTAGAGGTCGCGGGCCAGCTGGGCTTGACAGCAAGCGTGGCTCCGTCGCCTCCTCTCTTGTTCTGTGCAGGGGACACGTGTCAGAGGGACGCTCTGCCAAGGCGCAGGCTGTCGGGGGCAGAGCGGGGTTTGCGAGCAGCCAGAGTGGAGTTCCTGGCACGCCGTCAGGGGATGAGAGCAGGGCTCCCTGCGCTCGCGGCGCCGGAGAGCGGGGCACCGCTTCCCGGGCCGCGTCGGGTGGCCGGCCGGGCCCCCTTCGGAACCGGGGCAGCGGAAAGCGTGCGCGGTGTCCGCGTCTCCTGAAATAAACCTCAAGGCAGCGAAGGGGTCGTGACTTCGGTCAGGTCGTGAAATCGGCAGAACAATTTCTCGAAGACGCGGCCTCCACGAGGGGCTGTGGGGGGCGGGGGGTGTGAGTGGGGAGCGGCCGTGCCGGGCGTTCCTGCTGCATCGGGGGCGACCCCCTCCGAGGGACAGAGGCCTCCGCTCCCGGGAAAGCCCCGGACACGCGGGCAGGAAGCCGCCTGCCGGAGCCCCGGGCAGAGGAAGCGCAGGGCACTTAGCATTGTTTCTGCTTTGGCTTTGAACCTGTTTTTTTTTTTTTTTGGCTGTTTTTCATAATTGCACCGGATTCGTCCTGTGTGTGTGTGCACTGGGCGAATCTGGGCGGGGAGGGGGGGCGGTGGCCCTGGGGAGATGCTGAAGACGGGGCCGTCCCTGGGGAGCCGTCAGCGCGCGCTCGGGGGTGGACGGGGCATGAGCGTTCACTTCCAATTAACGCAGCGTCAGCGACCTCTGTGCGGGGGAGTGTTCGGTCCCAGCTGGGAGGAGGGCGCAGGAAGCCCGCCCTGGGGTTCCGTTCGGTTACAGAAATGCTCACTTCGGTCGACCGGACATGGTCGCTCCCCGACAGTGCTCCCCGCCCCCAGGCGCCCCCAGGCGCCGCTCGCCAGGTGCTCGCCCAAGCGGACCGCGCCGGGCGACCTGCGTGCGCCCGCAGCGGGCGCCCTCGAGGGAGGGGACCTGTGCCCTTCGCGGCTGAGATGGCAGCTTTTTTATGTTTTTAACGTCTAACTGTGGTGAAACACACAGAACGTGAAACTTGCCATCTCAGCCGCTTGTGGGGGGCAGGGGTTGTGGTACCGACCGTGACTGCGCACGGGTCCTCGGTGTCACGCACCCCCGCACGGTTGCACAGCCGAGCTCCAGGCCTCGGTCACTTGCACACGTGATGCTGCGTCCCCCCGCCCCGTGCCCTCCGACAGGACGCCCCTCCGTGACTCTGACTGCCGTGGGCACCTCCAGACTCCCGCAAGCAGTCCCGCCGCCGTCACCCGGTCCCTCTTGCTTTCGGGGTGCACCGGGAGCGGGACTGCCGGGTCACAAGGGCGATGGCAGCGTCTAACCAGCCTCTCTCCCCCACCCCCCCAGGCGCCTGCAGGAGGAAGGCAAGCAGTTCCGGACCTCGTCTCTGCCGGCCATCCCCAACCCCTTCCCCGAGCTGACTGGCACGCGGAGCCCCCCCGGGCTCGAGCCGAGCTCCTTGCCTCCCCCTCCTCCGCCTCCCCCTCCTCCTCCTCCCCCTCCTCCTCCCCCTCCTCCCCCTCCTCCCCCACCTCCTCCTCCACCTCCACCGAGCCAGGTCACCGTTGGGAAGCAGGTGAGCGCAACCCTCTGTCCCTCACCCTCCACCCCTGTGGGAGTGCCTGGCCGCTTGGCTGTGGGGTCAGGACCGCGCTGGCCCGTTGCTTTGGGAAGAGGGAGGGGAAACTGGAATCTTCTCTCGGTTCTCCTCCTCTCACAGCTCTGCTTGTTGCCTTGTGAAGTTCTTTTACCGGCCGAAACTTCACTTATGTCGGGGGCATGTCTGTCAGTTTTAGGGGTCTCGTGAGAATGGTGGAAAATAACAGGGTTTGCCGCTTAAAGCTGGGTTTTCGTTTTCTGAAAAAAAAAGAAAATGTCATCGTCACGTCACCTTCGTCACCCAAAAATTCAGGCTCTGGCTTTGACCGTGGTCTGCGCCAGGTGGAAGAGTTTCCACCTGACCCTGACGACGGCAGCCACCGTCGCAAACCAGCAGCGTGTACGTGAAAAGAGGACTGTGCGGCGCTTGTCGTAGGGCCTTGCCCCCCGGGAGGACACCGAGGCCCAGAGAGTCCGTGACCGACTGGCCAGAGCCAGCGGCAGCTCCTCCGTCCCGTCGGCAGGCCCTGGGCAGGTCACCGGCTCGGCGGGCCCCCAGGGGTATTCGGGGCGTATGTCGGGGCGGCGTGTGTATAGCAACGCCAGCCAGGACGACACGCCGCGGCGTCTGACGTCCGCTGAGGGCTGGCCGTGTGCCGGGCACCGTTTGGAGCGGTTCATCCGTTGACGTTTTGTACGTTCGTTTGTTCCTCTAAACCCCCTGCGGGCTGGTTACGTCTGTCCCGTAGGCTGGGACCGAGGCCCGGCTACGAGTCGGTGGCCCCGGGACAGGAGCCGGTGTGAGTGGTGGGTCCAGGCGGGAGGTGTAGGCGGCAGCCCTGGAGGTCACCGAGCGCGGGTGACCCGACCGCGGGGTCGGAGCCGCTGGCGTTCTCTGGTAGCCTGAGCGCTGCCTGGGCTCGCGACGGCCCAGCGAGTGCGCTCCAGCAGTTCCTTGGCCGTTTCCACTAGAATCTGCTAGAATCACGCTCGCTGCCCGAATGGCTCTTCTTACCTTTGCCGCCGCCTTAAGGGGGAGGTGCCACCGGTCCCTTGCACACCCTCAGTCCGCAGTCCGCGCCCAGGAAGGCGTTCCTGGTGACGCCCGCCTGTTGCCAGGCCTGTCCCTTCCCCAACTCGCGCCCCCGGGTCAGGCCGCCCCGTCCCACCCTCCACACCTGGTGGGCGAGGGGAGCGCCCCGTCTGCAGCCAGAGCTGCCCGGGCCTCGCGCTCCGTCACGTGCCCGGACGACCTCTGGGACGTCTGCCTGCCTCTCGGGCGACGGGCCAGACAGGCCGTCCGTGGATTGGTCGCCGGGGCTGTTGACACAGTTCCTCGTCCTAAAAGGAGGTCGTGAAAACGCCATCCGGCCCTCGCGGCGGTTGGCAAGAAGACGGCCCCCACCCCCGTGGGCGGTCCAGCTCTGTGAGCGGAATCAGGAAACCCAGGAATTCGCTGCTGTTTGTCTTGGGAGGGGCGTCGGCTCCCCCCCCCCCCGACGTCGTGCCGCTGTCTGCGTTCCTGTCGCCCGGACCCTGCGGCCCGTGGGGACCGGCGGGCGCAGGAGCTTGTTGAAAGTGGGGTTTCTCGCTGCTTCTGATCGGCTCAGAGGGATGGAGCCTGCCATGCGCGCCCTCGGCCCCGACTTCCCGTCTTGTGGAAAGCGCGTTGCGCCAGCGCCGCCGGCCCTGATCCCCAGGCGGCCCGGAGCTCCCGCCAGCCAGGCCGGCGTGGGCCTGTGGCCTGTGACAGGCGAGGCCTCGGCTCTGCCTCTGCCTGAGGGACAGAGATCGGACGTTCAGTCTCCTTTCCTGTGGACTCAGGAAGCAGCCGGTCGCGTCCGGTCGCGTCCGGTCCTGGGTCCCCACGTCCTGTGGAAGCGTATAAAGGGCACTGGGCGAGCGGGGCCCGCCACGCTCCTCTGCCTCGCTCTCGGGAAGAGCGTGGTCCCCGCAGAGGCGGGAGAAAGTGTCCTACCATGTCGGGGGAACGGAGAATGGGACACCGGCCGGTCGCCTCCCCCGTCCACCAGTCAAGGGCAGGAAGAGGTGGAAGAGGCTTAAACATCAGCAGGACAGGACGAGCGTCTCGCCGGGGCCGCGGGGACAGCTTCTGAACGTCCCTCTGGGACCAGCGGCCTCGAGGGGGGCCCGGGCCTTCTCCTTCATCCTCACCCTCAGGGGGCCGCGAGGCCTTCAGAGGAGGGCTCCGAGCCGCGGACAGCTGAGGATCAGGGGAGGAGTGCGCGGGCCGCGCCCTCCAGCTCCGCCCCCACCCAGCTGCCCCGGGATTCGGGGTCCCTCCCAGGGCAGGTCAAGGACCTCGGGCCTCACGTGCTCTCAGGCTGCATTTGGCTGCGAGAAACTGAAGGCCGATCGGCGAGAGACGGGAAAACGGGCCGTGGCAGCCTCGTCCCGTGACACAGACGCGTCCTGTCTCCACACGGCTGTCGAGGCCTGATGGTGTGCACCGCGGAGCACCCGTCCCCACGCCATCCGGGGGCCGGGCACCCGGACGTGTTAAGTTGTGGGGAGAGAAGCTGAGGCCGGGCGCGGAGCGCACGGAGCCGGGCTGTGGCGCCGATGGCACGGACAGTCACGTGTGGAGGAGACAGAAGCCACGGGCCAGCAGGAGAGCCGGCTGACGAGGCCGGGGTTCGGACACGCTGAGGGAGAGGCCGGTGAGGAAAAGGACAGCGACGCGAAGAGAAACGTCGTGTTTCTGCGGCTCAGGCGGCTGGAGAGGCTCGGCGCGCGGGGCCCGCGAGGCCTGCGGGGTTCCCTCCTGCAGCCAGGGACGGCTCTCGTGGGGCTCGTCGGGACTCGTGGCAGCGAGGTTTCCACTCGCTCTGCAAACACGATCGGCCGCACGTTTTAACCCCGTTATTAGTCTCGTCCTCGTTCCAATCAGCCCTCTCCCTTAATTAATTTTAAAAATCAACCTTCCGGATGCGAGGCGCCTGCTTCGCACGTGCGTTTGCTCTGGCGCGGGCCGGCTCCCCCGGGCCCTGCCTCCCGTCGGGCGAGAAGATGTCCCTCCACGGCCAAGTGCAGCTTACCCCGAGCGCGCGCCAGCGTGGAGGCGATGCCAGGCCTGCTTCCCCGGCTGGGGTCGCGGCCCCCGGGGGCCTGCACTGGAGCCCCCGCGGCGGCTCGCTGTCGGTGTCCACCCTGAGCCCTCCGCCCGCACCTGCACCCACTCGAGCCCTCCCTCCTGGTGCCTCCACAGCGTGCCCGCCGCCCATCCCCGGACGCTCGGGTCCCAGGGTGGCGTTGGGACGGGAGCCCCGAGAGCAGAGCCTGGGCTCCCAGCAGGACGGACGACACTCACCTAAGGCCTCGCTGGCTCCAGGGTCCGCCAGAGAGAGACCGACGACTCAGCGCCCCCGACCGGAGGCCCTGTCTCTCCCGTGCGCTGCCTCGTCCTCACGAGCCACTTCCCCACCACCCGCAGGGCCACGGTGGGGGGGAACCGAGCCCGCCTGCCATGCCACCGGCTTGCGCTGTGGCCCCCGCTGGGGCCCCTCTGGCCCCCATTACCCTGCCGTCCTGCCGCGCCCTCCACGTGCCCCATGTCTCGGTGCTGCCCGCTGCACCCCGGGACACTCATCCCCGTGCACGTGGCCCAGAGGACAGCGTCGGGGGCTGCGCATGGCTCTGCCCGCCCGGGCCATGGACTCCCAGCCACCCGAGTTGCAGCGTGAGAAGAGACACGAGGCCAGGGGCCTGGGGACCTGGGCCTCCTGCCGCCTCCCCGTGGGTTTTGGAGGGTCTTCAGGGGCCCACGGGAGAGACCCTGTGTGACCGCAGCCACCGGAGCTGGGACGCTTCCGGCACCAAGCCGCGAGCCTCGCCCAGAACCGGGCCGGGAGGGCCTTCGTGGTCTGGGACCAGTGTTGAGATGGCGAATGCCATCCCCTGCGGACCTCCGGGGACCCTGCCGAGGGACCGCGAGGAGCCCTCAGGCCCTGCCCTTTACGCCGTGCGCCGCCCTTTCCGGCGGGTGGAATGTGTCGTCGGTGTGGGGACAGGCGGCCAGGACGCCAGCTCGCCCTCGGGTGCTCCGCCGTGTGCATCTGGGGGGGCCTGCAGACGGGGCGGGTGCGTGGGCCGAGGCAGGCCGAGGAGGGCCGGCGGAGTGCGTGGGCGGCACCCGTGGAGGCGGTGGGGCCCCTGACCAGGAGCCTCAGGTGTGTTGGGCGCCGGCCTCTGCCCCCGCGGTCCACGCGCCCAGCGGATGGCGGGGGGCCCGCTACAGGAGCAGACAGCGGAGGGGCGCATGCGTCCCGGTGACGGCACGATGGCCCGGGTGGCTGCCAGGGACCTGGCCCCGAGCCCCCGGAGTAGCCTGGCACGGCGGACGGGGACCCGCTGGGGGCTGCGCCCACGGCCCTGCGTGCGCCTGCACCGAGCACCCCCAGGCGCAGGGTGTTCCCTCCTCTTCAGTGAGCCAAGGAGCCCTCGATACGGGCTCTTGGGTGGCGCTTGTTTTCTGTGCTTCGAGGTCGTCAAACCCGCTTTCGTCAGAACAGCAGGCCGCGCACGCCCATTCCAGAGCAGTTCCCTCCGAGGGGTCCGCGTGTCGGGTGCGGAACAGGTGGGGGCGCCCGCCGGCCACGCTGAGCCTTGAGCCCGTCCCCCAGCCCTGGCTGGTGACAGCCACCCCAGGGGACATCCGCTGCGGGACTCGCAGTCGGGGCTGGCTTCCAAGAACGATTTCGGAGGTTATTTTTAGAACTTTAACTTTTTTGGAAAGGATTTGCAAGGGCTTAGGATATTTTTAATTCTCACCAAAGCCCTGAAGCGCGTAGACGGTTTCGCAGAGTTTTATCCCGTAGAGTAAGCTGCAGTCTGGGCGACTGACCGGGCCGGCCGTGCGTGTCCTCACGCAGCGGCTTCGGGCCCTGGCCCCTACCCCCGAAGCACTGGCCCCTACACCCAGGAGCAGTTTGGGGCTCCCAGGGACCCCAGCGCCCACAGCCGGACGCGTGGCACCCGGGAGGCCAGGGACCTTCCTGGCAGGGACAGTCCCCCGTGCTGACGGGGAGAGGGGCTGACAGTGCGCGGCCCTGGGTTCGGATCCCGGCTCCGCAGGTCCCGTCCCTTTGGTGCTGGGCTGGCCGCTCTCCTCTCCGGAGGCTTCCGTCCCTCGTCTGGCCGGGGACAGTGGCAGCTCCCCTGGAGGGCACTCAGGTTGGGCCCCGGCCTGGCTGCTGCGGTTCTGAGGTGGCGCGTCCGCCTGTCCAGGCTCGGCTGGCTTCCCGGCCCCATCAGCACCTCCCCACCCCCGTCGAGCTCGCCGGTGGACGCGGTCCTGGGGTGCAGGGCTCGGCGGGTGGCCGGGCAGCGGCCCGTCGGCGGCACGGACTGTACTGCCGTGTCTGTACGCGTCCCCCCGGGTCACCTAGACGCGTTCACATTCTACGTTAAGGCATCTTTTTAAAGGTTTTTTTTTTAAAAACTTTCTTCTGTGGACCAAAAACGTGTTTTCTTTGTTGAAGTTAAATTGTGTTTTTGAGGCACGGGCACGTCAGCTGTGTCTGAACACTTAGTTCGTCTCGTGAAATTATAGCTTCCATTGGGCGAAATGCACACTCTGGCAGAAGATGGGGCGTTTCTTTACAGACGAGGGTGACTGGAAAGCGGATCCCACAGCCCTGTGACAGGATGATAGCCCTGGGGATTTCTTCGGGATTAGGGGTGGCCCAGAGGTGGTGACTCTGCCCACCTGGAGGGCGAGTCGCCCTGGCTGGCCAGCCCCCCCAACTGGGCGCCCCAGGCTGAGCGAGCGTTAACTCCGGCCTGGCCGGGAGCCATGGGAGGGTGGGGGACAGTCCCCGCGGGATGATGCCATCCCCGTGGGCCTGGCTCCCAGCACTGCGCCTCCCCTGCCAGCCTCCTCGGAGCAGAAACAGACCTTTAGCCAGCGTGTGCTCTTGGCCAGAAAGCCTCGAGAGAGGGGCCTGCGGGAGCAGCAGCGCCGAGCCAGGACAGGCCAGTCCCCCCCACCCCTCCCAGGGCACCGGACGCACCAGCTCCGCCGCTGTCACTGAGCCCGGGCTGCGGGACAAAGGCGTCTGCGAGGTTTGGCCGACGCAGACGGGTCGTCGCACGCGGGGAGCACACGTGCACAGGCTCCGCGTTCCCCCTGCCACTCCGGCGCCGGGGACAATGAGCGGGGCGGGGGGGGGCTCACTCCTCTGGCGCTGGGGGCCGAGCGCAGGGTGGCCGCCTCGCTGTCAGCCCCGCCGCGTGGGCTCTCAGGCCCCTCGTGAAGCGGGGACCGCTGGGGGAGGACTCGCATCCGGCCCAGGCAGAGCAGGACCCGATTGGTGTGCCCAGGCGGCTCGACGCGCTGCCTGGAGGGGAGGACTGAGCCGGCGGCCTCCGGGAGCCGCTGCCCGCCCGCTGCCCGGAGACGGCCTGCCCACCGGGCGTCTGCACAGCCAGCCATTGGCGAGGCCGCGCGGGCCGGTGGTGGGGACGGGGTCGAGCTCCCCTCAGGAGGCAGGTGGTTTAAAGCGCCGTCTTGTTCCTCTGGCTGCCTTCTCCGGGCTGCCAAGGTCGCGCTGGCTTAAGCATCCCCCGTGGCCCCCACGGCCGCATCCCCACGGTGCGGGGCTCGGCGGCCGTACGCCTCCGTCCTCCGGATGGCTCCGCGTGTGCCTTTGCCCGAGAGCCGCTCGTTCGGAACGGCTGCGACCAGCCCCTGGCAAAGGCACCTCGCGCGCGATTTTGTGGGGGGACGGGACCCAAGAATTGTGGGACCGCGTCCTCCCGACAAACACCCTTCCTTTTAGTGTCTTAAGTTTCAGTGTCTTCGGGGTAACTTTTCTCAACCTGCTCCTAAGCCCTAAGGACCCTGGGCAGGGGAGAGTGACGCGGAAAGGCCGTAGGGGTCGACCCCCGCACCCTGGGCCCCGGGGAGGGAGAGCCGGGGGAGCCATCAGCACCGCAGGTTGTGACTTCTGTGGGGTTTCTCTCGCTTCCTGGGCGTTGGCACTTGGTCCACCGTGAAGCATCCCACCCCAAAGCCACCAGTAGGTCATCGACAGCCCGAACCCCTAAAGCAGGCTCCTGAGAAGCCTCGCATACCCTCAGGTCGGGCCGGGGGCCGTTGTGCCCTGGGTGTCCTGGGCATCTGGAGAACGTCACGCTGCGCCCCTGCCCGTCCGAGGTGGGGGGGGGGTCGCCTGCGTCTCCGAGCGGCAGCTGTACGCGTTGGGGCTCCGCGGTCTCTGCCCCTTCGGCTGTTTTCCTTGGTTTTGATTTATTTCCTAAAAGCCCGAAGCTGTCCATCCGCGAGTGCCCTCTTGGCGTGTTGCAGGACGTGAGAGTCTTCAGTGAAGATGGGTCGTGCAAAGTGGTGGAGATCCCGACAGACATGACGGCCAGGGACCTGTGCCAGCTGCTGGTGTACAGAAGTCACTGCGTGGACGACAACACCTGGGCGCTGGTGGAGCACCACCCACACCTGGGCCTAGGTAGGAGCCGCCGGGAGCGCTCCGTGCGCGCCAGGGAAAGGCCGCCGCGGCCAAGTGCCAAACGCGTCCCTGCGGCGTCCCCTGCCCACAGAGACACTCGCTGTGCTGTCCGCCATGCGACCGCCCCTTCTCCTTCTCCCCAAACTCCTTCCTGACCCCCGGCCCTCTCCCCGGGACCTCACTCTTGGTTGGCCGAGTGGGAGGTCCCCAGGGCTCAGACGCAGCGAGGAGGTTCTCCCTGGGAGTCGGCCGTGACGAGCCCGTGGGACTCGCGTCGCACCTGGGCTCTGCGGAGGGCGCTGGCGGGATGGCGGCACCCCCCGCAGGGAGCAGCTCGTCCACCCGACGGGAGCACGGGACCCGGGGTGACGGTCTGCAGGGGCGCGGGGCGGCCCGCGGGGCATCGCAGCACTCGCAGAGCAGGCCCCCCCGCTCGCAGTCCCGCGGGGCGTGTGGGCTGGTGCGTGCGCGTGTGCGCGTGAGCGAGCGTGCGCGTGCGGAGACCAAGGGGCCGTTCCGAGTGGCTGTTCACAGAGTTGGTTGAGGTTTCGCGTTTTGCTTTGCCTTTGGCTCAGAAGGTCTGTTTCAGGCAAAGAGTCTGTCAGACTTTTGTTTGAATTCTCCCTGGACGAAGCGCGGCGCTTACGAAGTCCTAGGGACACGTGGTGAAAATCCAGAAGCTTCTCTAAGTCAGCAGCCACGTGTCGCTCCCCCGCCCCCGCCCCCCCAGACTGCGAACTTCTCCCCGAGGCTCGACATGTTTCTCGCGAACCTTCTGGGAAGGGTGACGGCAGGCGCGCTCCACCCGTGGGAGCGGGGTCGCCCTCACAGGCCTGGGCCGGGGAGGAGGGGCTGGCCCTGGGCGCGGGGGCGGGCGCCGGGACGCTGACGCCAGGCTGGGCGCCCCGGGAGTCTGCTCAGGACTCGTTGGCCCCTGCCCTCCGAGGCAGAGAAGTGAGCTTTGCGCTTTCGAGGCGTCCGGCTTTTCAGTGTCTTTCGTGGGGAGCAGGGGGTGCGGCTCGGATGCTGGACTCCGTTTCAGAAAGGAGGGAGCCGCGTCTGGCTCTGCCTCCCGCACGGGGAGCCCCCGGGGACGCGGCCGCCGCGCCGCCGGCGTTACCAGGGCCCCCGTGAGGACATGGAGTCTGGATGGCGGCGTGCCATCCCCCGAACAGAGCCACCCAAGGGCCTTTGAAAAGACAGGCTTTCAGAGTCATGGAGAAAATTAGAGCTGAAAAAAGGGGGCTTTGAACCGATGTTGTCGGGCGGCGCCCTGCCAGCCGTGAAGACGGGTGCCATGGACACTCGGTGGCAGGCCGAGGCCGGACCCAGCGCCCCGACGCCCCGCTGGCCGCTGTGTCCCCACGCGCAGAGGCCGTGGAGGAGGGGATTACAGAGAGGCTTTGTTCACCTGTGGGCGTCTGGGCCTCCCTGGCGTCCCCACGGTGCCCCAGCTCGCTCCTTGCAGGGTCTGCTCCCCTCTGCCCGTGCCCCCGGGGCCAGACGCTGGGACACGTCGCTGTCTGTCCGCCCTGCCGCGCGCAGCTTGCCTGTGCCCTTGCCTGGCGGGCGGGAATCGCTGGCCTTGGAGGACGGGAGCCTGCGCG
This sequence comes from Cynopterus sphinx, assembly GCA_030015415.1. Classification (NCBI taxonomy): domain Eukaryota; kingdom Metazoa; phylum Chordata; class Mammalia; order Chiroptera; family Pteropodidae; genus Cynopterus; species Cynopterus sphinx. The sequence goes on along the minus strand of CM057391.1, from coordinate 954,227 downwards.
GCATCGTGTCCCCGTGTCCCCTCAGAGCTGGGGCTCCCCACTGGGCAGAGAGGCGACCCTCACGAGCCATCGGAGACAAAATGCCTCTTGCTCTGGAACCGGCCTCTCTTAGGTGGCTGTGACCTCGCTTTTTTCTCCCTCCTGGTTTTACCTGATGGAAAAGATTAATTCTATGAACCGGCCCCCGTCAGGTTTCCCGGTGGCCGTCGATTTCCTCCCCTCGAACTGCAGGAGCTTTTTCTCTGACTAAAAAGTCGCAGGATTCACCGATTTGTGTTCCACCTGGAAAATCCATTTCAGGTGGCGCTGAGCCAGCCTCATTCTTGAAAGCGAACGTAAGCGTCGGAGGCTCAGGCCCGGCTGGGTGGTCGGCGCGTCCCACCCCCGTCCCGGGGGGCGCAGGGCCAGCAGGCCCCCCCCACCCCCCACCCCTAGCCAGGTTCACGCGGGCCTGTCCCTAGCGCTGGCCGGCCCTTCCCGGGGGACTTTCTGGCGGTCGCGGGGAGGAAATTCCTGTCCTTGGCAAACGCGGGCTTTAAATATGTTTTCACAAGAATGCTTTCCTTGTAGCATCGACAGCGGGGCCCGGCGAGCCGCCGCGTGCGGGCGCGGCCCGTCTCGGCCCAGCGCCCGGTGACAGTCGCCCTTTGTAGTCAGAAGTTCCCCTTCCTCGTTCTGAGCCGCCGGGACTGAGGGCGCTTTCTCCCAGCCTTCCCCCTTCCGTGAGGACGGGGCTTCTCCAGGGACTCCCGGCTGGTGGGCGGGGGCGCTGCGGGGCCCACTGGCTCTCGTGTCCCTTCCGGCCGGCCCGTCGGGCATCCGTGCCCATGCCGAGGATGCCGTGGACGTGCTCGTGTCGCTCGTTCCCCCACCGGTGTGGTCGGTTCCCTGCCAGCGCCCCCACTCCCCAGCCAGTCAGGGGGCCTCTCGGGACACACGTGGGAGGGGCGAGGCGTGCTCCAGGTAGAGCCAGGTGTCCAGGCAGGGGCAGGAGCACCTTGCCAGGAGACGGCACTGCCACTGCAGACGCTCCGACACGTGAGAGTGTGAGTGGGTCTGCATGGGGAGTGTCCCTTCCCGCGCTCAGGACGCCTGGGCATGGCGGCGGCCGCGCGGGGCCCCACCGGCCGGCCGTGTGGCGGGAGCATGTCCCCTCTCCGTGCTCGCCCTGGCCACGGAGTCTCACGTCGCTGCCCCTCAGCGCCCGGCCCTCCTGCGGGCCTCCCTGCTCAGCGCCCGGCCACTGCCCTTGGTCCCTGGACGTTCCCCCAGGTGTCACAGCCCGTGACCGTTAGAGGACTTGACGTTTCTTAATTTGAGGGCGAAACGATGTGCCGGGGGTCTAGACTGACCCCTCCTTAATTTTTGTTGACATCCAATTGGGAGGAATCGTGTCAAAGTAAGGACCGACCTGAGTGCCTCGAGTCTCTTACCTGACGTCGTCGCGCGCACTCGGTAGAGCACCAGGGACACACGACAGTTGGGGTTCGTCCTTGGCCTCATCTTCGCTCAGTGCGTAGGGCACGAGGCCGGCCGTGTTCGCGGTGGGTGTCGTGCCGCCTGCAAGGCCTGCCTGTTGCACCCCTCACTTCTCACCCCTGCTTTTCCTCCCAGAAAGGTGCTTGGAAGACCATGAGCTGGTGGTCCAGGTGGAGAGCACCATGGCCGGCGACAGCAAATTTTTATTCAGGAAGAATTATGGGAAATACGAGTTTTTCAAAAATCCCATGGTGAGTCCGATCTCCTCAGGTTCGGGGTGTGGAGCTCTTGAAGCCCTCGCGGTTGACACTTGGGTTTACCAGGAGCAGACTGTGGAATAGCTGACCGAGATCGGGCGGCGGGGAGGGGGCCGAGCGGGCCGCCCGGAGGCCCAGGACGGCTGGCCAGCGGAACACGCCTCGCCCAGGGCGCGGCTTCTGCTGCTTAACTCAGCAGCTCCGATGGCCCAAGGCCATCACGCGTCCCCCGACGGGGCGGCCGGTGGGAAGGGGGTCGTGTCTTGAGGACGAAGGACGGGGGCTCCTAAATTAGAACCAACCGGTCAGATACTGAGCGGGGTCAGTCTCTGGATTCTCTGGAGATAGCAGACATCACTGGGGACTTTTGCTGGAAGAACGAGAGGAATCAACGTCCAGGCGTGTCAGCCAGCCTCCTTGTGTCTCTCTCTCTCTCCTCGTCTACTCTTTTTTGGCGGGGGCGAGGGGGTGTGAGGGGTGACGTGACTTGAACACGTCAGGGTGCCGCACACCCGCCGCCCACAGGCGCCTGTCCCGAGTCGCGAGGCGGAGCATGGGGACCCAGGTGGAGGCCCGCGTCAATGTCCGGCCCCGAGAGCGTAGCTGCTTCTCGTTTGAAAGAAACAATTCCGACACCTGTTGTGGGTGATGCTCCAGGCGGCTCTTCCAGGTCACCGTGCTCCTCACGAGTGCTCTGTCTCGCGCACCTGCGTCGCTGAGTGGCGACAGGGGGCCGCCCTCCGCCTCCGTGACCGCGTGAGACACGAGTTCACGTCAAACGGGAGCTGCTCAGCACCTGAGTCCCGCGTTTTAGGGAACAGTGGAGCCTTTGGAAGCGAAGGTTTCCCCTGCGTGACGAGGGACTGTGGAGGACGGCCGGGTTAAACGCGAGTGGGCGCAGCTGGCGCCGTGGGAGCGCTGTGGCACCGGCACCCCTGTGAGTGCGCTTTCCCCCTCTTTGGACCTGCCTTCTAACACGCTCGTTTTTCCGTTTCCCTAGAACTTCTTCCCGGAGCAGATGGTCACTCTGTGCCAGCAGTCGAACGGCAGCCAGACCCAGCTTCTGCAGGTACCGGGCGGGAGTGGGCGCCTGGGTCCCAGAGGCCGCCCCGGCGCTGTCCGGGCACCTTGCGGACACTTGGACGATCGCAGTGTTGACCGCGGGCACGCGGAGTGGCCGCATCCTTCACCACGGTCGGCCTCGGCCCCTGGCGGGGCTCAGAGTGACCAGGCTCGAGTGCTAACTCTGGGGAGCACCGCGTGTTGCCAGGCTCAGGGGGAAATGGCGTCCGCGCGCAGGAGGAACTTCCCCGCCGGGGAAGCAGTCTGAGCGGAGGGCAGGGCGAGAGGCGCGGGCCCTCCTAGCTCAGCACGGGGCGCGGCCTAGGGTGAGGACGCCTGTCGTGATCGTCCCCCTGCTTCCTGAGGCCTTGGCCCACCCCGTCCAGGGCTGGGAGCCAAGGCCGAGCGCACTCACGGCCGCCCCTGCTGTTCCTAGGAAGCGGGCGCAGGTGGGGGACCGGCCCGCTGCGCCCCCAGACGCGTGTCCGTTCGCACAGGTTAAGTGAGGGAGTAAAGCGTGCGTGAACGACGCCAGGTGGAAGAGGAGCTACGGAAGCTCAGTCCCCTCAAAACCCGGCCGGTGGCGCTCCTGCCCTCGTGGTCAGACGCCAGATGTGCCTCTGCCCTTGAGACAGGGCCCCAGAGCCCCGCGCGCGGCCTCTCCCGCGCCTGTGGTCCACGGCGCCCGGCAGGAGTTGGGGCGACCGTTCGCTGTCCCAGCTCCTCCTGCACGGGGGTGGCGGAACGGCCAAAGGCTTTTTTCACTTGATATGAGGTGGCACGGCAGGCGGGGGTGGGGGGACAGGGATCTCTTGAGACTCCAGAAGGACTGGCCCAGGTGCCCCAGGACCCTGTCCAGCTGGCCACCCCACCTGCGGGAGCAGCCATGCCCCCTCTCAGTCCAGTGGAAAGGACCCGCCGTGCCACCTCCCGGTGTCGCTCCTGCAGGGAGACGTGGCCCCGGGGACCAGTGAGCCAGGGCAGGGGCCTGCCACGGGGCGTGCCCGGAGGCATGCGTGGGCGGCAGACACCGCTGCCACACGTCCCCGGGGTGGGCATACGGGAGTGTGACAGCAGGGCGCTCCCCCCCCACCCCCGAAGATCAGACAGGGCATTTCATGGAAAATGGAAGAGACGGCAGGACGCTCAGCCGTGCTGGCCTACAGGGAAACCCCAGCTCGCCGTCGTGGGTGTTGAGAGGGTTCATGTGCCCGTCTGTGTCTGTGCGCCAGTCACAGTCTACGCCGGAGTAGAGGCGGCTCTAAGGCTTTTGAAGGGAAGCATATTGTTTGGAAACGCCCAGTTGGACCAAAGAGAGAGTACTTTAGTAGTTCAGGAAGACGTCGGGGTGTCAGCGATGCCTCCGTGTGCCGCACGCGCGCACCTGACTGTTGGTCTCGCCCCCCACAGACCTTCCTGAACACCAGCAGCTGCCCCGAGGTCCAGGGGTTCATGCACGTGAAGGAGCTGGGGCGCAAGTCCTGGAAGAAGCTGTACATGTGTCTGCGCAGGTCCGGCCTGTACTGCTCCACCAAGGGCTCCTCCAAGGTGAGCGAACAGCCCACACGCGGCCACACGCACACGCGGGGGTCCGGTCACAGGTGCGTGAGCGCGCAGGGGGCTGCGTCGTCAAACACACCGCAGGCTCCTCCAAGCTCGGGACAACTCGTTAGGCTAACTGGGTAGCAGCTAAACTGGGGGTCACCTGCCTGCGGGTCTGCCAGACACCCCAGGAGGTAACTGGGACCCAGGAAGCCCCAGGCCTCATCGCCCTCCTCCCTGGGCCACAGTGGCCGTGGAGACGAGACGGTGCATCACTGCCACCCCCGGCACCTACTCCGGGCTGCTGTAGAGATCTCGTGGACGAAATCGCTGCGTGTGTGTCCTCCAGGGGTAGAGGCGAGGGGAGCTGGGGCACAGCCACCGGCCCCCACGGACAGCTGTGGCCGATCAGGCCGCCCTGACCAAGTCTCCATGGCGCTTCTGCCCCCCTCACCTCCTGTCTGTCAGGTCCACTAGGCCCTGCTGCCCCGGCCATGCAGTCTCCTCTGCTGTTGCCTGGAGTGGGGGTGTGACCCCAGGCAGGGCTGCAGCGAGAGAGCAGGCTGGGCTGATTCAGTGCAGCTGCGAGGACGAGAACGGAGCCAGGGAGGAGGGAGGGGGCGGGGGCTGGGCCCCTGCGCGGGGGGGGGCCCTCCCGCCCTCCTGACGCAGGGCCTGCAGGGAACGGCCCAACCGCGCTCTTCTCCGCGCCTGACTCACGCCCTCCGAGACGCCTGCAGGGAGCAGGAGGCAGAGCTGGTCCGGGAGCGGAGGAGAAGGGAGGGACCAGCCCTGCTGAGCCAGGCGCAGACACGCTGGGGCTCTGAGCGCACACTCGGCGCAGCGAGGTCGGTGCGGGCCGCGTTGTGAGCCTGCGCTCTTCGCTCCCGCCTGCGGGGTCCAGACTTTCTTCCACTTTCACGTTGAATTTTCCGTTCGGGGGCTCTGACGTGGCAGAGCGCAGGATCCATCCGGGCGGTCTCCCGTCTGACAAAGGGAGGGGGCTTTTTGGCGGGACGGGAGAGTCCGATCTTCACGGGCGTTCGCCACGCAGGGGCCGCGAGCTGCGGACCGGCTGGGGAGGTGCGCCCGGAGCGCCCGCGAGAGCGCCCGCGTCCCCGGGCGAGCACGCACGTGCTGCTCTCGGCGGTGCGGGAGTGCTCCCCGTCACCGATGGCCTTTCTTTGCAGGAGCCCAGACACCTGCAGCTGCTGGCTGACCTGGAGGACTGCAGTGTCTTCTCCCTGATCTCTGGCAAGAAGCAGTACAGCGCGCCCACGGACTTCGGCCTCTGCCTTAAGGTACGCGCCCCCCAGCCCCGTGTGCGCCCCGCCAGCTTGTGAAGGCTCACGCCCCGCCGGAGCCTTTGGAATTCGAACAGTGAATCCTCCTCTCGGTGGCTGCTTCTCTAACAAACAGAAGCTGGGTGCATTCATCCACGGAGAAGTGCTCCTTGTGTCCTTACGTGTGTCGGTCCCCAGCGACCGAGACGCCCAGGGGAAAGCGTGGTGGGACCGGCCGTCCAGGGCCTGGGGGCCCCTGGGCCGAAGCCCGGGCCCGGAGTGGGGAGAGCCGCCCCCCCGCGCGCTGGGTGGCCTCCGGGGTGCGGGCTGCCGGTCAGTGCCTTCTCCGTGGGCTCCTGGGCCCTGGGGTAGGAGTGGCCCCAGCACCGCTGTCCCTGGGTGTGGATGTGAGTGGGGGCGCGATCACGTACGCGCTCCCACGGGCACATGTGTGTTTCTCCGTGTGCGCACGCAGGAACGCCCGCACACGCGTGTGCACACACGGGCACGGCCGACGGGGGCGCGCACACACACGCACACGCATGGGCAGGGCCCCCCACCCCCCCAACCCCCTCCTGGCCATCCCGACCCGACGGACTGGGCCGGACCCCCTCCCTCCCCCCAGGTCCTGCTGGGGGGCTTCCCGCCGTCCTCTCACGGGGCCTCCCCGGGCTTTCGGCCCCCCCTCCCCCACCGCCCAAACCTCGAGCCGCTGCTCCGCCCCCCGGGGCGCAGGGAGGCCCCGGCCCGTCCCGACCCGCCCGGCGCCCCCCTCGCGGGGATGGGGGGGACGGAGGGGGTGGATGGGCCCTGGCAGCGCCGAGGTGCGGGGGCGGCCCCGCCCCTCCCCCGCCCCCTCCGGTGCTGACCCCTGACCCGCGGGCCCCACAGCCCCGCCCTCCGCCCCTGACGTCGCTCACCCGGGCCGTGGGGCGGCCCCGCCGGGACCCCCGGCCCCGCCCCGGGGGGGGCCAGTTCCGCCCCACGGTCCCGCCCCCACGGCCGGCCCCGGCCCCGCCCCTACGGCCGGCCCCGCCCCGCCCCACAGCCCCGCCCCCACGGTGCGCCCCTACGGTCCGCCCCGGCCCCGCCCCCCCGGTCCGCCCCGCCCACAGCCCCGCCCCTACGGTCCGCCCCCACGGTCCGCCCCGGCCCCGCCCCTACGGTCCGCCCCGGCCCCGCCCCCACGGTCCGCCCTGCCCCACAGCCCCGCCCCCACGGTCCGCCCCTACCGTCCGCCCCGGCCCCGCCCCCACGGTCCGCCCCGACCCACAGCCCCGCCCCCACGGTCCGCCCCAGCCCCGCCCCCACGGTCCGCCCCGACCCACAGCCCCGCCCCCACGGTCCGCCCCGGCCGCGTCCACTGCGCCCCCCGGTGGCGGATGCGGAGCTCGCAGCCCGCGGGGCCCGGGGCTGAGGGTGCGGCCGGGGCTGGTGGAGCAGGGGGCCCCGGGGGCGGGGGGGTGGGGCCGGGAACAGAGGGACCCGGGGGCGGGGGGCCCAGGGCCGGTTCCGGCCGCCGCGCCCGCTCACCGCCGCCTCTGTCTCCAGCCCAACAAGGTCATCCTCGAGGCGAAGGGGCTGCGCCTGCTGTGCGCGGAGGACGAGCAGGGCCACCAGTGCTGGCTGACCGCCTTCCGCCTGCTCAAGGTGCCCGAGGCCGCGCCCCGGGTGTCGGGAGGTCCCCGGCTTGGTGGGGCCGGCCGGCCCTCCCCGGCTGGGGCGCGGCTGACCCTGGGGCCGCGAGGGCAGCCCCTGCGAAGTAGGACACTCAGCCGCTTCGGCCTCTCCCCTGGGTGCCCTAGCACCCCCAGCGGCTGGGGTGGCCACACACGTCTCCAGACACCCCCTCGTGCACCTGGGGCTGGGGGGGCAGACACCGTGGGCCAGAGGGGCGGGGGCAGCCAGGTGAGGGCAGGCGTGTGCAGAACCGGAGTGGCCCCCGAGCGCGGGCACTGGGGCGGGGGTGGCCAGAGGCTGACTGCTGCTCTCGCCCTCAGTACGGACCACGCTTGTACCAGAGCTTCCAGGTCCCACTGCACAGGAGGGGTGCACATTCGTCCTTCTCCCCGGTGGTAAGTGAGCGGCCACCCCCGGCCCACGCCCGCCTGCGTGGGCCCTCGTCAGGGGAGGTGGCCAGGAGAAGCGAGCCCGCGCGTCCCACAGCGCCCCACGTCCCGGACTGGCCTCTGTGGTCTCCACAGGGGACTGCTGGGAGCACGGCCCTCTGCCCCCCACCCGCGACCCCCCCACCAGGCGGCGGTCGCACATGCCGGGACCGGCCACAGCCCCTCCCTCTCCTCTGTGGGGCCTCAGTGCCGGGGACCCGCAGACAGCCCTTTGCTGCTGAGAGCTGAGGTCACAGTGGGTTTTCCGGGACCTTGGCACGTGCTGAACCTCTCGAGGTGCAGAAACACTCGTCCTCTCAAAAGCCGACCTTAGGGTCCTTCGGCGTCCGTTCCACGCCACATCTTGCACGGAAAGGCCGCGTGTTTCGTGCCGCGGTGGCTGGCCGCTGCCGTGGCCTGGTGGCTCGGTTCCAAGCGCTCGCGGCTTTGCCCCTGCAGCGCAGCGTGTCTGAGAACTCCCTGGTGGCGATGGACTTCTCCGGGCAGACAGGAAGAGTGATCGAGAACCCGGCGGAAGCCCAGAGTGCAGCCCTGGAGGAGGGGCACGCCTGGAGGGTGAGCCACCGCCAGCCCCCGGCATCCCTTGCTGGTGACACCCCCACGGTGGCCTGCAGGAGAGTGGCTCTGCGGGTGTCGGTGGGGCGAGTGCTGGGGGGGAGATGGCATTGAGGTCTCTGTGGGTAGGTGGTTGGCACTGCGAGCGCCTGGCCACGCCCCACTGGTCCCCAGGGCGTCTGAGTGAGGACCTGGAGAGGGCAGGGCCTCTGGCCTCTGGGCCCGCGCAGACTTCCCGCTGAGTTGCTGGCCGTGTGCGGAGAGCACGCAGCCCGGGCCCGGGCCCGCCCGCAGGGTGCCCACCACCTCGCTCTGTGGCCTTGAGTGGTCACTTTTCGAGGTTCTGGTCCCTAACCGCCAGGTGGGAGAGTGTCACCCCGCGCGCACACTTTCCTGAGACTTGAAGACAGTGTGTAAAGCCGGAGCCGGCCGCTCTGGCCCAGCGTACCCTGAACGGGGCTCAGAGGGAACGGAAAAGCAGCACCCCCCACGCCCCCCCCCACCTGGGGCCCCTGAGCGCAGGATTTTTAGACGGTGCCCGGCGTGCGAGGGCCCGAGCCTTCCTGCTCGGATGCGCTCGGTTCCCCAGTCCGCCCCCATCCCGGGACCTAGGGGAGTAGTCCGGGTGCTCCTCGCCCCATGGGCCAGCCCCGCCCACCCCAGGATGCCGTGGGTGTCCCTGGGCGCTCCTCCTCCCCACCCACTAACTCCTGCGTTCCTCCGCAGAAGAGAAGCACACGGATGAATGCCCTGGGCAGCCAGAGCCCCCTGCATCCTTCTAACCTCAGCACAGGTAAGCGCAGCGCCTGGGGCGCTCGGAGAAGGGGCGCCCACCTTCCAGAGGCCGGAAGCTGGGACCGGGCGGGCTGCGGGCTGCGGCAGCTGCAGGGCCGTAGCCGCAGGGCCGGCACCCAGCACCGCCCCCTCCCTCCCCCACAGTGATCCACCGCACCCAGCAGTGGTTTCACGGCAAGATCTCCAGGGAGGAGTCCCACAGGATCATCAAGCAGCAGGGGCTGGTGGACGGGTAAGGACCCGGGGGTCTGGTCCTCACTAAGGGGGAGGGACGCGCATTCCGTGTGGGCCACCCGCGCGTGCGGGGCTGGGGGCGGGGGGAGGAACCCCCATCTCCCCACACTGTGTCCCCCCCCCCGCCGTTGAAGCTGGACCGACGATGCGAGCGCGTTACCTTTAGCTAACGAGGTCCTGGGCAGGAGGGAAAGAGTCTTTGCTGCACCTGTTGGTCGTGCACTGAATCGGCTTTTGCTGAGAAGAGACAACCCTGGACCTCGCTGGCGTGAAAGGGCGAGGCCGTTCCCCTCCCGCTCGGGGTGTCCGCGTGGCGCTGCTCACCTGGGCCGGGTCCGCGGGGCCTGCCGTGGCCTCCCTCACGTGTCCCTGCCCCTTGTGACGGGGCGTGTTTCCGGTGGGCTGGCCCGGGGTCACTTACCGCGAGGCCGTCTCGGGGTTCTCGGGTCAACCGCAGGCAGGGCCCAGTGCATAGACAGTCCTTCGGGCCGGCGTCCGCCCCGCCACAGCCTGGCCACGTGCACACCGCCGTGGGGGGTGGGAGGCTGTCCTCACCCGGCCTCAGCGGGCGGCCGCCTCCCCCTGGCCGGTCGTCTCTCCCATCGTCATGACTGTCCCCCCACACCACCACGGCCCCCCGTGATCGTTCTCCTTCTGGAGTATTCTAAAGGAAATCCCAGCAACCCCGCACCCCTAGCGGCTCCTCTGTTCCAGCACACGTCCCTAAAACACAAGAGCCCCTTTTTGACGCGACCACTGATCACACGTACCAAAGGGAACAGGGATCCCGGACGTCACCTGAAACCCCGTCAGTGTCCGCACCGTCTCAGGCGCTGAAAAGGCAGCGCCTCGGGGGTGGCTGGTTACACCGAGGGCCACGAGGCGCGCTCAGCGGGCGAGCCTCCTGCGTCTCCCGAGCCCGACGGCCGTCTCCCCGGGACCTCGCTCTCCTTTCCTTGTTTGTTTTCCCCTCCCCTCTGCCGGCGGAAGTGGGTCGTCTGCTGGTCGCCCTGGCGGTTTCTCTCGATAGGTTCCCCTGTGCCCCTGACGTCCTGTGAGGGATGGTCGCAGGGGGCGAGGCCGCAGGGCTGGCTCGGCTGCAGGGGCTGCGCCCCGGGTCGCGGGGTCCTCAGCCAGCCCACCCTGCGCACCCCCCCACTCACCCATTGGCCTCGGCGGCCCTCCCTGAGCCCGCCGGGGTCAGCGCGGCCTTCGGGGCTACAGAGCCCGCGTCTCCTGTCGCTTGCGCGCCGTTTCTCGGCCGAGACTCTTCTCTTGCCCTGTATTTGGTTTCCTGGGAAATGGAGCTAAACGCTTGATCTTCCCTCGATCGCCAGGTTTCAGAGTGACGCCCTGGTCTGTACCGCCTCCCAGCAGGGGCGAAGGGCAGGGGCGAAGGAGGTGCGTGTTGCTGCTGCTGCTTTCTGTGTCACGAGCTTAGATGCTCAGGTGTTTGATTTACGTCGAGCAAAAAGCGTCGTCCTTGATGCTCAGCGTGCCCTCTCTTTGGCCAGGGGACGGACTGTGCCCTGCCGGTCTCCGCTGTCACTAAGGCCAGAGCCTCCAGTCCCTTCTGGCCGCCGGAATCAGGAGAATGGGGTGGTGCCGCACCCTCCTTCCGTCCCCGTGTGTGGGGGGAGGCGTGTTGGGGAAACGGGTCCAGTAATCGATCCCCACACACCCCCGCCCCGCCCAGGGTCCCGGGAGGGCCACGCTGCTCCCCCGGAGGAGGCGGCCCCACACTCAGGCTGCTCCCCGCGCCGTGCCCTGGCTATGTCCTGGCATGGCCGGCGGCATGGCCGAGGACCCCGGGGACCGCCCAGTCACCTGCACGCACTCCCCTCACCGTGGGAGGACAGAGCGGGGCAGGACCGGGCTGGCGTGCGTGCGTGCCGAGCTGGACCGCGCGCCGCGTTGTGACACTGATCGGCGTCCGCCCTGGCGCCGGTGGCCCTGCTGGCTTGTCACCCTGAGTGCTGGCACGGGCGCTCCGTCCTCCCGCGGCGCGCTGGCTCTCCCGGAAGGAGTCGCCGTCCCTGGCTCCCGTGCGGCCTCGCTGGCCCTTGCCCTTCTCTGGCTGTGTCCCCTCGGGATGGCTTTCCTTAGGCGGCAGCCCTTGGCGTGCGTGGGCCGCCCTGGGCCTGGTCGCCGCCGCTGTCGCTCAGATACCCCCAGATCTGGTTTGCCGAGCGTGGCCATGGGGAGTCCAGCTACCGTGGACGCCGTGCACAACCGTGCACCTGACAGCCACCGTGCCCTTTCGCAGTCGATGAAGCCGAGCGGAGAGCCGGGCCCCTCGAGCGGCCCGGGAGGGCCGGGCCGGAAGCGGGCGGCTCCTGGGTCAGCCGCATTCCAGACGCGGAACCTTCAGGCGCCGTAAAACCCGAGCCTCCAGGGTCGCGCCCTCGTTTCCTGGGGTCGTGCCCCCGGACCGCAGGGCAGACATGGCGGCGTCTGTCTGAGCCTCTGTCCGGAGTTAATGAAGGGGACGGATGAGAACGGGACAGCCCAGCCGTCCCTCCGGGGCGCCCTGGCGTCCCGCACACCCCTGGGTTGCTAGTAGCGACGGCAACGTTTAGAGTGAAGTGACTCGGGGGGAGGAAGCAGGTCGCCGAGGTGGGGAGGTCGGGCCGGGCCTCCTGCCCGTCTGCTGCAGGGAGCACAGGACACGCGGACCCCAGCACCGGACCCCCGGCCGAGCCCCGCGCGTCCTGGCCAGGGTCTCTGACGCGTATCCTGGTAGAGAGGGCCCTGGGGCCGGCGAGACCCGAACACCTGGGCCCCGAGGCAGCCCTGGTGGGCAGTCGCGCCCTGAAGGGACACCTGAAGCCGCTTTCTCCCCATCTTCTCAGCACGGGCCTCTCCCGTCTCGCCCGGCTGCCTCTCACCTTAACCTCCCCGTCCGGAGGCGTTGCTGGTGCCTGCGAAGCACGTGCCCCCCGGGCCGACTCCGCCACGGGGCGGGGCGTTGCGGCGTCTGCGCCCCCAGCTCATTCCTCACGTCCCTGCGAAAGCCGCGACCTGTGCTTCTTTGGGCTGTTCTAGCTTCTTAAACGTGTTTTACTTTGAAGTCGTTTTAGGCTGTAGAGGAGTCGCAAGAAAGATGATTCCCGCACGCTTTTTGCCCAGTTGCCGCAGCTGCGCCCGTCGCAGCCCGTGGCCTTCGCGCCGCCCCCGCCCCTCCTCTCCCCTCCCTCCCTTGTCTGCACCTTCGGGAATAAGCTGCGGCTCAACGCCCCTTCAGCCCTAATTATCTCCGTTAGGATTTCTAAAAGCAAGAACTTTCCGGATTTAATTAAACACGACACGCTACGCAGCGGGGCAGGTGACACACGCGGCTCTGTCGTCGCACGGGCACGGCCGCTTTTCCCAGCGGTCCCGGTTACGTGTCTGCCTGCCAGAGGCGAAGCTTCTTGATCCCGAGCCCTGTCCTCGGCCAGCACGTCTCCTTAGCCTTCCTCTGTCTCCACTGGCGCTCATCAGGGGGAGAAGCCCATTCTAGAATGTGCCGCAGTCAGCTGGGCGCTGCGTTTCTGGCCGCGGCAGCCGGCGGTGCCGTCCGGCACGTCCAGGGCGTGCCCGCAGGGCCTCAGGTGGGCCGTGTCGCTCCCGAGGGTGGCGGCGCGACGGCCCGTGAAGATGGAGTGGGCCAGGACCCGGCTCTGCAGGGACTCCCCCCCACCCTCGTAGTGCACGGGATCTGTGCTTCGGGGTCGCGTGGCGTCAGGAGGCCACCTGTTGGCGTCAGCGCCCGTTGCCGGTCTGGGTCCGTGGTGGTCCCGGCGTCGCTAGCCGTCCTTCCTGCCCCGTGGAGCTGGGCTTCTGCTCTGAGGAAGGGCTCGCTCCTCCTCCCCCGTCAGCCGACGTGCTCAGCCATTCAAACGCCCATCGGGACGTGGCGGGTTCTGTCCCCCCGCGGCCCGTGCGCCATTCCTTCCGGTAGGTGCTGGCTGCCCGGACGTGGCCGGCTGCCTCCCCGGCCGTCATTTGCTCGGCAGTTCCTTCCGTTCTGGAACAGAACGTTCTAGCGGCATCTGTCTCGCATTTTCCCCGCCTGACCCCAGGGGGCTGCTTAGCCATCGTCGAGGAGCCCTGGTCCCTTTCAGCGAAGGGGACATTCCGAAGCCGCCGTCCGGGCGTGCAGGGGGCCGTTGCCACCAGCCGCCGCCTGGACGCTGTGGCGTCCGGGACCGTCACGGCTCCACGCCGGTCTGAGCTGCGGGGAGCGGCGGGTGTGTGCACGCGTGGGCGCGCTCGTCCGCGTGGAGTCCGGGTTTCTGAAGGTTAACGGCGACCCCCCCCCAGGCTCTTCCTGCTCCGTGACAGCCAGAGCAACCCGAAGGCGTTCGTGCTCACCCTGTGCCACCACCAGAAGATCAAGAATTTCCAGATCCTGCCCGTGAGTACTGGCGCGCTCGTCGTCGGCCGCGCTCCCTTGCTCTCGGGCTCTGTTCTGGCCGCGGCTGCCAAGTTGTAAGCGAGCCAGGCCGTCGGCCGTCGGCTCGCAGGTGAGCGAGCCGCGCCGGAGTTCCTTGAAAGAGAAAGGAGTCTGCCTTCGGGAGCGGGGGTGGGGTTGCCCTAGAAACGACCTGGGAAAGCGGGGCCGTGCCGGGCCCTGCACGCCCGCCGCCCCGGGCCAGGCTGCGGCCCACACGGCAGCGGGGGACGGGCAGGGCCGGGCCGCGGGGCCCCGGGGCGCTGGCCGCGTGCATCTGAGGCGCTGTCTGACCTGGCCAGGTTGGCCCCGGGCCGTCGGGAGGGCCGTGGACCCCTGGCCGAGGGGCCCACGGGAATCGTCCTTTGACCCCCCTCCCCAACGCCCCCCCTTGGTCCTGGGACGGGGCCGCTTGCCACCCACTCCCGACCCCCTGCCCTCCTTCTCACGCCCTGTGCGCCCCCTCGGATCCGCGCGGCGCTGCGGCTGCCCACGCCGGTTCCGTCCCGAGCCGTGGCCTTTAACCTGGCCGGCGTTCTTGTGTCTCCCAGTTCGAGGAGGACGGCCAGGTGTACTTCAGCCTGGACGACGGGAACACCCGCTTCTCCGACCTGATCCAGCTCGTCGACTTCTACCAGCTCAACAAGGGCGTCCTGCCCTGCAAGCTGAAGCACCACTGCATCCGCGTGGCCTTGTGACCTCAGATCGCGCCTCGGCCGACACCCGGAGGGGCCGACACCGGGCGGGGGGCGGGGGCGGGGGGTGGGGGGCGGGCTGTGCATCGACGCGGGCTCGCGTTGATGCCGATCCTCGGGAGCGGGACCAGTTTTTCCAAGCCACCTGAGGGGCTAGTTTGTGGGGTTTAATGGCGATTTGTGGCTGCGGGTCCAGTGAGACCCCCCTCTGTGCCTGCCACCCCGGCCGGCGCAGAGAGCCTTGGAGGGGGTCCGGCGGGGCCCCCCTCTGCGCCTGCCACCCCGGCCGGCGCAGAGAGCCTTGGAGGGGGTCCGGCGGGGCCCCCCTCTGCGCCTGCCACCCCGGCCGGCGCAGAGAGCCTTGAGGGGTCGGCGGGCCCTCTGCGCCTGCCACCCGGCCGGGCGCAGAGAGCCTGGAGGGTCGGCGGGCCCTCTGCGCCGCCACCCGGGCGCAGAGAGCCTTGAGGGGTCGGCGGGGCCCCCTCTGCGCCAGCCACCCGGGCGCAGAGAGCCTTGGAGGGGGTCCGGCGGGGCCCCCCTCTGCGCCTGCCACCCCGGCCGGCGCAGAGAGCCTTGGAGGGGGTCCGGCGGGGCCCCCCTCTGCGCCGGCCACCCCGGCGGGCGCAGAGAGCCTTGGAGGGGGTCCGGCGGGGCCCCCCTCTGCGCCGGCCACCCCGGCGGGCGCAGAGAGCCTTGGAGGGTCGGCGGGGCCCGCTCTGCGCCGCCACCCGGCGAGAGCCTTGGAGGGGGTCCGGCGGGGCCCCCCTCTGCGCCGGCCACCCCGGCGGGCGCAGAGAGCCTTGGAGGGGGTCCGGCGGGGCCCCCCTCTGCGCCGGCCACCCCGGCGGGCGCAGAGAGCCTTGGAGGGGGTCCGGCGGGACCCCCCTCTGCGCCGGCCACCCCGGCGGGCGCAGAGAGCCTTGGAGGGGGTCCGGCGGGGCCCTCCTCTTTGCCGGCCACTCTAGTGGGCTCAGAGAGGAGACTCAGAGTGGGTCCGGTGGGACCCCCCTCTGTGCCGGCCACCCCGGCGGGTGCAGAGAGGAGAGTTAGAGTCCAGCGGGACCTCTCTCTGCCAGCCGCCCCGGGTGGGTGCAGAGAGTCTTGAAAAGGGTCCAGCGCGACGCCCCCCTGTGCCGGCCACCCCGGCGGGCGCAGAGAGGAGGCTTGGATTCGAGGCTAAACTGGAAGTGTCGGCTCGGCTGGGCTGCCCGGGCCCCAGGGCGGAGCGTTGGAAGTGAGCTCCTGCCCTGGGAGCGCCCGACAGTGACCCAGCGTGTTTACTTGTCCTGCCGATCCCTTTATGTGCCCCTTTGTCTTCCGTGCCCCGGGGGCAGGGGGCACGGCTTCCCGGTGCAGACACAAGGGTCGACAGCCTCGAATGGGCGGCCGATGGGCGGCCTTTGCAGACGGGGCGTGGCCGCAGGCGATCGGGGCGCCGGCCGTCGCAGGTCACCGCAGGTGGATTCAGCTTCCAAATCACAAACACCCTCGCCTTTCCCAGTATACTTGAAAAGCTGTTTTTTAAACTAAAAGGTGTCACCGTGGTCGGCCCTGGGCGCGTTTCGTGGACCAGTGGCGGCCACGGCCTGTCAGTCACTTCTCTATGCACAGGTGTCCGTGCTTGTGTCGTCAGCATGTCGCGTCTTCCGCCCTCCGGGACCCCCGCTTTCTCCGGAAAGCTCACCCCCACCCCCACGGCAGGGCCGCGTGGCCCCGTCGCAGGCAGGCCAGCCTTCTCGAGACACACCTGGTGCCCTGGTCTGTCAGCGGCGGGCGCCCAGCCGGCTGTCTGTCCACCTGCGGTCCCCGCCGCCCGTTCTAGAACAATCACTGCCTCACGCCCTGCGGTGGCGCACGTCCCCCATGGCTGTCCTCCCCCGAAGATGAAAGGACCTAATGAGAAAGCGGCGCCTGCTCGGCTCCCTGCCGTGGCCCGTGGGTTTCGCGCCGACAACCCCATGGAAGCGTCGGAAGGACGTGTCGCCCGCCGGCTGCGCCGAGGTCTGCGTGCGACGACCGTCTGGCTGAAACCCCGTGAGCCAGCGACGCGAGGCGGCCGCGGGCGCCTCTGCTGGCTCGTACCTCACAGCCGCGGACGCCGAAGAGCTTTCCGGGCAGGACGCCGCCGCCTGCCCCGGCAGCGCGGCCCCCGCGGCCGGACTGCTCGCCGCGGCCTCGGCCCTGCCCGAGCCGAGCCGCCGGGCCCCGCGTGGCCCGGGCTTTACCTTCGGTCTCTGACCAGCATGCGGACTGCTGTGGTGATAGCGCGTGTCCTCCCCCCATGTAGCCGTCCCCGCACCTGCCGGGCTCCCCGGAGCGTGCCGGCCCCCGGCGCCCAGACGCGCGCGCGTCCGTCCACGCGGACCGACGGGCCCGGGCGGCCCCGACCCTCGGGAGTCGGGCCTAGCTTAGGATGCCGTAGTTTACAGGCGACACTAGTTGTTTTTTCATGAAATGTCTACATATGCAAATGAAGAATTTTTAGTTAGACGTGTTTTTTAACCATAAACGCTCAAACTGTGTTTTTTTTTCCTTTTGTAGCCAGCTCGTCTTTCAAGCCATTGACAGGTGAGTCTCGAGTCCTCCTTGGCAGCGTGCTGCCACCGAGCGTCCCCTGGGTGACGCGCGGACACATTTTTCTCTCCACCGGTCGGAAGTAGCGCCCTTCGCACGCACGCACGCACCCACACCCTCCTGTTTACACAGCCCGGCCGGGAGAGGAGACTCTCACGCCTCGTCCATAGCCAGACAGTATCCGATCCCGCTCACGTGCGCGTGTCGTTCAGGCGCGCACAGACGCTTGGCTCTGCCCTCGGCTTGCATGTAGCTCACGACATAGTCTTTTGTACCTTCCCGGCCGCGGCGGGCGCTTGGCGGGTGCAGACGCTGCCCGGCCTCGCCCGCGCCCTGTGGCCAGGTGTGCCGCCATCAGACCGCCCGTCCCTCCAGAAGGCAGGTGCCCGGGCCCGCCCGCCTGGGGCCCGCGGACATTTGACTTTATTTTTGTATTTAAATGACATGAATGTAAACGGGACAGCTCAGGGTCGTTCGGAGCCTGTTGACCTTCTATCTCTGCCTGTGATCTTCGCTAAACGAAAGCTCCGCGTAGCAACCTGGACTCGGTGGGGAAGGGAACTGCCAAATGCTTCGGGGTCAGAGCCCTCTGTAGCCGCGCTCTGCGCCCCTCGTCTCCTAGGGGTCCAGAGAGTCTGTTAGTGTTTGCTAAACCGAAGAACCATGTGCCTCAGTCGATGCGTTTTGTCCTCTCTCCTCTGCACTACACACCTGGCGGTGGCACCCACCGGCGCGCCTGCCCGGAGCGCGACGCGCTCCCGGGGACGGTGCCGTCGCAGCCACGCCGCGGTGACCACAAGTGGCCTGACATGTAAACGCTTTCAGGGAATGCAGAAGGCGTCGTTCACCTACGAGACAAAACCTTATTCCGTGTGCTTCGCGCCTCCCTGTACATATAGCTTTTTTGGCTCATAATCCTAATTGTATACTTTCAGGTATTTTTGTACAAATAAGGGACTGATGTTCTGTTTCTTGTAATTCGAAATAAACATTAATCCAGCATTCTACACGTCCTGTCGCCCGCGGTTTCTTTTTCTCCGTTTCAGGACACGCCACGCGGCCGGCCGCCCGCGGGAAGCCCTGGGAGGCGACGTGGAACAGCCCGGCACGCTCGGCCGCGCCCGTCAGAAACGACGTGGACGGGACGCCTGGCCCTGCGCCGGGCCGTGTCCTCGGGCCCTGTAGGTTTAGCTCGGGGCCGGGACCCCCTGGGGGCCACGGCCTCAGTGTTTCGGGTGGTCAGGTCGCCACTGAGGGGAGCAGACGCTTCGGGAGCCGCACGACCGCTCCCGTCCGCGGCGTCCGCCGTCACCGTGTGAACTGCGGGGGGAGGACGTGGCAGGACCCCGGGCCTTGCGGTCAAACGGGAAATGGGCAGGAAGCGTGAGAATGGGCGTCCTGTGTCTGCCCCCCCGGGGTCTCACCTGGGGCACCCCGACGCGCTGCTCACCCCCGCCCCCCTCACGGCGGCATCGTCCCAAGCCAGCCCTGTTCCCGCGGGCGCACGCCTGTGGCGTGTCCCACTCTCCTGTCCCCTGACCTCAGAACCCGAGTCGGGCTCTCGGGCAGCTCAGCCCTCGGAGCCAGGCGCCCTAGGGCACGAGCAGCCGGGGTTCACGGCCTTCTCACGGGAGACGGGCGCGCAGGCGTGCGCGGGGGCGGCCGCGTGGGGAGAGCACGGGCGGTGCGAGCCCCCACCCCACCCCGGAGAAGCCGGCGGGGTCCGGGGCCCTCGGCACAGCCCTCGCCCCTGCCGACGCCATGTCTCTGCTGGATTTTAAACCGATCGAGGGACGAGTGAAGTTACCAGAGGGGGCTCGCCTGGCTGCGAAGGCCTCGCCCCGCCCCTCCCCGCCCCCGAGGTCACACCCCGCCAGGATTCGCCACCCCTGTGACTTGCGGTCGATAGAAAACCCGGGTTCGCATGGCTTGAGTCGTCCCGCGGGTAGCCGGAGGGGACGCTCCTGGCCTGGCAGGTGTGACCGGGGGCACCCCGAGGTCACACCCGGGCAGCGAGGCTCGATCGGGGGCGGTTGTGTTCCTCCCCAGGGGACGTGACAACGTCTGAGACAGCTCGGGCGTCACACGGGGCGACGACTGGGCTCTGGGAGCCACCCAGCAGCCAGCACAGAAGCGTCGTCCCACCCTGGGTGTCCACAGTGCCCGGGGCGACGGCGGTCCCACACGCCCGCCTCGCTGGGACCCCCAAAACCCCACACCTGCGGGAGGGAGGAGGGGACTGAGGAGAGGGGCTGCTAGGTGGGGCCTGGCGGCTGCCCGGGGCCTGGCGGGCTGCGGGTCACGCGTCCCTTCCCCTGGGCGAGCTCCCGCCGGTCCCACCCGGTCCCCGACGAGCTGCCCCGACACCGACACGCTCCGTACACCGCTCCACGCTCTGGCGCCTTTCGTTTGCAACGCGGTGCCACCTCGGTGACGCTTCCAGCACGCCCGGGTGCCGAGGCCCCTCCCTTCGTCCCCTGCGCCCCCACTTAAGCGAACCCCTCTGTCCCCACCGGCGTTCATACTTTGCTTCTCAAAGGAGAACCTGAAGCATTAAGTCGGGAAGGTCAGAGGGTGACTGAGGGAGGCGGGGCACGGAGCAGTGAGGCCGTCGGGAGCCGGGAGCGCTGTGCCCACGTGGCCTGCTGGGCCGACCCGGCTCCCACGGGCCTGGCTGGCGGCCAGCAGCACGTCCGTCCCGTGCCCGCCGCCCCGCCCCGGGGCCGGCTTTCACTTACCGAGTCGGGGACGCACGTGCGTGTCCCGGCACCCTGCCCTGCCCGGGGCTCCCACCCGCCCCGCGCCTCCGGGGGCTCCCGTCTCAGCCAAGCAGGGCTGTGGGCATCCAGGCGGGCATCCCCAGGCCGGAGAGCGTGAGCGGGCGGCCGGCCGAACGTCCCAGGCTGGTCACACTGAGGCCCACGTCCAGGGGAAGGCGCCAACCGAAGGAGGAGCTGGCTGGCGCGGGGCGCGGAGCAGCCAGCCAGGGCGCGCGTCGGTGGGGACGCCCCGGCGGGGAAGGGGGTGCCCGCGGCCGCGGCCCGCACGGCAGGACTCTCTGCCGCAGCTGAAACTCCTCGGCAGCGTGGGCCCGGGGAGAAGCTTTGGTGCGAATGACATGTCAGGCCCCTTTCGTTGTGCCCCTTCCCCCCCTCGAGCCCGAGACAGAAGCTCCTGGTCTCAGCCGTTGTGTCCCCCCCACCCCCATCCCGTACTCAGTCCCTCAGGGAAGCGCCCGGGGCACGGGCTCAGGCCCGCTCGCTTTGCCCCGAGCCCCAGGCTGGCAGAGGCCGCGGCCGGCCCGGCGACCAGCGCCCGCCTCCCCGCACACTCCCCCGCGGCGCCCCGGCTTCCCCAGCCCGGCCGAGGCCCCAGCAGGATTCCGCGGCGGCTTTTGTTCCTCCAGGAATTTGTCGGGACCCCAGCCCCAGCCTGGGTCCTCCTAGTAACTCTCAGGGGTTTTCTGAGGGAAGGGCCGGGGCGTGCGGCTCAGCCTGGGGGCCGCCCAGAGGGCAGGACGCCGGCTTTCCAGAACTTTCCAGGGTTCCCAAGTTCCGGAGCCTTCCCCACCCAGGTGGGCGGCAGAGGTTAATGTTTAACCAGCACTGGAGGCTGCGGCGGCAGGGGGCAGGGAGCCCGGAGGCCCGGAGCTTCAGGAATGTGGCCCTTGGAGCCCTGTGCCCAGCTGCCGCTCCCCGTTCGCCGCGCCCTGAGCCGGAGCAGCGCGCGGCGCGGAGCTGACGCAGGTTTTGTGCTGAATCGGGTGATCCTTGTGGAAAGGGCAAGGTCTGTACCTTGGCCTCTGCCCCGCCCCCCCCGTGCCGAAGGACCCCTCCAGGTTCTCCCGCTAGGAGGCCGCGGGTCCCGGCTGGGGTTTCCGGCCCCTCTCGCCCCCGGCCGCAGGCCGCAGGCCGCAGGCCGGGTGGGGGTGCCGCCCCGGGCGCTCGCCCACGCTCGCCCTGCAGGGGTGACCTCCCTGACGAGGGAGGTGCCGGCGCGACCGCTTGACCACTGCCCAGAGGCAGACACGGGACAGACCCGCCCTCCGCTCCTCTGTGTGCCCCGACCGCCAGGACAGGTGGAGCCCGGCCCGACGCCTGTGCCATGGGGGTGCGGGCAGCCCCGGGAGGGTGCAAGCAGCGGCGCACGCGGGGCCGTTAGCAAAGGCCGACCCCCCTGTGTCGCCTTCGGTTGCTGAGAGGTCGCCTGTTCCGTGGTCCCGAGACGTCGTTTCCGTCAGCTCCCCCTTTCTCACCGGCAGGGCCGTCCCGAGCTGCGGTCTGGCCCTAACTGGCATCGCAGCTCCTCCCTCCGCTGCGCGGGTCGGCTCTCTGGTTTCCGTGGTTTGAAGGACACATAAGTGAGGGCGACGGGGTCAAGCCACCCGTCTTCTACGGGTTTAACCGACGAAGTTGGGTTCTTAAGAGATCCTTCCCTTCCAAAGTCATAAAAGTCCTGCTTCTCTGCCCGGAAGGGCTTCCCTTCCCGTGACGGACCTGACGCGCCCGGAGTGCGTTTCTGTGCGTGAAGGGGAGACGGCCCCCTTCCCTCTCCTCCCGCGGGGCCACCGCCGCCCCAGCGCGCGTCCCCATTCGTCTCTCCCCGACCCGCTGTTCCGCGCTCATCCGTTCTCCTCCGCTGTGTGGGGTTTCCCTTCCCGGGCTCCCGATCCCTGCCGTCGGTCAGGTGTCCGTCCTGGCATCGGCTCCGCCCGTCGCGCCGAGCCCGCCGGCCGGCCCTCCACTCTGCCCCGCAGGGTGTGTTAGGAGTCAAGCGGGCGCGGGGACGCTGACGAGAGAGTCATGGAAATCCGTCCCTGGGCTTCAGGGACGCTGGCAAGCACAGGGTCGGGGGCTCCCGCGCTCGACCCTCCTTTCCCCGCGCGCACGTCTTTCCCAGCGTGTCCCCTCGCGCTTTTGCGTTTCTGCACCCGAGTCTCGCGCGTCCTGGCTTAGCTTCTGGCCCCTGCTCCTCGGCAGGTCCTCTTGTCACCCACTGCCCCCGCCGGGCTAGTGCAGTCGTCCTCAGAGGCGGTGGGGGCAGGTCACGCCCGAGCCCGGAGCCCACCCCGGTCTCCGCCGCCCTGTGCCGTCCCAAAGCCGTCCACCGTGCCCCACCCGTGCCCACGGCGAAGCTGGTGTGCTTTCCCGCCCCCGCCCCCGAGCTTCCCGCAGACGGCCGTCCCCCCAGGCACAGGCCCGGCCTGGCTGGCCGCAGCCTCCGCTCCGGGCTGCGAGGCCTCCCAGCCCCTGCCACACGGCTCACGGCTGGCGCCTGGGGACTCCTCTCGCCGTTTATTTCTTTGCGTTCCACCTGCCACACCTCCACGAGCCGCCACAGGTAGGCAGGGCCCCCCCCCGCCCCGGCAGGATGGCAGACCGTCCTGCTGCAGACACATGTGGGTGTCGCCACTCGCCACCTGTTAGCTGTGTGGCCTGGGGCAAATGTCCTGACCTCTCTGGCCCCGTCTCCTCTTCCATAAAATGGAGATGAGGATCAGGAGCAGCTGCCTGGTGAGGCGCTGGTGCGGGGTCGAATGCTCCTGTGTACGGATACCTGTGACGGGAGGGTCCCTCCTCCTGCAGCGTCAGGGCCGGGTGCCCCTCCCCCGCGGTCTGTGTGCGTCCTCCAGGGTTTACCAGGGGCCGGCGCGCGGGGGAGGGTGTCCCCGTGGGGTGCCAAGGGCCCAGGCCCCTGCTGGGGGCCGGCACACGCAGCCCCCACCCAGGGCCCCACACTGCAGGCCGGCCCTGCCCAGCCGGCCACCCTCGGATCCCGCAGAGCGTGCGCTCCGGGCGGGGTTCAGGCCACCTGCCTGGCCCTCACGGCCAGGGGATGGGCACGCCTCCTGGCGGGGCGGCCCCCTGAGCCGGGTCCTGCCCCCAGCACCCGGGGCCTCATCTCCCAGCCGCAGGCCCTGCTGCTCGGGCCAGCTCCCCCCCTCCGTCCGCAGGGCAGGGTGGCGTGGGGCCAGGCCTCTGCACAGCCACCTCCTTGCGAGGGCACAGCCTTGGCCTGGAGGCCACAGGGCAGTCTAGGCAGAGTTCCTGGCTCCTGAGAGTGTGTGGCGTGTGCGTGTGCACGCGTGTGCGTGCCCGCGGTGCGGGGGGCGACGCCCCGCCCTGCGGGCCTGCGTGGGCTCCACGCAGGCCCCCACCGGGTCCCCAGGGCCCGGCGCTGGCCTTGGGAGAGCAGGCAGCCTGGCCCCCGGTGCCGCGGGGCGGAGGGAGGGGCCGCGCGCGGTTCGAGGAAATCTGCGGTTTGAAGGCTGGCACCTTCGAGGGGGAGCGAACGGGGCTTCGCATCGGGGAAACCGGGTCCAGACCCTCAGCTGCATCCGCTCCGCTCCCTGCTCACACGCGAGGAGGACGCTAAGGAGCTTGGTGCCCTGCGCCGCCTCCGCGCCTGTGCCTGCTGGCCTGGGGCCCCAGCCCCGCGGGGAGGGAGGGCGGGGAGAGGGGCTGTCACGGAGCAAGCCGCCCGGCTCCCCCAGCCGGGCCAGCCCGGCATCGCCCCCGAACGAGCCAGGGAGCTGGGGGCTGCTCAGAGGTGGCCGAGTCTCCGGAGAGCCCCCCGCGTGTGGGCGCACACGGTGGCCTGGGGCACGGGGACCCTTTCCCGCGGCCTCTGGCCCCGGCTCCCGCAGCTCTGCTGCCTCCCCGTCCCTCTCGCCCTTCCCGCCCTGGGGGGTGGGGGTGGGGGTGGAGCCCGAGGCGCCGGAGGGGCAGGGGCAGATGCTGCCGGTAAATAAGCTGAGCTGGCCGCGGGCTGTGATTGGCTTTGCGGAGGCGGACGCTCTGTCTACATAAGTGGCAGTCGCATCCCGGTGCCTCGGAGCTGTCACCGAGGAGAGGAGGCGCAGGACCGAGGGCGAGCACCCCCTGGCTGCTGTGAGTCCCCTCTTTGTCCTCCTAGCCCGGGGCCCGACTGGAGGCCCAGCCCCGGGGGGTGTGACCCGGGCTGGCGGGCGGCGGGGGTTCGCCTGTGGACTCCACCTGGACGGCTTTCCTCGGCGAGGACCGGGCGTCCAGCCGCGGGCAGGTGCGGGGGCCGCGGGCAGCTCGTGAGAACACAGGGGCCACTTGAGCCGCCCGCTCCCCGTGCGTCCTGTCTGAGCGGCGGGCCGGGAGGAGCCGGGAGGAGCCGGGAGGAGCCGGGAGGAGCGGGGAACTTTCCGAGGGCGTGCGTGGAGCCACGGTGGACAGACCGGCGCGAGCGGGGGCCGTGTCCCGCCCGCTCAAGGGGCAGGAGGTGGGCTGGGGGACGGGGAGGCTGGTCCGGGCAGACTGAGTTCACGGGGGGGGGGCAGCGAAGCCCAACACCCCGATGCCTGACTCAGCAGCGGAGGGGAGTGCGCGGGCAGCCCCCCGCAGCGCGGCTGGAAAAGCGGCAGGTGCGAAGGTGCGAAGGTCGCAGGCCTGGACGCGCCCCGCCCTGCCCCTCCCGCCCCACCCGTTCCAGCTGGGTGCCCGGGCAGCTGCGCCGCTAGCAAGCGGGCTGCGGGTCTGTGGGTCCCGCAGCGAAGCCGGGGGCGTGGGGGGCCGGGGGCAGGCTGGACACGCTGCTGAGCGGCCCTTCTGGTGTTTTCTCCAGGTTCCCCTAGCCCGGATTTCCCCCCAAAGGCCCAGGAGCCAGACCCCTTCCCGGTGACTGCTTATTCTCTAGGGACTGTTTCCCCCCCAAAGGAAAACAGAAGCGAAGGGGAGACCCGTAGCCGGGACGGAGGAGGTGCCGGGACGGACGCGTCGGGCAGGGTGGGGAGTGTCTGCGCGCTCTGACGGGGACGGGGACGCGGCTGTGCCCTTCCCCACGGCCTCCTCTTTCCCTCTCTGGGCACACGGTGGCGGCTGTGCCCTGCGGACAGCCGGGTCGATTAGAACCACAGAATGGGCTGGCCCCGTGGCATTTTATTGGGGTCGTGCTCCGGGCTCTGCAGGTGCTCACGGGCACTCCCGGAGGAGGATGCTCAGGCCACCTGGGGGCAACGCATTGGTCACAGCCCCCGCTGTGTCCCCCCCGCACCCCCCCGTAGTGGGTGGGCTGGGGGCCTCGGGCCAGGGGGGCCGGGTCTGGGGTCGCGGGCACCCGGAGCCACGTGCGGACCTGCTGAGCTGTGGGTGGCACAGCCCCAGCTCCCCCAGCACGTCGCCTCATTGCATCGTGCGGTCCCCTCGCCGCGCTGCAAAGCCGTCGGGAAGATGGAGAGACGGGAGGGGAAGGGCTCACGCCAGTGCCCTGACTGCTCGGCACCGTCTCTGCGGGGGGCGCGGGGGACAGATGGCTCCCCTGGGCCGCGGAGGACCGTGGAGCCGGCGGCTTCTGTCTCGGTCGGGAGCAGCCCAGCCGGGGCTCAGTGCCTGCCCCCAGCGGCTCCTCTGCGCGGGGGGAAGGGGCAGGACCCGAGCACACGCGGGTGCCGGGCCGTGCTCCCCACCTCAGCCGGGGCCCTGGAGGCGCAGGTGGCGACAGACGGCACATGCGTGCGAGAGCACGTGTGTCGGGGAGTCGGCCGGCGGCTCCCGCGCCAGCCCCCGGAGCCGGGCGGCTCGGCCATGACGGCGCACACGGGACCGGCGGGGGCCTCAGCGGGCTGGCAGGCGGTGCCCGTCCATCTGCTTTCTCGGGCCGTCGGACTGACGACCACGGGCCGGCGCGGGCTCAGGGTTGGACTCGGGGGAGCGGCCGGTGACAGGCCCGCGCCTGTGCCCGGGAGGGGCGGAGGTTTCGCGGGGAGCCCAGGGGTCAGCGTCGACCTCCGACTGACTCGGGACAGAGCGAGGCTCCCCGCAGGCTGCGCCAAGCACGCAGAGCGGCGGTGCGTGTCGTAAGAGACGACAAATCCAGACGTGACACAGCCACGGGGTGTTGCAAGGATTGGGAAAAGCAGCGACCGACTGGAACGTGATTCAACAGACGCGCGCCCGTCCGTGACCACTGATGTGACTTCAGGGGCGGAGGGAGCCGAGGGGAAGATAAGGGGGATGTCCAGGCAGGGGGCTCGGTGTTGACGGGAAACCCCCTGGAACGCCCCTCGCCGTGGACGCGGAGGACGGCGAACGGGGCCTCCTGCGCGTTTGGAACGGCTCGGGGAGGAAAGCGACGGGGGCGGAGGGATCGGAAATGGAGCTAATTTTAAGGGCTCACGGGACGTCACGGGATGTGGAGAGCTGAGAGCGCAGGGCGGAAGCCAGCGGAGCGGGGCGTCCGTGCTCGCCCTGCGGGGGGCGGGGGCGGCGTTGGCGTCTCCCTCCAGACCTCACGGAAAGGAGGCGGCGGGGGGGGGGGGGGGTGCAAAGCCCGGACGCGCCCGCCTCGTGACTCCACTCGGGGATTCGTGTGGTGGAGGGCAGGAGCGGCGCGCGTCGTGGTGGGGCGCTGCCCTCGCCGGCCGCGAGCGGTGTCCGGGGCCCGGCGGGCCCCGCCGGCCAGGGGCCGCCGTCCAGCGCATGCGGGCCGGAGCCACAGCTCCCCGCGCAGTCGGGCCCACCGGCAGGCTTCGTGCCGCTGCCCGTTTCCTCCTTTTGAAATGACCGAAGTTGTGAATTTGCCAACCGCTTCCCGTCGCTCCCCGGGACGGTGGCGGGCATGCGAGCGACAGTTATGTCGTTCCCCAGGACGGTGCGGGCGAAAGCGTGACGAGTCTGGGCGGCTCCTTTCCGCGGAGAATTGTCGGGGGGACAGTGGGGGGGAGCGAGCGGGCAGCAGACAGGGCCCCAGGCCCCTTCTTTCCCGTCGGAGGCGCCAGGCTCGCCCTGCGTCGTTTCCCGCACGCGACCCCGAGACGCGCCGGCCCCGGAGAACGGGCTGGGCCTGCTCCTCCTAACGAACGCCACGCACGGGCAGAGGGACAGTGCGGGCGCCTTCTGCCCGCAGCATCTCGCTGCCCCCTCTACGGGAGAGGTAGCCGCGGCCGGAGAGGCCACGCGTCGGCCAGGCGGCCTCCCACCGCAGACCTGGGGCCTCGGCCTCTCCTCTCAACCCGGCCGCTCTTTGCGCCCCGAGGCTGCTGGGAGGAGGGCGGTGTCCTGCGGGGCCGCCCCGTCGGCGAGGTCACGAGGGCAGCAGGGCCCCTGACCCGCACCGGCGGCGGCGGGAGACGGGGAGAAGCCACCACCCCTCCTCCCCGCTCAGGCCGCCCGGAGGTCCCCCTCGGGAGGGCGAGCTCCACGGGGCGCTGGCGCGGCCGGTGGGGGAGGATCCACATGCCGGGAGCACCCGCCCTACACGCGGCCCATGCCCGGTTCTGAGTTCTGTGGCGCTTGGTGCCGTGGGGCGTGCAGGTGGCTCGGCCGGTGGGTGGCAGCACCCGCACCTGCAGCCGAGGGCCGCCCACGCCCAAGGAGCCGCTGGCAGCGGGGCCCCGTGGGGGGGCGTGCCCTGCGGCTTCTGCGGGGCTCTCGGGAGAGACAGGGTCCTAGTTTCTAACCTCCGGGGGTAGCCCCGCTTCGTTCAGGGGCTGTCGGCCCGTGCCCTGCGGGGCCCGGTGCACCCAGGGGTGCTGGCGGGCGGGCGGGGTCCCGCCACGGCCCCCGGTCAGGTTGCTCAGTCTCTGCGTGCTCGGCCTTTCCACGCGTGCACGGGGCGGCGAAGGTCCAGCAGCCGGGCGCCGGCGAGGAGCTCCTGGGGCGCCTGGCACTGGACGTCCGTGTGAGCGTCACCTTCCTCCAGCCCGGCCCGAGGGCCCCGTTCCACCCCCCATTCACCCAGACTCAGCCGCGCGAGCGTGGGGTGCGCGCGTGCGGCCCGAGGTCCCTGGCTTCGGGGCGCAGGCCCTCGGGCACCTGGGCCTCGGGGGCCCAGCGCTCCGCCGGCCGCCCCTGGGCTCGTTCTGAGGACTCATGTCCCGGAGTCACTGACGAACACGCGGGGTCAGGGAACACGGAGCCCTAGATGGCTCGGCGTCGGCCAGGCACGCGTGCCGGCACGGGAGCGCTCGTCCTGGCCGTCGAGTGCCGCGTCGGCGCTGCAAGCACGGGGCGGGGAGCCGCGTCCCGCTGGGCTGTCGTGCCCCCGCGGGCGCCGGGCCAGGCTTCTGAGCAGCAGGTGATTCGGCGAAGAAGCGGCCAGGTGCCCGCTACGTCCCGGTGGAAACGTCCCTGTTCCAGGAAAAGAGATGTCGCAGCCTCACGCCCCCAGCGCTTCGAGTCATGAGTCACGGTTCATGTTCCTGGAAGAGAGGGAAAGGGCGTAAACACTTTCTTTTTCATCAAGATAGCAGCGCGCGGAGGCCCAAGGGCAGAGTGCCGCCCGCGGTGGGCGGGCCCCGGCCGGGACACCTGCTGCTCCCCCGCCCCCGCCTCACAGCGGCCGCTCGCCCCACACCCCGGATGGCCCTGCGCTGGGGGTGGGGGTTGCGATCAGGCGCCGAGGTCCCGCGGGCCCTCGATCCCACGCCCTCTGCCAGGGACGCGTCCAGGGCCTGGCCTGCCTGGGCCCTGACCAATCACCGGGGCAGGAGCTGGATCCCTGTGGTCCAAGGAGGCAAACGATTCCAACTCGGACGTCAGGGACAGCTGGGGCCCGAGGAGAAGGAAGTCGAAGGTCAAGGTGCAAGCCCAGGGCCTGGGCCGGGGAAACCCAGTCGGATTCGGGCCCAGGGGGCCGGAGGCTGCGCGCGAACTGGGCGTGGGGGGCCTGGCCGGCGCGGCTCCGGATCCTGGGGCCACGGTTCTCGAGGCACCTTCGTCCCCCGTGGCTTCTCCGCGGCAGCCCCGTGACGGGCCGGCGGTTCTGTCCTCGCGCGGAGTAGGACGTGACATTCACGTCCGAACCATGAACGTTCAGAGGACCAGGAGGCAGGCTGTTCGGCCATCCCTTCCCCGGCCGCGTCATCCGTCAGGAAGCGTCGCGGCCGGCGCTCCGACAGCAGAGACGGCGCTTAGAGACGCCCCCGGGCGGCGGAACGGCCAGTCACCGGTGGCGGCTACCCCCCTCGGCCGAGGAGCCCCCGCTCGCCAAGGGGGTCAGCGGAGCGAGGCGTTCCCGGAACCCCTGCGGCCCCCTCGGGCGGGAGGTCTGGGGGCGTTCTGGACGCGCAAGCCCGAGCGCTGCGGCTGGGCCGCGTGTCACCAGTGACGCAAGACACCGGGCCAGAGGTCCGGCGAGACGGGCTCCCGGCCCCGCAGCGCCCCGGGGGCTGCCCGCGGAAGCTGAGCGTGCACCTGCCGGGCGCTGCCCTCAGAGCGTGTCAGCAGGAGCTGCCCGAGGCCTGGAAGGCATCGGCCACGGCTCTCAGCATCGGCGGCGTCTCCCGGGCAATGTCTGCCCAGCCTGGGGGCACGGAATAGCAGACGGCTCCGCACGGGCGCGGGCTTTCTCCAGCTTCGCACCGAGCGCCTTCCGGGAAGGTCTCTGTGGGGAACGACCAGCAAATAGGTGACAGGGCGCATGGGGGGAAATAGGGAGCGGGTCCTATCTACGGTCGGACGGGAGGGCTCCTTCCTCCTGAGGGCCGGCTGCTGAGGGCGCCGGTCTTTCCCGGAGGCCCCCTCGGGCCACGGCCCTCTCCACGCCCGGGAGGAGGCAGCAGCCGACACCCCGGGGACCCGAGCAGCCTCCTCCGCTGCCACCGGGGCATTGTGGGAGCCGCCCCTGAGCTGAGCAAATCGCGGTGGCTCCGGTCCTCACTCTAAAAGGCACTTTCCGTCGCCATTCCCCGGGTCCGAACTGTCGAGGGCGAGCGCGTGAGATCCGCCGCCATACAACGGAAGTTCTCGCAGGTCAGAATGAAACGCCGAGGAACAGGGGTCAAAAGTGAAGAACGCGTCCGCCAGACACGTCCCCGGCTCAAGGCTGGACACGGGGCGTCGAGCCTCGGCAGCTAGGTGAAGGCTCGCGGGGAAGGGACAAGCAAACAGCCGCTCGGGAAAGCGACTCCAGACGAGGGAGGAGGCTGAAGCCGCGCAGCAGGGTGAGGCGGGCTCCGCGCGCCCGCGAGACGCGCACAGCCGAGAGGGGCCCCCGCCGCCCGAGCTGGCGCGAGGCAGAACGAGCGCTCGGACGCTGCACGGCCACGTGTAGAATTCGCCCTACAGAAATCCCGAAACAAACGCCCCCCCCACGAATGTGCGAAGCGAAACGACGATGCGGAGGTGTGAGGTGGTGTCCGTCGGTCCCCGTCGGGACACCGGGGGCCGAGCACCGGAGGCCCGCCCCGGGCACCTGCCGGGCCGTCCGCTCGCGCTCGTCCCCGGGTCACGGGGAAAGGTCTTCGAGGCGGCCCGCCGTCACGACTCCGTTCCACGTGGCGGCCGAGCACGAGGGAGTCGCGTCAGGCCGTGCCGCCGACAGACACCACGTCGGATGCCTCGGCTCTCGACCCTGGAGGGTCACCCCGCGCGCCGCCGGGGCCACCAGTGCGGGCGAAGCCGCCACGGACCACGTGCACAGCCTCCCCAGCCCGCGACATCCCGAGAAGTCCCGCCCCAGGAACGTCCTTATCCCCAGGGGCGGACGCGCAACCGCCGAGCGACAACTCCAAGTGGGCGAAGAGGCCTGCGTTCGGAGCCGTTGCGGCTGCCGCTGGAACCGCGTCGCGCGGAATACCTCCGTGGGGGGGTCGCAGAGTTTCGCTCCGGGCACAGAGCCCGAGACGGTCGCGGTCGTCCCGAGTGAAAAGCTCGTTCCAAAGCCTGCAGGCCCGCGGGGCTCGGAGCCGCCGGGCGCCTCCGGGCCTGGCGCTGCGGACGGTGAGCAGCAGGGCCGTCTCCGGCCCCGGCGTGGGAGACACGCCGGCGCGGGGGGAGGCAGACGCACACGGCGGCCTGTCCGCGCCGTCGCGTGCGCCGAGGCCGTAGTTCAGAACCTCGTATCCTCGTCGCTGCGCGCCTGCCCGCGCCGGGTGAAACACGGACCCAGGTGACCGAGGGTGCCTCCCCCGGGTGGCCTCCGCCCCGCACACCCGAGCAAGGACGCCTCCCGATGGTCCGCCCGCGCCCCGGCCTGCGCCCCGGCCGCCCGCCCCACGTCGTCCCGCGGGTTCCGTCGCCTGCCCTTCCCGTGGCCGTCGCCCCGAGTAGAGCCTGCCCTGCTGTGCCGAACACGTCTCCGGGGGATGATTTCTCTTTGACGCTTCAATTCCATGTTTGTTAAAGAAAAGGAAAAAGGGAGAAACGGGGCCCAGACAACGGGACACAGTGGACCAAGTCCTGGGAGTGCGGTCGCGAGACGTCGCCTGCGCTCCTCACGCCGCACGTGGGGCTGTCCCCGGGGAAGGCGGCCTCGCACGCGGACGCGAGGCACCAGGCAGGGACTCGGGCTGCACGCGGCCGGGAAGGGCGGGCTCCGGGCGGCCGCTTTCCTTCGTGTCGTCGTTCGAGGTTCCTGTCTGCAGAATCGGCTCGGTTCTCGTTGCGCGTGGGTTCCCGCGGTGGATATCCGGCCGCGCGCCGAAGGCCCGGTCGTCCCGGCGCCGGGCCCTCAGGGAGGCGCAGAGGGCGCTGGAAACGGAGTCGCCCACCCGCCCCCGCGCCTGCCCCCAGCCGAGCTCTCGCCTGTGACCTGCCTCACGCAGAAAGTGCCCGTCGGACGATGCCGCTCGGGCGCGAGCCACCCTGCGGGCTCGAGCGTAAGGGCCCCACGCACGGTGAACCGGACGTTTTAGAGAAACGCGCGAAAAGCGACAGACCGGTCGGTGGACAGGAACGCGGGCAGAGGCTGGCAGGGCCCTGCCGCCTCGGGCGCGGGGCTCGGGGTCCGCCCTGCCCCGACGACCGCGTGGGACGGCCCGAGCGTTTTCGAATCGCAGCGGGTCCGTGGAGGCGTGTCTGCCTCCGGGCGAATCGGGGAAGGAGGCAGGCCGCACGGCTGAGGGGTCACCCGGCCCCGCTCCGGCTGAGCGCATCGCGCCCTCCCGAGGCCGCCTCTCCGAGGAGGCGGGGGGCTCAGAGGGTGAGAACCACTCGTCTCTGTCCAAGGGCCCAGGCGGCACTCGGACCCCCCGTCGTCGTGACCCTGGGGACGGACCACGAAGGCAACTGTGTGTCCGCGTCACCGTGCAGACGAGGGGAGGACCGGCCTGGCCCTGTCTTTGGTCGGACAGCTGGGGAGACGGGCGGCGGCGGCGCTTCCACGCCGTCCCTGGGGCGTGGGGGGCGCCCGGCAGCCCTGCTGTCCACGGGCTCGCACCCGCCCCGCCGCGGTGGACAGGGGCCGCGTGGGCCAACGGGGGTGTCTCCTCCCCCCGCGCAGCCTTCGCCTGTGACGCAGCCGCCGCCATGAACACCAGCGAGTTCCGCAGGAGAGGGAGGGAGATGGTGGAGTACGTGGCTGACTACCTGGAGGGCATCGAGGAGCGCCAGGTGTACCCCAGCGTGGAGCCCGGCTACCTGCGCCCGCTGGTGCCCAGCTGCGCCCCCCAGGACCCGGAGGCGTATGAGGACATCATGAGGGACGTCGAGAAGATCATCATGCCCGGGG
The DNA here is from genome assembly GCA_030015415.1 of Cynopterus sphinx. NCBI lineage: Eukaryota > Metazoa > Chordata > Mammalia > Chiroptera > Pteropodidae > Cynopterus > Cynopterus sphinx. The sequence continues at coordinate 921,770 of CM057391.1, read as the reverse complement.
TGAGTGTGCGCGGGCCGGCCCGGGGCTCCTGCGGGCGGCTCCTCCGCGTCCCCCGATCCTCGCGGCCCCGCCTCGGGCACAGCCTCGCGTTTCTGGTTTTCAGCTGAGGCAGCGAAGGCCCCGGGAGGTCAGGTGACCAGCCCGAGGCCGCGCGGCTCAGGGTGACCGAGCCAGGACGGCGACCCCGATCTGTGCGTTCCGAAGGCAGTGGGTGGGCCTCGCCCCGGCCCCCAGGTCCGTGTCCTGCCCCGAGCCCCCGGGACACGCGACGCCATGTGAACCCTGCGCCGGGTTCACGTGAGTCCGGTGCCGACGCCAGGCCCGCCGTTCCGGTCCGGCGGCGGGTGAGCCGCGCGCGGGAGACGCGCTTTGTTCTATTTGAGGTTGGGGGCCGGGGCCGGCCCTGCCCAGGGGCTGACCACCGAGGCCGGTGAGGCACAGGGCCCGGGGCCAGCGGCCACCCCGAGCGAGCGCCGCTCCGGGGGAGGCAGGGCGGGGTGCTCCTGCGCGGGGAAGCGCGCGGCGGCTCCGGTTCCACGGAGGGGCCCGCCTGCCGCACTCTGCACGCCCCCGTTTCACGCGGGCTCCAGGCCGATCCGATCGGCGGCCGTGGGGCGGGGCGGGCCCCGGGCGCTGGGCCCCCCGGACCCCCTCCTGCCCCTCCCTCCCAGGAGAGGGCCTGACATTTGCGCTCCGGGCCCAGCGCGGGGCTCGCTCTCGCCCAGAGGCTGTGCAAACACGCTCGGCGCTGAGCCCCGCGCACGGCCCGCGGGGGACGGTAAATGTCAGGCAGCACGGGGGCCGCTCCGCTCGGCTCCTGCGCACCCAACACCCGCCCGGCCGACAGCAGACGCCCCCGCCTGAGGGCGGGGCGGCCGGTCAGACCGGTGTGGCCGCGGGGTCCCTGGTGCGAGGTCGGCCCTGCCGGGTGGCGGTGGTGGAGAGCGAGGGCCAAGGCTCGTGATCCCCAGTGAGACTCAGCCCTGTGCGTTCCGGGCCCGGGCGGCTGCTGGGGGAGGCCGGAGCGAGGGGCCTCCAGCCCGTGCCCCCCGCCCCCCGCCCCCACGTGGACCTGTGGAGCCGGAGCCCTCTGAGTGCGTTGCCGTGACAACGGGTGTGTGACCGTCCAGAGCAAAGTTTCCCTTTGACCTTTTACTTTTTCTCCTTCTGCTTTTCAAAAGGGATTTAAGTGTCCTCCAGGCCCCTGCCACACGGGCCAGCAGCCCGCGGCCCCCCGCGGCCCCTAGGGCCCTGCCCCCAGCCTCCCTGGCTGTGCTGAGCACCCCCGGGCCCCTCCTCGGCCCTCACGGTCCCCTCCCCCCGCACGCAGGCCGAATGGCTTCGCGCTCCCGAGGCCCTTTCGCGCCCTCACCTGGGACACGGGGCTGGCCGAGCTGCAGAGGGACCCCGTCTTAGGTCCCATGGGCGCCCGAGGCCCGCCGAGTGCTCCCAGCCCTGGGACAGCACCCAGCCGGCTCGCTCCACACCCCGGGCTCTCCCGGCCGGACAGAAGGGCCCACGAGGGGAGCGACCAGCGGTCGGAAGGCCGGACGGCGAGGCCTCGGGAACCAGGCCTTTGCACTTTTTCCTGACGGAAACCTCATTTCTGCGGGGCCCTTTCGGAGTGGTGGGACGCAAGCTCGCGAGCCGGGGGCCGCCCCTCCAGGCCCAGCCGTGGGCCCCGCACCCCGGGCTCCCCGCTGACCGCCCGTCTCCCCGCAGGTGACCCACTGGCACAGCCCGTACTTCTTCGCCTACTTCCCCACGGCCAACTCGTACCCGGCCATTCTCGCGGACATGCTGTGTGGGGCCATCGGCAGCATCGGCTTCACCTGGGTGAGTGGCGGGCCGACCCAGGGGCCGTGAGCAAGCGGCCAGGCACCCCGGGAGAAGAGAGGGGGCCTCGCAGGGAGGGAGACGCAGGGGAAGGAGGAGGTCAGCAGCTGGAAGGCCGCCCGGCAAACCCGAGCGCTCGGAGCCGCTTGGGTGGGGTGCAGGCCTCAGCCTCGGGGGCTGCAGCCCGAGCCCAGGGGTGCACGCTTCCACCAAGCTGACCCGGGGGTTCCGCTGGGTCTTCAGTTCGACAAACGCCCGTGTCCCACCCCATCTGGTCCTGGCCGGTGGGGCCTGCTGTCCGGGGCCGGCCCCCGCCCTCAGGATGCCCCGGGCAGAGCAGGCGGGCGCAAATGGGGCCAGCCCGGCCTCCACCCAGCAGCCCGGGCCCACCGCAGCATGGTCGCCGCCGTGGCCTCTGCCCCCTCCCCGGCCAGCCTCCCACGCGTGCTGGCCCAAGGGCGCCTGCTTAGCGAGGGTTCAGGGCCTTCGCGCCTGGGGTCGGACGGTGTTAACCTGGGTTCAGTGGGAGGCGACACCCTGACACAACTCCCGAAACCCTGCAAGGCCTGGCCCCTCGCTCCGGCCCCAGCCCCTGAGAACTGTGGCAGAGCCGGGTGGGGGCGGAGGGTGACGACTGCAGGGACCCGAGGCCGAGGCGGCCACCGGCAGACGTGCACGGCCCACACTCAGCGGGCGCATGGCTTCCTGTGGCGGCCCAGGGCCTGGGGCGCGCGAACCCTGCATTCCCAAGCGTCGGGGAGACGAGGACTCCTGCGGGCCAGGCCCTCGGCACCATGCCAGCCCAGACGCGCCCCGGGAGGCCTCCGAGCCGCTGGGCAGGGGGACCTGCTGGTGGCCCGGTCCCGGGCCCCGTCTCCCCCACTGCTTCTCCCTGGGGCTCGGGGCGCACGTCCTCGCCGTGGCTCCCCCCGGGCCTGCTGGAAGGCGGTCAAAGCCTCCGTCGAACCGATAGAATCTAAGGGCGAGAAGCGACGCAGTGATCCTGCCCGCCCCCTCCCTGTGGCCAGCGGACGGGCCGGGGGGGGGGGCAGCCGGCCGGTGCGTGACGCCCTCCTCCCTCCCGTGACAGGCCGCCAGCCCCGCGTGCACGGAGCTGGAGATGGTGATGATGGACTGGCTGGGCAAGATGCTGCAGCTGCCCGAGGCGTTCCTGATGGAGAAAGGAGGCAAAGGGGGTGGGGTGATCCAGGTGAGGCGCGGGCGCGGGCGCGGGGAGCAGGGAGCCGCGGCTCCGCGGCGCGTCCTCGCGCTTCCTCTGGAGGACGAGCAGAGCCGAGCTGTCGGGACAACTGGATCGAGATGCGCCCCTGGGTGCCGTCTCCCTGGGCGCCCCAGGGCCTGGCTCAGCGCGCACGTGATGGTGGCTGCCACCTGGCAGGTGCCCGGCCACACAAACAGCAGCGCCTGGCGCTCGCGCCGTGTGCCCGTTGCCAGCCAGCGCGCCGGGCACCCTCCCGGTGTGGTTCACGTAGGCCTCCCGACGACGGCGTGAAGTAGGGCACGTCGGGCGGGGAAACTGAGGCACTGAGCAGGGAGGTGGCCTGCCCGTGAGTTCCCAGCAGGGGTCGGGGCCGCCATCCGTCTGGCTACAGCGCCGTGATCTCCACCGCCGCGTCGGGCTGTCCTCAGGGCGACAGCGGCGGCTGTGGCCGCGCGCTTCCCGGCTGTCCAGACGCCGCGGGGTGGGAGCCAGAAGCTCACCTGCAGACGCTGCCTTCCCCGGTTCCTTCTCTCCATTCGGCGCGACCGTGGAGAGACGCCGTGCGCCACAGCATGCCTCAGGGCACGGTGGGACGCCCGCCCCGCCGGGATCGGCAGGACGAACGCCGCGAAGACAACCGGGACCGGGCGCCCTCGTCGCCCGGCTGGGGAGGCGGGCTCCGTCGAAGCCGGCACCCCCGAGCCGTCTCTTGTCTCGCGTCAAGTCTGTGATGAGAGTCTGTCCTGGGCCCTCCTGGTTTCTGGAAGCTTCTCGCGTTGCCGGTCCATGGCCTCCTCCCCCATCTCCAAAGCCAGCGGGGCCATCTCCCTGACCGTCCTTCGCGGTCGTGGTCGCCTACCCCCGGACCGCCCTGATTAGACTGGGTCCCGCCAGATGAGCCAAGATAATCCCCGTGTCAAGGGTCTTAGCGTAATCTCGTCAGCAGGATCCCCTTTTCCACGAAAGGCGACTGGTCGCAGGCTCCAAGACTAGGTCATGGGCATCTTTCGGGGGCCCTTGTCCCGCCGGCCACATCCAGGACGCGCTGGTCCCCGCGGGAGACCGGGCTCTGCCCCTGGCGTTGGGGTTCGGCAGGTCGGGGACGGGTCCAGGGGCCCGTGTTCTGGCGGGCGCCTCGGGGCGGTCCCACGCCGAGCCCCAGACCCGCTTTGCCGAGCGTGTGTGCGTGTGTGTGTGCGCGTGCGCGTGTGTGTGCGCGTGTGCGTGTGTGTGTGTGCGTGTGTGTGCGCGTGCGTGTGTGTGCGTGTGTGCGCGTGTGCGCGTGTGTGCGTGTGTGTGTCGTGCGCGTGTGCGCGTGCGTGCGTGCGTGTGCACGTGCATGTGTGTGTGTGTGCGTGTGTGTGCGCGTGCGTGTGTGTGCGTGTGTGCGTGTGCGCGTGTGAATGCGCATGTGCGTGTGCGTGTGCATGTGCGTGTGCGCGCGTGTGAATGCGCGTGTGTGTGCGTGTGCGCGCGTGTGAATGCGCATGTGCGTGTGCGTGTGCGTGTGTGCATGCGTGTGTGTGCGCGTGCATGTGCGTGTGCGCGCGTGTGAATGTGCATGTGTGTGCGTGTGCGCGTGTGTGTGCGTGTGTGTGCGCGCGTGTGAATGCGCATGTGTGTGCGTGTGCGCGTGTGTGCGTGTGTGTGCGCGTGTGCGTGTGCGCGTGCGTGCGTGTGCGTGTGCCTGTGCGTGTGCGCGCGTGTGAATGCGCATGTGTGTGCGTGTGCGCGTGCGTGCGTGTGCGTGTGCATGTGCGTGTGCGCGCGTGTGAGTGCGCATGTGTGTGCGTGTGCGCGTGCGTGCGTGTGCGTGTGCATGTGCGTGTGCGCGCGTGTGAATGCGCGTGTGCGCGTGTGTGTGCGTGTGTGTGCGTGTGTGTGCGTGTGCGCGTGTGAATGCGCGTGTGCGTGTGTGCGTGCGTGCGCGTGTAAAACTCGGGACGGCGTGACCCACGATGCGGAGTTCCCGCGGGGCGCGCCACTTCCCGCTTGAGTCTGGGCGTTTCCGGTCACGCGCCCGTGGTTTGAGAACGTTACTGCTGCACGGTGTGCCGACCTGCGTCACCGTTCATGTGAGTGACCCGTGGGGCACGTCGCATCCAAATGTCCACGCCTGCAGGGCCCGTCTCGGAGGACGGCCCTCGGGAGAAGCTGCGACCGGGTTCCTAGCGCGTCGGCTGCTCGCTGGGCGCTCCCGCTGAGCCCTCCGCAGCTGCGAGCGGGGCCCACGCGCCTGGCCCCGGCCCGCCCCTGACCCCGGCCGGGGCCCCGGTGCGTTATCTTTTCCTTGAGGACCACCCCGCTGTCCAGACACCGCGGAGACCCTGGCGCCGGGCGCATCCCGGTGCTTCGCGGCCCGGGGTCCAGCACGCTCGTCTCGGGAGCAGGCGACGAGTGTGCGTCTGCGGGGCCCCGCGCGGCGGCCGAGGCCGGCTGTCCGCGATGCGTGAGGCCCCGAGCCTGACGGAGCCTGACAGCGTGAGGCCCCGCGGCCTGGACGCGAGGCCCTCAGAGCGGGGGTGGGGGAGGGCGGGCGTCCTCCGAGCCGGACAGACGGGGCTGCGAAGTGGTCTCTCGATTGGGCGTGAAAGCTCTCGTGGGGGGAAAGCCAGGGCTCGGCCGCGTGCGTGCGGGTGGACTTGCACGCCCGGGAGCTGAAGGGCCATTTCTGCCCCCGCGTCGGACCCCGCTCCGCAGCCGCCGGCGCCGCCCTCTGCCTCCTGGCGGGCTCGCCGTGGCAACCTTGTGTGCCGGGCGCAGCGAAGGTGTCGCCTGCGCTCGGCACCCGCACAGCGGCCCTGCTCCGCCCTCGGCCAGGGCCACTCGCTCCCCGCGGCGGCCGGACCGATTCCGCTGCCCTCGAGGCCGGACGCGTGGGTCACTGGGGCCCTCTCAGAGTCACCCTCTGCTGCCTGAAGGGGGGACTCTTCTCCCCACACGTGGACACAGCCCACCCGAACCCCCCGACGGAGCGCACGGTGGCCCAAAGCCTTTCCGTGGAGCGCGGCTCGGCGGACACTGGACCTTGGCGCGTCCGTGGGGCCCAGGCCTCGGACAGAGGGTGGGGTCTGGAGAGGCCGCAGGCCTGCGCGCGTGCTGGGTGCGGAGGGGACCCCGTCGGGGCTGTGCCTTCCCCCCGGCGCACAAATGCGGGGCACAGGGGAGCAGCCTCCCCGGGGACGGGCGTGTGGGTGCTCCGGGAGCTGAGGGCCTGCGGCCAAGCCTCTGCCCGCACCTCCCGCCGGGTGGCCTAACACACCGAAAGCCACCGCTAGTGAGAACGCGGCCCGAGGACGCCCGCGAGCCCGTTCCAGAGGCTGCGCGAGGAGGAGGACGCGCGCGGAACCGCGCTTTGGAGCGCATTCCCCTTTGCTAAAGTCTGGCCTTTCTTCCCAAGGGACACGGGTCGGCGCAGCAGGAGGGGTAAGAGCGCCGGGTCCGTAAATGAAAATCGGTGACGGGCGGGTGGCGCGAAGACCCGAAAAGCCGGCCTCCCGAACCCCATAAGCCGCTTTCTCAGAGTCAACAAGGATGAACCTCTTCAAACCTCTTCTGCCAGCGTGAACCCCACGCAGCCCACGGGGGCCTTGCAGGGTGTCCTTGATTCTCAGGGCGCGTGAGCGGGAACGGGGAGAGTCGCTCGGGATGCGGGGACCCCCCGGCCCGGAGGGGACAGACGTGAGCTCCCCGAGCCCTGCCCCTCGCTGGCCCCTCCTCGGGGCGGTTAGCGGACCTCCGCCCCCTGCCCCCCAAGCAGCGGCTCCCACCCGAGGGTGACGCACTTGGAAAACGGGATCGTCTTGCGAACTAAATGGGAGGACAAAGCGGGCGCCGCACCCGTGTCACCTTTCGCCCACGCCCGACCGCGGGCGGCGCCGTCTGCCCCAGCCCCGCGGCTCACGACCCCGCCCGAGACGCGCTGCGGGCTTCGATGTTCCCTGAGACAGACCAGGCGATGCGGCCGTGACGTTAAAGCTCACGAGCCGCCCGCGGGCGTCCGGAGTCTGTCTTTGCGAACGAGAGTGAACGTCGCGATCTCGGATTCAGCTTTTCAGAGACACCTGAAGCTCGTCGCCCGCCTGTCTCCCCGCAGGCGGACGCGGACGCCCTCGCTGTGCGCTGACGCCCGTGTCCCTCTTTCCCTGATTCAGGGCAGTGCCAGCGAGAGCACTCTGATATCCCTGCTGGCCGCCCGAACCAAAGTGACCCGACGCCTGCAGGCCGCCTGCCCGGGGCTGACGGAGGCCGCCGTCCAGGAGAGGCTGGTGGCCTACAGCTCCGACCAGGTGAGTGTGCGGCTGGAAGCCGCGCCGAGGCGCCGAGGTCTGAGCGCTCCGTGTCCCGTCACTGCGAACGGGACAGCCAGGCGTCGCGCCCTGACCTCCAGGAGCAGTTCCCCGGGGCCACGGAGGCAGGCACCTGCCCTGGAGGCCTGTGGGTCGCAGGTGGGCGCTGAGCAGTCAAGTTGAAAGTAGACGCGACGCGACGCCGCCGGCAGCGCCCTCCCTGGCTCCCGCCGCGGCCCGCCGGGCTCACGGCTCGGCTCTGCGATTTCAAGGTTTGTGACCTCAGGCGGAGCACGCACCGCCCCGGAGCCGGTTTCTCCCCCTCAGACGGGGCGGGCGCGCCTGTCCCTCGCCGCGGCCGCCCTGCCCGCGCGCGGCTGGCCCGAGGTCGAGACGCGGCTTCGAGAACCGTGCAAACGGGAGCGCCTGGGCGAGGCCACCGGCCAGCCCGCGCGAACGCTAAAACCTGGTTTGAGAAACCGGAACCGTGTGAGATGGGAGAGAACCGAGCAGCAGAAAGGGTGTCTGTGAGGGAGACGGCGTCCCCGTCCCCGAGCGACAGCTGGCTGCTTGGCGTTGCCGACACGTCCGTCCCTCCTTCGTGCCTCTACGCCCGGCGTTTTCACTGTCCACCGAGCGGGCCTTCTGTACACCCGCACCGCCGGGTGGCAAGGCGGCGCTGTCACCAGCGAGGGGCCGCGGGAGCCGCGACCCGCTCACACCCGCCACCGCTGGGGGTGGACAGCCAGGCCACAGGAGGGGCCCCGGGCGGGCACACGGCTTCTCCCCCGGGGGGCAGGTGCGTGCTTGCGGAGCCATCTCTCGCGGACAGTCGAGAATGCCACCGGCTTGGGACGTCCCCATCGTCACCGCTTCCCAGGCCCCCGACCTCGGCCACACCCACCCCCGGGGCCTTCTTACCTGCTCACCCGTGTCGCCTCTGTACTGAGGCCCACGTAGCCCCGGGGAGCCCAGGGTCGGGGGGGGGGAGGCTACAACCTGTCTCACTCCTCGTCCGGAGCTGGAGGCGCAGGGTTCCCGCAGAGGCTGCCGGCTTCGCAGGTGACTCGGGAGCCTCGCTGGAAAAGGGGGGGAAAGCAGCTTATTAAGTGCCCTCCACGACGGGCGCCCTTCCTGGCATCCACGTCGCCGCTTGTCTCTCTCACAACCGGGCTTCGAGCAGGCGTTTGTTGTGTCCTCATTGTGCACAGGAGGCCCTGGCGGCCCATTCGGGAGCCTCCAAGGTCACGGGGAAAGGGCGGGAGCCCGCCCAGACCCCCGGAGGCCGCCCACTGGAAGCCCAGGCGCGGGACGGGCAGAGCAGGAGACAGCGGTGGCAGACAGCGGGGCGGGCGGCCGTGACCTCAGTGTTGGTTCTCCCGGGAGCCCCTGAGAGGGGACGGCCCTGCCCCCCAGCGATGGTGCCGTGTCCTTGGCTCCTTGGCTCCCAGCCTCTCCTCACCGGACGGGAGCCCCGGTGCCCTAACTCCACCTCTGGGGCATGTTTGGGAGGATCCCACTGCTCACCCTAAAATCCAGACCCCTGCGCGACAAGGGTCACCAGTCTCGACCCGGCACTGTGCCCTCCCGGGCGTCCGATCCGCTAGACAGAGAGGCAAGACTGCGCGTGGCCGGAACGGTCGGGAGCGGAGGTGCAGGGACGGGCGGGGCGCGCGGCGAGCGTGGGGTGAGCCCACCCGTGCCTTCCTTCCAGGCCCACTCCTCGATAGAAAAGGCCAGCCTGATCGCTGGAGTGAAGCTGAAAGCCATCCCCTCGGACGACAAGTTCGCCATGCGCGCGTCCGCCCTGCAGGAGGCCCTGGACAAGGACAAGGCGGCCGGCCTCGTTCCGTTCTTTGTAAGTTCGACCCTCGCGCTGCCTTGGGGGCTCCTGGGGGCACCCAGCCCGGCCCGGGCCTGGGCCAGGGCCCGGGGGCCAGGCCACTTTCGAGGCGGCTGCCCCTTGACGCCGGCCGGAGTGAGAGTCCGTCCACTTTCCCTTCGGCTGCGTCAACCTCCGAACCGAGCGGCCTGTGGATTCTGCTAAGGCGAGACGTCCGGGTTCTGCTTCCGGTTACAGTGATGCCCTGTGACCGCACCGCGGCGGCTCCTTGTGCCCTGGCGGGTGCTCTGTCACGAGGAGCGCGCGATGCGCATGCGGCGCGTGGCGCCAGGTGGGGGGCAGGGAAGCGGGGTGTCACCGGGCCGCACGTCGGCATCACGGGGGCGTGGAGAAGCCCTGATGCCCAGGCCTTGTCCCAGTTCCTCTTTACGAACCTCTAGGGGCAGAGCCAGCCTCCGGGGACAGGTCACTGCAGCTCGAGGTCCACGTGTGTGCCCAGGACTGGGAAACGCCCCTCAGAGGGGCCCATGTCATTCCCCGGGGCTCCCGTAGGTCAGAGCCATCCGGCTTTGACACTCAGCAAGGGAGCAGAGCCACCGGAGATCACAGGACATTCAAGGGGACGCAGCGATCTGGGGCCCTAAATGGGCAGCCGAGGGACCTAGGGGCTGGAGTCGGCGGCCGGCTGGCCGGCCCCGGGGTCGGGCAGCTGGAGCCCTGACTCACGTCTGGGGGTCGTCGGCCCGCACGTGCACCGTGACCCCAGGCCTAACTCCCAGGTGCACGCAGCCTTCGTCGTGGGCGCAGAGGGTCGCGGGCCCCTCGCAGTCTGAGCCCTGCGCTGGGAGGTTGGAACCTGGAGGCCGGCTCTGCCAGCCGCAGACTCCTGGGGCTGTGACAGCCCCTGCTTCCTCCCGGCGGCGTGCGGTCCCCTTGGGAAAGTCAGGCCGCAGGGCCTGTGCTGATCAGAGCAGGCGGTCTCAGGTAGGAGGCGAAGGAGAAGGCTCCGGAAGGGAGAGGGGCTGGCAGCAGGAGCGGCCCGGCTCTCGGAGACGGCGCCCGCCTGTGGGCCCCCGCCCTCCCCCGGACAAATGTGATTACGCCCTCGCAGCGCGGCTGAAATCAGGTTAGCGTCGCCGCGCTGAGCCGGGTAATCGGACCCTGGAGCGGAGCAGGTGCTCGGTATCAAAGTGGCTTCTGAGAATCCAGGGCGAGCTGACTCACAGCCCCCAGCAGGAGCGGAGCGCGCAGCGCCCGCCCGGCGCTGCCCGGGGAGCTGGCCGCCACCGCCTCCCTCCAGCCGCCCGCGTCGGCGGCACCGGGCGGGCGTCGGTCAGGGGGCTCTGGCGGGCTGACCACGCCCGGTCGCCCTCGCGGCCTGCTCCTGACCCACCTCGGGGGGCTCACTGGGGTCCGTGGAAGTCGGGACCTCAACCCAGGCCACCCCGTGCGGTCGGTGTGGTGACTGGACGTTCTGTCTGCCAAGCCGGGACCCCAGGAAGTGTCCCCTCCTCTTAGTTCCGAGGGGGGCCACCCCCGGGCTCGGAAGATGGGCTGTTTCAACAACACGCTCCGCGCCCAGAGGGACACACCAGTCATCACAGTCAGATCTAATCACAAAGGTTTCTGTTAACCAAAGTCTCATCCCGAGACAAAGAGTATCGCTCTCTGGTCGCCGCCCTTCCAGGCAGGCAGGCATGGACGGGAAAGGGGACGGTTAGCACCCAAACAACCTAAAACCACGTCGCAGTTTCACTCGATTCGCACGGAACAGAGAAGCAGGGCGAGACGGAAGCGACCGCTGAGCGGCCCTCAAAGGGCAAACAGACGAGAAGCCCTGTCGAGAGGCGGACTCACCCTGTTTTTAACGGGGAGATTTTTACTATCCTCTCAGCGGCAGGAACAAGCGCTGAACGCGTCCCACCCACGGAGCTGGGCGCCACAGGCAAAGCTGTTAGTCTCAGTCAGCATCGGGGGGACGCAGAGGCCAGGGCCAGCCGACCTGAAATCCCGCCCGGCGGCCTCTCGCCGAAGCGGAGCAGAGCGGACAGGCCGAGCCCTGCCCGGCGGGGCCCACGGAGGCGTGGGGAGGGCGCGCGGGGGCCCTGGGACCGGGCGGCGGCCACTCGGGTGCGCTTCGTCCCAGGAGAAAAGCCAAGCCCGCGACCTCGCTGGGTGCCTCGCTGGGAGCCTCGCTGGGAGCCTCGCTGGGAGCCTCGCTGGGAGCCTCGCTGGGAGCCTCGCTGGGTGCCTCCGACGCTGGTCCTTTGGTCCCGAGCGCTCGGCTTAGATTGTCCGCGTATTCGTCGCGCCTGTCATGCTCCGTGTCTCTGATGCTTGGACATCCGGGGCCCTGCAGGCTGCTCACAGCCCCCCCCACCCCCACGGGGCTCTCACACGCAGTCGCCATCCTCCTGCCCTCGTCACCCGGGGCCAGGGAGCGGGCAGCGAGGACGGCCGGACCCCGCAGTGCAATCCCCGTCAGCCGCCCCTGGGCCGCGTGTCTCCCCGCCCCCCCGCCCCCACCACCCCGGCGCTTCCCCGCCCGGCCCTGGCGGCCTGTGCGCCCTCGTCCTCCTGGGAACTCTGCGTAAAGGGCTGTGTCTTCGGTGGCGCTGGCGCCCCGACCTGCTGGCCTCACCACACCCGCTCCGCGCCCGGGAGCAGCACCCCGCAGCCTGACTCGTGGGCTTGGCCGCGGGAGCCAGGCCCTGCTCGGGGACGCTTCCTGCCCCCGGCAGGGGACAGCTCTGGTGCCTGGGGGTGGCTGGCCTGCCCAGACGGCCGTGCGAGCAGAGGGCCAGGGGGTCGTGCGTGGCCCCTCCAACCAGGCAGAGGTCCTGCCGCTGGGTCCGTGTCCCCCGACGTGCTTGCTGCTTCCAGGGGCACGTTCCAGCCCGCAGACGCCCCGAGCGCCTCGTCGAGGCCCTGGGCGGTGGCCACGCAGGCCGAGGTCTTGACCTTGACACGAACGTGGGGGCTCACAGGGACGTCTGCTCTTTGCCCTCAGGTGGTGGTGACGCTGGGGACCACGTCCTGCTGCTCCTTCGACCGGCTCTCGGAAGTGGGTCCCCTGTGTGAGTAGCGCTTGCGTCTTCCTCCGGGAGAAGCGCTCGGGGCTCGGGGAATGTCGGGACCCTCCTCTGGGGCTCGCCTCCGCCGTGGCAGTAACGTTGTGCCAAGCGAGACAGCGTGACCCCTCACCCTAAACAACGTCACTCACGCGTCACTGCGCTGCTATGATCGTGCCGACGACGGCTCCCAGCAGCGTAAAGGGACGCGCGGGCGCGCGGTTCGGGCGTGCTGTCGCGGGAGCACCCTCTGCAGCCCCTTGGACCCACACCTCGCCCGAGGGCCTTCGCACGGAGGGCGCGGGTGTCGCCCGCCCTTGAGGTCGGCCTCCCAGCATGCCCCTTCCAGCCTCCTTGAAATCGCCGAATGTTGTGAAGCAAAGCGTTACGGTGACTGAGCCCATCGACAGCACAAATCTGGATTTCTCCGGAGAAGAGGCCGAGCTTCCTGCGCGCGCGCACGATCACACGTGCACGATCACACACACGCGCCCGATCACACACGCGATCACACGCATGCGCACGATCACACGTGCACGATCACACGCGCGCACGATCACACACGCGATCACACGCGATCACACGCATGTGCACGATCACATGTGCACGATCACACACACGCACGCGATCACACACGCAATCACACATGCGCACGATCGCACACACGCACGATCACACACGCGATCACACACGCGATCACACACGCGCGCACGATCACACACGCGCGCACAATCACGCACGCGATCACACACACGATCACACGCATGCGCACAATCACACACGCGATCACACGCGATCACACGCATGTGCACGATCACATGTGCACGATCACACACACGCACGCGATCACACACGCAATCACACATGCGCACGATCGCACACACGCACGATCACACACGCGATCACACACGCGATCACACACGCGCGCACGATCACACGTGCACGATCACACGCGCGCACGATCACACACGCGATCACACGCGATCACACGCATGTGCACGATCACATGTGCACGATCACACACACGCACGCGATCACACACGCAATCACACATGCGCACGATCGCACACACGCACGATCACACACGCGATCACACACGCGATCACACACACGATCACACGCATGCGCACAATCACACACGCGATCACACACGCGATCACACACGCGATCACACACGCACGATCACACACGTGCACGATCACACACGCGATCACACACGCGATCACACACGTGATCACACACACGATCACACACGCAATCACACACGCGATCACACGCACGCGCACGATCACACACACACGCATGATCACACACGCACGCACACGATCACACACGCGATCACACACGCGATCACACACGCGCACACGCACGCGCACGGCACTGAGGTTTTCTCCCGGAGCCGGGGTTGTGTTTTCCGGGGGGACCGTGGCTGAGGGGTAGGGGTTCAGCCAGGGATTCCCTAGGCCTTCCCTCTTGGGGGCGCCCGCTCACGAACGACCGTGGCTCTGTCCTCGGGCGTGACACTCCCGGGGAGCCAAGCCCCAAAGCTGGGTGTTTCCTGGCGCCCGCCAGGCCCTCAGGCCACACGCTGTGGCCCGGCAGGTCAGCTGCAAACCCAAGCGGCGAGGCGGCCCCTTCGACTCAGGTGTCAGGCTGAAGACTGGGCGCCCTGGATGGCGGCGGCTGCTGTGACCCCGTCCGCGGCTTTCGGCTCAGAGGGCTGAGGTCTGCTGCAGGGCACACGCTGACCGTGAGCGAGGGTCGTGAGCGCTGCCGTCCCCCTCGCTCCCCACGCGTGCCCTGAGCAGCCGGCCTGTGCCGGGCACCGTCTGGGGCCAGTGGCACGTGGCGCCCGCCGCGGCTCCTTTGCCTTCAAGGCGCAGAGCCCTCTGGGGATCCAGAGGCCAGGCCGACGGAGGCCACCGGTAGGCCACGTGCAGGAAACGCGGGAAGGTCTGGGGGACGGGACCAGGCCTCCCGGGAGGCCTCGCGCGCGGCATCCGTTCGAGAACTCACACGTCGTTTCTGGCCTTTAGGCAAGAAGGAGGACCTGTGGCTGCACATCGACGCCGCCTACGCGGGCAGCGCCTTCATCTGCCCCGAGTTCCGGCACCTTCTGAACGGAGTGGAGGTGGGTGTCCTGTACGACGCTCGTCCCTTAAACGCGCCAAGCGATCGGCGACCTCCCCTCGTCAGGACGTGGCGTTCGAGGTTTCAGCCAGTCCCGGGGATGCTGGGGGGTCTGCTTCCCTACGACAGGGGCGAGGCCCCGGCCCTGCGGCCTGTCCTCCCGCAGCGTGCCGACGCCCGCGGCTGCGCATGTCCCGGGCAGAGCCGTCGCGGGAGGAGAGGCAATCGCAGGAACAAGACGAAGTCTTCGTGCCCGGCACGCTGCACCTGTGGGGGTCAGGCTTCGCCCTAGGACTAGCCGCGTCCCCTCGGGTGTGTTGGGGACCCTCTGGACACCTCATGCGGCCGGTGTAGGGGACGCCCCGCGCGGGGAGGAGTATGTACGGTGCTTGCGAGCGGCGTCCGGCAGCCAGCGAGCACTCTGCGGGCTTTAGAGGCCTGCAGAGCCCGTCCCCCCAGACCCGCCTGCGCTGCCGATCGATGCTCTAATTGCGGGCTTGGGTCTCGCCAGTCCAGGGAAGCGGGGCCCGAGATGCAGGACACGAACGTCCGCCTCTTTGAAAAGAGCAAGTGGCCTGGCGGTGACGAGGAAGGCGCGTTCCGGTGCCATCCCCACCGTTTATCCCCTCACTCGTTCGATAGTGACTCATTGGTCACCGGCTGCGTGCCGGGGCTCAGTCAGTCCTCCGGGATAGAGAGCCCCGAAGCGTCCTGTGAATACGGGGGGGGGGCGTCCACGAGGGGCTCTGGTAACGGGGTGCTGGCACCCACCCTCTGAGGCTCACCGCGGGTCGCCCGTTTCGTGGGCGTTTGGTGCCGGGAGGTGAAGGCTCACGCCCTGCGCCGGACAAAACCTGCTCTTACCACCGGGGCCAGCCTCCCCTGCAGCTCGGAAGAGGCCGAGGCCTGGGGATCCGCGTCTGCCCCAGCTCCAACGGCCTCGGTTAAGATTTCAGACCTCCCCGGGGGGCCAGCTTTCGCCTCTGGCGGGGCGTCTGGGGTCGGACCCGCAGCGGCGGGCGGGCTCTGCGGCCGGCCTGTCAGCCGCAGACAGGATGTCATGCCCCACAGTGGGCGCCCCCCCCACCGCTGCGCCTCCTTCCTGCCTGGACGCTCAGCTGCTCAGATAAGGGCTGCAATATCCTGCCCCAGCCCCGCCGGAGATAAGAGCCTCCTGCCTGTCAGCGGGGGCGACGTCACGGAGTCGGGGGACGTTAAACAGATCAGCGCCCCCGGAGCCGCTCGTAAAGCTCCGGGCAAACAAAGCGTTCCTTTCACCTTTTGTTTCCTTTTATCACCACATGGAACTCCTTGTAATTTCCTGTCTCTCTCTCAAAATCGCTTTTATTGAAGCCCGGCAGGAAATGAATGTGCACCCCAGCCTGGGGTGACTGCGGGGTCGCTGTCAGCTGACCGAAGGTCCCACTGACAGCCACCTGGCCCCGGGCACCCTCAGCGCCCGGTGGAGCCCGTCCCCGGACCCGACTGAGGAGAGGCGTCCCCCAGCCACCTCGGGCCCTGCATGCCCCCTGCCTTTATTTGTGGGGTTAGCGCCATGGCCGTGTCCCAGGTGCACCCAGGCCCCGTTGGTCAGCCCGAGCGGGGAGCAGGGGGCAGGGCACACCGTCGGGAAAGTGTGAGAACTCAGCTCGGGCTGCTGTGAAGCGCCCTTCTTGCCCCCCCCCCAGTGGAAGCCAGGGGTCCCCCGCGCTGGCCGCGGCCCCCGCACCGGGACCGTCGGGGGGGCTCACCCGACGGCAGGGTCAGCGCCTAACCCTCGCTCGTCTCTGGTTCCCCGGCAGTTCGCAGACTCCTTTAACTTTAACGCCCACAAGTGGCTCCTGGTGAATTACGACTGCTCTGCCTTCTGGTAAGTTTCCCGTTCGTCCCCGCGGGGCAGCTCCCCGGGACCGGGACCCGCTGGCGCAGGCCGCGGGGGCTGCGGGCCCGGGGGGGGGCGACCGACGCCGCACCTGAGGCTGCCCTGTTCCGACGACGCCGGGAGGGAAGCCTGCCAGGCCCTCGCGGGGAGAGGGGCCGTGCGCCCGCGACGCGCGCTCAGGAAGAGACGAGGCCGACCGGGAGCATCGTAATTAGATTGGCCGAGCATTAACCGAGGGAGACGGGAGAGGCAGACGCGGGGAAATGTCAGCGAGCGGCTCTAATTCGGTGGCCGCTGCCTCTTCGCTCTCGGGTGGTGAATGGCCCCGAGCCTGGCCCCCTAAGTTGATTAGGGTGAGGCTCTTCACGTAGGCGCCATCCGCTCTGGCTTAGGAGCAGACACGGGAGCTCCTTCCAGCGCCGTCCCCCACCGCGCTAAAGAGCTGATGTGTCCTGAGGTGCAGGGGTCAGGACAGAACTCGGGGGCACGTCCAGCCCGCGGCGCCGCCTCAGAAACGACGGGGTGAAGCTGTCGGGCTACTTTTTAGGACGCTGAACCCGGCCAGCTTACTTTGAACCCTGTCATCTCCACGACGCCGTCGCTCCCCGACACGCTGGATTCTTACTAAACTTAATGCTCCTTTGAGCTCTCCACCCCCAAGCCGCCCGCCCTCCCTGCCTTACCCACAGGCCCCCGCCCGGCCGCTCCCCAGAAGGAGCCCCCCTGGGGTCCTGCCGGTGGGACAATGCCCGCCCGGGGCCTCCGGTCCAGACAGGACAAGAGGAGGGAGGGGCACAGTTTTCTTGGGAGGGAGGGGCTGCTCCGGAGCCCGTGGAGCCGGAACCAGACGGCCACCGTCCCTGGGCCCCGGGGTCTCAGCCGCGGGGCAGCATTTCCAGTGGAAAGAGGACCGAGTGCACGAAGCCAAGCCGAGTGCAGGCCAGAGCAGGCCGAGGTCCCGGGGCGGGACGGGAGGACCTGCGTGGGGGGCCCGGGAAGGGAGGAGGGGCTCGGGGAGAAGCGGGGAGCGGGGGCCAGTGGGGACTGTGGGAGGGAGCCGTCTCCACTCTCCTCCTGGTGGGCAGAGGCAGAGGCAGGAGGGCCTGCTCAGCGCGGGGCATCTGTCGGGGCCGCAGCGAGGGGGAGCACAGCAGAGCGGGTGCCTGTGGAGGAGGGAGCGGCCGTCGGCGTGGGGTGCGCCTCTCTAGCGGCGAGGGCGGCGGGAAGTGCCACCGGCTGGTCGTCTCCTGGCGCCGGCTCTGCAGGCCCCACGGGTGCCCACACGCAGCCCCGCAGCGGGGCAGACCCGCGGGGTGAGGGCTCACTCAGCCCCCGGGACGGCACCCGCCGGGGGCTCAGAGCTGCCATCCCGGCGCATCCCTCCAGGCGCCCCGCAACCCACGGCTCTCCGAGCCCGCCCGCCGCTGAGGGGGTTCGCTGGAGGCACCACGGTGTGCGTGGGATTGATTGCTCATTGGCCATTGGTGATCAACGCCATCTCCAGCCCCGTCCCCGCCCGGAGACTGGGGGTGGCCTCACAGTTCCCCC
The DNA here is from genome assembly GCA_030015415.1 of Cynopterus sphinx. NCBI lineage: Eukaryota > Metazoa > Chordata > Mammalia > Chiroptera > Pteropodidae > Cynopterus > Cynopterus sphinx. Next base: position 903,949 of record CM057391.1, on the reverse strand, counting down.
TTCTGATCATGATGGTCCTCCCGGCAGCCAGCCCCCATCCCGAAGCCAGGGAGCCCCGGCCACCCGTCACCCTGGCATAGTCTCATCACTGCACAGACCCCGAGGGTTTTAGGGGCTGCAAGCCGGGACCGGGGACACAGACCAACTCCGCTTCTTCCTTATCCTGCCCCCCCCCCAGGTGCTCAGAGCTCCCGAGACCCCTGCTGTGCCACGGCGAAGCCAGGGTGGTGGGCGCACGGGCGGACGGGGGCACAGACGAGGGTCCCGAGGTTCTGGCGCTGGGTGCCTGAGCCGAGACAGGTGGAGGGGGACAGGCGGCCGAGCGTGCGCCTCTTCCGGGGATCCCCCTCACTAAGCCACCGTGCGATCTCCCACACCAGGGTGAAGAACAGGGCAGACCTGACGGACGCCTTTAAACTGGACCCGGTCTACCTGAGGCACAGCCACCAGGACTCAGGTGGGTGCCGGCCCCGTGTGGAGTCCGAGTCCGGCTTTGTTGCCGTCAGAGCCGTGTGTGCGGTGCCCGGCAGGAAGGGTCCTGCCCCAGAGGCTTCCCCACGGGGCGCCGGCCGCAGAGCCCAGGGGGGCGGCTTCTGGGCCGGGAGCCCAGAGGGCCAGGGTGGGCACAATGCGGGCGCCTCCCACGCAGAACCGTGGAAGGGCGACTGCCCCACTGTCTCTGACACGCGCCCCCTCCCGCCAGGGGCAGCAGGAGAGGAGGGGGCTGAGGAGCGGGCGGGCCGGAGTGGGGAGACTCAGCCGAGGCCAGACGCCGCTCTGTCCGTGTGTGGTGCAGACCCGCCGTCCGTGCCCGCCGTCCGTGCCCGCCGCCCGTGCCTGGCACTGGGTGCGACGGCGAACGAGGCCAGCGCCACCTGCAGGGGCTGGCGGGGTCGAGGGGCATCGCAAAAGCACTGGCCGCCCCCGTGGCCTGTGGCCCGGCCCTGCCCACAGCCAGCCGTCCGCTCTGAGGGACGCCCCTTCTCGTCGCTGGCACCGGGGCGGGTGGGGACTGTCGGCTGCTCCCGGCCAGAACCGGGGAGCAGTGACATCGAGCCAGGACGGTCCCGGGGCGCCGCCAAGCGCCGTCGCCGCTGCACGCGGGGGACAGCCCGCCTGCCTCCTCCCGCACTGGGCCCGGAGACGGTGCGCTGACCTTGAAGCCCAGAGGGACTAGGCCCGCGCCCGGCCCCCACGTGTGACCGTTTCTCCTTTCTCTTTTCAGAAGTCGTCACCGACTACAGGGTGAGTGGTTTGTCCGCACAGCTCCAGGCCCGTGGCTGCCCAAACGCACTCGGCGCTGGGCGCTGTCACGGTGGTGACCCCACGGACGCCCCTTCTTCCGCCATGATCGGGGCCCGCCAAAGGGTGCCGATGCCTGGGTCCTGACGGGGCAGCCGGGCCCGGCGGCGGCCGGCCCCGCTGAGCCCGCCAGCCACAGGACTTGGTTAGCGGGGACACTGCCCCCAGGGTCCCCTGGGATGGGCGTGGCCGAGACGGTGCGGCCCTCCCTTCTGCACAGCTGCTGGCAGCCTGGGGCGGGCGTCCAGGCAGAGAGGCAGTGGGGGGCCTCCCCTCCAGCCAGGAGCCCCGGGCCGCTGAGGGAGACAGAGGTAGACGGTCACGCTGGCCGAGCTGCCATCGAGACAGAGCTGCCACGTCCCGCGGCCCTCCAGGGCCTCTGTGGCCTGAGGGCCGATGTCCTCTGCTACACCGGCCTCTCCTTCGGCCACTTCTCATTCCTCACGGGGACGAAGCGCAGGCATCGCGTGTGGGCGGGTGTGTCCGGCCCCGTGCGGTGTCGGAGGCACCCGCCTCCGGGCGGCTGTGAACACCGGGGCAGCTGGCTTCTCCCTGCCCCGTGGCTCCTGAGGGCCCGTGTGTGGGGGCGGGACGGCAGCAAGCACGCGGGCCAGAGATGTCCCCCGGAGCGTGGCGGAACGGCTGCTCCGAGCCAGGCGGGGTGCTGGGCCCGGGCGGGGAACACGAAGGCCAGGGAGAGTCCTCGTCTCCTCAGAGCCCACAGCCTGGCGGGCTGAGGCACGTCTGCTCTGAGAGAAGCTGCCCCTGCCCTGTCCTCTCGCAACGGCTCTGAGCCCTGCGACCAGCACCGCCGCCGAGCGGGCTCGGTGGACAGGGAGCTCCCGGGCCAGTGGCGCGTCCCATCCTTGGGTGGCAGAGGCGGCCTCCTGCCGTGGGACCCACTGACTCCACCTCGCTCCGCTCCCCCCGCCCCTGGGGCCTCTAGAGGGGCGGCCTGGGGGCTGGAGCTGCCTCCCGGGGTCGGGGGGGCGGGGGCGTGTGGCCCGGGCAGCGGGCCGCTGGTGTCCCGCTCACCGGGCATCTCTGTCCTGTTCTGTCCTGTTCTGTCCTCCAGCATTGGCAGATACCGCTGGGCCGCAGGTTCCGCTCCTTGAAAATGTGGTTCGTTTTCAGGATGTACGGGGTCACGGGGCTGCAGGCCTACATCCGCAAGGTGACTGCCTCGCCGCATCCGCGTGCCCCGCGGAGTCGTGGGGACTTTAGAAATAGTCTGAGACGTCATCCTCCTACGCGACACGGGGCAGCGAGGCCGTTGCCGTTGGGGCGTCCACGAGACAGTCCACGCGCGAGCGTGGGGCCTCTGAGGCATCTCCGTCTGGCACGGGAGCCACGTCGGCCGGGTGCAGCCAGCAGGGGCGAAGGCGAGGACGCCCCACGTTTTGCCCCACGAGCCTTCCGGGAAGGGCGCTCTTAGCGTGGGGCGGGGGCTGGCGCCCAGCCCGGGGCCCCCGCAGCGCGGCCTGACGGCTCCCTCAGGGCGGCCGTGATGAGTGCCCGAGCGCAGAGCCACCACTGCCTTGAGCTCCACCCCCTTTTCTTTAACCGCCGGGGAAACCGAGGCGTGACTGTGTGCGGGACGTGCCCGAGGCCCCCGCCTGGCTGGCTGCGGAAGGCCTGCTGCCGCCCGTGGGGTCCCGCCCACCCCGCACAGGGCCCTCGGCCTTCAGGGAGACGGGGCAGACCCGCGGCCGCCACGCCCCGCGGGACGCACACGGCGGCCCTGCACCCAGTCCTGTGGCTGGGCCGAACGTCCCGGTCCCCTCCTCTGTGACAGGCCACGTGGCCGGTGTCCGTCGGCGGGCTCGGTGCCTCCCCCACATCACGCCCCCACCGGCCTCGCACGGCTTCTGGGGGGGCCTGCGGGCGTGGGGACTCGCCGGGAGCGTCCGGGGGGGGGCGGAGAGGGCGGCAGGGAAGGGGGTGCCAGGGTGACTGCAGGGAAGGGACGCCCTTCCCAGCGGAGCCCGTGTCCTCAGGTAGAGTGAGGATTTGGCCTCTGGGGAGAGAGGGGACACTGGGTGGTTTCTCTCTCCGTAGCGGCTCCAGCTTGAGTTCGGGGGCGACGGGGTGTGGGTGGGCGGTGACAGGTTAAAAGGCTCTGAGAGGGGACCCGTCCTGCCGGGCAGCCGAAGGGACACTGTCCCCGGGCGGCTGTGCAGCGGCCCCTGCTGGTGGACGGGTCCCCGTCAGCCCCGGTCTCTGGCGACCTCTGGTGGCGCCGGGTTCACCGTGTGCGGGGACCCGTTCCGTGGCGTCGGGCCCCGTGCCCTGAGCCAGGCAGGGGATGCTCCCTGGGCGCCCGTCGGTGACCGTGCCGGCGACAGCCGCGCTGGACACCGGTCCAGACAGGCCGCACGGGCAGCCAGGCCACGCAGGGCTTGTCATCCGTCCCGTGCCACCCGCATCCGCTTCTGGGCGCCCTGAACACATCGAAGTCAGACGAGGTGACGCTGCTCAGTGAGAGGAAGGCAGTTCTGGGACGCGACGGGACGGCCACCCTTGCTCCTGTTGGCGGTGACACCGGCGATGCCCAGCAGCGGGTGACCATGGCTCCGAGGCGGCTGCGGGGGGACAGGCCTCGGTCCCCCGCCCGCCCCGGAGGGGGTGGGGACCCTGCGACCTGGCCCCACAGTGAGGCGTGGCACCGGCCCTAGGGACCCACCCCGTGGCCCCCCTCCCACCACTGTCGGGCAGGTCCGGCCCCGCGCGGCGGCGTCCTCGCTTGCACAGGGAAGGACGGTTCAGGGGGGACGTCCCCGAGCAGGGGGAGGCGATGGCGGCGTTGTCCTGCCGTCGCCGCCCGGCTCCTGCGGTGGCGCGGGGTCCCCAGCCTGTGCCGGACGCTGCGGGGCAGGTGCGCAGGCGGCGCAGGTGCGCGAGCTCAGACGCGTGTCCCTCCCGCAGCACGTGGCGCTGGCCCACGAGTTCGAGGCGGCGGTGCGCACGGACCCGCGCTTCGAGATCTGCGCCGAGGTGGTCCTCGGGCTGGTCTGCTTCCGGCTGAAGGTTCGTCCGAGACCCGCTCGGTCCCCTCGGCGTGCTGAACGCGATGCGGGGCCGCGCCATGCGCCACCACCGCACTTGGAACCGCGCGTCACCCCAGGAGGGAGGAGTTCGGCCCGCCCAGCCCTGTCCCCACTGTGTCCGGCCCTGTCCCGCCCAGTGTCCCGTCTAGCCCTGTCCCCTCCCCTCCACAGTGTCCAGCCCTGTCCCCGTGGTGTCCCGTCTGGCCCTCTCCCAACCCGATGTCCAGCCCTGTCCCCTCCACGGTGTCCCGCCCGGCCCTGTCCCCGCGGTATCCGGCCCTGTCCCCGTGGTGTCCCATCCGGCCCTCTCCCTGCCTGATGTCCGGCCCTGTCCCCTCCGCGGTATCTGGCCCTGTCCCTGCCCGGTGTCCCACCCGGCCCTCTCCCCACCTGGTGTCCGGCCCCAATCCTGCGTCCTACGCAGCCACAGACCCCCAGACTGCTGTCCCGTCCCCCTGCATAGACCACACCCGCACCCGCACCCACCTCCGCACCCATCGGGGCGCGGCAGTCACGGCTGCGTCCGCCCACGCGGGGCCCCTCCGTCTCGGCCCCTGCAGGGTCCCAACGAGCTGAACGAGGCCCTCCTGGAAAGGATAAACGCCGCCAGGAAAATCCACCTGATCCCCTGCCACCTCCGGGACCGGTTCGTGCTGCGCTTCGCCATCTGCTGTCGCGTCGCGGAGTCCAGCCACGTGCGGCTGGCCTGGGAGCACATCCAGGGCCTGGCCACCGAGCTGCTGCGGGCGGGCGCGGAGCCCCAGGCGGCGGCCGCAGGTAGGCCGCGCAGGTGGGCGCGACGCTGTTCTGCGCTGTGCACGGGGAGGCGGCGCCAGGTCCCCTCCGGTCTGGCGGCCGGCAGGAGGGGCTGCGCTGGCTGCTTACAGCTTCGCCAGCCTTCTGCTCTGTAGCCTTCGAGGAGACGATCCGTCTCTACTTCTGTGGTCTGCCCTCGGATGCCTCCCGTGTTCGCTGCTCAGTGTCACAGCGAGCGTACACGTCACACCGTAGGTAACCGAAAGTCAACGAGAACATTACAGAAGGGGATTTGACAGGAAAAACCAAATTCTCAAGGCTCAGAGAAAGGAGCCACGGGCTTCCTGTCCTCGAGGGGTTTGCGCTCCTCAGTGGCAGGGACCCTGAAGACAGCAGGTGCTTAGCGGGCAAGGAAAACGTGAACACAGAAGCAGTGCGGGCAACGGGCAAGGCACCCGAGGTCACGCCCGCTGCAGCCACAGCAGTCACAGAGGCTTCTGCGTTAGGTTATCTGAAGAACACCAGTCCCTTGGAGTGTGCGTACCTCTGTGGGTTTGTTTTTTTACCTTCTCGCCCCACTTTTTGGGGAGGCGGTGGTGCCTGGAGCCCTGTGACCAGCTCCCTAGCTTTGGCCTCTCTCTGTCCCTCCTCTGGCTTCTCCGCGGGGAAGCAGAACCTCAGGGTGGGACGGAGCGATTCCACCGACAGTGCACAACCTTACCTGCTTTGCTCCTAATTTAACTGTGAACACCTGAACGACGAGAGCGCTCAAAAACGTCTCGGGTTAGAAAGTGTCTCATTTAAGCGAGAGGCCTGCCCATCCACGACTCCTGACCTGGGAGGTAAAGACCCACGTTCTCAAGCAAGGCCTGCCCTGAGGTACCAGATTCTCCTCCCGGCGTGACAAGGCTTTCCCTGAAGGCCTACTGCCCGTAAGCTGAGGGGCTGCCCTGTCCCCAGAAACTGCAAGGTCGTAGCTCGAGCACGGCTGCCGGGTGCGGGGCAGAGGCCCAGAGTCTAGTGATTCCCTTGCTGTAGGACAGGGAGTGTGTGTGAGTGTGTGCTTTGCGGGGAGCACGACTGTGAGGCATATCCAGAGCAGAACCATGTCAGGAAAGGCTGCCAGTAGCGTCTCTCCAGCTCCGTGTTCGCACACAGCCCATCGGGCCGGGTCACGTGGCAATCCTAGTCCCGTGTGCCCGCAACCGCACACACAGAGGCCGTGGCTCAGAAGAGTGACCAGAAACCCGCTTCTGGTGGGAGTCACAGCTCCTGTGGAGCCCGACATTTGCTGTCACTTCAAAAGGTAGAGATCGGAACGAACTGTTTTTAACGCTGGACGCAGTAGGAGGTCACAGTGCACCCGCGCTGGTTTGGCCAGATTAATTAGAGCGATGAGCACCTCAATGCCTTGGGTTCACCTGTGCGCAGGTGAGGCCGGCGCATCGCACCCACACGATCGATTGCAGCCCTGACGGGAAGGCGGAGTCGGCCCTGTTTAAAGAGGGTAGGACATGGGGCAGATTCCGGCTGACACTGGTACCTAGTGTCACAGAGAAGCCGGAGCAGCAGTAAAAAAACCGCATTTCCTCCACTTCAAACTCTTTTACGTCGCAGTTGCTGCCATCTCGTTGGAGAAATTGTATGTTCCTTCGGTGTTCCACAGGGAAGTAGACACAATTCTGATTAATTTTTTAATTGTAGCCATATGCCCCTGTTTTTCTTTCCCCTACAGAGATCAAACGTTGAAGTCTATCTGAGAACTGGAATGAGAGGAAAATGAACATCACGCTGGTTCCGTGGAGCGGAGCCTGTGCGAGGCTTCACGTTTCTCTCTGCCATTGTCCGGTAGCTTGCGACTAGATCCGTTCAGCCTCTCAGTGAAGAAATACTATCTGCTACACAAAAAGTTAACCCCGGTAGATCTCGCTTTTATTCACATTTAGCTGGGACGTTTTGCTGTCTAAAGAATCGTAGGTTTTTGGCTCCTGAAGGTGTCAGGGTGGGAAAGGCTTATTGAAATTTTTCCGGCGCAGTCTATGATCATGGGGCTTGAGATTACACCTGCGGTCCTTAAATTGTGCTGTCATGTGATTCTGTGCTTAATAAACCGTTTGAAGTGCAACGGTCATTGTGTCCGGTGAGCGTCCTGTCCGATGGTGTGCCGAACTGAGTATCGTAATGCGGACTTTTCCTTTCAAAAAGCTAAAGATGTGACACCCCTGGGCACTTTGACAGCATCCGTTCTTTCAGCAACTGGCTGCTGCGTGCCTGCTGTCTGTCCGGAGCTGCTTTTAGATGCTCTAACAACAGGCACGTGTTCCTTGGAGATGACTGCGACTTCGAAAGACATAAGTACAAGGATTAAGGAGAACGAAAAGTAGGACACCACCAAGAGGATGGGTTATCTGCAGCCACTTAGATGTCATTGTGTCTGTTGCTGCTCGGCTGTCCTTTCCCCCGTGCCCGCTCCAGACGGTCACTCTCTCAGGACAGGGGCACCACGGAGGCGGGTGGGAGGGCTACCCGTGCACCCCGAGAAAGGCTTCGTCCTTCTTCCGAGAGAAGTATCCAGGGGCTTGGTCCCCACCCGTTGGTCCCCACCCGTTGGTCCCTGTCCCGTTTGGCCTCTCCTTCCTGCTTTAAGCCTGGTGCGAGGCTGCATTCCCTGGAGGGCGGGGCCCTCCTGGGACAGGGACCTGAGAGGCCCGGGGACGAGGCGGCAGGATGGAAGGCCAGAGAGAGGGTCCCGGGGACACCTCAGGGCCTCTGCTCGGGGGAACTGCCCACTGGAGACTCGACACGGGACATGCCCACACTGAGCACGGCCGGGGCGCACCCAGGGGCCCTCCCGCGTGGGCGAAGACGCAGTTCGCTCGTCCAGACGCTCTGGCCCCCGAGGCCCAGCCCACGGCGACGGCGGGGGCGCCCCGGGAGCGCCCTGGGGGGCGGCGGGGAGGGGGTGCGCCGGCGGGGGGGGCGTTCTGGTTCCCGTTTTCTGGCTTGAAAGCACGCGGCGGCCGAGCATCCGCGGGTGAGCACGGGCGCCCGGCGTGAGCGCCCACGCGGCGGGGGGGGCACGGCCCCGGAGCCCGGGGGAGCCCGGGGCAGCCCGGGGACCGCTCCCGAGCGGACCGGCCGCGGCGCCCGCGAGCCCTTCGGAGCCCGGGGAGGACGGGGCGCCGAGGAGGACGGCGGCCGGGCTGGTCAGTGCCGGAGGCCGCGCGGCCGGCGCCGGTCCCCGGGGCTGCGGTCGGCGTGTCCCGTCGCGGGGCCCGGGCCAGAGCCGGCGGGGGACGGCCCGCCCCCGGCCCCGGCCCCGCCCCCGGCCCCGCCCCCGGCCCCCACCCCAAGCCCCGGCCCCGCCCACCGCGTCGGCCCCCGCCCCCAAGCCTCGGCCCCGCCCCGCGCGCGTCGGCCCCGCCCCGCACGCACGCACGCACGCCGGCGCGGCCGGGCCGGGCGGCAGCACTGCGCAGGCGCACAGCGCGCGCGCGCTTTTCGGGGCCGCGGGCCGGCGCGGAGCGGCCGGTAGGCGCGGGGCGGGGGGCGCGGGGCGCGGGGCGGCGACGCCGGGGTCCCCCGGGGGGACGGGCCGCGTCCTGCGAGCCGGACCTCAGGGCCGGGACCTCAGGGCCGGGCCTTCGGGCGGGGCCTTCGGGCGGGGCCGGCGGGGCGAGGCCGCGGGAGGCGGCGGCGGGCGTGGGCCCCGGCGCCCCCGGACCCCCCCCCGCGGGCACCTGCTCCCCACGCGGGGCCGCGGGAGCCTGGTCGGCGCTCGCCCCGCGGCGCGCTCGGGCGGCGGGAAGGGGCCGCGGTGGCGCCGAGCGCCTGGCCCCCTCCCTGGGGCGCCCGGGCGCGTCCCCGCGTGGGGAGCAGGCGGCCCCGGCCTCCGTCCTCTCCCGGCCGCGCTCCTCGCCTGTTCCCGCCGCTCGGGGCGGGGTCACCGCCGCAGCCCGCCGCGGCGCTCCGTCCGGGCCCGGGCCCACGAGGCCGCCCTCGAGCCTCTCAAGCCCGTGAGCCGCCCGGGCCCCCCTCACGATGCCTTCTCTGCTCTGCAGGCGACTCGGCGGCAGAAGAGGCTCGCTGGGGACCCCTCACCTGACCGCCCTGGAGGCCGGACGTGACCCCAAACCCCGGGCCTGGCCGGTCCTGCCGGGTCGGTCCGGTTCCGCTGAGCTCGCCTTCCTGTGCTGGTTTTGAATCCTCCCCTGAACCTTCCCTGGTCTTCACCACGTCCGGGGACATTGTTCCGCAGCCAGAGGGGTTTCACCCTCGGCGAAGCGTTACTAAGTCATCCTGACGCTTGACATTTACGCTCAGCAGTTGTCCTTGCACGTGGCCGTGTTTAGAAGTCTGCCTCCTGAGCGGCGGTCCCTGCGCCTCCCTTTGGATGAGCCGAGACTTACAAAGTGTTGTACCCTCGTCGTCTCATTGCCGATTCTTCCTCCTCTTCGTCGTTTGCCGCAGAGCCGCGGACATGCCGGCCTCCAGCCCCAGGTCCGTGCACCAGAGCGAGTGGCGGAAGAACTGCTTTGCGACTGCGTCGGACACGTGCACCGCCCGGCAGAAGGCAGACGCCTACCGGGCGCAGATACTGCGCATCCAGTATGCGCTGGCAACCTCCGAGCTGTCGCAGGTCTGTGCCGCCAGGCTGTTCAAGAGATACGCGGAGAAGTACTCTGCCGTCGTCGATTCCGACAACGCTGAAACCGGCTTGGATAACTACGCAGAAGACGTTTTCACGTTAGCGAGGTCCCAGCAGACACACAGTGACAAGTGGCGGTCTGGACTGTCCGTCAGTAGCGTTTTCAGAATGGGCGCCGTGCAGGAGATGCTGCAGGCTGGCAGGAGGTCCCGGGACGCCCTGCGGGCCCCTGCCGACGCGTCGGTGCTGATCCATAAAGAGGCCGTTGCCGCCGGTCCCGCTGAGCTTACTACTCGCGTTGCTGCTGGGGGGAGCAACCCGTTTCCTCCCCCAGCTCCTGGTCCAGTTAGGCCCCAAGATGTCCCCGGGAGCGGTCCTCTGATGGGCCCTCAGAGTCCCCAGCCACCTGTGGTGATGAACACCCCAAAGACGTGTCCCACATCCGCAGCACCTTCTGGTGAAGTAGCCACCGCACCGTTCCGTGCCACACCATTGTTTGGACATGTCAGAAAGGAAAACAGCAGGTCCCCAAAAGCCAACACAGGGCTGAGTGTGTTCTCAGCTCGCCAGCCGGCCTCCCCTTCTGGCTGTGGCAATCCACGAGAAGGGAAGGCTGGTCACGTGTCCGGCACCACCGACGCCTTCTCCACGATGGCGAGTAAGGCCTTTGGCGAAACAGAAGACGATGGCCGCAGAGAGGAGAGCGGCCTGCCCATGTTTAAAACTGCGAAGGAACAGTTTTGGGCAGACCAGCGCAAGAAGTGCCGCCCACCCCAGCGTGCGTCCGGGCCTGCGTATGGCGGCGTGAAGAAGTCTCTGGGAGCCGGCAGGTCCCGAGGAATATTCGGCAAGTTCGTGCCCCCTGTGCCTCAGCACGAGGGCGGGGAGCCGGGCGGCGGCCTGCAGTGCAAGCCCGACAGCGCCGGGCCTGCGGCCCCGGGGCGTGCCGCCGACGAGCGGCTCAGGAACGTGGAGCCGAAGATGATTGAACTGATCATGAGTGAGATCGTGGATCACGGGCCCCCGGTGACCTGGGACGACATTGCGGGGGTCGAATTCGCCAAGGCCACCATCAAGGAGGTGGTGGTGTGGCCCATGCTGAGGCCGGACATCTTTACTGGTCTGCGAGGGCCCCCGAAGGGCATCCTGCTCTTCGGGCCTCCCGGGACCGGCAAAACGCTGATCGGCAAGTGCATCGCCAGTCAGTCCGGGGCGACCTTCTTCAGCATCTCCGCCTCGTCCTTGACCTCCAAGTGGGTGGGCGAGGGGGAGAAGATGGTCCGGGCGCTGTTCGCCGTCGCCAGGAGTCAGCAGCCGGCCGTGATATTCATCGACGAGATCGACTCCCTGCTGTCTCAGCGCGGGGACGGCGAGCACGAGTCTTCCCGGAGGATGAAGACCGAGTTTCTCGTGCAGCTGGATGGGGCCACCACGTCTCCCGAAGACCGCGTCCTGGTGGTGGGGGCCACCAACCGGCCGCAGGAGATCGACGAGGCGGCCCGCAGAAGGCTGGCGAAGAGGCTGTACATCCCGCTGCCCGATGCCGCCGCCAGGAAGCAGATGGTGACGGGCCTGCTGTCCAGGGAGCGCAGCCGCCTCAGCGAGGAGGAGGTGGCGCTGGTCGTGCAGCAGTCCGCCGGGTTCTCGGGGGCCGACGTGACGCAGCTCTGCAGGGAGGCGTCCCTCGGCCCCATCCGCAGTCTGCGGGCCACCGACATCGCCACCATCACGCCAGACCAGGTGCCACCCATCGCTTACGTCGATTTCGAAGACGCTTTCCGCACGGTGCGACCCAGCGTGTCTCCGAACGACTTGGAGCTCTATGAGAACTGGAACCGAACTTTCGGTTGTGGGAAGTGAGCGGGCACTGGGGGTGGGGGGGCGCCCAGGCCGTCCCCTTCCGCACGGGACCCTGGGGCCCTTAGGTGGGCGCTCCCTGTGCACTGTATGTTGGATACCTCAGGACAGCACGGCACGAGCTCAGCGCTCACCGACGCACGTCGCCCGTGCTAACTAGCTCGGGGTGGGCGCCCGCCGTGGGCACCCGTCCTGGACGCCCATTCGCACGGAGCAGCCGTCTGCCCGTTTCTGATGGGTCTTTGTTGTCAGCCTGTGTGACGGGGTGGATGGTGAGCTCACGTCGAGGTTAGAGACTCGTGTTTGCGTGTGAGGATGCCCGGTTTACCCAGTCCGTCCGCTGAAGAGCGTTTCTTCGGGAGGCCACGCAGTTCCGTGCTGCCTGGTTTCGTGGTTCGCGGTTGACAAGGCATTGCTTACTGTTGTTGAATAAATTTGAGATCTCGGCAGAAGTTGGAATAAAAGCACCGTTTGTAAGAGCGATCGGCCTGCTTTGTCTCCTCTCACTGCTCTTCCCTACCAGGACTAATTGCCAGGTTCAGGAACAGCAAAGCGTGACGTCGTAGCAGACACGCGCCGCAGGCTGGAAAGGTGGAGCGTGTCCTTCCAGGGGACGGTGGCACTTTCACAGCCTGCAGCGTTGGTCTCTCAAAAGTAGATGTTTTTCGTGTTTTTGTGAGGACTGTTCTGTGTCGTGGACAATACGTGTGCATTGTAGCAGCGTCAGAAAGTAGAGATGAGCAACAAGAAGGTGAAAACAACCGTTTTCCTTCCACTTTGAGAACGCCCTGCTAACATTTTCATTATTTTTCCTTGTTTTTTTCGGCGAGGCGACCCTTGGCTGACCTCACAGACTGCAGGGACCTCGTCAGCTTACAATCCCTTCTTTTTTTATTTTTTACGCCCACAGCACCTGGTCTTCCTGGGGGGTCTCCCATCCAAGTACTGACCAGGCCCGGCCCCGCTTAGCTTCCGAGATCAGGGTGCGGGGCCGTGGACCCTGTTAACATTTTCGTGTCAGTTCCGGGCGTTTCACACAGGAGTGGGACGGTCCAGGGCCTTCTTTTCTGTGTAGCCTGGTTTTTCCCTGTAACGTGTGTCGGCACCGTTCGCCACGTTACCACGTCCCAAACCCTCTTCTCCCGTGAGTGCCCCGGGCGGGCCGGGGCCGTCGGCCCTCCGACAAGGCTTGCAGGGAGCACCGCACGTTGTTTACCTTTCCATCATTGTAAACAAAATGTGTGGGCGCCTTAGTGACCCTGCACCCCCTTTACCCCAGTCACAGGCCTTTACGTGTGGAGGCCCAAACGTCAAAATGTAAAATTAACAACCGAAAAGTACTGAAAAGCAGCAGAACTGAAAACCTTGACAGTACACAGCGCCAGGAAAGACTGGGAAGCGGGCGGAAGAGGGGACGCCCAGCCGGCTGGACACAGCCACAGAGTGACCCCGCTTCTGGGTGTCTGTCCCACAAGGGCAGGCTCACGTGAAGAAACTAAATCTCCATCCACAGAGACAATCTTCCGTGGCTCAAGGGACCGTGCACGCGGGCGGGGAGCGCCCCGCGGCGGAGCCAGCAGGGGCACGGGGAGCCACCAGCAAGAGCAGGCGCCCGGCGGGGGGCGGGTGCACCGCGGCCTCCACACGGCCCGTTGTGACTTCCCAGCAATGGCGCAGCGAGGTGTGCGTTCACAGTGTTGCGTGCGCGTGTGCGTGGGATTCAGCAACACTCAGGTGGGCGCGACGGGTTTGTGAGCGGTGGACGGGCGGGGTGGGAATGAAAGGCCCCCGTACAAATGGCTCGGAAAACGTCGCGTGCACGTGAAACGGGGCTGGAAAGGTGCCCAGAGTCCACCCTCGGCCAGAGTTCGTAGCACAGTCATTCGTCCGCCTCCAAGCCGGGCCCCGCTCTCACCCGCTTCGGCGGGTGCTGAGGCCCAGGCGGCTTCATCCGCGTCTTAGGAAACCAGAGACCCGTGTCACGAAGGCGCCCGAGCCGGCGCCACCCGCGTCACCCTCCGTCTGTGCCTGCAGCCGCGGCGGGCTCGCCGCCCCGGGAGCGCTGCGCCCCCGTGAACGGTCCGCGTCTGGAAAAATAATTTCACAAAACAGAGAAAATTGCTGCGAAACTAGGGCGCGATCGCAATTTGAAGGAAATGGTGCAGATAAATCCATCTTAATGGGCAGCTTCGTAGATGCACGATCAACACGGCGGCGCTTCGCCCTCCCTCCCGGCCGCTCTGCCTCGGGCTGGGACGCGCGCACGGCGCCCGCGCGCCCTGGACACACAGAAATGAAACAAAAAGGGCTTCTCCGGAGCCGTTTCCGCAGTTTGGAGAGACGTGAGCCGGCTCCGCCGTTTCAAAAGTCCCTTCGCACCTCACTTCGTGATGCGTCGTGCTCCTTCTGCGGCAGACGTCACCCCAGTGCCGCCGCGGGATGAGCCCACATTCTCTTCATCGGGTGGACCTTTTCTGGTGGGCCCTAGGGGTCACTGTCCTGATCTAACAAAAGTCAGGTGCGCAAGACTGGGCCGGGAGACGGGCCTGGCGTCACGGCCGGACGGGGGGGCCCTGGCCGTGAGGCCGCCTCGCCCTCCAGGGCTGCAGCGGCGACCCGCTGGTGGCGCTCCGCGGCGGGGCAGCAGGCGGCTGGTGAGCAGAGCTCGTCCCCCCGCAGCCTGTCTTTCTAACGGGGGGGCCGGGTTACACTCCGGTGACTGTAGACTCTCCCCAAACTCCACCAGTTCAGTCGAGTCCCGGGTGTGCCCGTCCTGAGACAGAGTCCAGGACCGCGTTGACTCTAAAGGCCAAATGTGCGGTTTGTGTAGGAGCCGGCCCCGCTGTCACGTCCGGAGAAAACTAGACGGTCCTTCAAAAGCAGGGGCGCCGGTCCCCGGGTAACAAGTGATGTCGGCGCGAGATGAACGAGCTCCAGGTGAGTTACCGACTCCCCGGCCAAGAGCTGCCGAGACCTGGGGTTCCCGACCACCGGCACGAGAGGAAGTGAGCCCCGACAGCCGTGCAGATGAGCTCGAAAGAGAATTGTGCCGCCCCCGGCCCCCAGCTGAGCCTTCGGATGAGACCTCGGCCCAACGAGCAACTGGATTGCAGCCCGGAGGCACCTGGAGCCAGAGACCCAGCGCAGCTGCACCTGGACTCCCGCCGGGAGCCACGGTGTCGAGTCTTTCCTGTTCGAGGCTGCTGAGTCGGGGCGAACTGAGAGCAGCCGCAGATAAGAAACGAGGCCAGGAAAATGACATTTCCCGCACACCTGCGTCGGTGACCCCGAATCCAAACACTGTCCGGCGCATGACTTCCCTGCTCCCCACGCGCATTTGCCCCTAAAGGCTGTAGTCGAAGAGAGATCCTCTGGGTTGCTTCCACGGACTCCGGTTTCTCAAAAACCCCGGACCTGCTCCTTATCTAAACCTCTCCAGCTCACCCCCTTTTTTGTTCGTTTGTCTGATTAAAGTAGTCCCTATCCTCTTCGTGTGAGAATTCGCTCTCATTAAAATTTTGGACCACGAGGAGCTGCCCAAGCAGTCCAGTTCCCCCGGCGGCGACACCGCCCGCAGCCGGGATGCCCCGTCAGCGCCGTCGCTCCTCGCTTCGGGCAGAGGTGCAAGTCTGGCCGGCAGACTTGCCGGTAAGCAGGCTTCTCGTGGACGTGGGACGTCGTCCCTTCCCCGGAGCCTTTCTCCCACGAGGCTGCAGCTCCACCTAGGGCCACCCCGGCCGCAGCGTGGGGCGCAGGGGGCCTCTAGCCCTGTCAGCCAAGGGGCCCCCCACGGCCCTGACCTCCTTTGTCCGAGTGCCGCAGCGGCCTCCAAGCCTGGCCGTTCCTTCGTGTGCGTGTGCGTGCGTGGGCGTGGGCGTGCACGCGCGTTTTTTCCCCGTGAAGTCCCCCCGTGCCATGTAAACCTCTTTAACCGCGGATAGAACTAGATGCCTGCTGATCCGTCTGTGGCCGGCCACTGAGCCTAAGAGGGTGGAGGGAAATGTCTCGTCCTCTGCCAAGGCATGAATGAGCCATCGTGGCCCCAGGACCCGGAGGCCGGCGGGGAGGGGCGGCGTGGGAGGCGTCGGCGCCCGTGTGGCTGGGGGGCGCTTTGCCCTGCTCGCCCAGGCCAGGGCACAGCTCGGCAGAGGTCAGGAGCGGGAGACCAGGGATGGGGACAGCCCCCTGGGCTGGAAGATTCTGGCCAGAGCGAGGTCCTCCCACAGCCCCGCCCGCTGGGGGGCCCCTCCATCCCTGTTAGCAGAGTCTGGGCGAGGACAGCTCCCGGGGCCCCGCCAGCTCAGGGCCCGGTTTCCGAGGTCCTGGCAAAGCAAACGCTGAGCCCACGGCGCTGACCAGCGCGCCTAGCTGGCTGCAGCCTTCACCTGCTGAGAGCCTGGGGCGGGGTCCCACCCCTTGGCCAGCCCGCCCGGCCTTCAGCCCGCCCAAGCAGGTGCGCACTCGGCCGCCCCGCCCCGCCCTCCGGGCGGCACCTGCGCCCCGGCCCCGCCAGGTGGCGCGCGCCTCTCGGCTTCCCGGGCCCCGAGGGGCCGAGGCTGGAAGGCACCCGCCGTCGTGTTGGCTGAAGAGCTGGGCGTTGGGGTTCCTGTCCGTGCCTATGTCGCCGCCCGGCACCTACGTTAACACACCTGTGCTTGCTCGGACTGTGGAGATGTCGGCCTCTGCGCGCGACGGGGACTTCGCACCCGCAGAGGCTCCGCTCGCGGGGACAGCGCCTCCACCTCCGTTCAGCTGAACGGTTCCCTCCGGGTCAGCTGGACCAGAGGTGGCGGAGGGCAGGGCGGCCGGGGTGGCCTCCTGTCCACTGCGACGGGGGGCATTTCCGTTATCCACCCCACGAGAGCGTTCCCGAGCCCTCCGCCCACACGGACTCGGGGCCAGGACGCTGGGTCGGGAACCGGCCACCCGTGGGACCCTCTGCATGTTCCCTCGTCACGCGCGCGGCCCCACTGCGCCCTCCCCGCTGTGGGACAGAGCTCGTCGCAGCAGCAGGTCGTGCTGAGCGATGAGCACGTGTCCCCACTCCCGCGCCCCCCCCCACACACACACGGGGCCGGGGGCCGGGGCGCTCAGACCGTCTCCGCGTCCCCCGCAGGCGGCTGCTCCGGCCTCCTCGGTCCTGCACTTTGCAGGAAGAGCGCAGAGGGGCCTGGACATTCGGGCGCCCGCCGCTGGCCAGTGTGGTCGCCGGCTGTGCCGCGAGATGGCCCGTCCTCCACGGGGCCCGCCTGGCCTTGGGGTCCAGTGGAGACCCGCGCACTCGGGGAAGAGGGAACTGGAGATTGGGGCGGATGCTCGTCCTCGAGTGGCGGTGCGGGGCAGCTCGGCCTCCGGGGACGCGGGCACTGGCGCAGGGACCACCCGCGCTGCGCACGCCCCCCCGGAGCCCCGGGACCCGCGGGTCGTGTGAGCGTGTGAAACGGCCGCTTTCAGAAGGAACGTTTCTCTAACTGCAAAGGAAATTGGGCAAGCGGTTTACTGAGGAGAAGCAGAAGCAAGAGGAAAACCATGCGCCCTTTTTTTCCTCTTTTGCTCCTCAGAGGAGGATGATCCTGCAAGAATCTGCCGGCCGGCGGACCGGGTCCTTCCCCATTCGGGAAAAGCCCCGCGGCTCCTGCTCCGCTCTCCCTGCAGGCGGCTGCCGGGAGGGGAGGAGGCCGCAGGGGGGCCCACCCAGGGCCGGGAGGCACGGGGACGACCGGGGTGGAATTGAGGACATCCCCGGGGCGCGCCGCGGCCTGGCGGGACAGCAGAGGCCTCGCTGGCTGACACCTTGAAAGGGCGCGGGTCCTCGGGCAGATGTGGCTTCCCTGGCGGGCGCAGTGGAAGGCCGGGTCCCCTGAGGGGGAAGTAAAAGTCGCTGCGGGGCCCAGGGCCGGCTGCGGGGCGGGCTGGGCGCAGGCTCCCCTGGGATGGAGTCAGTGCTGGCCGGGCGCTGGCCCGTCCCAGCCCCCGCGGAGCCCGGGGCGGAGGAAGCCGTCCTCCCCGTGACGGGCGCCCGCGGCCCCGCGCGGCTCACTGAGCGCGGCCGCTGCAGACGGGCGGCCTCGCCCACTCCGTGTCCTTCTGCGGGAGGCTCGAGGCGGCTGCACGTGACAGGGTGGCTGCTGCGGAGCCGCCGCGCAGGGAGCGGGCCTGAGCAGGTTCCGGCGTCTCCGCGCTCCCGGCCTGTAAAGGCCGCGGGCCCCCCGCTTCCCGGCTGCTCCGGTCTCACCCCACACGGGAGGCGGAGTACCCAGGAGTCGGCGGGCGCCGCCGCCCTCCGGGGGATGCTGCGCTCCTTTCTGGCTGCCGTGCACGCAGCAGGGTCACCTGCCCTCGCCCCACGCCCCGCCCGGGGCCGCAGGCAGGTCCGTGGCTCGCGGAGCCTCTGCCACTTTGTCTTTCTAAGGGACGAGATACGGACACGCTCGTCCCAGGACGGCTGCCGGCCGTGCCCTCTGGTCTCGTGTGCCTGGCCCACAGACACGCTCGTTCAGTGACCGCGTGGCCACAGCAGGACCCGGCGGCGGGGACTTGGGCCTCCGCGTCCATGTGGGAGGCCGGTGAGGGCACCGCGGCCCGTCCCCCCGCAGCCCCGCGGCGCGGGCGTGCAGGGCCACGCGGCCTTCCCGCTTCGCCCGTCCTCTCTGTGCCGTGCATGCAGGGCTTTGGGAAACGTGGCCGGAGGGTGACTCTCTGTGACCTTGAAAAAGTCGCTGTGCTTCCCTGGCTTAGTTTCACTACCTGAAACGGACGCTCACACCCACCCGCCGCCCTTCCTCCTGGGGGAGCTCCTCCTCGCCCCTTCCCGGGCCCTGGGAGTGTGGGTGCCCAGCCCCTGCCCCCCGGCCGCCATGGTCCCCCCGGCCCCCACGGGGACACCGGCGTCTGGCTCAGCGCCGCGTCCCGTGGGCACCTTCGCGCTGTGAGTGGCTTCGCGCAGGCCACGCGCTGCTCTCGGCTGCGGGGCCCCCGAGCGGCTCTGCGTTCTGCCGGGTGCGCTTGGACGACGACGTCTAAACGACGCGTCTGGACTGACACCTGCCGCGGCCGCTGGTTTTCCTTCTGCTGCCCTTGTCCGTGCTGCTCTGCCGTCGCCTCCGCCTCCTCGGGTTTGGGCTGCAGGTGTCAGGCCGGTCTCTGCCGCTTCCCTCTCTGCCTCGGTCTCTCAGGATTAGGCGGGGTCACGTGACGCGCATGGCGCCCGCTGGCCTGCCCTCTGCACCCAGCAGATCCCGCAGGACTGCTCACCGTCCCCTGGGGGAGGTCCCCTGAGAGGGCCTGACACCGGGATGCTGGCAGGCCCCCCTGTAGCGCCCCGGGGGCCCCGGCTGTCTCTGCGGAGAACGGCACCGGCCCTGAAGCCAGGGACAGACGGGGGGGGGGGATTCGGGAGGAAGAGTCACGGGTCCAGGTCATCACAGGGGTCCGGAGAGGGCCTCAGGGGCCCCGCTGCAGGGCCGGGGGGTCCACCCTGCAGCCCACACAGCGTTCAGGGCCGCAGGGCCCCAGCTCCAGGGTCCGCTGCCGGAGCTTTGGGGGTGACCGAGGACAGGGTGCTGCCCTCGCAGTCCGCAGGCGAGGCACACGCTTAGCGCGCGGCGCCAGGAGAGCCTCGCACGGACTTAGGCTCAGGAACACAGCGACCGGGCCCTGAGAAACTCCGGAACTTAGTGAGCGGCCGGGCGCTCAGCCTCGCCGCACGACGGGTCGGCAGCCGGCGTGGGGGGACACCCAGCACCCCCGGGAGCCAGGCCCGGCCTGGAGGCTGAGGCGGCTGGAGAGAGTCAGGTCCTGACTCAGCCGAGGGCGCCCTGGGGTCCGAGGACTTAGTCCCTGACCCGCTCCCCGACGCCTCGGGGCACAGCGTGCCCGCACCCACGAGCACGCCTATTCCACTTTCCCCTCGGTGGGTGTGCGCACTCAGCTCTCCCCGCGGACGGCGAAACCGGTGTGAGGGGAGCAGCGGTGGGGTCTGGGCGTGGGCCTGGGGCGCCGGGCGGATCCCGGAGGGCAGCGCCCAGAGGCAGGGGGCCCCGAAAGGGGAATCGAGGGCCTGAAACCGCAGGCGTCCCGGCCCGGGCCCGGGCCCGCCCTCACCCACAGGAAGCGGACGCCGGTGGCGATGAGGAAGCGGCCGCAGGTGCAGGAGCGGCTGAGGTGCCGCGGGAGGCGGCGCTGCCCGAGGCCACAGCCCCGGAGGCCACCGCCCCTGAGCCTTGGACGGCCTGGGAGGCCACCCCGGGGCCCGGGAACGAGCCGTGGGGTGGGGCTGCCGGGGGGGGCGGGAGGGCACCGCTCCGCGCGACGGTGTGTGCCGGGAAGGGCCGGGGAGAGGACCCCGGGAGTGCGGCCCTGAGGCCCGGGCCGGGGCGGAGCGGGGAGGCCTGGGGCTGACTCAGGAGGGAGAAGCAGCGTCTCGGGCGGGCGGTTCCCACAGCCCGCGTCACCGGGCTGGGCTGATAACACGTGGGAAAGGAGAAGTGAAATTCGCCCGCTGCCCCGGGATCCACGCCGGGCGCTCCAGGGGCGGCCTCGGGACCAGATTATCCTGGTCATGCAAATCTCCTGCCGGGCGGCTGGTTCCCCGTGGGTGCATCTGCTTCCCGTGCCCTGGCCGCAGCCCATCGGCTGGGCGGGCGGTGGGGGCTGCACCCTGGGGAGGGACCCGCGGGGCTGGCTCCTTGGGCAGGGAGGGACGAGCAGCTGGCTCCCCTAGGACACCCCGGCCCAGACAGCAGCAGCCGCGGGGGCGGAGCCCGGGGTGGCGCCTCCTTCCTGCCCGCGGCCTGGCCCCAGCGTGTAGGACACGGGGGGACCTCACGGTGAGGCGTCCCCCTCCCTCGGCAGGAAGAGACGGCCCGGAGCTCGGCACTGTGAGGCCGCAGGTGCAGGCTGAGGCCGGGCTCCGTGGCCGCCTGCCCCAGGCCGGCCCCTTGTCTCTGGCACCCACCAGCCCCCCCACCCCGGGAGCCGCTCCCCAAGGGGCACTGCGTGCGTCCACGAGCTCGGCCGCGGCTTCTTCTCAGCCCCCTCCCCGTCTGGTCCACTTGGGGGGCTGTTCATGGCCCCCGTCTCGGCAGAGACAAGACGTCTCGCGTGTCCTCACACGGTGGGGGCCCGGGGCTCCCGGGGTCGGTTTCACAAGGACACGAAGGCCGTTCCCACTAGTCCCACCGTGGGGGCCCCACCCTCGTGGCCTCCTCACCCCAAAGCCCACCTCCTGCATCACCCTGGGGGCGGGATCTTACGAACCCGGGGAGCGCAGACGTGACGGGGCTATCGCTGCCCCCGCGGGCTCCAGGTACGGCCTGGACACCAGGACCCGGCGGTGAACTAGGGAAGCGGCGCCCTGCTCCGGCGGAGGCTACAGACCAGGGGCCCGGTTCCAGGGCCCTCGCTCTCCCCTTCTGTCGGCCTCACCCCGGCCTCCCGCCCCGCGGCTGCCCGTGGCCTGGCTCCCTCGTGCCCTCCTGGGGTCGGCGCGGGTCCCGGACCTGGACCTGGTCGCCAAGCAGTGACCGGGTGTGGCTATGGCGTGGTGGCCCCGATTCGTAAACGGGTGCGTCGTCCCGTCCCGTCGTCTCCGTGAGCGGCGGGGCCGTTCGGAGAGGCAGCCTCGGGAGACGCACCCTGACAGCCCCTTGGGGACTGACCCAGGGGCTGAGGTGGGGCGCGCGGCCAGACGGCCTCACGAACGCCTGCCCCACCGGGGCCGAACGTCGCGCCCTCTACTCTGGCCGCCTCACCTTATTTGCCGGATCTGAACCCGCGTGCCTGGCGCTCCCGTCTGCAGCCACGCGCGCCGGGGGCACAGTCCTGCCCGAAACGTGCGGCCGTGGGCCTGCCGCTGCGGCCGTCCGCGGGGAGCCGGGCCGAGCACGTGCCGCCCGCTACCTCCCCCAGCCTCGGCCCGCACCTGGAGGCCCCACGCCCCGCACAGCGGGCGGGCGACACGGCTCGCAGGCGGTCGAGGGCCCCCCGCCACCTGCAACGGCGTCCGCGGGGCGCCGTCGCGCCCGCTCCCATCCCAGGCGGACTCCGCGCGAGGGGCCGAGATCGTGTTCTCGCATTTATTGGTTCTAACCGAGGAGAAGCATCCGGAAATGTGTAGGGAAGGGCGCCCGTCCCTCCGGGGCACACCCCGCGTCCGCAGCGGGCAGGAGCAGGTCAGCGTCGCGGCGGCGGGCGCCGGCGCTTTCTCACTCACGACCCTGCGCGCGGACCAGCTGCCGCCGGCGGCCGGACACCCTCAGCCGCCTCGGGCGCCAGCGGCCCGGACCCGCCCTCGCCACGCGCAACGCTGTGAAGGGCATTAGGGTCGGAGGCAGCGCGGCGTGCGCGTGCCCGGCGCCAGCGCCCGAGCTTCTCCGCTGCCGGGGCCTCCAACATTCCGGTCTGGGCTCCTTTCGTGGTGAAAACGAGAGGGCGCGGAGCTGAACGGGCTCTCAGCGGGTCCGTCTGCCCGCGCCCGTCTCGTTCACCCTTTGTTTCGGCAAGAAGAGGAGACTGTGAGGGTCATAACGCAATTTTTTTTTAAAAAAGCACAGAAATAGGAGAAAGCCCATGAGCGAAGCGACACCGCCGTGGCAGGTAGCTCTTTCCGAACGAGAGTCCAGGCTGTCGGTCCGCGCCGGGGCCACGCCGGGAGCGGGGCGCGCCGGCACCTGTGACGCCCGGGGCTGGGCCGCGCCCCTTGGCGATGAAGCCGTGAAAATGCCCTTCTCTCCCGTGCCCCTCCCCCGGGACAAGCCCCCACTGCCCGTTACGGGGGACCCGGCCAGGAGCAGGCGGCCGGGCCGGCGTCTGGGGCCACCGGGGCTGGGGAGGGAGGGGCCGGAAGGAAAACTGGAGAAGCCCCGTCACACGCAGCAGATCGCCCCGCGGCCTGGGACCCTCCTCGCTCTGACACTCACGTCAAACGCCACGGGCGCGTCCGGCCCCCAGCGCGCTTCGGTCCCAGCGGTCCCCAACGCGCACGCGCAGACCCAGCGGCCGGACGAAGCACAGAACCAAAGGGCGGAAGGGCATGCAGGTCCCCCTGTGGCCGGCCGGAGGGACACGGGGCAGCTCTGGGCACAGGAGGCGGCCACCTCGCCAACATAATTTAATGACTTGCGACATGGTAAGGAACCTCATTTACATACAACGTCCGGAGCGACGCCGTCACCGCACAAACCACGACGAAGGGAGTGGCGGACAGTGCCATGGGCTATGGAAGGCGGCCAGGGGAAGCGGGGAGCGTTCTAGAAAAAGGTCCTGCAGCCTCTATGTACAGTTCCGGGGCCGAGCCGCGGGGACAGGCACCTCCCGCCAACCCGGCGCCGCTGCGGCCGGGCGGGGAGCAGGGGCCGGGGACGTGGGGGGCGACGCGGGCCAGCAGACCGGACGCCCACGGAGGCTCCCACCTCGACCTCGTCCCCGCGGAGGAGGCGCATCCGGCCCTGCCGCGGGGCCTCGACAGGGAGCCGTGGGCAGCCCGGCCCTCGTCCCCCGCCCGCGGGCACTGCGCCGGGGTGGGGCGGCCGCCGTCCGAATCACGACACACCGCTCCCCCCGGTTTCGAGAGGCCGCGCTGCTCGGCACGCGCAGACGCCAGGGCTCAGGCGGGCCCCGGCCCTTCCGCGCAGCCCCGGCGCGCGGGCAGGGCGCGTTTCCGGAGGCCGCCGCGGGGCGTCCGCCCGTCGGATGTGTGCTGGCCCCAGGGGACGCGAGCCGGGCCCCGGGCTGCGACGCGGGCTCCTGTGCGCCCCCTCGGGAGGCTTCGCAGACCTTCGGCTGGTTTCGACTTCGTGCAGTTTCTCGGGGGGCGGGGGGCGGTGCTCGGCCCCCGCCGGGGCCGGTGGCTGTGCGAGGGGAGAGGGACTTTAAGTTGTCGGCTGCGAGCGCTCCTGGCACCTCTTGGGGGGTGACCGGGGTGCTGCCAGGTGTCCGACGAGGCAAAGAGGAGCCAGCCCCACATGTCCACGGCTCTGGCCCCGCGGGCCCTGGACTCACAGTCCCCGGGGACGCGCCTCTGCGGCTCCTCCGGGTCGTCACGTGCGTCGTCTCGGCTCCGGCTCGGCGGAGACACGCACTGGGGCCGTTTGAAACTGCGCACCCTTCCCGCCCAGCTCGCTGCGGTGGCCGCCCCTGACGACGGGCCGAAGCTGGCCGGGGCTGGCGTCCGCCAAGGCCTCACGAGCCGTCAGGGGCAGCCACGGGCTCGGCTTGGCGGGAAGGGTTCCGCCTGCCGCCGGCTGCCCGCTCCCGACTGACCGGCGCGTCGCCGGCAGGAAGGGGCGCGGGAGGCGGGCCTGGCCGGTCACCCACGGTTGGGAAGTTCAGCTTCACACAGGGCGGTTCGGTGCTGGCAACACCTGCTGGGCTGTGGCTGTCGTCTCTCCTTGGCCCGAAAAGTGTCCTTCTGGATCCTTCTCTGATCGGTTTTGAAACAAGAATAATGTACGGGGAGACCGAGGAAAGACAGAATGCGCTAGCAGACGGGCAGGTGACACGTCCAGCGACGTGAGGTCTCGGGCGGCCCTTCCGCGGGCGCGGGAACCGGCCGGGAGCGGGCGCCGACCTGGGCCCACGAAGGGCTGGTATCGGGGGACCGTCTCTCAGACCGTCAGGGGAGCTGGCGTTAACACGTCGTGACAGACGTCGCGGACCCTTACAGGCACGGGGACGAAAAAGCGGAGAACCGTGGTCCTGGGCTTCGCCCACGGGACGCTGAGCCCAGCCCACCTGCCGAGCAGCCCCGGAAGGCTGGGCCGGCATCCGAGCGACGTCCAGGCGCTTGGAAACTGAGAGGGCATCTCAGGGGCCCGCCCGTCCCTCCCCTCCCCCTCCTCTGCCCAGGTCGCAGTCACAACCGTCCCCGACAACGTGCTCTCCCGCGCAGAACACGCGTGACTCCGACCACACCTCAGCATGAAGCCGGGGCCTCAGGCCGCAGCGTCCAGGCCCCGCGGGGGCGGGGGCACCTTCCAGGTGTGCTCACCTGCAGCGCTCGCCGCGCGGCCACCCCCGGGCACGGCTGCAGCGCCCGGGTGCGTCCCCCGCCCGGCCCGCAGCCGGCCCGCCCCTCCCGGGCCCCGCAGGTGGCTCTGTTTGGCGTGGGGGATGCGGGGGGCGCAGGTGGGGGACTTTAGCAGAGCGGTCGGCGGCCGAACGGCAGTCCGGGGGCTCCCGGAGGAGCCTGCCTCCAACAGCGGAAATCTCGTCTCAGAAGCAAATCAAACTCCCGGCCCCAAACCGGACGACCCCGGGACGGGGCGGAGGCGCAGCGCCGGGGCGGGCGGCGCGGGGCTCAGCCCAGGTGCAGGTGGTGCTCCCCGCGCGTGATGTGCGACGAGAACTCGTAGCGGTCCTGGCTGTGGTAGCCGCACATGTTGCACTCGAAGGGGTCCCGGAAGCCGTGGCAGCCCATGTGGATGGTGTACATGACGTGGTCCAGGTAGAGCACCCGGCAGTGTTCGCAGCGGTAGGCCCGCACCGGCTCGCCCGCCGCGCCCACCACGCGCAGCGCGTCGCAGGCCGGCGGCTCCTCCTTGATGGCCAGCCCGTTGCGCGCGTGCGGCGCCACGTGGTTGCTCAGGTAGATGAGGCCGGCGCGGTGCTCCTCCGCGGTGCTCTCCGTGTCCGTGGAGTCCTGGCAGCTGTTGCTCGGCGAGGCCTCCCTCTCCGACGACACGGACTTGGCCTTGGACAGCAGCAGCAGGTTCTCCACGGCGCTGTCCTGCGCCGCGTGGTTGGGCCGGGCCGGGCCGTCGCCGTGGGCCTTGTGCAGCGGGTACAGCGGGCTGATGGCCGGCACCCCCTCCGCGCTGCCCAGCGGCGTCTGCACCAGCGGGCGCAGCGACTCGGCGCCCAGGTAGCTGATGGCGTTGTTGATGGCTTGGTCCATCACGTGCGTCTGCATCATCTCGTTCTCCTTCTCGTAGCTGGCGCTGCTGTCGTAGGACAGGTCCGACAGGCACTTGTCCCCTGTGGGAGGCAGGACACGCTCAGTGAGGCCTGGGCTCCCCCCGTGTGTGGCCGCAACAGACGACCTCTTCACCAAGGGGGGCACCCGACCCGGGGGGGGCAGCGCGACACAGACAGGCACCAGGGGCACGTCCGCGCGGGGCAGGGGGCGCTGCCTCTGCCCGGGGCCGGCCTGAGATGACGCTTTACGTGCTTCCGCGACACGTCCCCCGTGGGGCGCTGTCCCGGAATAGAACGGGACACGTGGCTCCGTATCTGCTGTCTGGTAAAACGGGCTTTCCCGCCCGTGACACGAGGCTGCCGGGCTGTGACAGGTGACAGGGGGCGGAGCCCAGGCCCACAGCCCTCGCCTCCCCCTCCGCCCCTGAAGCCCCACCGCCTGCCCCTTGTTAGCCGCCCCGGAACCCTGCGCCCCCGGGACGCGCGCTGGGAAGCTGGCAGCGAGGCAAGCGAGCTCCGGGGACAGGGTGTTCCCTCGTCCTTTCTCCAGCGACCGAGTGTGAAGGACGCCCCGGACCCTTGCCGCGGCCTCCGCGGGGGCGGCCCTCGCCCGTCTGCGGCTCCGCGCCCCGGAGAGCTGGAACCCGGGGCGGCGTTGGCTTCTTGCGTGAGGAAATTAGAGGAATTCCCGTGGGGAGCCTCCCCCTCAGCACGTAGGCCCCACGTTCAGCGGGGGACGGCGGCGGCGGGAGCGCCGTCGCCCATGAGCGCCGGCACGCGCGGCCAGGGCCGCGGGTCTGCTCCCCTTCGGGGCGGATGATGAACCAGCCCAAGCGCGAGGCCATCCAGGCCGCGTCTGGCATCGCTACAGTTTACCCCCGTCTGCCCCCTTCCCCACTTGCCCACGTCTCCGTCGCGTGTCGACCACGGGCCGGGCAGCGGGGACAGAGAGGGGAGTGAGGAAACCCGGTCCCAGCCTTGGCGGCACGCAGCGAACGGGGGCAGGCATCAGGGCAGGGTCGCACGGCGGCGTGCCCCAGCCCGGGAGGCCGCGACTGAGGGCCCGGCGGGACGGGGCCACTCAGGCTTCAGACGGGAGGTGGGCGGGCAGGCCCGGGGTCCGCCTCCCACACCGGCACGGCCTCGGCGGGACTGCAGGAGGCCCTGGGCGCAGAGGCCCGGCCGCGGGGTCTGTGGGCCGGGCTGGACCGCGGTGACGCTTTGCCCAAGGGAAGCGGACGCCACTGAAGGGCGTGAAGGAAGGGGCCCCCTCTCGTCACCAAGGGGACAGACCGGGGAGGGACAGAGCGGAGGGCATTGCCTGCAGGCCGCCCCGCAGGCCGCGAGGGTGCGGTGGTGGCACTGGAGCGTCCCCGCCCGTCCGAGCCCTCTGCGAGGCCCCAGCGACAGCGGGACCAACGAGCCCGCGTTTGCACACTTAGTAACGACCCTTTTTAAAAAAGCGTCTGTGACGTCGATGAGGGCCCGGGACGACGCCCCAGCACAGTGCCAAGTCCCCGCAGGGTGGCCCTCGTCTGGCCCGGCCGCCGTCCCTCCGCCCGCTGTGGGCCGTGGGCGCGTGCCTGATGGCGGACGGGGTGGCTCTTGGATTGCAGACAGGAGACGTGTCGGTGCCGGTCACTCCCTCTGCGGACGCCCCAAACCTGGTGCCTCCCCGAGTCAGGGCCTCCGGGTTCCCGAGCAGCCGCCGGATCCGCGTCCGCGAGGCCTGGCGTCCACCACAGCAGGATGGCGGGAAGCCCACGTACTTCGGTTCGCCGTGGCACCCCGAGGCAGCAGCCCACGGGGTGTCTCCTCCCTGATACTCCTCAAGGCGGGGAAGGCCGATGCCACGAGACTCGCTTCGACGACCGCCGGGAAAGGGACCCCCCGCAGAAACGCGCAGTGTGACGAGTCCCAGGCCCGGGAAAGACGTTTCCCGCGGGAGCTGCGTGGCGAAGCGGGCTGCGGTCGCCCCGCCCAGAAGCCTTGCGTCCGAATCGGCGCGGCCCCCGCACTTGCCCCAAGACCCTTAGGGCTGCGGAGAACGAACTGTCGCGAGTGAACGGAATCGGCCCCTTCCGAGCACAAACGCGGCGGAGACCTCGGCGGCTGGACCAGGCGACGCCGGACAGCTGCTCGGGGAGGCTGGCCCCGAGCCCAGCGTGCCCCCTGGGGACGGGGAGCGCCCCCCGAGGGGCAGTGGCCACCGGGTCGGGCCTCTAAGCCGGCGTCAGCGCGAGGGCGGGGCAGAGGCTGCCGGGAAGGAACAAAGGCTGCGTTCCGTCCCGCCGAGTCGAGAGCTCTCTCAGGGAGGAGAAAAGCCTCCGGCACGGAGGGGAGATTGTCGAGACGTCAATCAGGACGCATGAGCCCGCGGGGCAGAGGCGGGCGCAAAGCCCCGTCGTGGTGCCGCGAGGAAAGGAAGCGAGGCCCAGCCGGAGCCCGTCCCGGGAAAGGCGGCCCGATTCGGAGGAGGGGGGGACGCGGTCGCGACGCGGACTCGAGGAAACAACAACAACGACAAACAGAAAGACAAAGCGCTCGCACAGCGGGACGGGATGAAGGGGAGACGGCAGGTCGCCGGGGGAAATGAGAGCGGAAGCGGCCGAAAACGGGTGCCCGGCACGCAGGGGAAGCGCGAGGTAACAGGTGGGTGAACGAGGAAAAGGGAAAAACGAACTCGAAACGCTGACAGACGTGGAGACGAATCATCCCACAGAGGGGCAGCCGGTCCCTGAACAGAGATCACGATGGGCGGCGCGAAGACGCACTTGGAAGGGAGAGAAGTTCCCAGAAACGGGGGGAGGGGGTCCCCGGACGAACATGGCAGGAAAGTGCATTCCGCACGCAGGACGCCAGGCGCAGCCTCGTGAGGCTCCGTCAGGTGCAGGAAGGACGCTCCCG
Organism: Cynopterus sphinx; assembly: GCA_030015415.1. Lineage (NCBI taxonomy): Eukaryota > Metazoa > Chordata > Mammalia > Chiroptera > Pteropodidae > Cynopterus > Cynopterus sphinx. The sequence goes on along the minus strand of CM057391.1, from coordinate 875,518 downwards.
GGGGGCGTGAAACTCCCTCCCTCGGTCACCTCGGCAAGATCTTAAAGTTCCCCGTGGGGGGGCAAGAGAGCGGGCCACCCCTGCACCCCCTCAGGACGCTCTCGGGCAGCCTCGAGCCCCAAACCGCCCACGGGGCCTTCCCCGACAGAAGCTGCTCCGCGGGAACGTCCCGCGAACCAGAGGGGACTCCAAACGGACACGCCGACCCCGAAATGCACACGTCGATCGTCAACCTCGACGGGAAAACCTAAAAGAAAAAACTCAACCCAGGGAAAGCGGAGGGAGGAGCGTCCGGAGCCCCGGACCAGCGGAGACCGGCGTCAGGGAGTCCCGATCGCAGAACGGGGCGCGGAGCGACGGCGACGCGGCCGAGCGCCGCGGAGGGGACGCTGCTCCTGCCAGGAGACGCCGCCGAGACCGACGAAAACGGACTAAAACCCTTTAACGGCCTCGATGCGCCCGCGGCCTGTGTCCAGTCTGAGGAAAAGCCTCTGACGACGGCGTCGTCCGGAGGAAGCATCGCCGCGAGGACGGGCCGGGCCTCCCTTCCTGCCGGGTCCTCGCTCGCCCCTAGATCCGGGGCGTGGGGACGCGGCGCTGTCGTCGGGAATCGCGTCCGTCCACAGCGACGGGGCCTCTCCCGGCGCGGACTCCACGCCTGAGCCAGGCCACGCGCACCGTGCGGCCCTCGGCCCCGTACGGATGCGCAGACGTGAAGGCGTCTGCCCCGGACCGGCACCGGCGAGCCCTGGAGGCTGGTTTCGAGGCGACGTCTGCGTAAAACCCTTCGGGGAGCCGCGTGTCATTTTGACAACACGCGGGGTTTTTCTTAAGAAGGAGAGAGGCCGGCGGCTGATGGGCCGCAGGGACGGCGATCCGTGCTGTTGTCCTCTCCCCGTCCTCTTCGGCGCTCAGAAGTGGTTGTCGCCCGGCGCCCCCGCTGCGCCCGGACGGCCCCCAGCCCGGGGTGACGAGACCCCGTCGCCAACAGCCCCTCCGTGCCCGGGACCTCGCTCGCCCAGGGCCGGGAAGCGGAGGCCTCGCGCCCTCAGCCCCGGGCGCGCACGTGAGCGAGGGCGACTCCCCGCGCGTCCCCCGCCGCGCAGGACGCCTTCCACCTGCTCCCCACCCCGGCCACCTCGGCCGACCCCGGCCCCGGCAGCCTCGCCCACGGCCAGGCCTCTCCCCTGCCCGCCCCGCTCCTGCCCTCCCCCTCCGTCCCGTGTCGTGCAGGACGGCGGGCGCCCCTGGGGCCCGGGCTCAGGCACCGACGACCCCGTTTCCCGCCCAGACTCCCTCCCGACGCGCACTTCCCGGGCCCTTCGTTCCATCCCTCCCGGGAGCCTTTTCCCGGAGCCTCCCCGATCGCTTCTGCGAGTGGCCGGCCCTGCTGGGGCCGCCGTGACCCCTGGACCCCAGTCCCCGCCTGAGCCCCGCGCCCCCCCGCCTGTCCCCTCCACACGCTCCCTTCCGTGCCCTTCCCCGACGGCCCTGGCACCCGTGGTCCCGACTGTCCAGGATGCTGGCTCTGCCCCCGGACGAAGGACGCCTCCCCCCTGCGGCCAGAGCTCGCCGGGACGACGTTTTCCCGCTTCCCGGAGGACACCCGAGGCACCTCGACCGCGCCCCTCGGGCCCCACAACCACCGCCCCCGCCCCCGTGTGTGGCCGTCCTTCTGCTTCCCACGCTCTCCCCTCCGCCCCCCGGATGACTGCGGAGTCCCTGCTCCTCCCTCCTTCGGGGCCACCGCCAGCTCCGGGAGCTTGGACCGCCCGCCCCCCGCGGTCCTCGTCCCACGTCGTCACCCCGGCCATCAGGCCGACCTCAGCACCGGGAGCCGTGGAGGGTCTCGCGTCCCTGGTGAGGGTTCGCGTCCACTAGACGCCGTGAGACGCGTAAGGGACAAAGCCGAGGCTCAGGGAGGTCGTGGGACGTCGCCGAGGAGTGACGCCTGGCCCTGTAGGACGCCGAGGGGGTCCCCGCGCACACCGCGTGGGTGTCCCTGGGCCTGCGCGCAGTGTCTGCCACCCACGGGGCCACCGCTCCCGGCCTCAGCCCCAAAGCACCGGGCACGGGAGGGGATTCGACCGTGAGAAGAGGGGCGGCCGCGGAGTCCCCTCCTTGCGGGGCCTCTCCTGGGCCGGCGGCTGTGGGCCTCGCCACTGAGCCTTCGGTGGGGCCTGGAACGGGCTCCCTGAGCGTCTGAAGCTCGGGGGGCGGCTCGGGTGGGGGTGTCCCGGCGGCGCCCAGCGAGGCCCGCGCCCCCCGCCCGGTGCGCGCGACACACGGGACCCCACCCCCCGACACGGCGAGGTCCCCCTGGAGACTCCGGGGAACGAGAGGCCTCGCGGGGACCACTCGGGAGGCCTAGACGCGGTGCCCGGGCCCCTGCCGCCCTCCCCTGCCCCGGGCCAGGGACACCCCACGGGGCCTTTTTAAGAAACAGCAAACGGTGAACTCTTACCAACGAATTTCTGAGGCATAGAGCTCTTACGTTTGGCGACGTTACTTGCTAGTCTGTCCAGCACGAGGGAGCGCTCGCTCCCCGCCTTGCACAGGTCCTCCGCCATGTCGCCGTGGTTCGCTTCCTCTTTGATGACTGGGGGCAGAGACGAAAGGTCAGAAAGGTCAGAAAGGTCAGAAAGGTCGCGGGACGGGCTCCCCCGCGGCGGCACCGTCCCCTGCTCAACGCGCAGAAGCCCCGACCCGAGCAGCAGGCGCCGCCGCCACCGCCGGACGGCGGCCGTGATTGGGGAACGGCGTCCCGCGGACGGGTCCGCCTTTCACAGACCCCGGGTTCACTGACTTGGTCAGCCTGGCTCCGCGCCCGGACCCGGGCCCCGCGCAGCCTGCGGCCCGTCCCCGCCTTCCACGCGCCCCCTCCCGCCCAGGACGGCTTGCCAGCTGGCTTCCCTACGGGCCCTAAGGTCGTCTCCGGTTACTCTGTCGCCCTCGGTCCGCCTCGCTCCCCATCGGTCGTTACCGTCCGTCCGTGTCGCTTTCACCTCAGAAGCGCGTGCTCCGCACGAGGTGGGCACACGTGATGCTGACTACGCGGGGGATGCGCGCAGAACCCCGAAGTCGGCCCCGCTGGCCGCACTCGGCACCGAAGGAGCCCCGTTGCGGTCCCCCCCGCCCCGTCCGCTGAGCAGGGCCCCGGCCTGCCCGGGGCGGCGGGGTGGGGCGCGGGGCGGCAGCACCTCGGGTGCCGGCCCTCGACGGTCACGGGGGCGAGACTCAGCCCACGGCTCCCGGCCGCTCTGCCCTGGGACATGCTTCGCTCCGAGACCCCGTAACGCGCTTTGTGCCCGGAGGCTCAGGGGAAAGCTGTTTTCCGTGCCGCCCTCAGGGGATCATGACCGGCGGCCAAACGCCTCCCACTACGTGGAACCGGGAGCCGTAGATGGACCTTTCCGACACCCCCACGCGCGGCCCTGCGTGGGCGTCCATCCGGGCCCGGCGGGCTGGTCCCGGGGCGGAGGGACACGACGTTAGACGGGCTCGGTTCGCCCCGGCACAGCCGAGCCAAGTGAGCACGACGCCTGCCCTCGCCCGCAGCCCGCGCTCCGAATCCCAGGAGGCGCCGTGGAGGACGTCCGCCGAGGCGTTCACGGAGGCCCAAGTCCCTGCGGCCGGCTCCGGGCCCGTGGGCTCCGGGCCACCGACCTCCGACGGGGTAGACGGACCCCCGGCCAGTGTTTGCTGAGCAATCGTCGTTGCGCGTCCTCACGCCTCCGAGCGAACGCGCGTACAGCTGGCCTGCGGGCTCGGCGGTCGAGGGTCAGCGTCAGCGCCTGCGTGACCTGAGCGCGTCTGTGCGGGTGAGCGCGCGGCGCCCACCCCCGCCCCCGCGGGCACGTCCACCCCGGATCCTCCCTCCCATCTACGGGACGGGGAGATCCCGGGGCCGGGGCCAGGAGCGGGGCTGGGAGCGGGGCCGGGAGCGGGGCCGGCGGGGCCGCGCTTACCTGGGTACAGGGTGCCCGGGAGGCCCATGCTCTGCAGGTAGTTGTGGCAACGCTCTTTGTGCTCCTCCAGGGAGCTCCGCTGCTTGTAGCTCCGGCCGCAGTATCCGCACTTGTGAGGCTTCCCCACTGCAGGAGACACGACCGGGGTCGGGACCCCAGTCAGAGGCGGCCTCGGCGTGGGGGACGCACGCAGGCCCGCCACGCCCGGGACCGCGCCACGCCACCCCGAGGGCACGCAGCCCCGCGGGCCGGCTCGGCGCCGCCGCCGCCATCGTGCCGGCGCCGTCGTCCCGCCTCGCCTCCGTCTGTCCACTGCCCTGACCGCCACGCCCTGCCCCGCCTGACTCACTGGCGTCTGCGCTTTCACGGGGGCCTGAACCGTGCGGGGCGACGGCGCGTGGCAGGGACGGGAGCAGGGCCCCGGGGCCGGGTGAACCAGGCCGCGCCCCTGCGGTCAGGCCGCCCACGTCGGCCCCGGGGCCAGTGCAGGGCTCGGCCTGACACGGCCGGGGCGAAGCGCGTTCCCGGGCGCTGCGCCAGGTGAGCCGGGGTCTCTGGGGACCCCGGCGGGTGACTAGCGGCGCGTGAACGAACGAGCCGTTGGTTTCCAGCGTGTGCTTGGAGGACGGGTCCCCTGTCCTGGGGACTAGGGAGGCGTGGTGGGCCCCAGATCGGCCTCGCCAGCCGGACCCGCTGCGGGGGCGCAGGTGCGCCCCCCTGGGCCGGCCGGCCCGCGGCTCCGGAGCACGCCACGCGCGACGCGTGTCTCCGAGGACCGACGTGTTAACTTTGACTTCGGTGGTTACAGTCAAAGCGTGGACACCGCACGCGGCCCGCGGCCGTTGCGCCGAGCGGGGCGGCTCAGCGGACGAGCCGGGCTCTCCCCGGGTCCCACAGCCGCATTGTAGGAAGCGGAGACGCGCGCAGGGCACGGCGCGCCGGCCGTTCCTGTACGAGGAAGATCAGTCTCCCCCGAGACCGGGATAGTCCTCCACTGCCCTCCCCGCTGGGAGGTTTCCCGTGGCTAAAGTGCCCCGTGAAGGTCAGCACCGCCAGGGAGGAACGTTGGGTTTCGCCAAGGCCTGCACCGGTTCCGTCTCTCCCTCAGGGCACAGAGGCTGCCGTTTAACGACCGAAACGAAACCCGAACGTTGACTTCTGGGTCGTCAGCGAGAGGAAGGAACGGAGCTGTCCCCGTAGGGAGAGTCGCGTCCCGAACACGAGGGAAATAGCACCGGGATGGACGACGCCGCGCCTCTCGCCGCGCCTCTCGCCGCGCCGTCCTGGAAGCTAACGGGGGTGGAAGGCCGGCCCAGCAGCGTCCCTGGCCAGAACGGCACTTGGCTCCCCTCTGGGTGGCGCGGGGTCTGCACGTCTGTGTTTCCGAGGACGGAGCCGACTCGGACCACGGAATCCGGGACACACGACGCTCCGGGGAAGCCCCCCAGCCAAGTCCGCAGCCGCGAAGAAAGCAGTGAGGGCCCCCCGCCCGCCGTGCGCGTGGGCCCCGCTGACAGTCCCGTCGCCCGCGGCTGGTCTGCAGGCTTCGGGCTCCCCTGCGCCCTGGCGTGGAGGTCGCCAGACGGGCAGTCTGGCTGGGGGAGCTCCGTGCGGGCGGGGGGGGTCCATCTGTCCCCGGGCTCCGCAGGGCGCCGCGGGGAACACCCTGCGGGATGGCACGCCTGGGCCCCGTGTTCGGGGCCGCTCGGTCACGAGAGGAGGCAGGAGGCGGGACAGCTCATCCCGGCAGAGGCGAGGCGTGCTTCCGGGAGGGCGTGTTCCCAGACCGCAGACGGCGGCGCCTGCCGCGCCCTCGCTGGGCTGCACGTGATCCGGGGTGCGCGCCCTAAAATCCCGAAATAGCCCCAAGCTGGCTTCTGCAACTGAGGCCTTGACCGGCTCCTGGCGTGGGAGTTGCAGACGGGCCCACTGGGGCGGCGAGCCCTGTGGCGACGGGCGTCGCCCAGTCAGGACCGGTCGCGGCTGGCCCCGAGCCACCTCGTCTATCGCCTTCGCCAAGAAACATCCCCACGAGGGCCACGGACACGCTGGGCACAGGCGGCAGAGCGCGCGGCTTCGCCGTCAGCGCCGGGAAGCGTGGCCGGGAGCCGTCGGGGACGTCGGCGGACGCCCTGTGGACGCCCCGTGGACGCCCCGTGGACGCCCCGTGGACGCCCCGTGGCGGGGAAGTCCTCTGAAAAGACCCACTTACCTGACAAGGCGGGGCGAGGCGGCTCTTCCGGAACACTCCGCTGCGGTGGAGCCGCCCCCACCCCCTTGCTCTGGCCACCGGGACGCCACAGCGCGTGAGGGGGACGCCGGCGCCACCACAGCCACGAGGAGGCTGCGCCCCGGACCCGGCCACCTACCGGAGTGCGTGCGCAGGTGGCCCGTGAGGGCGTCCCTCCGGCGGCAGGCGTAGTTGCAGAGGTGGCACTTGAAGGGCTTCTCCCCCGAGTGTAACTTGATGTGCCGCAGCAGGTTGCCCTTCTGCGTGAAGGAGGCCCCGCACTGGCCGCACTGGAAGGGCCGCTCCCCTGGGAGGAAGACAGGCGCGTCAGGGCGCGGGCGGGCGCGTCGGGACGCGGGGCTTTCAGACGCAACCTGCCAGCTCCTTAACGCTCCGCTGGTCGGGCCAATTTGATCTGAAAATCTAATTTTTCCCCCCGAAATCGGAACGGCACATCACAATGCAAATTCGAGCTCATCTAAATGAAGCGACGGCGCGCTCTGTGATGAAGAACCACTCTTCCTGACCACCAGTTTTGGAATAAACCAATCTCCAATTTCGCGTGTTGTGGCATTTGCCGGGGTTTTAATGTGGCTTTCTTCAAAGGGCCTTTAAAATATGCCACTGAAGCAGCAAAATAAAAAGGGAGACTCATTAAAAATGCATTTCAGGATCGCGGGCTCATCTCAGCGTTGCATTCTTGTATTTAAATGAAAGGCACTTCATTATAGCGGTTATAATAACTTCTTTTCATTTACATTTTCCCTGTATTTTCCCTTTCAATTTCTTCTCCATTACCTGTCCGTCCCGGCGCAGGCCGCCCGGGAGCGCGGCGGGCAGGGAGAGGGCGCGCGGAGCGGGGCCGCGCACCGTGGGGACGGAGGAACGGGAGCCGCCCGCGCGGCCGGGCCGGCTCCGGGGCCGGGCGAGCGCGGGGCCCGGGCCCGGCGCGTCCCCCACGGGCCCGCCAGCCTCGCGCGGCCTCCTCCGGCCCCGGCAGACGCGCGGCCTCGGAGGCGCGGCCCTGTGCCCCGGACCCGGCGGAGGGGTCACCGGGGAACCGGGACAGAGACACGCCCCGGAGCCACCACAGGTCGTGGAGCGAAACGAGCGAGCCCTTGGCTTCGCGCCCTGAGAGGAGGGACACACCCGCCCCGCTGAAGGGACGTGGGGTGCGTCTCGGGGGAGGCGCGTGTGGCCACGCGTCTGCGCTGAGACGCCCGGACAGCGCGCTCGCTGGGGACGGGTTTCCCTTAGGGAAAAGGACGTGGGAACACGTAGGGCTCAGCCACCTGCCCGGTGGGCGACGGCCGCTTCGGCCCTTAGGAAAAGTGCCCGAGCAGCGGCGGCTCTGGCCCCGCCACAGCCTGCGCCGGTGCCGCGCGTGGCCCTCGGGCTCCAGAGTGTCCCCGTCCGTGTGAGCGGGCAGGCGGGTGGCGGAGCCGCTGTGCACCCTGACGTCCGGGTACGGCGCGTCCAGAGCTATTCCGTCTCCGCCCGGCCGGCGGGGCCGATGCTGACCGGGCGTGGGCGTCAAGCAGGTGGGAAGGGGGAGCTAAAACCAACCAACTAACTAACCAACCAACCAACTAACCAACCAACTAACCAACTAACCAACCAACCAACTAACCAACCAACCAACTAACCAACCAACCAACTAACTAACCAACTAACCAACCAACTAACTAACCAACCAACTAACTAACCAACTAACCAACCAACCAACCAACCAACTAACCAACCAACCAACCAACTAACCAACCAACCAACTAAGTAACCAACCAACCAACTAACTAACCAACCAACTAACCAACCAACCAACTAACCAACTAACTAACTAAAAGGGGGGCCTTTTGGGAAAAGCAGATTTTTGCTTCATTTCGGAAGCTGAATTTTTGTTGAGAACGAAGGCCGACTGAGGAGGAGCATGTTTCTCCGTCTTCGCCACGGAGTACGGACGGGGCCGCACACGCAGCCCCGAGGCGCACAGAACAAGGCCGCCTGCGCGGGGCCGCCCTCCCTGCCTGCGCCGCTCTCCCCGCCCAGGGACCCCCGCGGCACGGCTGGTGGCCCAGGCCTGGCTGACCCCCTCAGATGGACTCCCCGGGGCGTGAAGTCGCCGTGTCCGCGGCCCGCGCCCCACCGGGGGGCTGGGGCGGCAGGTACCGGTGCCGATGGCCGGCGGAGCCGCCCCCGGGGGGCTGTGCCTCGGGGCCTCTGTGTTTCACGTCCAGACGGCCAGACGGCCAGTGGCCACTAGAGCTAACGCGTGCGTCGTGTCTGCCCACGTGGAGGCGGAACGGCTTCTGCGAACGGGGTGGGGGGCGCGTCCCCGTGATTCTGCGTCCTGCAGCGTCTCGGGCGTCGTCCGTGGTGTCGGGGTCGTCCCCGTGGGGAGGCGTGGGGCCGGTCGGTCCCCAGGACCTCGTCCTGGGCACAGGGGCGGGGCGGGCCCGTGGCACGCCCTCCAGCGTCCCCACCGCGACTGCGTCTCCGGACCCGGCGCACCCACCCGGCTCTGCGCTGCCCCCGCCTTCGCGCTTGGACCCGGGATACTGCGCGCCCTGACCCTCCCAAGGCCCCGACAGAGAGGCCTGAGTACTGAATTCTCGGCCGGTTTCGAGGGGAAGACGAGGGGCAGCCCGACAGCCGCGTTCAGGGTGCCATCGGAGGGTGCGCGTAGGGGACGGAGCGGAGCGCCCTCTGCAGACGGTGCCTGCGGCTCGTTTCCGAGTCCGAGCCCCGCGGGTGCGACCACACACGCGGGACGTGCGTCTTGCTCAGCGCCCCTCGGTGCAGCGCGCGGGCCCTTTCGCTGTGCTCTGCCCCGTTCCTCGGGGCTGAGCCGCCCGGCATGTGCCACCGAGGGCGCGGGGGCCGGCAGTCGCGGACACACACCGGGGCCCGCGCGCGAGGCCGACGCGACCCTCTGCCACGGGCGGGGCCGCCGCATGCTCAGGGGCCTCCCCACGCCACCTGGGTCAGGGACGCGACGCCCCGCTCGCCGTGCGGCCGCTGCGGCTGGGCCGGTCCTCCCGACGCGCCCTCGGGACAGCAGCCAGGACAGGAGGGCCCCTCCTGCCGAGCCGCCGGCGAGCGTCGGGCGGCTGGCGGGGCCAGGCCTTACCGGTGTGGCTCCTCTTGTGGACCATGAGCACATTGGGGCCGATGCAAATTATCCCACAGACATCACACTTTAGTTTGCCGTTAGGAAGTCGGATGCCGCCAGCTCCTGACAGAGCTCTGCCGCCTGGGCCACCGTGGGGACCCTTCATTTTCTCTCCCGCGGCATCGAGCACGCGCAAGTCCTCGGCACATGCTTCCCCATTCATCTCACAGGCACGCCCATTCTCGTCGTCACTCTGAGCCTCTACTTTAACATTACCGGCTGAAAGACACAACACAGGGGGCCGCTCAGCGTCACGGCAGCGACGGGCGCGGCAGCCGCAGACGGGCGGCCCCGCGCGGCCGGCCCCTCCGCAGGTCGGGGCGGCGTGGCAGGGGGCGCTTCCGAAATCCTCCCCTCGCGTGGGGCCCTCGCTCGGGGCGGGGTACGGTCGCCAGGGCTCAGCGACAGCCTCGCGGCACCCGGGTCAGGGGAGGCCGCCCCACACCCTCCCCGCCAGGCGGGCCCCTCACGGCCGGCGGGGAGCGCCCACCTCGTCACCCAAGCCCCGGGGCCGGGGCCTTGTCGGCAGAATCCCCCGTGAGTGCCCGTCGGCAGCTCGCCCCGCGGCCCGGCCTGGCTGCGCGCGTTAACTCACGAGCTCGGGGACGGAGCTCAGCGAGTCACCCCCGGCTTCTGGCCGCGGGTCCCTAGAGGTTCCGGGAGGTTCTGTCCGTCCGCTCCTTTGGGCCCGGGTCACCCCAACCCCTGTGTTTCGCGGTGGCCGCGGACGCTGAAACGAAGCCGGGACTCGGTCATTTCTCCCGACGGCCGGAGGGGGGCTGACCCGCGTCTCAGCGAAGACGCGCGTGGGCCGAGGGGCCGGAACCGGCGGCCACAGCGAACGTCGCCCGCCCCCCGTCACCCTCCCCTTTAGGTCACGCTCGAGGCGACGACTCGTGTCATCTGCCCTCGTCCTTGTTCGCAGCCCCGGGAGCGCGGACCGTCCTCGGCGCCTCGCCGTCCTCGCCTTGGCTGGCCCGACCCCGCTTGGCTTCCGAGGTCGGACGGGGTGGGGCGCGTCAGGGCGGCGTGGCCGTGAGCTGACTCTAGCGACCGAGGCGCACACCGAGGGCGCACGCCTTCGACCGGAGTCGAAGCTACTCCCCCTCCCGGGGGCCGCTTAGAGTTAGGGCAAAATGGAACGTGTTCGTCGCGCATTTCAGAGGCCACGGCGGCCCCCGAGGGACCCCCGGCCCTGATCGCAGGCGCCAGGCGGCCGCGCTCCCCCTTCGCTCTGCTTCCCCTCTCAGGGGCGGTTCTGCGTCTGCGCGTCCCGTGAGCGTGGGGGGGTCAGGCTGCCCCTTCCCACAGAAAGGACGTTCCGGCTTCGCCGCTGTGGGGTCGGTTTAGGCCCCGAACGTTAAATGCTCAACATTTTAAATTAAAAAAAAAAAAAAACGAAGGAAGAAATGTTCCCGCAACCGGGGCGCGGGGCGCGTCGCCGTAACAGTCAGAAGGGAGAAAGGCACCGAGGCTGCGTCCCGCGCGAGGGGCCGCTCACCGACGCCCTGCGGTGGGGAGGCGAGGCGGCGAGCCTCCTCCGCGGAGAGGGGGTCACGGACTCGTCCGCCCATGTCAAAGGCGACGGGGGCATCGGCCGTGGCTCGTGCCCTTTAAACTCCGTCGGGGCGCTCGCCCGGGGACACCCGCAGCGTGCTGGGCGTGCGAGGCCTTTGCGTGGAGGCCGTCAGGAGGAGGGGCAGGGGGACGCGGAGAACCAGCCCCGGGCACATCGGGGGGACAGGCACCGGGCGAGCAGGTGGACGGGCAGGGCCACGGGGCTCGTGTCGGCTCCGCGGTAGGGAGGGGGCGGGGTGGGGAGGAAGCGCCCCCCCGCAGCCGCCAGGTGGGGCTGGGGGGCTGTGGGGTGGGGCCGCCATCCTGGTGTCCCGCCGCTTGTTCCTGGGGGACGCGGACACCCCGGGCACACGGGGGAGGGGGAGACGCCCGTGGGCCCGCGCGTGCAAGCGTGGACAGGCAGGGGGCATGGAACCGCCTCCGGCCCGGAACGCGCCAGCCTCGCCCCCTCGCGCGGCCCGTGTACACGGCGAAGCCTCGCCGAGGGCCTGTCCGCCAACCCGCCCCCCGGGCTCGACGGAAACACGTCCGGGCTGGGTCCTGACCCAGCGCGTCCGACTCCGTGACGTTTCGACAACGTGACGGCTCGCCCCGGGTCGCGCCTCGTCCCTGGCCCAGCACCTCGGTGCGCTATGGACGTGCAAGCACGTGCGTGCGCACAGGTAGACGCCGACACGGACACACACGCGGCACTGGGGCGCGCGCCGGATGGCGTCCGGCGGCCGACGCCGGGAGGGTCAGCAAGGGCAGGGGCGCCGTGACCTCACACACGGGGCCGCCCGGCCGGCGGCGCTTTGAATCCTCGGCTGCCCACGCGCTTCTCCGCGCAGCCCCCGGGCCCGGAATGCGCCTCCGCGGCTGCGGCCCAGACGTGTTTACCGTCCGCGTCGCTCGGGGCCTAAAAGACTGGAACGACACGGCCTTTGGCTTCGCGACTGGCCGTGGCCCGGGCTCCAGGCAGGGGGCGCGTGGGCCCAGCCTGCCGGGCCCCGCGAACCGACGGCCTGCGGCCCCGCGGCGCGTCTCGGTTCTGAAGTTAATGCCTCAGAGCAGCGGGAGGAGCCGCCTGCAGGGTCACGGCGCCCCCGACGGCAGCTGGTCACCGAGCGGGAGGGTGGATCCCGTCCCCCCCGCCACGGGAGGAGGGAGGCGACGGGCACGCACGCGCGACGGGCACACCACGGACACCACGCGCGGGACGGACACACGTTTGGGCAGCGAAGCGTATACTTACGGGAGAGAGAGTCAGGAATTAGTGCATGAAAGTCCCTAAAGCCATCAGCCCCATAGGCAGCTGCAACAGAGAAGCAGAGAGAGGGAACGCTGGTGTGACACCGGCCGGAGACACCGCCGGAGCCGCAACCTTCAAAACGAGGGTTACTGCCCCAAACCGCTCCCGAGCTGCTGCGCGGCCGCTGCCGGCCCTCCGGGGACAGCGGCAACGGCGACGCGGCGAGGACCCTTCCAGGAGGACGGGAAACCGCCCAGCAGCACTGGTGGGGCCAGGCCCCGCCGCGGGCATCAGAGCGTCGTCGTCTCGAGAGCTCCAGACCCGCGATTCGGAAACGCTCACGCCAGGCAGCGAGCGAGCGGGGAGATCCGCGTTCTCCCCGACGGGAGGCAGCGAGGCCCCACGGGCATCCTGCACCCGCCGTCCTCGAGAGGGTGATGGCCACCTCGGACCCCGAGGGCCTCCGGGGTATGCCGTGTCTCAGGGCTGGCGCACGGGCCACCCCACGGCTGTCGGCTGCGTGCCCGGCGCGGGGCCTGACCGAAACGTGACGGGCGAGCGGGGTGAGGACGCGGCGTCCTGTCGCCCTGGCTCAAGCCCGTTTTCCAGACGTTGACCACAGACCCGCCCCCGTGAGAAACACCACGGTCCCGGACGACGGGTGGGACGGGCGGACGCGGCTGGGGGCGCCTCCTGGCCGGCTTCGTCACGTCCCAACCAGCGCTTCCGCCGTCCCCGCCACCCACCGCGAGCGGAGGAGGCCGTGGCGCGCGTCCGGTCACACGGAGCCGTCGCCGGCGGGTCTGCCGGGCGCCCGTGCGCTCGCGGCCCCCGTCAGCCGGCCACGTCCCGCGGACCCCGGCGACCGCTGCGGCTGGCCGTTTGCGCAGAGGCCTGGGCACCGGCATCCGCCGTGGCACGCGGTCGCTGTGCCGCGGGCGCGAGGCTGCCTCAGGGGAGGGGGCAGGAGAAGGGGCATCAGAGGTAAACGCGAGCTCCTAACGCGGCGTCACGACGCGGACGCCAGAGTCTCTGACTAAAGGGCGCGGCCGCGCGGTTCCCCGAGGTCCTGCGGGAACCGGGGCCCGAACGTGGCCTGGCGGGGGGGTCGGGTGCCCACGCAGGCCTCCGGCCGCACGGCCGCATGGGACACAGCGGCGGAGGCGTCCGCGTCCGCCAGGACCGACACGCTGAGGGCCTCAGGGCCGGAGCTGGAAGCGACGCATCCGAAACTGTCCCCGTTAGGACGTGCGGACGACGGTGCGGGTCTCGGGGAGCCAAGACGCAAGCCTCGGCCCCGTCCCTCGTCACAACTTCCCACGCGGCCTCGATGCACCCCGAGCGTGAATCACGTCCCAACCCGTCTCGGGGCGGTAAACGCTCCCGGCTCAGGGGAACCGGTTCCCTGCCTCGCGTGCGTCCGGCTGACTTCCCTCGTCCTGGATTCCCGGAGGACCACGGGGAGGTCCAGGACGACGCGGCCGCGGCCGCAGAGCCATCCCTCCTGCCCAGGAGGGCACAGGAGGGCCGGGCCGAGCTGCCGGGCGCTCGTGCACACTGTGTCCGCGCTCTGACGGGGGCGCGTCGCTCCGCGTGGACGGGCCCCGCGCACAACAGGGGAGGACGCCGGGCTCCGGGAGGCTCCGGGTTCAGTGCTCCGGCCGTCGGCACGGAGGTGCGCACGCCGGACGTCGCGGCCGGCTGGCACGTTAGGGCCGGCGCGGCGACACGCGGCCCCCGCAGACAGGCGGCCTGCGGGGAGCGTGTTCTCTCGTGCTGCTGGGGAGCGTGTCGTTCCCGCCCCCGCACGCGCGCACCCGCACTCGCAGGGCGTGTTCCGTGACGGCGGGGGCCGGGGCGGGCGTGGGGCCGGGTGCTCGGCGTGTGCGTGTCGGCACACGGCTCCCCTGGGGGCACCCGGTCACTGAGGCGACAGGGCGGGCGGGCGGCGCAGTGAAAGGGAGGGTGGCAGAGGCGGCTCTGCGGCCGCGGGGACGCCCTGGGACGGACCGGCAGGCCGTCCCGCCTCCCGCAGTGCGGAGCCTGGGGCGCCCAGAGGGGGCACGGGACGGGGACGGTGCACAGAGGCAGGGCCGGGGCTGCAAACCCGGTCCCGTGCCCGCCCTCCAGAAGCCCAGGGCCCCAGCGCCCTCCGGGCTCAGCAAACACTCCGGGCCGCTCCCTCCTGTGCGGGGAGGCGGCTCGGAGCGAAGCCCCAGAAAGTCCCGGAGCCCAGGCCAGCGTCCGGGAGCCCCGAGATAAAGTAATCTCCCCCGGGACACACCGCGGGTGGGTCCCCGGCGGGCCGGCCGCCCTTCTGCAGGCTCGCGGGCGTCCCCGCCAGAATCCCAGGCAAGCAGTGACTCAGCGGGGTGGGGGGCGACGGCTGCCGCAGCCCTGTCCCGCGCCCCCGAGCCCACGGCCCACTGTCCCTCACCGAGTCCCTGCGCCCACGGCACAGCTCCCCGTCTTGAGGGAGCTGCCATGCTCCTCGGGCGCCAGCCGGGGGTCCGGGCAGGAACGCGCAGAGGCGCGAGGCAGCGGCTGCCTGCGGCCACGCTGGCCGTGGGGGGACGCGGGGCCGGGAGTGGGACCGCGGCCGGGCCGGAAGCCCGCGGGGGGCGGAGGCATCTGGCCTGTGAGCCGGGGCACACGCAGCCCGCTCTGCCCACGAGGGGTTCACAAAGGCGGCTCGGGAGCGCAGGGCCTCCGCTCACGGGGCTCCCACATTCGGGGGACGGCGGTGCGGACAGGTGGCGGGCGCCCCGGGGCCCTGAGCGGCGCCCCGGGCCCATTCCCGGCCCAGCCCCGCCGGAGGGGTGCCGACGGGCGCCAGGAGTCGGACACGATGCAGGGCGGCCCCCGCCCGCCTCAACTGGGCGCAGCTAGAGGCCTGTGGGAGAGGAGTTGGCTCCGACGCAGCCCTGAGCCCGACGACAACGCGCCCGGGCCGGGGCGGCAGAGGCGGCAGCTGTGGCCGCGCAGAGGCCAGACTCCCAGGGCCAATCCCCTCCCCCCCTTATTCCCGGAGCCGGGCCCGGGGCTCGCCGGATGCCGAGCTCACGCCGTGTCCCCCACGCGGAGCGCCGGGCACTGCCGGGCCCGCGCCGGCCGGCGGGGGCGATGGGGATGGGCCTAGAGGAAGGCCGGACCCTCACCTCCGAGCAGCGGGGACCTGGGCGTCCTGTGTCCCCCCCGCCCCCCAGGCCCGGCTGTGACGTCAGCACCGTGGCCGCTGGCCCGTGTCCCCGTTTGCCGGGAGGAGGTGGCAGAGGGGTGACCCGTGACTCAGCAGCCCGGGGTCCCGCACCACCCGGTCTCCCGGGAAGGCCCTTCAAATGCCGGCTTCGTTCCCAGCAGGCGTCGGCCGCTTCCTGGGATTAGACCGGCTCAGAAAGTCCTGTCCTTCGGCGAAGCGACGTTTCTCTGAACTCGGGGAGGTCCCGCCCGCCCTTCCCGCCTCGCCGGAGGTTCCTGATTCAGCGTCACTTACGTCACTTACGGGGAAACGCGTGGAAGGGAGGTGGCTCCCGCCCCGCCCCACCGCGGGGCGAGCCACGCTGGGCCGCGGTGCCTGCGGGAGGAATCAGGACCCGAGGGGCCCCCTGGCCCGCCCCCGCCACCCGCTGGGGCCTGGGGCAGGGACGCGAACCCCAGGTCACGGGGCTCCGAGGCCTGTGCACCCGCGGCCGCCGGACGCCTCCGTGCCCCCAAAGCTGGTGCGTGCACGACCGCTGCGCCCAGAGCTCACGGCAGGGGCCTGCCCTCTGACCCCGGGGGGCCGGCCGACCTGCCCCAACCCTCCGGGTCCGCGGTTAACGAGCCTGAGAACCAGGCCCTCGGAGCCCGCCCCGTGTCGTCGGGAACGCGTGCACGCGAGGCCGGGGGAGCCACGAGGAAGCTGTCCCGGGAGCACGCGTGACCGCAGGAGCCCGCAGCCCCGAGGGCCGAGGGGGACGCCGCCGGCACCAGCCCCGCCCGAGGGGACCGCGGCGGCAACGATCCTCGTCCTCGGGGGACGAGACGGGGAAGTGACACGGGGTCTGAACTCCCAGCGGGACGTTCCGCGGAGAAGTGGGGAGGGGCTCCCCGTGGCGGGGCCGGGCGGCCCGGGGTCTCGCGGTGGGAACCGGGGCGAGGGCCGGAGCAGGGGAGACGCAGAACAGGTGACACTGACGTCCCACAGACAGAGCTGGGAAGCTGGGGCCAGCGGTGGTCGGGGGGGGCCCAGGCCACGACTCGGGGGGTAGCACTGGGGTCGGGGCTGCCGGGCAGAAACACGCCCCCGCGGCGTCCGCTGGCGTTGGCCCGCAGACGGGGCACTCTCCTCAGAGGAACGCCCGCCCTGCCGGCCGGGCCGGGACCTGTCACCCCGCCACCCCGTCACCCCGTCAGTCACCCGTCCCCGCCCCTCTGCAGCCCTCGCCCCCCCGCATGGCCGATGCCTCCCGCAGGCCTGACACCGATTGTGACACCGCAGCCTGTGTCACAGCGGAGCGGGGTTTCCACATCCCGGCCGTGTCGTAAAAGCCAGAAGAGGAAGAGGCGAGCGGGGACGGGGGGCGGGGAAGGGGGGCGGGGAAGGGGGGGCGCGTCGGGGAGAAGTGCCGCGAGGGAAGCGGCGGCCGCGAGGAGCTGCCGCGCGGCTGAGCCGCGCGCACGGACGCCTCACACTCACGCGGACACAGACACGGACACGGACACGGACACAGACACACTCACGCGGACACGGACACGGACACGGACACGGACACGGACACGGACACACTCACGCGGACACGGACACGGATACACGGACACGGACACGGACACGGACACGGACACACTCACGCGGACACGGACACGGACACGGACATGGACACACTCCGCTCACGCTCACGGACGCCCACGGACACTCACGCGCGCAGGGACCCACGGACACGGCCACACGACCTTTCTTGCGTCTCGGTCCCGCTCCAGAAGGCCGCGATCCCCCGGTCCTCGGCCACGAAGCCGGCGCAGGGCGCACAGTGCCCCGTGTCTGCCCCACGCGGCCCGGGACCCCGAACTTTCCGACGACGCGAGGCCGCTCTGCCGTCCCCCCCACGTTCGAAAAGCCAGAGCGGGACGTGGCGGAGAGGGCGGCTTCGGAGGCCTCCACTCCACAACCTCTGGGGAAGTTTTCCCTTTGGCTTTGGCCAGTCGGTCTCTGACCTCTGAAGCGTGTTCTTTTCTTTTCTTTCTTTTCTTTTCTAAACAAAATAAAAACCTCTAAACCACACCAACGCCACGGTGGCCAAGGCCCCACCGCCGTGCCTGATGGCTGCGCCGTGTCCTCTCAGCGGGCCTGGCCCCCACCCCCGGGTGGGGGGACCCGGAGGGCGCCTCGTCGGCCGGGGCCTGTGCTGCCCATCCCGCCCCGGGCGTCTGGAAGGGCCCCGCTTGCCCTCCGCGGGGCGGCCCGTGGCCGCGGGGGCGCCACGCTCGCCCCAGCACCTGTGTGGCCCGGGCGCGTGGACGTGCCGACACCCAGAGGCGGCCCGCACCCCTGCATCGCCCCCTCTCCCTCTCTGCCCAGGGTCGCCCCCCATTCCCCCACCCGCGCAGCGGCCTCGTCAGGGAGCCCCGGCGTCTCCAGCCCTCGGCGACAGACGAACGGAGTCCACGAGCAGCGCCACCCGGGCAGGTGCTCGTGGGGGCCAGGGGCGTGGCCGCCCCGGTCCTTTGTCACGAGCTTTAAGGCCGTCCCTGCACCCGGGCCGTGGGACGCGTCCCCCCTCCCGGCAGAAGCTCTAGGAGAGACACGCGTGAGGGGTGTTGACGCTTTTTAGTAGAGAGATGTTTCAGGATCTGGCGGAGCGGACGTAGACTTGGCTGACCGGAGGCCCGGCCCCGCGTCGCAGCTCCTGCACCGCCGGCCCCCGCGTCCGGCTGGAGGACCGGCCTCCCAGACGGTCACTGCACGTGCGTGACAGCGGGAGCAGGGACGGAAGGCGGAGGCCCACGCCCCGTGCGTTCTCCGCGAGGCTCCGGCGAGCACTGCCAGCATGAGCCTCCAGTGCAAAGGCCCCGGGGCGGGGGGCGGGGACGGCCGGGGGTGGCCAGACGTCCAGCCCTCCTGGGACGGCCACCACGCCGACCCCGTGCCCTTGACAGGACCCACACTCAGAAGCTAAACACCATCTGCAGCCTCGGGAGGCCAGGGGTCGAGGGCGCGAGAGAACGTCAGCCCGGCCTCTGAGGCCACCGAGCGAAGCAGAAGCCAAAGGCTTCGGCCCGGAAGCCACTCTCGCGCCGGGCGAGCCCCTGGGCCTCCCGGGGCCCAGCTGCGGAAGCGGGTCCGGCCCGTTCCTGCCCGGGAGCTCTGGAGCTGCCCACGAGGACGGACGGGGGAGACCCTGGCAGTGCCGTCCCAGGCCCGGCCATTCGGGGGGAGAAGCTCCCGCACGGCGGCCGGTCCCGGGGACGCAGGATCAGGGGCCGCAGGGCCGCACGGCGCGCGAGCCCTTCTGCTCCGTGGTGCAGCCGCGTCACTGTGGAGTGAGCTGCGTTTGCCGAGGGGTGGACGACGGAGCCCCCGCTGCGCGGACCCTTCGCCGCGCGCGGAGCGTGTGCCAGGCCTGGCGGGGTCCCTGCCGCGACGCCGGGCCCGGTGTCTACAACGGGAAACCCGCGCTAGGGGTGGCGGGGAAGGTATTTTCAAGCGATTCCAGAAGGAACCGCCGGGGCCCGGTAGGTGCCGGGAGGGTTCCTGACCCGGCGGGGTTAAAAGGAACCAGAGTGAACCGGGCAGGCTTGCGCGGCGGTTCAGACCGCGTCATCGCGACCCAGCGCCCCGGGCCCGCAAAGGCCACGCCGCGGGGTGGCGGGTGGCTGAGGCGGGCTGTGCCGTGAACTGGGGGCACAAAGTGTGCACGCGAGGGTCACGCCCGGGACCGGCCGGGCGCCACGGGGCCCCCGGGACAGTGACACGCGGCGCGCACGTCTCGGGCCGGGGCAAACGAGTTCGCTGCCGCGCGCGTCCCGGGTCCCACTGCGGGGACCAGGCCCTGGAGGAAACGCAGAACCTTCCGAGACTCAAAACAGGAAACGGCTGCGTTCGGTGCCCCTTCGGGGAAATGGCGGAACGAGACGGGCTTCGGCCGCCAGGTGTGGTCGTGCGAGACGGGGCAGGACGGCGGCGCGGCTGGCTGGGGGCGTCAGACGCTTCACCGGTCTCACCCACTCTGTTCGTGCGACCCCCAGATGGGCCTGGGAGCCCGCGTGCCCTATGTGCCACGGACGCGGAGACGGGCCCTGAGCGGCCCGCCCCGGACCAGCCCGCCCGCCCCCGCGGGTGCGAGGACTCCCCTGCGCGGGGCTGCTCAGAGACGAGGGGCGCCGGGCTCTAAGCCGGGAGTCCCCGGAGGCGACGCAGACCCAGGCCCGCTGACCGCTCACGCGTCCGCTCACACGCCTCCGGCGCCGTGGTCCCGTCTGTCACGCGGGGCCTGACGCCCAGCTCCGGGACCGGCAGAGCGTTCCCGGAGGGTCCCCATCTGGCCCCAGTTCCTTCCCACAGACCCTATAACGTGACTTAAAATGCGAGAATTTGCCCCCAGGCCTGAAAGGGTTTCAGCTAGGGCCATCTACCTGGACGATCCGATGAAAGGCGACGACTGCGGGGTGCGGACGGCCGTCGCTCCTGGGGGTCAGGCCCTCGCCGCCCCGTCACGCCCCGTCACGCCCCGTCACGCCCCGTCACGCCCCTGCTGGCGGCATCTCGTTTGCGGGAGGCCTTCCCCGAGGCCAGATGGGGCCCGTCCCCTCGGCCCACGCAGCAACGGCACCGCCGCTGTGGCTTCCTTAGGCCGCGATCGTGTCCCCACCGCCTGACGCGCCAGTCGATCCCTTCAGACCTACCCCTCCCCGAGGGCACGGAGACTGTCCGTCCTGCAAAAGGTCCACGTTCCTCTCCCCAGCGCTGCGCCCGCCCCTGCCCGTCGCGCGGCCTTCCCCCGTCCCCGTCGGAAGGCGCGGGTGCCCGGCTCGCCCTGGCCCCTCATCGTCCTCGGCAAGCCCTGCGAGAGCGAGGCCGGACGGGGCAGGGGACATCACGGCCTGCACCTCCGCCCCGGCCCCCGGGCCACTTAGAGCTCGGCGCCGGGACGTTTCCGTGGCGCTCGCTGGCGCCCGCCCTTTGGAAGGTGAGAAAGGCCGGGCCTGACGTCAAACGCGACGGCGACTGCGAGTCTTAGGAATGAGAGGCGCAGGACCAGAAAGCCTGGGTTCACACGGGCTGCGGGATTTGACGATCGATCAGCCTCATCGGCGCGACAACCAGCCACGTGGCCCGGAAGCAGCCGGTGGCTCGGTGGCTCGGAGCGCCGCCCGCCTGACCTCTCCCGGGGAGGGCCCGGGGGCCTGGAACCTTCTCCCGCCCCGCGGGGGAGGGGGCCTCGGACAAAGCGAACGCCACGCCCAGCGCCCTCCCCCACGGCAGCCGTGGAGCCTCGGAGCATCCTCCGTGACGACTCGGCCGGGCCCTGAGCGGGCGCCACCGCGGCGGCGAAGGCGGCTCACACGCCGACGCCCGCTACTCCCCTCCGCGCCCGCCTTCCGGCAGCCACAGCGGCTGGTGCCTCAGTGTCCCCTCCCGACACGGAGCGCGGCCTGCGCCCTCCGACCCCGGGCAGGGCCGCTGGCCGCGGCGAGGACGTCGTCCGTGGCCTCGAAGCCACCACCGACTGCAGACCCACGTGAGCGCGCTGGCACGTGACGAGGTCTGGGCTGCGTTCCGCAGGGTTAGCCGGAAAGGTCCCCCTAACACGCGGACTCGTTCCGCCGCGGGACCCGGGAGCTGCCCCCACGCCCGGCACCTGCCACGTGGCCAGCCCCAACCGGGCTGTGCCGAGGGGGCGAGTGGCGCGGGGCTTCTCAGCCCGGGCAGAAAGGACCGAACCCTCCACCCAGGATCGCCGACCCCGAGCGCACATTTCCCTGATGGGACGTCGTTGGCCCGGCCGAGTCGACATTAAACTTTAAGATGAATTCCCTCCGGGCCTTGGTCTTTCGTAACGCGGCTCCGTGGCAATGGACGGTCACGTGCGCGGGCCGCACCGTGTTTTCACGGGGCCGGGCCAGCCGAGGCCGTTGACCCCACAGTTCCCAGGCAGCGCTGGTCACCATCGTCGCTCGGCCACGAAGCCTCTGTCCCCAACGCAGGCCGCTCGAGGGGGCCCCGTGCCCTCAGGCCCCACCCCCGGGGGTGCCCGGCACGGCCCCAGAGTGTGCGCCTGCCGCGCGGGCACGGAGCGGGCTGCTTGTAAGGAGACGAGCGGGGGAAACCCTCAGGGACCGAACATAGTTATCGAGGCGGGAAAAGAACCTACGAGGGAACAAACAAAGCCCCCCCCGCGGGGGCCGTGCCCCCCAGGCCGGCATCCTGGACCTGCCGCCCGGACCTGCCGCCCCGGCGCCTGCCGCCGAGCTCGCGCCGAAGGTCGGTGCAGAGGGCGGGTCCTCCTCGGGGAGCTACAGGTGTCCGGTGCCCGGGAGGGGCCGTGGCGGGGCTCATGTCCGGCGGCGACCCTTTCGACTGTTGCCCTGGGCGCTCGCAGCGGCCGAGCCCTTCCCGAGAAAGCGTCCCGTGAAGCCACAGCACGCAGGGGGACAGCGGAGAGGTCCCCTCCCACGCACGCCTCGGACTTGTACCCAGTCCAGGGAGCGCCACCTTCCAGCCCGCGGTGCGGGGACGGCACGAGGCTCGTGCTTTCCTGGAAAACCGACGTCGTCCAGGAACACGTTCATGTCACGCGGACACGCCCCGCTTGGACGTGAAGGCTCCTCACACCAGCGTCACAGCGAAACCCCAAATAACCGCCCCAGTAACAACAGCAGCAACAGCAAGAATAAAAACCCCCCATAGGCCCGGAGCACGTCCCTAGGCGGGCTCCCCAGCAGTGGACTGAGACGCGAGGGCGCCTCGGACTCCGCAGGAGGGAGCGTGCGGCCGGGACGGTCCCCTCGGCGGCGCCCGCTCCCGGGGACGGCCCGTGCTCACCCCCCTGCCCAGGGCTTCCCAACAGGCCGGCCCGTAAGGACCCTCCGCGACACCCCTGCCCCCCCACAGGGCGCCGCCCGCTCCCCCGAAGCTGGTGCCGCCGGAGCTCCCTGGAGCCAGCGGGCACGGGGCCGCCCGCCCTCCAGCGCCAACACGAGAGGCCCCGCTTGCAGCCTTTGCCCGCCTCTGGGGTGGGATCCTGGCCCCGGCCGCTGCGAGCGCTGACAGCTGAGCCAGAGAAAACCCACAACTTTCTGAGCCGGCCACAGTCCCGCCCCTGCCCACCCCGGGCTCCCTTTCTGAGTGTCTAGGGGTTTCTGTGACGCCCCCACCCCCCCCCGGCAGGCGGAGGGCACAGATGTGCAGAGCCGCGCGCCCGCGGGGCAGGCTGTGGGACCCCGGGGGACGCGGGCTTCTCTGGCGGCCCAGGCCCGCTGGAGCCCGGCGCCCCGCGGGGCGCGCCCTCCCCTCGGCGGCCCCATCCGTGGAAACTGCCGGGCTGGCTGCTGGAGGCCCTGCTGCGGCCGCCCGGCTGCTTTTGCATAAGGGGGAGCGGCTTTGCTCCTTTCTGGGGTGCGTTTGCACTTCCCAAATCAGAGAGCG
Organism: Cynopterus sphinx; assembly: GCA_030015415.1. Lineage (NCBI taxonomy): Eukaryota > Metazoa > Chordata > Mammalia > Chiroptera > Pteropodidae > Cynopterus > Cynopterus sphinx. The sequence continues at coordinate 852,718 of CM057391.1, read as the reverse complement.
GCGCAGGTGGCAGCGGCAACCACAGCGCGGGCCCTTCTGTCTCTTTCTTTTCCATTCCTCTCCGAAACCCCACGTGGAAGGAAAGTTAACGAACTGTCGGTTGGTCCTGTGGCCCGCGGCTCGCTCTCCTTTCGACACAGATGGGACGAGGCAGGAAAGCCGGCCGCGCCCCGGCCCCGGCACAGGAAGCCGGTCGACCGCCCTGCCCCGGCGGCGACGCGTCGGTCCGCCCCGCGCGGGCCCGCGAGGCGCACCGGGTTCCGCGGCTCAGATGCCGAGATAAGGGGCGGCAAGGCGCACGCGGTTCTGCCGGGAAAGCAGACCCCGCTCCGACGGGCGTGGCGTGCGCCCCGAGACAGGAAGCGCGCCCGAGCGGGCGGGTGCCAGGCCCGGGCTGCCGAAGGCCGCTTCTGGTCCCTTTCCCTGCGGCTCTTCCTTCCTTTCTGTCCAGGGCTCAGGCGCTGGCCCCGCTGAATTTGTTAAAAAACCTTAAGTCGTCTTAGGTTGCCCCCCCCCGCCCCCGGACGTGAAAGCTCCGGGGCGCCGGGTGTGACGCCCGCGTGAGGACGGGTGCCACGGCGAGGTGTGGCACCCCGATGCCAGTCCCCGCCTGGGAGACGCATGGGGACACTCGGAGGGTCGCAGTGACCGGGGCGAGGTGCGGCATGGGCGGCCGAATACCCCGCCACGAAGGGGCAGCGGCCTCCCCACGCCAGACGCCACCCAGGCCGGCCGAGAGCGTGGCCTGCAGTGACCCGCGTGACGGACCCAGACGCCGCCTGAAATGTCTTCTCCTCGACGTGTCCTCCCTGCTGTCCCAGCAGCCCGTCCTCCCTGCCTGCCTCCCTGTCCACACGCCTTGGCCACCTCGGGGTGCCGGGGGCGCAGCAGGGAGCAAACCCCAGAGGACGCTCCCCACGCAGTGGTGACGGCGCCGCTGCGAGGAGCGACGCCTCGGGGTGAGGATCGGGGGACCCCCCTCCTGCACCGTGGGGGCCAGGGCGGCCTCTCTTAGGTGGGGCTTCTGCAGGAGACTGAACGCGGTGGGCGCCCTCCTGACGGGCGTGGCCTCACGGGGCGGGGGCAAGACGACCCCTCCACGGAGCAGCTCCCGGGGCCAGCGAGTGAGTCAAAGAGCCAGGGACCGAATGCCCCTGCGGCCAGTCCCGAGGGCAGGTGGCCAGCCCCTCCGGGTGGCAGCCCCTCCGGGTGGCAGCCCCTCCGGGTGGCCAGTCCCTCCGGGTGGCAGCCCCTCCGGGTGACCAGCTACGGTCTCTCGCCTCTACCACGTGTGACACGCGCACACACACCCGGCTTGGAGGCGGGCGGGGGGGCACTTTTCTACATGCCGCGTCGCGCGTTTCGGGGAATTCAGGAACACGAGGGTGTCTCCCCCCGGGTGACGCGGTCGGGCCGCGTCACGGCGACACCATCCGCTGTCTCCACGAGGCCGTCGGGAAGGAGACGGGGAATCGCCAGGTGGAAAACAACGGCCCCGTCGGGCCCTCAGGGGGGCTAAGGGAACGGGGGGGGGGGCAGGGACCCGCCGGCGCGCTCGTGGTCGCCCCTCGGAGGACAGACAGGACAGGACCCCGAGGCCCGGGGAAGCCCGAGGCCCGGGACCCCCGGCGTGCAGCCCCAAGTCGGCGCGGGCCCCGGCGCCCTGGAAGGACCGGACGTGCCTGAGCTCAGCTGCAGCGGCTCAGATGCTGCGAGATAGCGCGTCCCCGAGCCCGCGGGCGGGGGCTGGGCCGATGGGCGCGGAGATAAAAGCCGCTTCCTCCAACTGCTGATGAGATAAGCCCCGCAGGGGCGGGAGGCGCCGCCCCCTCCAGCAGGGAGCCCTCTCCGGCCGGGCGGTGGGGGCCGCGGCCCCTCCTCGGCCACCCGGGCCCGTCACCCTGCGGGACGGGGAGAGGAGGCGAGACGCGGCCCCGCCAGGCGCCCCTCCCCCGCCCACGCCGGTCCTCGAGGCCCTCACACCGCAGGGACATGGGCCTTTCCACCGCCTCCTCAGGGTCTGGGATCCAGGGGGAAACGCAGGGTCTCCCCACTTGCCCTTCTCTGCGCGTTTTTGCCCGGGGTTCGCCGGCCCTGGTCACCCTCGTCACAGGGACGGGCGCGAGGCAGGCAGGGCGGACGCGCACGCCAGGACGCGGGTCCCAGCGCGTGAGGCCCCGCGTCCGAACCCGAGCCCAGCCCGCCGTCCGGTCACGTCCCCAAGCCGCCCAGGACCTGTTCCCCCCGCGGAGCCCGGCCTCTCGCCAACCACCGTCCCCTGCGTCGTCCCCTGCGCCGGTGCCGACCCCTCGCAGCCAGTCCCCGGTTCGGCCCGGCTCCCGCCCCTGTCTCCGCTGGGCCTCGGCCCGGCCCCATCTCATCCCTGCCCCACCCCGTCCCCTGCAGCCACCGCCCCCCTCCCCGCCAGCCCTGAGCACCCACGGGCCCGGGGCCTCCTCCTGCCCTGCGGCCCGGCCCGCCCTCTCGGGGGACGCACCTCCGGGCCGGGGGGCAGCGCCAGCCCCGAGGGCTCGGGGACCCTCGCTCAGCGTTAGGACATGGAACCTACGGGGCAAGGAGGGGGCAGGGCAGTGACGGGAGAAGCCCCGCGACAGACGGGGCCGCGGGGCCGGGGGTGGGGTCCGCGGAACTGCCGGGTCCGCGCCCGCCTCGGCCACTTTTCAGAGCCCCTGGTCACCAGCCCCTGGTCACCGCGGAGGCCGCACGCCCGCCCCGCTCCCCGCTCCCCGCCTTCCCGCGTGCGCCCCGGCTGCCGGCGACTCGGGTGGCCTGAGGAGGAGGACGTCCTCTGCCTGGAGCCGTTCCGCACTCAGGCGCTTCAGAGCGGGAGCCTCCTCGCGTCCTCCTCAGAGGGCCGCTTCGGAGGGCGGGCTCCCGCGCCGAACCCATCGCCGCCCTCGGCGCCCGCCTGTGAGGCTCGGGTCGTGCTTCGCACCCACAGGGCGCGGGGCCACGGGACGGCTGCCGCCTGGACGCGGCCTGGGCCCCCCACCCGTCTCCCCTCCGTTTTGTGTAACCCGTTTCCGCGCGTTCCTCTGGGCGGAGCGGGGGGCGCAGAACCCCTGCCTTCCCCGGCCCGGGAGGGGGCACCCCGAGGTCACCGCCGCCACGCGCACCCGTCCCCGCCCCCGCTCCCCGCCGCAGCCCAGCCCGGGTCCTTTCCCCTGTCATCAGTGGCCGTTGGCGCGGTCCGACCTCCCGCTGCCCTTCCCTGTCCTCGGGGCGGGGGCCTGTGGCTCTGCCACGGGGGAGGCGCGCGTTTCACGACTCGCTCGCGGCCGTCTGCGGGGCCAGCTCTGTCGCCGTCCCCGCTTGGACGTGAGGCTCGCAGGGGCCGGGCGGAGGGGGCCTGGCCGGGCCCTGCCTTGAGTCCCAGGTCGCTGCTTCCTCTTCCGCCGCCGCCGCCCTGCCCGGTGGGGCCGCTCACTTCCTGCCCCGTCCCCAGGGGCTGACGACACTCGCTCCGAACGGCCCGCCCTGTCCCCCGCGCACGGCTCCGCCATCTCTCATGGCGTCTCCTCGTGCCAGCCACGTGCGCCGCCTGGTCCGCCGCAGGGCACAGACGGAGCGTGTTGGACGCGAGCGAGTGCGCGCCCCGCGCCGAGGCCAGGCCCCTCTGGAACCCTGAGGGCGTTTCCAGAACCTTCTCCACGCCTCGCTCACCTCCCAGTCGGGTCCTCTCACTCAGACCCTCCTCCTCAGGCCCCGCCCTCTCCAGAGCCCACGCCCCGCGGGGACGGACGGCTCGGGCCCCATGAGTGTCCACCCCCATCACGGGGACCCGGCGCCGGCTACAGGCCAGCGGACAGGTCTCCGGCGCCTTAAACCCGCACCTGAAATTCGCTTTTTGAGACACTTTCTCCCGAAAGGAGACGTGGAATGTCCATCTTGTCACCCAGGGCCGGGTGCCCCGGGAGGATGGCACCGGAAGCGGCTCCACGGCCACGCCTGCGCGGGGGCCAGTTAGCACCCAGCGCTCGGGGCCCCACCCGAGTCCAGGGCGAGGCGCCGCGCACCCGAAGCCGCGGGCAGAGAGGGGGCCACGAAGGCACCGCAGGCGCCGCTTGTCGCCGGCACCAGGCGGCCGCGCTGCCCTCTGCTCCCCTGGGGTCAGCCTGAGTCCCGTCCCCGAAGGGACGTCACGGGGACCCTGGCTCCCAGGCTGCGGGGACTTCGGGGACCCGCCCCCGGGTTCTCCGTAACGACCCCCACGTCCCAACTCCGAGCCCCGGCTCCGAGCCCCTCCGGCGGGTGGCACCCCCCACCAGTGCCCGCTCCGTGGCCCAGGCAAGCGAGGAGCCTCCGGCCGCCGATGGGAACGGGCAGAGGACGGGGCCAACTCACTGGGACAGCGCGGTCACCCCGACCGTCGCCCGCCGCGCGCCGCCTTCGCACGTCCGGGCCGCGTGCCACCGCGGCTCATCCTCACGGAACCGTGTGAGTTTCGAAAGCGGCGGGGCGTGTGGCGGCAAGAAGCCGAAGGCGATCTTAAAAGCAAACGCACCCGTCCCGGCGAAGCACGCTCCCCCCCGCTCCGCCGCGGGGGACCCTGAGACGACGACGTGTCCCGGTCGGGCCGGAAGGTCCCGCGTTCCCGTCCCTCCTGCCGGCCGCGCCCAGAGCCCCCCCCCCCCGCGGGGAGCGGCACCCACACCCGCGCCTGTCCTCTCGGCTCGCCGGCCCCGGCGGCTCCGGTCACCCCCTCGTCCGTCCGTCCGTCCGATGAATCCATTAACCGTGTCGCTAAATTAAAAAAAAAATCCATCCTGCCCAAGGTCTCCGGGTTCCTGGGCGGGGGGAACGCACGAGGCTCGCTTCCCCGAGACCCCGCAGGCGCCGCCGCCCCGGTCCGTCCCCCTCCCTGCGGCCTGGGCGCCCCTCATGGTGCCTCCCTCCCGCGTGTGCAGAAAAGTGGCTCTCGAGACCGTGGCGTTTCTGTCTGTTCTGGTTTTGGTTTTGGTTTTGGAGAGAAAAACCACATGGTCCAAGCTCCGTGGGCTCGTCAGCTCCCGAGGACACAGCGCGATGGCGCGCGCTTTCGCTCTCCGCGTGGGAAAGTGCCTCTGCCTCTGCCCCTGGGCTCGGTTCCGTCCCCGAACGTCCCCGAACGTCCCCGAACGTCCCCGAACGTCCCCGTCTCTGTTTCCTCGTGATGCTGGGGACAGGGCAAGCTCCCTGCCGACCGGGGCACGGGCGGGTGCGGGGGGAGGGGGCGGGAAGGCGGTCCCGCCCCCGCGAGGACTGTGCCCCCGGGAGGTGGCCTGGCTCGGTTTCTAGCGCGTCACCTTCCCAGCGGCCGGACTTTCCGTTTCCAGCTGAATTGGACGTTGAGGGGTAGACGCGGAGGGACAGGTGAGAGGAGGGTTTGCTCCTTGTCGCCCGAACTGAACACAAGCGGCCCAGCCGGCAGGACGCGCCCGTGCCCAGTCCTGACCCCGGGCAAGGGCACGCCCCGCGGCCCGCCCGGACGGAAGCCGCGCCAGCCCTGCCCGCCCACCCACGGCGCCGACTCCGCGTGCGGGTGTCGCGCCTGTGGCCCCGTGAGCACCCCTCAGACACGCGGGCACCGCCTCGCTGACCTCGTGGTGGCCGGGGGGACAGTGGCCCACGCCACCCATTCACTGTCTTCGGAAGGACGAGGGACGAAGGTCCCACGGGGGCGGAGGTCGTGGCCGGCGGCCAGGAGGGGCCCCACTCACCGGCTCCCCCCCGCTCGTTCTTGGCGTTCTGCTGTCCTCCCGACGTGGTGGACAGGTCTTCGGGGACAGGCATGGGCTCGTCGCTGTCGTCGGGGGTGTCACTCACTGGAGGGCTTTCCTTCCCTGCGGGGACAGGCGGGGGCTTGAGTTCCCGGGGCAGGCGGGCGGGGAGCCCGAGGCACCCCCGGGCTGGGCCTGGGCGGACCGCACGAGGGGGCAGCGGCTGCGCCGAGCGGACGCTTCCCGCAGGGACCGAGACCCGGCTTCCTTTCCGCAAAAGCGCGTCGTCGTTATAAAAGCTCGATGGTCAGTGACCCACGGCAGGAAGTGGGGGCTCCTCGGTGCGCAGACGAGGAAGGTGACCACTGCAGCCCAGCGGTGCCGCCGCTGGAATCACGCGCGCACGCTCACACGCACACGCGCACACACACGCATACACACGCGCACACGCACACGTCCACACACACGCCCACACGCACACGCACACACACGCACACGCACGCGCACAAGCACACGCACGTGTTGAAGGCAACCGCGGAGACACGTTTCCTCTCGGGTGTGCGCGGACACACCTCCACGCCGGCGGCCGCGCCACCTGCTCAGACCCCCTTCCTCGGCGCGTCTCCCCGCCACAGCGTCGACTCCCCGGAGTTCATCGAGCCCGGGTCGCGGCGTCCACCTTTGCGAGGCTCAGCGTCCCCGGAGCCACTTTCTGCCCCGCACGTTGGTCCCACGGGCCCCCCAGGAGCCGGCTCTGCCACGCGCTCGCGTGGGCTCGGCGTCGCGGGCGCCAGGCCCGGCACCCCGCGCGGAGGGGCGCGCTCCGGGTCCGCTCGCTTCCGTGGCCGCTGCCCGGCCCGATGCAGCGCGGTGGGGGGGGGAGCGGGGGACGGTGGGCGGGGCCCTGGACCGTCCTCGCCCGCACGGAAGGTCTGGGGACAGGACTCCTGTCCTTGAAACGTGAAAACACGGCGCGGCCCGCACGACGGCTCCTCTGTGCGGCTCTTCCAAGTGGACGGGGCTAAAGAGCATGGTTTTTGCTCATGTCCCAGGGCCGCCGCGAGAGCAAAACCACGCGACGCGTGAACCCCGCTGCGCTCGCTGGCGTGGGGGTTACTTTCCAAGCTGCGGCGCCGGCAGAGGCAGGGGCCCGGGTCCGCGAGCACCCACACGCACCGAGGGCACGGCCATGACGGGCAGACAAAGCGCCGCGGACGGCGGGAATCAGGAGACGAAATGAGGCCATTTGGGAGACGCACGGTCGCGTCACTTAGAAAAATGGAGGGGGCTTCCCACCGATTTATAGTTAATTAACCCGCGGCCTGCGCCGCAAGCAAAGCGCCGCCTGCGAGAAGGGTGGGGGCAAAGCGGGCGAGGAAACGGTGTAATGAGCGCATCCGCGGCGAGCCGACCACCTCCCCGGGAGGCGACACGCGCCCGGCCGAGTCTGTGGCTCCCGGCCTCCCCGGAGCGCGTGCGTCCCCGGTACGTGCGGCCGGACGCAGGGCGCGCAGAACCTCGGAGCGCAGACCCCGGGCTCCACGGCGGGCGGGGACGCTGGCGCCCCCCGCCCGGCTCCCCGTGGGACTTGGGTCCCTCCCGGAAGGGCGCGCGGGCTGGGCGGACGCTGCACTGCGAACCGGGGCGCAGGCCCGGGCGCACAGACCCCGGGGCAGAGGGGCCGGGGGTCTCAGGAGCCGGGCACCAAGTCCTCCGCGGGCTGTGAAGCGGGCGTTCCACGCCGTCCAGCGGCCCCCGACCCGACGTCGGAACTGCCTCTCCGCCCACGGAGGCGGCCGTCCAGCCTAGAAAAATCTATTTTCTTCCCGTTCCTGCCGGCAGAGCCTGACCCCGAGCGATCTCACGGGGAGAGGGGGCGGGGCGGGCACACAGCCCCGGCGGGCGAGGTGGACGTCCCCTCCCGTCTCTCGCCGCCTCCTCCCTCGGTTTTGGAGGCGGAAAAGGCGACGAGGTCGGGTTTAACTGGCAAAGCAGCGAGAACTGGGGTAGAGGCGTGTCCCAGGCTTCGGCGGAGACGGCCCGGGCCGCCCGAGGCCCCGGTCACCGCGCCGGACGCTCCGGGCGTGACGAAAGCCGAGGCGAAGCGTTTCCCTGGCGAGGGCCGCGCGGCGCGGACTTCAGGGCAGACCTTGACTCCTCTCGGCCGCCTTGGGCCCTGCGGCCCCAGCCCCGACGCCCCCCGCGTCCAGGACGAGGGCGAGGACAGGGGGAGAAGGAGACGCGGCTTTTGCCCTTCGTGTCACCAACGCGTGAGCTCGGGACACTGACCGCACTGACCGCTCTTCACAGAGACCGTTTCGGAGGCACCTGGCCGGCCCGGCTCCCAGCGTGGCTGTGGGGCCTCGGCGCAGGGCACAGAGGTGGCCGCCCCTTCAGAGGCGTCGCCGCGCAGAATGGAGGCCACCCAAGGGCGGAGACAGTCCAAGGGCCTCCATGCCTCAGGACCTCTTCTTCGTGTCCCGGTGTCTCGTTCGTTCTGTCTGTCTGTTTCTGACCTTCCAGCCACCGCCAGCTCAGTGAGGACCCCTCCCCTGGCCTTCACCGCCCGGGGTCACCAGGCCCCCCGGCCAGGCCGCGGGGGCGGCCCCGAGGAGCCACCCAGATGCTCCCCGGGCGCCCCGCAGGGCCGCGGGGGCGTGTGTCCGTGCCACAGAAGGGGGTGTCGTCTGCACGCCTGGGCACGCCGGCCCCGGCCCCGTCTCAGGCAGCGACGTCGGCCCAGGCACCCCCGCGCCGCTCCCGAGGGAGCCCGTCCACCCCTGCAGCCCGCAGAGCTCGCACACCCCGGCCGTGCCGCCGGGGGACGCTCGCCTCTGGGGTGCTCCCCGCAGCCGAGAGCCGAGGTCCGCACTCCCTGAGGGTCAGGTGCAGCGGCAGAGGAGGAGGAAGGTGGCCGCCGGGCAGCGGGCCCGCCCCTGGCTGGCGGGGCCGGGCGCCCCCCTCCTGCGCGTCCCCAGAGCGGCCGCCACGCAGGGCGCAGCGCGGCAGCCACCCCCTCGGGCCTGCTCTGTGCCGTGGGGACTGAGTGGACCGACCGGGAGGCACAATTCGACATTGTGCTCGGAGGACAGCGACAGCCATCCTCCCGCGGAGGCCGACCAGGGGCTGCCCAGAGGCTGCGAGGCTCTACAGCGTGGGACGCCGAGCCTCCGGGGGCCACTCCCCCGCCGGGCGCTCCGGGCCCAGGGCGGACAGGCAGGCCCGCCCCCTGCCAACGCGGGGCCCGCGCACCGGGCCGGCTGGGGGTCCGCGGTCCTCGGCGTCCCCCGTGGGACGGTCCGCGAGGCACCTCGGGCCTCGCCTCCCGGTACTGACCGGCCCCCTCCTGGCCCCCAAGGTGAGGGGTGCAGCGTCCAGCGGGACGGGGAAGCGAGCGGGAGGGGAGCGCCATCCTCACGCGCTTCGCAGCTGCTCCCTCCGAATGGGGCCCAGCACCCTGCCCTCCCTGCCCTCTCCCTTTCGGACCCACCCCTGGGCTGTGCCGGGGCCTGGAGGAGACGGGGCAGGCCGCCCGGCCCCTCTCCAAGTCGCCCTCAGACCTAACAGCAAGGCTCGGTGTCACTTGGCGCGTCGTCCGTCAGGTCCTCCCGTCAGGAAGACGTCTACGCGGTGACCCTCGGCCCCACGCAGACCCCCCACGGGGCACAGCCTCGGCGCGGGCGGGCGGGCCTCACGGAGCCCGCGGGGGCCCTGACGGGCGCTCACCTGAAACTTGGGGCACGTCTTGACTCTCATCAGCGTCCATTGTCCTCAGGTTACCTGGGAAGAGAGGAAGGGGTTTCAGTGTAAAGTGCGGAACTCGGGCCGTGGGCGTGAGCGCGGCGAAGCGGCCCGAACCGCGGCAGCAGCGCGTGCCTCCTCACGGGCCTGCCGGAGGACCGGGCCGCACACACCTTGATCCTCGAAAGAGCGGCCTTCCGAAGATTTATAAACTGCCGTGGCCGGCACGGGAGGCCCGGGTTCGTTATTTATTGTTAATTTCCCGCTGCATAATAACCCAAAATGCGAACTGACTGCGACAAAATTAAGCAGAAAATTAACTGGCCCTGGGTCATTGTAGGCCCGGAACTCATTCTCCGGGCCGCTCTCAGCCATGTTCTTTCTAATTTACTGAGCATGCATCGATGAGCCTCGAGTCAGCGCGGTGACACGCGCACAATCGGCAATCAGAAACGCAGCGATTTGCTGAAGAATGTCTCATTCACGCAGGCGGGCCGCGCGGCCGCGCGCCCCCCGTCAGCAATGAATGCACCTCCGGCGGGCAGATGGGCCGGCGGCCGCTTCCCTCCGTCCGTCCCCGTCCCCACTCTCCCCGGCCCGCGCCCCGACGCCGCCCGCCTCGCGCCACGGAGGGAGCGGCGCGGGCCGGCCCGGCCCGGGGCTCCGGCTTTGCTGAGCCGAGCGGCGGCGGGAAGAGCCAGCCGCCCCTGACGCCGGGAGGGCACGGGGCAGGTGCGCTGTGTTTGCACTCGGGGTCCCCGCCTGCCCCCGGGAGGTGGCAGGTGGCCCCGGGGTGGGGGGGTGACAGCCAGAGGCTCCGCCGACGGCCCGCACAGGACGCCCGTCGGACCGGCACCCCGGGCCGCCCGTCGAATGCCGGGCGCGTCCCGTTTCCTGGAAGGGGCACCTGGGCCTGGGGCTCAGATGCGTGGGCCTGAGCCGCGCAGCCTGTTTTCCGCAGGGGCCGGGGCACGGACGGGGCTCAGGGGCCCTCGCCGCCCCCGCCGGCGGGAGGGTGCGGGCCGAGGCCACGCCGGCACTCACGGGGCGCACGGAGGCGCGTTTCCAGCTTGGGTCGTATCAGGACTTTCATGGGAGCCGGGAGGGCCGGGCACGCACTCGGGACCGGCGAGGCCGGCGGCGGCGGCTGTTTCCGTGCGACGGACACGGCGCCCACGCGCGCTGTGACGACGCTGTCTTTGAACTTCTTGGCTGCGTGGCCCATGTCTTACCACTTTCGTTTTCTAGAAAGGCCGGAGGAGGCCACGACGCCCGCCTCTTAGGACTGCCAAGGCGCCCGCGCACGCGCGCGAGCGTGGACACGCGCAGAGCCCTGTAGGGCGGGAGACAGGGCAGCAAACACTCCGGCGACACACACCGCTGCAGCCGGCGTCCCCCACCCCGCGCGGGCTGCGCCCCCGCCACGGCCTCAGCCGACGCCGGTCGTCCCGGCCGCACGCTGCAGGACTCGGGTCGCCCAGTTCCCCGCTCGCAAGTTATTTCCACTTCGAAGGGAAAAACATCTCCGAGGTCCTGCCGATGGCTCCCCCACACGTGCCACCAGCCTTTGGGGCACCTCGGGCCTGCTGTGGGGGCAGAAGCCATCGCCCTGAGGTGACGTCGAGGTCCCCCCGGGCAGGGCGGTGACAACGCGTCACAGCGGAGGAAGCGGCTTCCCCGTGCCCGCGGCCGGTGCCCGGGCTGGCTCTGCCTCGCCCTGAGCCGTCCTCTCCCCCTGGGGTCCCGTGGGACCCTGGGGAGCCGGGTGGGGGCGCCTTCCCGGGCAGCACCCGAACACACAGGACCGTGGGTGCGGCGCAGCCGGGGGACTCTGGATTCGTGCCCACAACGGGCCGTTTCCATTTCGCCAAGTGTCTGAGCCCCCTCCACAGCCTCCCAGGGGATTAGGTCATCAGCGTCACTTAGGCCCCCGCTCTGGCTCCGGGGGCCGCGGCGTGTGGCCGCGAGGGCCCCTGCTGGGACGGGGGCGGGCCGCCCCCTCTGCTCCGTGCGCCCTGCTCCGGCGCCCCGAGGAGGCGGGCGTCTCCAGCCCGCGCCGGGCCCGCGAGGCCTGTGTCGTCTGACGTCACTCCGTGGCGACTCCACGAGCTCCCGCAAACTCCCCCAAACTCCGCGTTTGCCTCTCTCGGGATGAAAAACACGGTGACTTATTTTTGTAAAAGTGACTGCTTTCGGGCGAAGGCCAGAGGGACCAATCCGACAGCGGAGGCCGGTTTGGGGCAGCGTGTGCCCCGTGAGGCCGAGCAGCGGGCGGCCCCGGGGCCCCGGGGGGCGGCGAAGCCCCGGCCCAGCCCCGCGCACGCGCCCAGGCCGGCCGGGCGGCCCGGCCCGGGCCCTCCACCCCCGCGACAGCAGGGCCAGCGCCGAGGAGAGCGCGGACTCAGACTCCACGCGGCGTCGCCGGGCGGACCCGACGGTCAGGAGGAGGAAGAGCTCGTCACCGCCGCGGCCGACTGCTGTCCCCGGCTTCACCCACGCGAGGCCGAGAGCGGCGGCCCCGTGGAGCAGGACGGCGGCGGCGCCGTCGCCCGCGCAGCCCATCGCCGGGGACGCTCTCGGTGTCTCTCCGGAGCGAGCACCAGGTGACGGATGCAGGGACGAGCGAGGCCCGCGTGCGGGGCTGTGGCCGGCAGTGTGACCGGGAGAACGCGGCCGGCATCGGCCCTCACCGGCGCCCTCCTCCCCCCCTGATCGGGGTGGGGTGGGGCGGCCACTGCTGTGGAGCCTGTGGTCTCCCCGCCCCTCCCCGTGTCCCTGTCTCTCTCTGGTCCTTCTGGACGGGGCCCAGCAGGGCTTCCTGGTCTCAGCTCAGGGGAGCAGCAAGTCCACGACTCCAGGGACCTCCCGACCGGCCTTTCTCCCCTCCTTGCACTCCCCAGAGGGACGGGAACCTGGCCACGTCCGGGAGGAGCAGCCGCCCGCCCGGGGCAGTGGCCTCGGAGGGAGGAGCGCAGTGGGAGTGCGGGAGGAGTGTCCCCGCCGCCCTCCTTTCTGCTGCGGGGGGAGCGAGCACGTGGCCCGAACAGCTCCGAGAGCCAATCAGCCACGAGGGCGCCGGGGGCCGGGCTGGCGGCCGACCTCAGGCCACTCCCCCACCCCTGTCCTCAGTCCCCGCACCCCCGTGACAGCAGCTCTGTCCCCAAGACCTGCTCTGAGGCTCGGCAGCGCGCCCAAGGTCCTGAAGGGCGAGTCGGGGTCGAAGACGTCAAAAGCAAAGACGCCTGTGGACAGCCACGGCCGCCCAGGCCACGAAGAGCCGCGACCGGGCACGCTCACGGGGCAGGCGGCCCCTCGGCGACTCGAAACCTCACTTCCCCGAGGAGCCAACGGCCGCCCTATCCGCTTTCCCCCCAAAACGCGAAGGCCACGTACGGCACGATGACCCCACGGGCGCTAAAGGGCTGCAGGGCTGGGAGCGGCGCCCACGGCCCCGCGTGGCGCTGCCTCTCCCCCTTACGCCTCCTGCCCGTCGGGACTTGCCAGCCCCGCGTCCGGCCCCGAACGCCACACGCGAGCCGGCGCCTCCATCCGAACAGGAAGCACGCACGGTCTGCAACGGCCGCCAACGCAGCCAGGTTCACCCAGACTCGGACGGCGCAGGACGGTGCTGGGACCTGGACACGCATCCCGTTGACTGTTCCCTCGTGACAGGAGCAGTTGCGTTACGGTCGCTTTTGGGCAACTTCCCGACACGTCCAGCGACACTTGTGAAGGGCGGGCACGGGGGGGGGGGGACGCGGCCAAGCCCATGTGTAGCCCATTCACACGCCTCAGGTCACGAAGCTCTTTAGTGAGACCCACTCCCCCGGCCGAGAGAAAGCCCTTTCCTTTCCCGACCGGCGGACGTGGTCTGCGCACGCGGAGCCTGTGGCCACGCACGACGCTGTGACGCTGTTTCCCAGAGGAGACCGCGCGCAGAGCAAGCCCCGCCACCGGCAAGGCCTTGTGCCCGGCGGAGGGGACCGTACGGGTTCCCCGAACGACCCGGTGGAGCAGGTCAGGAGCTTCGGGGCCTCTCAGTTCGTTTCTGGGCCTTCCCAGTTTCCAAAACTTCGCTGCCAGGCCCCAGGGTGCTGCCAGGCCCCAGGGTGCTGCCAGGCCCCAGGGTGCTGCCAGGCCCCAGCGGCCCAGGAAACAGGATCTGAGCAGGACGGCGGGGAGCGCAACCTGGCGCTCACCCCGGCCCCCCCACGCCTGAGCCAAGCCCCAGGAGACGCCTCCTCGGCCTCGTCCTGCTGTGAACCAGCGTTTCGAGGGCAAATGAGCTCGGATGTGCAATTCTGTCCTCACATTTCTTCCTTCGGGCAGGAACTGATATGCAAAAGAGGAAGGGCGAGGGGGAAGAGGGAGGCCTCTCAGCAGCCTCCAGCAGCCATGCCGGCCCAGGGCACCCGAGCGGGCCGTCCGCCGCCCACGCGGGCCACCGGCGGGAAGGGCCGCCCGGGCGCTCGTCAAGGCGGCGAGGGCGCACCCGGCTCCCAGCGAGGCTGGGAGAGACGACGCGCCCTGGCCCTCGCGTGCGGCTTCCTCACAAACAGACAAAATGGAGCGCGCCGCACCCGCCCGCCCGAGGAGGCCACCCCGCCCTGTCCCCTCCCGGGTGTGGGTGCCTCTCCCGCGGGGGCGGGGGGGGGGAGCAGCTTCCTGGCGAGGCCGCTGCACCCCTGGCTCTCAAACCGCTGTCGGCGACGCCGTGCACACGGCGACACGCGCCGCGTGGACAGAGGCCGCGCAGGGCTCGCCTGACGCTGGCCGTCGGCGCGGGCCGCTTCCCCGCAGGCCAACGGCCTCTTCCCCTGCACGGCTCAGGTAGAAGGTTGAGCTTCAGAAGCCACTTTCCCCGCCTCCTGCCGACGGCAGAGCGCCTGCCTTCGGGGATGCGGCCGGGCCTCGTGCCACAAACTGAGACCGAAAAGCCGCCCCGAAATAGCGCTTTGCGCAGATGTGCCCCAGATGACCTCTGTCGCCGTTTTACAAATTACAGGTGACACAGGGACAAGTCCGCGTCTCGTTATTTGGGGGCTTTTTTCCGGGTAAAAAACAGACACGTGCGAAGGCCCCCCATTGAGCTGAGTCCTCTTACGGGGGGCGGCCTGCCCTCGCGAGGGCCGCCGCGTCTCCAGTATCTTGCCTGCCCGCCCGCCCGGCCGAGAACTTATCTCAAGTCCCCAGCACGGCAGCTCGAGTGGCTGCGTCAAAACTCAGAGCCCAACCTGCCCCGCCGCAAAGGCTGCCGGTGTGCCCCTACCGTCCCCAGAAGTTCATCTGTCAGCCCCGGCTCCTGCAAGACCTTTTGACTTCTATTTAAAGAAGAGTTTGCAGAAGTTTCTTTGGCGAAAGCTCGGTTTTATTTAGACCTAAGGAAGTAAAATTATGCAAATCCTCACAGGAATCTCGAGCTGTTTACAATCCATAGGTGAGTGTTTGGTAAAAGCCGGGAGGAGCCTCATGGCTTGGCCCCCTGAGGACGCGGTCCACCCGCCCGGCACATTTCTTTGCATTTTATCTCCCTAAAAGTCCCCGTGTCGGGCTGGGCTGCGGGTGGGACAAGATGTACGCGTGGAGACGCACACACAGAGACAACGTCCTCTCCGGCAGAAGCCGCAAGGAGCTGCTCGTCACTCTCTGCAGCAGGAGAGGCTGCTGGGCCCACCCTCCGACGGGAGCCATTTCCTCCCGCTCCGCAGAGAGGGGGATGAGGCCCGCAGTGTCGCCGCGGCCCCCTCCCCCAGCCAAGGCCACGTGGTTTCTGGGCTGCCGGGAGGTGCTCCCTGAGGGGCCTGCGTTCTGGCCTCAGTTCCTTCACCCTGTCCACAAAGCCAACAGCTGCGATCAGCGGAAACGAGGGAACTTTTTACAACTTGACCTTAAAAATAATCTGTGTTCACATCTTAAACTAAACCCAGGCCGCGCAGAGTCCAGATTCACAGAGGGGACCCCGAGACTCTAGGCCGATCGTTCAGCAGCTGTAGGGCGCTCCGCCTCGCCCACCCCCACGGCAGAGGCTTCAGCTGAAGCCAAGCGACTCTGCATGACAGGGGGTGAAGGGACAATCGATGTCCCACGGCCTGTCGGTCATCGGCAACGGCGACTGCCACGGGGAAGGAACCCGACAGCCACAGGAAAACGCCAGTCGTGTTCGGACTGGCTCTTCGGCCGAATCAAATCAGCAAGAAAAGGTCTAGATTTCGTTCTGTTCTGTGACAGACGGGGACCCCGGCAGCGGCCCAGACCTCGAAGGTCCTGACCGCGGGGACAGCCCACCCCGTGGGGCACGGAGCGAGGGCCACGTGAACCGGATGCCCAGTGGGGACCAGCCGCAGCCTGCAGCGTGCACCGTCCCCACGCACAGCCGCGGGGTGGCCTCCGCACACCCACACGGAGCCCACGGTTTCCTCATCCGCAGGCAGCAGACAGCGGCCTGCCCCTGCGTTCCCCCCGGCAGCGAACGCTCTCCACACAGTCGGCTCCTCCTGTCGCCCTTAGACCCGTTGAAGGAGTTTTCAATGTTTTACTTTAACTTTTCTGTAAACAAATCACTTTTTACAAAAGCCTCGTCTGCTCCGAATTGAACGGAAAACTTCAAGGCAGGGAGACACATGCGACCCGGGCAGAAGCAGGAAAACACGTAGAAAAGCACTAGAAATTTCCACGTCATTCGACATGGTCACTAGTGGCCTTATCCCTCACAAGCCGCGCTCAGCAGCGGATTTTCACCGAGCCAGGTGGGACCCCGGCCTGCCACACGTTCTCGCTGCGGGGCCCGCCGCGGACACCACTTCAGCTCCCCGCCGGGCCGGAGCCGGCGAGGGGGAGGAGGGAGGGTCGCCTGCACAGGCTAAAAGTGGGGCTTGCGCCAGGGGTCGCTGGCTGGCTCTGGGTCCCAGTGAAAGTGCTTTGGGGGTGCCCCCCACGAGCTGGCGAAAGGCCGACTGCCCGTTTTCATTTCTACTCAGGACGCTGCCACACTTTCCTGTTAATTCTGGGGCGGGATCGTCTCTGCCGTTTCACCCGCTCCATGTCTGCCAGTAAACATCGGACTTAACCACACACACCTTCCCCAAGCTGACAAGCTGCACCCGCCGCGGGCTCCCGGGTTTTAGCCTGGCCTCTCGTCCACGCCAGACGGCCCATTTTAAAGTGGTTTCACGCGAGCAGAAGACTTTAGGCTGAGAGCTCAGGGCTGGAGCGCGGACAGGGACCTCAGCGCGGACGGGGACCTTTCAAACGACTCGCGCTGCTCTCGGTCATCTCCATCAGCTCTGTGAAGCCCCACCCGCGAAGAGTAGAAGCGGGTAGGGAGGGATGAAGGCACGAGGCCGGCTCCCCCTGCCCCTCCACCTGCTCGCGTCACCCCCACAAGTCCGGCCCTCACTGTCCATCACTGCCAGCTTTGGGCGCGAAAATGGCAGGAAGGGAGCCGGATTTCCTCCAGCAGAGAGCTGATTGCCGAAGAAAAAGCAATCATGGCACCCCTGCGTGGGCCGCTAGGAAGGGGCCGCCCCGGGAACTAGGCCCCGCTTGGAGCCACTCGCTGCGCCGCGGCCCCGAGCCGGGAGCTCCCAGAGGTGGGGCGCGGGACCCCGCAAAGCCCAGCACGCAGGTGGGGCCAAAGGATGCTCTCCACCCCACCGACGGCCCGGGGGCGACGGCTCCGCCGCCGTCCACGCAGCCCTGAACCCGGGCACTCACCAGTGAGCCCGCCGGAGGCCGAGGGGGCGCCTTTCCCACCTGATCCTGGCTCTGAGGACGGGGCCTTCCGACCTGGGCCGCGCGAGTCCCCTGCTCCCAGCCACCTGGGAGGCCCCTTCTGCCCTGGTGGCGACTGCCTCCTCCACTGCCACCTTCACACTCCACTGGGGCGGAGAGAAAGGTGGAACCATTTGCCAAATATGCAAAAAAGGAGGGAAGAGTCTGTCTCTCAGGAAAACGCGGCAGGGAGGGGGCCCGCTTCCTGTCCTGGCCCAACTGGGCTCAGAGATTACACGGATGTCTCACTTGCCGGGCCTGTGGGGGAGCAGAGAAGCCTCCAAGTCAACAGGAATTGTGAGTTCCCCAAAGGCAAAGGGAGACTTGGGCGAAGGAAATGGGGCCAGGCCTGCGGCGGGGACTCAGGTGGCCCCAGGCCTGGGACGCCGACTCGGCACCGTTTTTATCAGTTGGCCACCCGAAGGGTCCCCGAAGGTGCCTCTGACCCCCGCCCACTCGTCACAGAAAGCTATGAGAAGGGAAAGAAAGGCGACCGGGCCGGGTAGGCCTCAGCCGCTCTCCTTCAGGCCCGGCTCCGAAGAGGCCGCGGGTGACACACACCGCAGGGCGGGCCCTGCCACCTCCCCACTTAGACCGGCCTGCAGAGCGGCCCTGGTTGGCTGTTTCACTTCACTCTTAATATTTCATAATGCCTTAAGGTATTTGTCTATCACCAAGCATTAAAAAAAAAAACCCACGCCAAACACCAGCCATTAAAGCAACACGGACAGCTGAAGGGCACGGGGAGCAGCGTGGGCCCCGCGGGGCTCCACGGAGAAGCGCGGGTGGGCGGCCGGCGGGGGCCGCCTGCTCCGGCCTGAGCAGAGGCCCTGGGAAACCCACCCCTCCGCCCCCGCCCCCGCCCCCGCCCCCGCCTCCGAAGTGTCAGCGAGTGCACGAGGCTGGGAGCCTGCAGGTCGGCCGCCTCAGCCCCGGTCCCCCGAGCACACGTCCCTGCTGTGAGCGAAACACAACGCTCAGTCTCAGGCGCAGCCCGCGTCGGCGGCTCTCCTCTGGCCAGCCTCCGGGGAGGGCTCGCTCGCCACTTCTCCATCTCGCGTTCTCGGAAACACAGCGACATCACACACACGCCCGAGGGCTCAGCACACACAGCCGTGGGGACACCAGGCGGGGTGGGGAGCGTCACGGCCATGGCAGGAGGTGCCGGGCTCACCCCCGAAGCAGAGTCCCAGTGCCCAGAGAGCTTTCTCTCCGTCTTAGAAAGGGCCGGGTCACAGAGGGGCTGCTCTCTGGGAGCCGAACCCACTAACACGAATCTCCCTGGAAATAAGGAGCCCAAAGTCAACACCATTTCATAGCGAGATTATTTCATAATTACAAAGGCTAGAAGAGGGAAAAAAATATCCCAAACGCCACTAACTGCTGCCATCCTGGCAGACACTGCGTTGAGCACACGTACCTGCGGACACTCACTCATTTCTGCCCAAACTCACATCACGAGAGAGTCCATCCCGTTTCAGCCAAAGGTGAAAAACAGCCAGAAAAGCAAACAGAAGGGGCTTTATTCCCCAGGCCGGGTCTGGCGGGCGTTAAGGCTCTTCCCCACCCTGCCCCCGCCTCTCCCTCCACGCCGCGCACCCCCACGCGTGCAGGAGTGTGTGCACACTCACAGGCTGGTCCATTCACACAGCCCTCGTCTGGGATCACGGATACGACACCCGTACGCGTGGGAAGGGGTGTCACAGCATGGCGCGTGGTAGGCAGCGCGCACGCACACACACACACACACACACACACACGCACACACACACACACACGCACACACACGCACACACACGCACAGCGTCCTCTCCGACTCCAGGACTTTGCCGTTTATGTTGACAATTTGCTTCTACCCTAACCATAAGCAAAATGCGCAAATCCACACCAACGGGGCAAGATCCCCAAACCAGAAAGGCGCCCGCCCCTCGCCTCTCATCCAGAGGGGAGCACTCGGGCCCCAGGCCTGCGGGCCGCCTCCGGGCTGCCGACCAGCACGGCTGCTGTGCTGTCAGCCTCTCGGCAGGAAAATGGCTTCGGGTGCAGCCACCGTTTTACTTTCTCTCCGGAGTGAACTTCTCGAGGGTCAACAGGACACATGCACACTGTTATGGACGACCCTGTGGGCTCGTCCCGTGACACGGGGACGAGGGGCGACTTCTGCTAGCCGCTCCTGACTCCCGGAGGGCGTGTGGCTTTGCACGACGCAGCACTTTAATTAAAAGCCCGATGGATGACACCAGCCGGCATGGTGGAGTTTGTAAAACGGCTGCCTCTCGCCGCCACCATGAAACAAAAGGGGAAGAAAACAACCATTTAACTCAGTCGAAGGCTTTAGGCGTCAGCTAAAGACAAAAAGGAATTTTTTTGCATGCAAAAAAGAGATAAATTTCGGGGAAATCTGAAATCAGGTACATTGTATCACACCAACCCGCAGAGGACCGACTTCAGTGTGACATCATTATTTCTATCTGCGCACACAGTTATTTTTTAACGCGTCCTGCAGCCTCTATGATGTCAGCAGGCAATCTTCCTGTCTTTGTCACCGTTTACATTTTAACCCACATACCAAATAACCCGATTTGTCACTGAAACGGTCCTGACACGGGCACTCTAAATGATACTCAAGCTGTTACTTTCAAAATCCCATGAAAAAGATTAGACCCATTAACCTCCTCAGTGAACATCTTGAAACAAAGAAACAAATTCGAGAGGCTCCCAGTTTCCGGCAGGTTCTCTCCCCTCTGAGCTGATAACCGGAGAGAACTAACCCTTAGAACCACTTAAATTTCGATCAACGTTTAAATGACACGCATGTCCGATATTTCCAGTGTCCACGTGTATTGTTTAGTGGGAACAGGAGCTGGCGGGTAAGGAGATTTTCCTGCCACGGCAGGCTGTCTCTCCAAGTTTGAAACAAGGCACCTCAAAGCCGAAATGCCCTGTGGAGGGCAAGGTGGGGAGCCACGGGCCTGCAGCCTGGGCCGGCCGGTGCCCAGACGCCTGCATTCGCCCTGGTGGCTGCAGCCGGGGAGAGAAAGCCTGGGGACTGCGCCGAGCAGCCGGGAGGAAACCCCCACATTTCTCCCCTTTAGATGCAGGACTCCGTGCCTCCGAACCCGAAAACAGGACAATCCCACCTGCCAGAGAGAAACCCCAAGGCCCGGACACGACTTTAAAGCTTTCCAGACCCAGTCGCAGTAACCCGCTGCGGATCCCGAGGGCCCCCCACCCCGGGGAGCCAGGCCGGGCGCCAAGAGCACTCACTCTCCATCCCGGGCGGGTCCGCTTGCAGAAAGCCAAGTTCAAAGTCGGCCCGGCTGTGCCCCGGCCGAGCTCTCCGCTCAACTCGGAGGAGCCCCGCGCGGGCGGCTTCCTCCCGGGCGGACCCCGCGCTCACGGCGCCGGGGCGCGGCCGCGCGGACGGGCGCGGCGGGCCCCCCGGTTCCTGCGCGCGCGGGCGGCGCCCGGGCACCCGCTGCACCTGCTGGCGCGGCCCGGCCCCGCGGGGCCCGCTCGTCGCCCGTGGCCGCCGCCGCCGGAAGGGGAGGCGGATCGGAGCGGCGCGGCGGCCGCTGCCATGTCTCCTCTCCCCTTCCCCGTTCCTCCTTTTTCTTTCCTTCCCTGTTTTCCCTGCTCCCGCACTCCGCCGGCTCCCCCCGCGTTCGCCTTTAGGAAAGCGACGGGAAACACTCACGTGCGTGTGCGCGCCGCACCTCGGGGGTCGAGGCCGCTCCTCGGGCCGGGCGCCGGCGGCTCCGTGCGCCCTGCGGGGCTCTCCGGGGCGGCCCCCCGCCCGGCGCAGCGGCCGCGCGTCCGGCCCCCTGCGCTGCCCCGGGCGCCGTGGCCACCGTCGCCGCCGGCGCGGGCCGCGCGGGCACCTGTCAGAGCGCCCGGCCCCGCGCCCTCCCGCCCGCGCCGTCACAGCGCCTCCCTGCAGCGGCTCGGCGTGCCCTTCCCCATTTCTGCGCCCCGGGCCCCGCCGGCCGCCCCCACCCCCGGCTCCGGAGCCGCAGGTCCGAGGCCGCCCCGCGCGCAGCGCCGCCCACGGGCCGCGCACCTGCCCCGCGCGCCTGCCCCGCGCGCCCGCCCCGCGCCCCGCAGACTCTGGGGCCGCGCGCACGGTGGGGCCCGGCTAGCCCCCTTCCCCCACAGCCGGGCCCCCCTGCCCCGCCCTGCGGGCTCCCGCCTCGGAGCGCGGAGCGGGACACACATCGGGGCGCGGCGCGGAGCCGGGCGCACGGTCCCCGCCCCGTCGCCGGGTCGCCCACCCGCGCTGCCCCGTCCCGCCCGCAACTCCGCGGCCGCGCGCGCCAATTTGGCGGTGGCGAGGAGCCCGGGCGGGGGACGGCCGGAGGCGGGGGGCGGCCGGCCGTACCTGCCGGCGTCGCCGCCGCTTGCCCCCGCCGGCCCCCGCGCCCTCCGCCGCCGCGTCCCGCGTCCCTCGTCCCCGCCGCGGCGCCCGCGGCTCCGCGCGGCATCGGTGACCGGCATCGGTGGCCGGCGCTGGGCGCCCCGACCCGGCGGGAGGATACCCCGCTGCGCGGCGGAGTCCGCGCTTAACCCTTGGGGACCCGGCGCCCGCGACGCGTGCAGAGCCGCGGGAGGAGGGCGCGCGCGCCGGGGGCCGCCCGGCAGGACCCCGCATGCTCGACCCCCGGGGGGACCCGCGCGACCCGGGACCCCGCGAAGCACTTTCCCCGGTGGCTGGGGCGTCCCCGTTCCGCCCGGCTCCGCTCCCCTGAGCCGGGGCCACGGGGCTCCCCACTTCTGGCGGCGACCCCACGCTGCGGGTGCCCACCCGAGGGCGTGGGCAGGGGGATGCTCCGCAAGCGGGGAAGGTGCGGTGCGCCTTCCCAGACAGCCAATGGAATACCTCTCGGTTCTCCGCCCTCCCACCTGCTCGCCGCAGAAGTTAGGATCGCGCCTTCCATCCCGGCCCGCGCGCGGGTGCGCACGCAGGTGGGAGTAGGCTGCGGGGCGGAGGCGCCCGCGACGGCGCTCCCGCGGCCCCGCCGCGCGCCTCTGCGCACCCGGACGCCCCTCCCGCCCCTCCCGCAGCCCGGAGCGCGCGGGGCGGCGACCGCGGGAGCGGGGTGCGCGGTGACGGCGCCCCTCCCCCCCCCACCCGCGGCGCGCACCAGGGGGGCGGGGTGGGGGGGACCCAGGCCGCCGCGCCAGCCCCGCCCGAGCGGGCGCCCGGGACGCTGCTCCATCTGAGCAGAAGAGGAGAATCCTGAAGGCCACCAGTCTGTCCTGAGCCCCTCCGGCCGGGCCGAGGGCGGGACCGCCTTCTGGACTTGGGGGTGGGGGGAGCAGCGGCCAGGCCTGGGGCGAAAGCGGGACTCCCGGTGAGGTGGAGACACATGGTCCTCTGGGAAGCTCCTGGAAGGCAGAGTGGCTTCCAGGGGAGACCGAGGAGGGGCGATGTGGGCTGCGAGGGGGCAAGAGGCTCCCCAAAGAGACTGTGCAGAAGACGCCCTTGGGGCAGGCGAGTGTGGCAGGCACGTGGCCACCAGGGAGGGCCCAGCCGGCTGAGGAGGCGCCGCTGGCCAGCTTCGCTTGGTGCCACCTAGAAGTGTCTCACGCCCTCCATGAACCTGACAGCATCTGGCCAGGTGGTTTCCAGGCCTCCTGTGTGACGCTTACTGCTCAGTTGTCCTGAAAAGTCCTGCGGGGCCAAGCCAGAGCCGGGAGGTCCCCGCCCAGAGCCCCGAGGCAGGACTCGCAGTGGGGTCAGCGCTCTGGCTCCCAGCCCTCTCCTTGCCTGATGGCCCTGGGCAAGTTATTGGAGCCCCCTGAGCCTCACCTTCCCTATCTGCGCCGGGAAAGTTAATGCTAGTTCACCTGAAGCATTAAATGGGGCAGGAATCCCGCAGCCCACAGCCCCCAGGGTCCAACAGCGTTGCAGTGAGGTCTCCGGGGACCCAAGGCAAACCCTCCCGAGACCCAGAGCCCAGAAAGTGGGGCTGCGTGACCTCAAGCCAGGGCCTTAACCTCTCTGAGCCCGTTCCCACATCTCACACTGGCGGTGATGACTCGGCTACCTGGCGCGCTCGTTGGTGCCTCGCGTAGGTCACATGGAAGCTGTGCCTGTGCCCAGCAGAGAGGGGGGAGCTTCACGCGTGGTAGCTGCTCCTGATGACTGAGCCCGCTAAGGACCAGTGTCCTGCTGAGACCGGAACAAGCCGAGAAGCAGCCCCCCCCCCAACAGGTGGAGCAGAAGGAACTGGGGTCGCAACCTGAGACCTGTGGGTAGACACAGTGGGACCAGAGAGGACACTCAAATCAACAACGAAGACAGCACTCCCAGCACGCCGGAGGAGAGAGCGTCCCGGGACACTGACAGCTGCGGGTTCTTCCTAAAACGTGCAGGTCTGCAGGTCTAGAGGACTATGCCCGTGTTACCCACGTGTGTGGCTGCGTTCACGACACTAAAGAGTTTAATCAGCGCTGGGTTCATTCGCACGATCATTGCGAAATCACCCATTCTCCTTCGAGAAGGTGCGATCAGAAGAATCAAGAGCCCACGGTACCCATCAAAAGCCGCTCACCCCGAGCTTACTTCAACTGGCACCTTTTCGTCCTGGCGGAGTCCGGAGGGGTCTTAGAGGGGAGGGAGTTCCATGGCGGGCCGACAGGATAAGGTTAACAGTCTGATTCTCACCGCCGGGCACTCACCCCCCCCCCTCCAGGTGGTCCCCTGCACTCCCCCCCCGGGCTCCAGGTGGTCCCCTGCACTCACCCCGCCCCCCCCCCACTCCAGGTGGTCCCCTGCACTCCCCCCCCCCCCGGGCTCCAGGGTCCCCTGCAGAAGGCGCCTACTCTAGAGCCTGTTGCTGGAACCGGGTGAAATTCGCCGAGAGGGTGTGCGGAAGGGTTCTGCCTGTACTTTCCTCGGTTAAGTTGAGCAACGGAAGGAGCGTCTCTCTTCCCCTCCAGCAGTTGGGAGCCGGCAAGCAGGTCTTCGCATAACAGGAAGTGTCTTCTGTCTGAATCCTGTCGTCTCTGGGCAGCGGTGCGCCGGCACAGGACTCGGGTGGTTTTGGCGGAACAGCAGCGCGGCCAGGAAGAGGAAGACGCGGCACCGGGATGACAGTTTTGCAAGAAGGAAATTTGCCTCTTTCTTAGGTGTCTTTCCCCCGGTTTTCACACCCCCCCCGCCCGCTTCTGCTGATTTTTGAAAACGAACTGTTGCCGGCCTGGGACAAGATGCTGACCCTTCTTCTTGGAGCTCGTCCCTTGGGTTTGGCTCCCTCCACGCACAGACCACCCGCCAGGACACGGGGCCCACGGGGAGCTCAGGGGGCACCAGGACTGTCCTGCTGGCGGTGTCTGTGGGGGAGACGCCTGGGCACCTCGAAGGAGCCCCCTCACTTGCTCTCTGGAGCGCACAGAAACGCAACGGTGTCGCCAGTCACTCTCATCTGCGCCACGGGCTTCGAACCCAGGACGAGGCGCCGCTGACCAGGCAGACCCTCCCCTTGGTGACCTTTGCTCCGCGCTGTCTCCTCGGGCGTTTGTAAGAACGTGCTTCGGTTCTCGAAACAGCGACTTTTCATCCACATCTTTCGGTGAGAAGGGATGGGAAAGCAGACTCGTCAGATACAGGGATTTGGAGAAGGCGGTTGCTGGGGGAGTCCTCGGAACCGTTTCGGGCGAGGAACGGAGCGGCAAGGGCTGATCCGACTCGAACAGAGCAGAATGGGGACCAGCAGGGGCAGCCGCCGCCCGCCGCCTGAGTCGGGAGCAGGACCAGGGCCCTGCTTCTGGAGGCGCAAACCTTCGGGGGGCAGGTCCGCAATCACAGGAAGATGCGCTGATGGCGCCGCACGTCTTCGTGAGGCCGTGAGTGCGCGCCGTCTGTGTACCGGACGACAACGTCCACGTGCGGGGGCCGTGCGCGCTGTGCGGGGCTTCGGGCCGCCCCTCTCCCTGGGGAGCATCATCGCAAGGCGGTTGGTGCAAAGACCTGCCGGCCCCAGGAGCACTCAACGGGCATTTTTCTAGAGCTTCGGAGTTTGCAGACCCCCCCCCCCACACACACACGCATTTCTGTTGAACCTGATGATGTCAGGAGGCCCCAGTGGCTGGGCCTGTCCCCGTGTCGCCGCTTGCCCCCTCTCGGGGCCTTCCTGAAACGGTGGCCCAGCGCAGACAAGGCCGGGGACAGTTTCCAATGGCATCTCGACACGCTGGCCTTGCGGTCAGGTCACCCCTGAAATCACCTGCATGTACCCACGGCCTCTCCACACCTTTAGGTCTAACTGTCACCTCGTGCTTACCACGTCCCCACACGAACCCCAGGCCTCCCCCTCTGACCGGCTTCACCGCCGCCTCCTGTCACCTCCTCCACCGGGACCGGAAACAGCTGAGGCCATGTGCCTCGGCGGCATCCTCGGGGCTTCTCCTGTCATCTAGGGCTCAGGACCCCCGCTGCCTCGGCCCCCAGGGCGTCTCCAGAATCCAGCCTCCTGTCACCCCCATCGTCACCTGGCTGACCCATAGGGCCGTGGCCTTTCATCTGCAAGCCGAGGGGCCTCTGACCACCCCCTGCACTGTCCCTGTCCCTTGCAGCACTCGGGGGGGGGAGCTCCATCAAAAGCTACGTCAGACCGTGTGCTTGTCACGGGATGGCGGGCCAGCTCACCCCAGTACCGGCCCCACCTGCCTGCCTCTCTTCAACTCGTGTGTCCAGCTACCGCCCGCCACCGCCTGCGGGTCCCGGCCGCTTTGCCTTTCTCTGCTGCTCCCTGAGCGCTGCACTGGCCGCTACCCGGCTGCCCTCTTCCCTGTGCCCGTCTGCCAGGAGGTGTCACCTGGCCTGAGACCTCCACAAAGTGCGATGACCCTTAACCCCACCCGAGCTGCCTCCCTTCTGTCCTGTCCGTCCAGAGCGTCGAACTCACGCGCATCCCAGCGTTTCTTCCTCACCTGCCCCCTGCTCCCTTAGCCAGGACGCCTCAGCCCAGAACGTTCCCTACTCCCTTCCTCCTGGGGGCTCCGGAGAAGTCGACGGCGTAGCTCACCCTGTCCTTAAACATGCATCGTTCTGCTCCTGTTCAAGCTACTTTCCAAAAAGGAAGCCCAAAAATAATTAAAAAAAGAATTTAAAACACGACACAGGCTCACAATGGCCGGCCCCGGCCGCCTGCTGCTTGTAGGGCCGATTAGCCCCAGATTATCCCCAGTGAGTCCTCGTTTCCGTAGGATGAGAAACAGCTTACCTTGCAGGAAGGCCAGGAGTCTTTTTCTTCCTCCAAATCGGTGAGTTCGACATTATTTAAAGACGTAACGTATCCTGCAGCTACCCGCGCCCAACGGCTGTGCGATCTCTTAATATTTACTCATAACGTCCTTCTCGGAGACGCGCGTTTCTGATGACGAGAAAGAACCCGTTCGTTTGTGCTGTGGGTCTCGGGGAACAGCAACTCTGTCTCCGCTTCGGAGCTTGGATACACAATTTCCTTCGGCTCAACAGTGTTTGGCAATTAAACCGAGGGTCGGCGTCTCGTTCTAATGTCCCCGTCTTTACTGCGATCACATCTCGGGAGCGTTGTCCGCCAGACGGCAGGGTCGTGGAAGGACCTGCCTTTCGGGAGGAGGGGCAGGTGTCGTGGGTTCCGGGCCGCCACAGCCCCTGCTGCGCAGAGACTGGCAGAATGAAGCTGCCGTTCCTGGCGCCACTGGGGATGGGGGGGTCTGCGCACGTCGGGGACACGTTCCGCGGTCATCAAAAGGGGGCGAGCGAAGAGGCTGACCCGGAGCCGGGACCAGGGGGCTCTGCGGGCCGAGCGGTGAGGATGTGCGCTTAGTGGTCGCCCCCGGAACGAGGCTGCCCGGGACGCGGACGCTGGTTTGGCGACCTCGTGCCTGGATTGTCGTCTGCAGAGCCGAGCCAGGCCCTCCCCCCGCCGTGAGAGCCCCGCGCGCTCCGAGGGCAGCGCCGGCCCTGAGCTGCCAGGGCCATTAAGCCTGGGAGGCGGGGAGCGTCGCACCCAGTGATTGATGCCCTGGACCTGGCCTCCCTGACCAGCGGCACTCTCGGCGGTCGATACCCGCCCCGGCCCCGGCTCTGCCAGCGTGGAGTTTGGCCCCCTGAGGCTCCGGCCGCCTCCGGGGCGGGGCTCGGGCACCCCGGGCAGGATGCTGGGTGATTGATACCCGCGCGGCCCGGGGCCGATCAGCGACAGGCGCGTCAGCCTCCTCCTCCCCCCAGAAAGCTGCTCGCGTCCTGTTCTCTTTGCTGCTGTCGTTGGGCGCGGAGCCCGCGGCCCGGGAGCCTCCTGGGGTGAGCGGGATGGAAGGAGAGTAAAACGCCCGCTCCTGTGACAGGTGTCGCAGAGGAGGGTGTCGCCTACTCGGCCTAAACGGCGCTTTACGGAGGCGCCCCCACCGTCGGAGACGCGGGCGCCACGCCGCGGGATCCTATGTGACAATCCGAATCTGTCTGTAAAAAGTTCGATCACGTTTTAAGCTACGGCTGGGCGAGCCAATCGATGTGGCAAGGGCCACGGGAGCCGGCTGGACGCTGGCGTCCTTGGTGGAGGTGGACAGAGGCGTGGCCCGCGACCGCTCGGGGCCCTCGGCGTGGTCGTTCCGGCCCGGAGCCCGCTGGTGACCACGCCTGGGCGCGGGCACGCTGCCCGTGGCGCCTCGCGCCCCCCCGCGTCTCCGGCATCGCTTCCCCGCACGGCGACCGCGGAGCCTCCGCCGGCGGGGCCGACCGCAGAGCAGCAGCTGTCAGCCCGCGCCCCCGCCCTGCCGGAGGGCCCCGCGAGCGTCTCCCAGCAGTGCATTAGGCAGCCGAGCCGGGCCCGCGCGGCGCGCGTTCTGAGGCTGCACGCCTTCCATTAGCCGCTTCCGAGACAGAGGGCCACTGTCTTCCTTCCCCCGTTGGAGAAGCACTTGACGCAGGCTCCATCCCAGGAGCCAAATTGCTCGGATCTGTTAGACGTACAAAGGGGCCTACTCCCCGTTGGCGGAGGGAAAGGAGATGTTTGACTGAGGAGCGAGCCAGACGCGCTCGTCCCTCCTCCTGCGACGAGCGCGGGGGGCGCGTCGGGAACGGAGCACTCAGTTCACGCCTTCGGAAGGGGAGGAAGGGGGTACTTAACAAGGTTCAGAGTGACAGAAAGAGGAATTGACACCACAAAAGAGAAAGAATCCTCCTAGCGCTCCGTGACAGTTCAGAGACAGATGTCGCCGGCTAAGTGAGGCTCCGTAGACGTGGGGGTAACGTACACCTTCCATGCATATGGATTAGCGCGCGCAGACTGTGGGGGGGGGGTGGGGTTGTCAAACACGAGACTCGGCTGCGCGGCTGGGGACGGGCTCGCCATTTATTCTTCTCGTAAAGACCCGAGCCTATCGCCGCCTCACGGGCGGGAGCCCGCGTGCTCCGAGGGCGGAGGCAGGTCAAGGGTAGGACGGGCCCGAAGCTTTGGACCGGGGCCTCTGAGGACCCCCGGCTCAGAGACCTGTTCTCTTCCGGGTACGGCTTTCGTCTTACGCACGAGCACGCCACTCCCTTTTGCTTCCGTAGACGTCGGGTCCCCCACCAGGGCCGTACCTAACCCCATCCGCGTGAGATCCTCGATGGGGGATTCCAGACCCGCCATCGGAGAGACCCCAGATCGAGCAAGTTATGTTCAGCGACCCTTGGGATCGGTTTGACGATGGCGGTCAAACCCGCTGAGGTGGCGTTAGCTCTGCCATCGCACGAGAGGCGCCGGGGAGGCTCACGTGACCGCCCGCCTTCTGGGCTTTGGGACGGGCTGTGCGGGTGGAGGGAACCGCCAGCCAGGGGCGGGCTGGCTTCGGTCTGGTGGGTGGAGAGGGTGGCCAGTAAGTGTCCAGAGACCTGGCTTTTGTCCCGCATCTGTCTTCCGCCTGGGGAAGCCATTCGGGTCACCTGCCCGAGCTTCGGTGTCTCTATCGCGGGAGGGGCGGGGAGGACAAGGCGATCTCTCTGATCTCGTCCAACTCACCTTCCATGACTCAATCTGGGCTTGGGCCGTGGGCTTCGCGGGCTGCCGTGGAGCCCAGGGCAGCCTCGGGGGAAGCCGTGCGGGACCCGGACCTCGCCCCGTCTTCCCGTCCCGTGCACCCCAGCAGGCCCCGAGCACCGAGGCCGAACTCTGCCAACGGCAGTCAGAGCCCCCAGGCGCCAGCTCCGTCGGCCACTGACCCGTAGCCACTGAACCCTCGGCCAGACCCCAGTGGCTTGAGCGCCGGAGCGTGAGCGTGGAGACGGAGACTGCAGAGTTCTCGTCAGCCCGACAGGGCAGACGCCGCTGCAGGCAGAGACCCGCCCGCCTTTGAAGTGTGCCCTGCCCGCCCGCGGAGGAGGCGCTGTTTCCTGCGCGGCGGCGGCGGGGTTTCCTTGGAAAGTCCTCCTGGTAGGAGGAGAGGGACACCTGGCGAAGGCCAGGGCTCCCGGGAAGGCGCCTGGCTGCCCGCATGAGGGGGATTCAGGGAAGATGAGTGAAAGTGGGACGAAAGCAAGTCGATCGACCTGGGGAAACCCTGACGAGCGCTGGGAGTGGGGCAGCTGTGGTAAGTGGGAAACGCTTCGGGGAAAACCCAGAACTTCCCCAAAAGCCTATGTAAATGCCCACCGTGTGGAAAATTCGCAGGAAGGCCCGACGGGCTCGGCGCGGCGTCGCCCAGGTTGGAAAGATTGAGCTGCCACCGAGGAGGGGCAGCGAAAACGAGACTGGCAACCGCCCTGCGGGGCCTCGATGCCCGGGCAAGGGAGAGCGTCATGGGAACGTGGAGCAGAGAACACCGCGCGAGGCGCAGGTTCTTCGTGGGAAGCGACGGGGCGAGTCGCGGAGGTGCGGCCCGCCAACCGCTCGCGTCAGCGGAAGCTCCTCTGGTTTAAGGGGCGGACGGGCTGGGGGAGGTGGCCTGGGGCGTGGTGGGGCACGGGCGCTCGTCACCCGCAAGCGTTTCGGGGGCAGGGGAAAGGCCCCGGCACTGAAGGCGGAAAAGCGGGCGCGTGTCAGACGGTCCTCACGAGGTGGAGACGGGCCCCTACGGCGGGGTCGACGTTGCTTTCCATACCCCGCGAAACGACGACGAGCTCATGCCAGAAAGGGCAGCCGCGCGGGCACCCGGGCTGGTGACGTCTCTGACGGCTGTCGATGCGCCGACGGCCACACGGGAATGCACTTTCTGGATTTATTTGCACATTTCTGTGATAGTGTTGATGTTGTTGTTGAAGAAAGAAGGGGAAAGAAGACTATCATCGCCTACCAGTGATTTATGAGATGCTATTTTCAGCGAATGGGTGCATTTTCAGAAAAACGTCTGCGTTGCTTCGTGCACAAAGGGCTCTCACACATGAACAAAACGGACAACCGAC
Organism: Cynopterus sphinx; assembly: GCA_030015415.1. Taxonomy (NCBI): domain Eukaryota; kingdom Metazoa; phylum Chordata; class Mammalia; order Chiroptera; family Pteropodidae; genus Cynopterus; species Cynopterus sphinx. Next base: position 822,118 of record CM057391.1, on the reverse strand, counting down.
CCACACAGGGCGAAGGGCTCACACAGTTTATACAAACAATTTATAAAAAACTTCACAAATTTATAAAATTTATGAAAGAAATTCAGAAAGGCCCCCGACGACAAGAAAAATGTTCGCCTTCAGGAGAGGTTAAAGACGGAAAATTAAAATCAATCGAGAAATACCCGTTTTTATGTGTCGCCCTGGGGATCGTTGGGGACGTTCGCGGGGCCGTGTAGGGGACGGTGCCGCATCCCACGTCAACACGAATCAGAGTGGAAAATGTGCGACCTGCACTTGGTCATTTCAGGAACGCATGCCGAGGGAGACGAGGTGCGCCGCCGGAGGGGGGTTTCAGAAAAAAATCGGAAAGAAAACGGCGCTCGTCACGGGATGAGGTTTGCTGACGGCGTCCGCGCAGACCGTGTCTGGGAGCCACGAGGGCGAGCGTCTGTTTGCTGAGATGAAACGACGTCCACCGTGCACCGGTGCGGGACGACTCACGTTGCATGTGCAGCTCCTCACGGGCGCGCCAGACGCGCGTGGGCGAGGCCAGCCCCTCGCCGCGCACGACCCTGCGGACGAGAGGTCCGTGAGGGACTCGCACCCCATTCCCTGCCGTCGGGATGCACTGGGCGCCCGTTTCCCGGGAAAACGCAGCAGGACTCGCGAAGCTGCGTGAGTGTGAGCTGTAGCGGAGACGGCTCACGTGATGCGCTTCGGGAATTAAAACGCTGCGGCAAGGACGCAACTGGGGTCCCAGTCACACGGGAAACCGCAGCGCGGCTGACTGACTCGCAGGGAGAGGAAAACGGTGACAGGGCGAGGCCGTTTCTGAAATAATCGAGCTACAGCCTGGCCTGAGAGCTTCGGACACGCACGTCTGGAGGGGCTAAGGGGAGAAGGGCCAGCTCACCGCACTGGAGAACAAGGCCGGGCCCGCCCGGGGGCGTCCGCGCACACGTCTTCTTGGGAGGACCGTCCACGTAAGCCCGTGCCCGTTCATCGACTCGGCTGTTTGTCCCCTCGTTGTTGAGCTGTGAGCGCCCTTCACAGATTCCGGACGCATCGTGCGCTCCGAGCGGACACGAGACCGCGTCTCCCAGCGCCCAGGCTCCTCCCAGACGCGTAGCGGGCACCCGCCCGGTCACTCGGTGTCCTTGACGCGCAAGCGCCTAATCTTGGCGACGTCGGGCGCATCTGCTTTTTCTTTGGTGGCTTGTGCTTTGGCCTCATCTCTTCGCGTCATTTTTACTGCAGTTTGAGATGCTCAGACCTGTCTGTAAGGTGAGGAACGCGGCGCGTTTTGTGATCCGCGATTATTTATTTAAATATATTTCCTTCCCCCCCAGTGATTGCATATTAAAATGTCAGTTTCTATTTCTTGTTGTTGCTGTTGTTTAAGCGCACGCTTTTCATCTGTTTGGTGAAAATTAAGCTTTAGTGTTAAATTAACGCGTGGGGGGCTCTTCACGGGAAATGTGAAAACAAATCAAACTTCAGTTCTCTTAAGAAAAGCGCGACCTGACACCCGAAGGTTTCTGTGCGGGGAAGACCCAGCGTCGGCTTGGACGGGGCGGAAGGCAGCCGAGGCGAGGGCTTGCTTCAGCGCAGCGGGGCCCAACGGCCCGTGCTCTCTGGCACTGGGGGCGTCGGTGCTGACCCATGAGGGAAAAGAAGGAAAATCAAAGTCTCCAGCTCGGTCTCAGGATGATTCCAGAAAAGGTAGCGTGGATCACGGAATCGATGCACGGGCTACGGGCAGAGTCACCGGCCGCACGCCCAGCGACGAGTCAGAGGCCTGAGCTCACGCGTTTCGGTTTCACACGACGGGGAGCGATCTCAGCTCAGGAGGAAGTGGATCCCACATGAAAACTAACGAGGGCTCATTCCGATCCCGCCGCGCGGAGGCCCGCCGCCAGGCCCGCCATCGCAGGCACGAAACGCAAGCAGCACGAGCCCTGCCCCGGGGAGGAGGCACCGACGGGCTCCGGGGCGTGGAACGATGCTCCGCGCCACACGACGTCGGGAGGTGCACGTTGAAACGCCGAGTCCCGCTCCGCACTGGTGTCCGCTTTGTCACCGAGCTCCCTCCCCTCCTGCCGCCCTCCCGCCCGCTCCTCGCTCGGCACCCCTCCTCCCTTCTCCCCCTCCGCCCGGCGTCTATTCATCCACCCGTCTGCTGCCGCGTGTCGGGCGCTGGGCTGAGTCGCACGCCTGAGGCGCGCTGGCATCGACGCCTTCAGTGAACGCCGCAGGGACGGCCGACGCTCGATGAAGAGAAGGCAAACACGTGGGCAGGCCCGAGGAAGCCGGGGCCTTGTCGTGGCTGCGCGTCCTCCCCAAAGTTCCCGTGTGAGACCCTAAGGCCCAAGGCCATGCGGTTGGGGCTGGGGTCTCTGGGAGGTGCCTCGGCCGAGAGGGTGGGGCCTCAGGATGGGGTGAGCACCCGACGAGGCAGAGCCCGGACAGGCCCTCCCCTTCCCGCCGCGCGAGGACGCGGTCGCGAGCGTTCGGCCAGCGGGGAGTCCCTGCCCGGCCCTGCGGCAGCCCGGCCTCGGGCTTCAGCCCCAGAGCTGTCGTGGGTGAGCCTCCCGGTCCGTCGTGCTTCGGCGGCGGCGGCCCGAAGGCCCTGAGACGACGCACCTGGGCGGCGGAGGCACGGCTGCCGTCCGCACAGACGTAACTGTGGCTGGATAGCCCCACGGCGTCCGGCTTCCGTGTCACGTGCTCTTTTTAACGTCACCTTCTCAAGCCAAGACGGCACGTGCTCGGGCTTTGACGTTTTCCTCCGAGGGCGGCTGGGGCTGGCCGGCCGCGCGCTCGGTCCCGGGGCTGCTCGTAGGTGACCCGCTGGTGGTCCGATCCGTGACCTGTCAGCACCTTAACCCGCCGGGCTGTCACATGGGGCCACCACCCATCGCACCCAGCGAGGGCCCGAGCCCCTCGGTGCCCGCCGCCACCATGCCCGAGGACGCCCGGGGAGAACGCGGGCGCACTAGGGTCTCCCCCGAGGCCCCAGGGCCGCCCTCTCCCACGGTCGTGTGGACAAGCTCAGTCACGGCTGAAGGGCACGGACGTCGTCAGCCGGTCTCTGTCGTGGGCAGGTCTGGGGAGCCCACGTGGTCCTCGGCCACTCAGGGTCGTGCCAGGTCGTGGACTGGCCTCGCGGGGCCTGCGCTTGGCAGTCACAGGCATGAGAGGCGCTCGGAGAGGAGGCTCCGCCGGACCCGGAGGACACGAGGTCGTTCTGGCCTTCCTGCCGCTGGTCCAAGTCCGGGTGGGTCCTGGGGTAGCACGAGACACCCCTCAAAGGAAGAAAGTAAAACAGCAAAAGAGAAAGCCAGCCTCCTGCTCGAGCGGCCGGGGTGGGTCTCTGCTCCTGCCACCCCACGAGCTCGACTAAGTGTCCTAGGAGCCCGGGCGGGAGCTGTCCTCACCGCTGCGGGCCACTCCTTTGGACAGTCCTTCGAGAACAGGTGGCGATGGCCATAACGGCAGGCGGTGGGACCTTCCAGCCACCGACCTGCTGCTACGACCCTAAAGAGGACGGGACCATCTGGGGAGAATGAGGAACCGGGTGAGCACAGGCTGGAGGGACCCAGGGGGACGATGACATCAGCGTCCCGATGGAGAGAGAGGAAGCCGCCGTCGGGGACAGCGGGAATGTCCCCGTCCTGCAGATTTTCCGAAAGAAGATAACCCAGCGGCTGGTCCAGGATAGCGGGACGCGATGACTAAGAGGCCTGTGGTGGCTCCTCTCGTTGGGGGCCTCGGGGTCAGCCTCTGGCGAGGGGCGCGGGCCCGCGTCGCGGGGACCGTCCGGGCGCTCTGTGGCCTGCGGTCCACTCCGGGCTCCGCCCTCGCCACGCTTTCTGTAGGCCGGCCTTGCAGGCCCCCCGTCTGCACCCCTGGGCCCGGCACCCCGGCCGGGCCGCCGTGGGGAGGGTGGTTCAGAGGCGGCGGGGAACCCACATAGGAAGCTGGAAAAAGTGAAATCGCGCAGCGCTTTCCTGCGCAGGATCCGTCCCGAGGCTATTTTTACCCTCCCCCTGACCCAGCGAAAGCCGAGCTTCTGCAAACGCCGCGATCCGCGTCCCGTTGTGTTTTCCCCGCGGCCTCTGATTTCTGGGAAGGGCCGAGGCGGCGCTCGCTGCGTGGCCGTTGCGTAAGCCTCGGTCCCCTCGGGGACGCTGAGCGCCCGCCCTGAGGAGCCCGCCGGGGAGGGGAGCTACGACCCACCCAGGGACCCCCTGCTCCCAGGGCTCAGGGCGGGGACGCGCCGCTGTCTCTGGTCCCCAAGGCCCCAGCCGGGCCTCGGGGCTGAGCGAGAGGCCACGTGGACGCCGGCCTTGTCCCCGCGGTCCCTCCAGGGTCCGGACGCCACTCAGAGCCCCCGTCAGGGGGGTGCCCACGGGCCCCCCAGGAGCGAGGGGCCCGCTGCGGCCCGCCCCACGGGGCTGAAGACACAGGTCGCCCACCCAGGACTGGCCCGCCCCCAGCTCACAGGGCAGGGACAGCACTGCCGGTCACAAGGCCCCGCGGCCGGGAGCAGCAGCTGCGGCGCTCGCCGCCCAGGGCTTCCGCGAACCGGAATGTTCCGGGTCCTAGACCGGCCCTCGCAGCGCTGTCGGAGGCTTCGGAGGGGCTCGAGAGGAGGGGAGGGGAAAGGACCGCTGTGAGCAGGAGTGGGCCTCGGCGTGCACTTCACAAACGTGGCGTCTGCCCCACGTCCTTCTCTGTCTGCCCGTCTGCCCGTCTGCGTCTCCCCTGCCACCCTCCCCGGCATCGAAGCAGAACACGCTGCCGCGTCTGAACCGAGAGTGAGACCTGCAGTCTATTTCTGGGTCTGCCAACTGACTCCTGGGTGACCTCAGACACTTCCTCTCTCAGCGCCTCCGAGTTCCCCTCTGAGAGCAGCTCTAGAATATTCCTACAGCCAGACGGAGCCCCGGGCGGGCAGGGGCTGCGAGGCCCGGCTTCCCCTTGCTCCGCTCTCAGCCCACGTGGACTGGGTCGAGCCGTGGGCGGCGAAGGGACGCGGAGAATCTTCCTCGGGCATCGTCACCCGGGGAAGATGCACCCCGGTGAAGCGGCTTCCTCCCGCCACCTTAGCGTCCCCAAAGCCCGTGGGCGCCTCTTCCTCCTCCTCCCCGAAGCTGGTGACAGGAGGTCCTGGGAGGAGGCTGCGGGGCCGAGGACAAGACTGGGAAGGAGCTCGGGCCCCAGGGAAAGTGCCGCCCAGGTGACTTCTAAGGCCCCGGCCACGGTCCCGCTGGGACAGGAACACGCAGGTCACGAGGAGGACGGGAGCCGGTGGGCCTGTCGGAGCCACGCAAAACACGCGTGCGACCTTAGTGTGGTAAGTGCGCACGTGGACTTCAGGGGTGACCCCTGAAGGAAGAGGAAAGCACCGAGCTCAGACAGAGCAGGGGAAGCACCAGCAACGGAAAGCAGGAGAAACAGAAAACGCAAAGCGAGGAAAAGTCCACCGGGACGCGCCGTCGCCCGGACAAAGGTCCGCGGGCCGACTCCCCTCGCTGAAACCGAGAGGAGCTTCCCAAGCGAACGGGGCCACGTGCTTGCTGCAGAGGACGGGGGACCCAGAGGACTCCGGAAGCGTCGAAGACAACCCCGCGGGAGAGACGTCGTGATCCCACAGAGGCACAAACGCGGACGAGAGCCCGACCCACAGGTGCCGCCTGGTGCCACCCGCCGGAAGGGGCTGCGGAAAAGAGGATCACGAGAGGCTGAAGGGTCACCACATCAGCGGCAGAGGAACGCGGCGACTTTAAACTCGTAAAGGGGGAGCCTCATTACGCGGAAACGCGCGCGCGCGGGGCCGGGAAGGAGGCCCGCCCGCCGTCAGCCTCCCGGGGGTGCACCTTGTTCATGAAAGGGGCTCCGGATGGTGAAGGGGCGAGCTTCCAGGCAGATCGAGGGAGTCGGGTCAGTCCCACCCAAAACCCCTTTCCAGAAACCCCAAGAAGGCGACTCTCAGACCAGGCGGAAGAGGTCCGGGAGCTCCGGGGCGCCACCTGCCGCCCCCACCACCGAGAGTGACTCCAAACGCCATGCGCGGTGGCGGCCGGGCCGTGGCGTCCGTGCGGGCCGGACGCACTGGCCGGGGGCAGGACGGTGAGGCCAGAGCGAGCCCCGACGTGCGTGGAGCAGGGACCGCGAGGAGTGGAGAGGGGGCTGTCCGGCGTCGCCGCTGGGTCACGCGTGTCACCGCGTCAGGGAATAAACGGAGGCGAACCCCTTCCTCAGTGCGTCCCCCTCGAGGCGAGTCAACGACGACCGAGGCGTGAGGCTCCAAAACGCGTGTTTTAGAAGGAAATGCAGAAAAATCTCTCCGTGATCTCAGGGTGAGGGAGTTCCCACGCGCACGCGCACGCGCACGAAGCCGCGTTCTAGGAAGGAAAAGGTTGGGAATGTCTGGAGGGAGAGTGAAAAGGCGGCCCCGGAGCGGAAGCGTGTCCCGAGCCGCTGCCGCGTGTGCAGGGGATGCCCATTTGGCTCGTTTTCGCCTCCCAGGAAGGACCCGCGCCCGCCAGGTTTCCCGGCAACAGGAAAGCGGGCACAGCGGCGGAAGGCCCGAGCGGGCGGTCACGAGCGGACGTCCCAGCTCGCTAGCAGTTAGGTAAATGCCAGTTCAGGCCACGTCACCGCGTCACCCGCTCGGGAAAGATTAAAATATTCGAGACACAACGGCTGGAGGCGCCTTTGTCGCAGCAAAGCTGCGGGAAATCGGAAGCTCCCGTGGCAAACGCTTCCGGGGGACGCGGCACGACGGGACGAACGGGCTCCGCGTTTCGCGCCAGCGTGGAGGAGCGCCTCGGCCTGTTCTCCAGCGGAAACGGCGAGTCGCGAAAGGCCCTCGCAGACGTTTTGATTCCTGCGACGTCCAAGACCGAGAAACACGAGCTCCTCACGGGTGCGAAACCTCAGAGGAGTGTCCCAGGGAACAGGAAAATGAGCCCAAATTCAGGGCAGCGTTTCCCTCGAAGCAGGGCCGGGGGCGGGGGGGTCAGCCGGCCGAGGGGACTCAGGCCCGCCGCGCGGCGCCGTCGGGGTTCCCAGCGCTGTCGCCTGGTCCGGCCAGTACTGTGGCCCTGGGGCCTGCAGGCCCGCGTCCTCCTCGGAGGCGGTGGGTGGCATCTCTGCGGGCCCCGCAGACCCGCTGCGGCGCTCGGGCAGCTGCCGTCCTCGCTGTGACCCTCCACGCCCGGAGGGGGCCAGAGGGCCACGGGGGCCCCAGCTGCTGGGGGGGGCAGGGGTGCTGCTCAGACCGCGAGCTGGGTTGGGGCCAGAGGGTGCAAAGGCACCGAAGTGGGGGGCAGGGGTGCACCTCTCGGCCGGGCGCAGGCCCAGCGCACCCCCCCCACCGGGCGGAGCGGCACCCACTTCCGCAGGGATAGGTGGCAGCTGAAGGCCCGTCCCCGCTTCCTCGGGGCCCCTAACGGGAAGTGGCCCCCCTCTCTGCACGGGGGTGAGGACGGCCTCCGTGCGTCCTGGGACGGCCGAGCTGCTGTGCGGGCTCCCCCCACCCCACACCTCCCGAGCGGGGAGCCCGAAGCCCAGCCACGGGCTCGAGCCACCTGCGCCCTCCCCCTGTCCAGAGAGAAGCCTGGAAGAGGGCGGGAGCCACGGGGCCGCGGTTTCTGCCCCCCCGGGCGGGCGGTGGCTTCCTGCGCGGCTGTGACGCCTGCTGCCGGGAGGGGAGGCCGCGCCCCACCTGCCCCCGCCCCCCGCCGCGCCAGGAGAGCACAGGGTGCACCGAGCCCACGAATGGCCGCGGCTGGACCAGCGGACGCGGCAGAGGCCGGTGTCAGGAGCCGGGGCGGGAGACTCGAGGGCCCCACTTCCTTCCCCAGCAGCAGACGTTGGCGCCCTGCGGGGCCGCCGGCGGGCCCCTCACCCTCCCTGCCGTGCCACGGTTGTGGGTTCGGTGTTTCCATGGCAGAGAGCAAACAGGACGCGCCGAGGCGCTGGAGACGGAGCGGCCCGGCTGCAGGTGTCTGGAGACAGCACCTGCGGGTGACGGGCCGGGGCAGGCTGGGAGGGCCTCTGACGGGGGTGCAGGGCGCCACCCGCCCGGCCAGGAGCACCTTCCAACCTGGCGGAGGGGGAGCCAGACGGCGGGCACGGCGGGCACGGCCTCTCTCTCCGGGAAGCCGGCACCCGGCAGGGCGGGGCCGCGCCCCCGCCAGGCAGCAGCGGGTCTGTGCGGCCCCCACCCCCGGGTGCACGGGGCAGGTGGTGGCTGCACCAAGGGCGACGGCGAGGGGCCGGGGCGGGCAGCGCAGCCCCCAGCCCGCACCCCACGCCCCGCCGTCTGCCGGGGGGCCCCACGGTCGCCAGGGAGAGCAGAGGCTGCGGCCACCGCCCCTTCCAGGTCGTCCAGCCTCTGTCCCAGGCTTCAGCCGGACCTCCAGGAATGGACACACCCGGGCTGTCCCCAAAGACCCCACAAAGCCCCGCGGACACTGGCCGGGCACAGCGACGTCTCCCACCCGTGGGGGAGCTGCGTTGCGGCGCGTTTTAGCCGGGGACGCGGGAACAGCCGCGCTCCTGGCAGAGGGGGACGCCCCGCGCCGTCGGGGCCGAGGAGGGCTGCTCCGCAGACGCGCGGCACGATCGGCCACGACCGACGGCGCGTGCCCTGCTCTTTGTCCCGACTCTGACAGACGGGACGGCATGGACAGGGACCGCCTCGCTCACCCCGGCGTCCGCTCTCGTCCCAGACTCTCGACGCGTTGCCCCCAAACCTCACCGCCTTCCCTCCCTGCGGTCCCGCGCCGCCGGCTCCGCGTGTCGTGTGTCTGCTCGCTCCCTTGGCCGGCCGGTCAGTCGGTCAGTCGGTCGGTTTAGTCACGAGCCAACTCCGAGACGACTTTGAAGTCGGGAGGGCTCTCTCTCTGGGACTAAACCTGGCGGCTCGTCACACGCGTCCCCGCGCCCCGGCGGTCGCGAGGAAGGCGCGACCACGTCGCCCCAGGCGGGGCCAGGCCGCCCCCGGGGCCGGCGGCGACCCCAGCTCCGGGAGCCCCGCAGGCCTCTCTGAACGCGCGTCGCTCCGCCCCGCGGAGAAGGGGGCCCCAGGCCACGGAGGAGTCACCGGCGGCCCCGCTGCCGCCCTGCTCTGCGCAAACCCGAATCCTCCCCCGGCCCGCAGCGCCGCTACCTTCCTTCCTGGGCCCCGGGGCCGCGGCCACCCTCGGACCCCCCTCGCCCCACGAGGACCCGCCCGGCCCTCCGAGGCCTCGTTCGCGTTCCCTCCCCACGTTCGACCCCAGTCGGACCCCGGTCCTTGCTCAGACTCTGTCCTCTTCCCAGACTCTCGCGAGCGGAGCTTCTGCCACGGTCCTCGGGTCACCGCGGGCCCGTCACTCACGCAGGGCATGGCCCACGCTCCTCAGGGTCCGGCCCGCCACCTCGGCTCGCCCCGGCTCCGACCCGGGAACTGCTTTCTGTTGGGAAACGGTTGTTTGTGGCTTCTTCGTGCCGCAAGCGAGTGGACCCGTCGCTACCCGGAACCCACGGCTGAGAAAACCCAAACCGCATGCCCCCGCCCCTTTCAGGGTGAAGCGTCCTGACCCCCGACCCCCGGGTCCCGCACACAGGGCGCCCGCACGGAGCTGGCAGGCAGACGGGCCCCCTCCTGCCAGCTTCGGGGCGCTCTGCCTTGCTCCTCTAGCTCCTTGACCCGGAAAGCCACTGATTTGGGGTTGTTGATCTGAGACGCCCTTCCTCACTCACACGGGCGTGGAAGAGGTGGATTTCCCCGTAACCCCACGAATCCCGACGTCTGTGTTTTAATTCCAATCCAATGTGAAATATTTAAAAATTTCCCTGGTGATCCCTTTTCCTTCGACCCCCGGTTACTGAGAAGTGTTCTGTCTAATTGCCAAATATTTGGGGTTTCCCCAGAATTCTTCTGCGTGATCTCTTATTTAATGTCCTCGGGGGCAGGGAATGTATTTTACACGATTTTAATCCTAGATGTGTTGAAGTTGTCTCGGGGCCGAGGACACGTTTGTCCTGGAGAAGCTTTCCTGTACTTGGAAATAGTAGTTACTCTGCAGTCTACGGGGGGAATGTTCTAGAAATCTCCATCGAGCTGGTGAGGGTGCTCTTCCAGTCTTCGAATTATCAGCTACATCCGCACTCACAACTGTTCTATCTCCCCGACACAGTGACCCTTTTGTCACCACTGAGTGCGTCTCCCGCCTCACGGTCTCGTACCCGCTGCCAGCGCGGACGGTGCGTCCCTCTCGCGGACGTCGTCTGCAGGTCTGGTCTTCTCTCGTCCGTTTGATTGCGGCCGACCGCGTCTTTGAGCGGAAGGCCTGTTCCCTGCACGCAGCTCTAGTGGCGTCTTGCTTCTTACCCCGTCGGACGGCAGGCGTTTCGGCCCTTTGCCTTCGACGCGATTATTAAACGGCGTGGCTGGCGTGGCTGCCGGTTTCTAAGTCTGCCGTCTGCTTGTCTCGCGTCTTTCCTATTTTTCCTTATTGCTACGTCAGTATTTCCCGTGCACCACCTTAACTTCTGACTTTTTTCACTCTAAAATGTCGTTTTTCACCGGCTGTGGGGGCCACAGCACACGTTTTAACTCACTTCACGTGGAGACTCTGCTGCAGCCCCTGCACCCCGCCCCCACCTCCGAGCTGCCACTGTCGTGGGGCGAGGTCTACGCAGGCTGCGGAGTTCAGGATACAGTATTGCAGTTACCGTCTCACGTCAACATTTTAAAGAGTGGCGAGTGAGATCTGCGTGCAGAGCGCCGTACATCACCCACAGCTCGTCACGTCCACTGCTCCGTGCTTCACCCCGCGCGTCTGAGCCACCTTCTGGAATCACATGACAAGAGCAGGACAGCTACGGAACCAGAAAGGAAGGCGGGCGGAGAGTCACTTTTAAAGGTGAAACGTGATAATGGAACCGGCAGCGGCAGCCGGTCGGCCGAGGTCAGAGACAACGAGCCGAGGGAAACAGGGACGAGCAGGCAGGAAGCCCTGAGAACACGCGGCGGGCGTCCGGAGCGCGGTGGAAGGGCCCCCACTTCTGTAACTTGCTTTCCAGGAGGGGGAGAGAGTGGAGCAAAAGCGTCGTTTAAATGATGGCCCAGAGTTTTCAGAGCTGACAAAGGGCATCAGCCCGCAGATGGGATGGAGCTCCCTGGGCTGTGGTCACCAGGCAACGAAGCAACACGGGCCAGGGGCCCCCACGGCCACGACCCCCGGCCGCCCTGAAAGTCCTCTTCCCCGCTGGGGGCTGGAGAGTCCCCTCCCCGCCTGGAGGTAACGGTGACCTGTCTGGCCAAAGGCAGGCCGTGCGGGCACGACTGAGGCGGAGTCCCAGGAGGGACGGGGAAACCAGAGAGGTGGGAACAAAACCGCGCAGGGGCAGAAATCAGGCGGCCACTGAAGCTGCGGTCCAGCACCGTAGGCCAGGGCCCGCGTGCTGACCCCGAGCAGGGCGCCCGTCTGCTGAAAAGTAACAATAAAACGCACGGGCCTCAGAGTACCCTCGCTCGGGCACCGGAACGTCCGGATGTAGCTGAAAGTCACGTCTCGTACCAAGGAACAGGAAGCTCACACGCGACGGCAAGGCGGTCGACTGATGCCAACATGGAGACGGGCCCGACGCCAGGCTTCTCGGGCAGGCATTCTGAAGCAGCCGCCATCACAGCGCTGACACGGATTACAGGTTCTGTTGAAACCAGAATATGCAATCCCAGAAAAAAGGCTGTAAAAAGGCCATAAAGTTAAAAATTACGGGACTGAACATTCCACGAAGAGGAAATGTTTCGGAGGGTGGGTTGGGCGGCGACCGGCGATGACGGAGGACAGAATCAGTGGGCGCGAGGAAGGAGCAGGGTTGCCGATACAAGCGGAACACGGGGACAAAACAGACAAAAACATAAAAGTGAGCAGAGCTCCAGGGGCCTGACGGACGATGACGAAGGTTGGCCGTGTGGGCCACCGGAATCCGACAAGGACAGGAGAAATTGAATCGGCCTGAGGGAGCATTTAAAGGAATCTCGCCGGGAACCCGGACTCAGAGGAACTGGGAGCTGAAAAGTCCTGGATTCACAGGAAGACGTCCATGTGCGGAGCCCAGTCCCCGCGAGAACCTCCACCAGGAAAAGCTCCAGGAAACTCGCGCTGAATCGCGCCGCGGTTAAACTCCTGAGAACGAACGACAAAGGATAACGTCTTGAAAGCGGGCGGAGGGCGACAACGCTCCCTGCAGGGGACAGCGATGTAGATGACAGGGGCGTTCTCGGCGGCGGCGCGGAGGTCAGGCGGAGACTGCGCTTGCAGAGGCGAGATGAGAGCCGTGCACTGTGACTTCTGCACTCAGGAAAATGGTCTCCTGGAAGGAAGGGGCAATAAAGACGTCCATAAAGCAGAAGGAAACGAAGAGCCTGTGTCACGAGGCGGCCAGCCCCTGAGAAGTGGCTAAAAGCGCTTCGAACAGAAAGGGAATGAAGAACAGAGCTTCTCAGGCCCTCGGGGTGAAGAAGGGACACGAGAAAGGGCGGAAAAGCGAGTGCGCGCAGGAGGCCATCCTCCTCGAGAGCATTTTAAATGCTGTTTCGTGACTGAAACGGAAAGCAGCGCCGGCGAATGCTGAGCTGGTGGCACCGGCAGCGGGGAGGACGCGGGACACGTGCGTGAGCGGGGCTTCCGCGCGCCCCTAAGCTGGCGGCAGGTGACGGCCGCGGAGGTCTCGCGTGTGACCCGCCTTCCAAAGGCTCACAGCAAGAAGCACCACGGAAAGTGGTGTAGGTCGGTCAGGATGAGGACATGACGCGAGGGGAGAGGGTCGTGTTGCGAGGCTCAGGGGTGGGCGGAGGCGTTAGGGAGCCTCGCCGCGGCTGCATCTTCGCTGCTGCGTGTTGCAGGGACCGACACTTGGGCCCAAACTGAGAGGACGAGACATAGAAGACAGCGTCCTGGGGGATCCGGGCGAGACGGGTGCCCGGCCGCGGGGTCCGCGCCTCGGCGCGACGTCCTGCACTTCGGAAGATGCTGAACGCGAGGGGCGGGGAGCACGGGTGTCCCTGCACTGCTTCCCGCACCTGCGCGTGAATCTGTGGTTTCCCCCAAATCTAGAAGTTTGGCTCCGCCCCACCCCGAACACGACCACAAAAGGCCGGGAGGCGGGAGGGATCTCTGGCGTGGCTCGGGGAACCCGATGTGGTTTGACGCCGAACGTGGAAGAACGAACCGCGCAGGGAGATGAGGGGACGCGTCGCACCCTCGTCCCGGCGGACGGACAAAGAGCGCGTGGAACGGGGGTGCGCATTTGTGATGAGAACCGTCCTCGGGAAAGCAGGAACGGGGGATCTTCGCTCAGCCTTGTGCGAATGCCCACAAATACGACGTAGAGCGGGACGAGACGCCCAGGAGCCCCCCGCGGGGGCTGCGCGCGCCCCTCCGGGGCCAGCCTCCCCAGGTCGGCTCAACACCCCAGGCCAGCGCCGGGCCGCGGGCTTCAGCTCCGGGAGCAGGGGGCGCGGGCGTCCTGGAGGGGGGCCTCGCAGTGCAGGTGGGATGTAACCCTGTGCGCGCGCGTGTGCGCTGTCAGGAGGTAAGGCCGGGAAGTTCGGACACAGCAAAAGGGCACAGTTGAGTTGCAGAGACCCCCATTGCCCAAATCTGGAAGAATCCGAGCATTCGAACAAGGAAGGGCCCGTGGGTGTCAGGAAGGCGGGGTGGGGGGGACGAGCCGTCGCCGAGGCCTCCGAGGCCTCCGACTGCGCAGGTTGAAGGGCTCACAGAGGCCTGGGTGAGGGAGGAGATGGGGGGGGAGGGAGGAGGCGGGGGGAGGGAGGAGGCCGGGGGAGGGAGGAGGCGGCCGGCAGAAGGCCCCCGGCCTGGCAGCCTCGGCGCCGCGGTTCCTTGTGCGCAGACAGATGATTCACGGGCGAGAGCCCCTCGAATTAACCCCGCGCTCCTCCTCTCCGCCGCCTCTCATTGCTCTCCCGGCCGCGCCGTTTGTTTCTGTCCATCCCGGGCCCTCCGCAGCGGGGCCGTGAGTGATGGCCTCTCGCTCTTCAGTACAAATGACCGTCTAGGCCACCAGGCGATCCCGGGATGATGAGATGCCCCAGAGTCACTTCATTAAGCTCCTTCCCTGTCAGAAAGTTCCCCCCGAGACGACTCTGGCTCCCAAGCCCGAAAACAAGCGGACAGACGCCCGGGACCGACTCAGCCCCCTGCCCTGCCGGCCGGGGCCGGGGCGCCTGGAGGGCCCCCTTCCAGGCTCAGTCCCCCTCGCGGCCCTTACCCATCCTCACGCTCGTCCACTCCAGCTCCGGGGGCGCCCAGTCCGGTTTCAGACACTTAACTGCCATTTGGCCTTTTCAGCGACAGCGAAAGACGGCGTTCTCACAGCTTCAGCAACAGAACAGCGCGGACCGGGGGCGGGCGGACCGGGGAACGAAGAGGAAAGGCTCGAGCCAACGGGGCGCCTCGGGTCCGAGGGGCGTGTCTGCTCCCCCGTGCCCACTGCTGCGCCGGCCGCGTGTGAGCGACGCGCTCGGGCCACAGCGCGTCCGTCGGAGCCTCACGGGCAGGAGGGCAGTCCGCGGCGTGTTCCCGCCTCCGCGGCAGGCGACGGCGACGGCGTCCTGGGACGAAGGGGGCACGTTGCCCCCGGGGGCGGCTCTGTCCGGTCGGGAGTGGGAACGACCGAGGAATCTGAGAACCCGAGGGCGGCAGAAGGACCGTCCTCCCTCCGGCCGTTTGCAAAACTGGCCCGGGGGCGAGCCGTGGCTGGAGCCGGCGGGACGTCTGCGTTCCCACGGCGGGACCAGGCCGCTTCCTTGAACCCCCAAAACGCCGCTGCACATCGGGGGAACGAGGCGGCCGCGTAGCCGGCACCCCGTCACCGACAGTGACAGCGCTGGCACCCGTCCCGGTCGCCAGGGACGCGGCACTATCGGGCCCAGGCGGGTCCGGCACTGCCTGGGCTTGGCGGCCCCCGGCTGGGGATTCCCGCTTTCTGCCCCCGCGCTGGGCCGCTGGCCCCCGCCCGTCTGGCCCTGAACGCGGCGCCAGGAGGCGTCGGTGCTGCCGTCGGGCCCCCGAAGCCTCGCCTCGTCCCGCCGCCAGCGCCGCTGACAGGCCGGCCCCTCCCGTGCGAGCTGCTTCCGGCTCCGGCCGAGCGGGCTCCCGAGCGTGTCCGGGCGCTTCCCAGGCCCTGAGAGCGCGTCCTCCGGCCTCGGCCTGCGGAGTCTCGTCTCCTCTTTTTCCATCCGGCGAGACGGTGCCTGGAAGCTGTTTTAGAAAGGAATTCGGTGGCCCAAGCCCTTGCTCTTCCTCCCGTTTTCAGCTCGTTTCCGACTGTCCACCAGGGACCCACGTGTCCGCCCGTCCGCCAGGCCCTGTGCGCAGCGCCCTAGGGCTGCTCTGCCCTGAGCCCCCTGACACCGAGCGCCGGCAGCGCCGCGTCAGCGGGTGGGGGACGCGGGGGCGGGGTCCCGGCCAGGGGGAGCCCGCTCTGGCCGCTGAGCTCTCCGCCACGACGCTGCCGTGTCCCGGGAGTCGGGTCTGGACGACTCAGCTACCTAAACAGTCGAGGCCCCGTCTCCGGGTGTGAACGCGCGCACCCGTTCAACACCCAGGGCGGACACGCGTCTTTGAATCCGAGACACGCGCATGTTCCCATTTCAGTCAAGTCGGCGCGCGGTTTGGCGACTGGACGGATCTTTTCGTTTGTAAGCAGACGTTGGGGCCGGGTGCGAATGGTCCCAAACTAACAGACACGTCGTGCTGCACGAGCCAAGGCGACAGCCCCTCCTTCGAGGCATTTCCGCGCCACCCTACAGGGTGTGGAAAGGCCCGCGAGGCCACCTCCCGCCCGAAACCCTGGCAGAAACAGGCCGCGCAGGCGGCTCGAAGACGTCGCCTCCTCGCTGGTTTACGGAAACCCCACTCAGGGGGCCTCGCCTTGCCGTGTGGCGAGCCTTCCTGGCCGTCCTCCCAGAAGGTGTGCTCTGTTCCACGCGGCCGCACTGATGGAGGTGATGGCTGCGCATCGCCCGGTTTTCTGAATGATTAACGATTCCTCGGGGAGAGAAACGAAGGAGATGCGGGGAGTGCGCTCCCGGCCGACAGCGGGACGCAGCGGGCTGGACGTGCAGGCGGCGGCCCAGGGCCTGGCTCGGCCCGGTCACCCCCCGCGGTGAGCCGGCCGCATGCAGCGCTGCCCCCCGCTCGGCGGTCACGAGAACCCGGCAGAGGCGGGCAGCTGGCCCCGCTTGTGCCCCCTCTTCGCTCGCTCGTTCACCCTCGAAGCTGCTGCTGGTTCAGGCGCAGGTCTCGGTCCGACGCGAGACTCTGTGTTGCCTTCTCCAGAACAGCCGCGGCTCCTCCTCGCCTCCCGGCATCCACGTCCTGAAACGCAACGTTCGGGCAGGCGCCGGGACCTTGGGGAGCTGAAAGCCGACCCCGACGCTGGTCGTCGCCCTTCCTGACACCCGTCGCGGGAACAGCTCTGCCTCGGGACTTCTCCGCCCCCGCGGGTGTCCATTTACAACCCGTTTCTGCGTGTGCTGAGGCTGCTTCCTGCAGACCCTCCCAGGTCCCGCGTTGCTTCCAGTGGCTTCTCCAGGGGAAGCTGCAGACCAGGTCGTGTCGCCCACAGATGAGGGGGCCTCCTTTCTTCCTCCCCCGCCTGAGCGTCTCTCCTTTCCTCCTCTCACCGCGTCGCGTTAGCTAAAACCCGCGGTGCCATGGCGGATGGAAGGCGCCGGAGCGGACGTCCTCGCGCGGCTCCTCGCCTCCGGGAGAAGCCATCTCGCCTCCTCCTGTGAAGCTGGGCGTCCGTGTGAGCTTTTACCAGATTCAGGGAGTTCCCGTGTGCTGTGAGCTGAGTCCATCCCAGCATCACATGCCGAAGCCGTAACCCCCAAGAGAGCACAGCGGGAGATAGCGCCTTTCGGGAGCAAATTAGATTACACGAAGTCACGAGGGCGAGATCCTGATCAGAGGGCCTGGTGCTCCCGCCAGAAGAGGAAGAGACGCCGGAACTCTCTCTCCCCCCCTCTCCCCCCCCCATGCACACGCAGAGAAACTGGCACGTGAGGACACGGCGAGAAGGGGCCGTCCGCAAGCAGAAAGCTCTCCCCTGGGAACAGCCCTGAGGACAACCTGACCCTGGACCTGCAGCCTCGCGGACGGCGGGACGACGCACGTCTGTCGCCTCCGCCACCCCGCCCGCGGCAGCCCTCGCTGGCGACCAGCTGTCCGCTCAGTTTCCTGAGTGCAGCGTCGATCCCGAAAGCGGGCGGATTTTGTCGCGCGCCTTTTCCGCTCACTCTAGATGGTTCCGCAGCCGTTTCTGTCCTGGGATCTGCTACGATCCCATTAACGGAGTTTCAGAGACTAAGCCAACCACGCCTTCGGGGAACGGGTCCCCGCCGCTGTGTGCGCACGCGGCCTGCGAGCCCCTCGGCACGCCGCTCGTGTTTCGCCGAGGCTCCCGCATCCCCGTCGGTTTTCTTCGTCTGCTGACAAGGGGCTGAGAGACCGCAGGAGCAGAGGGCGGGAGCCGACCTGAAGGGCTCCAAGGCTCGTAACCGACACGAGCAATCTCTCCGCGTGACGGGACGACGGGAAGGAGCAGAAGGACCTTTATCTCGACACTCGCATTCGAAGCTCCCTCGGCCCCTCTCATCCCGCGATGACATTAACTTGAATGGGCTGAAGAGCCGGAGCTAAGCCCCTGGCCACGCTAATCCCGGGATCAGGCGGACGCGCCTGTTGACGGGCCTTGCCGAGCCCGGCCTCAGCCGCCGCTGCGGGCCGATCCGCGCAAAGCCTCTTACCGCCGCGCGGGCCGCCTCGTGCGTCAGGCAGAGCCAGGGCCCGGTGACGCGGCCTCAGCTGGGCTCAGACACTGAGAGGCCGACACGTTCGGGGTCGTGGCCTCGCGGCTCGTGCCCGGACCTGCACACACGGCCCGTAAACTGCGCGTCACGTACAGGGCGCGTGTGCGTCGGGGGGGCTGGCGGAGCGGGACTCCGCGTCTGGGACACGCCCTGACGGCGCGAGCCTGTGGTCGAGACCGTCCCCTGGGGTTGGCGGAGGCGCGGGACACGGAGAGCGACGCCTCCCGCAGGTGCTGGGCCCCGCTTCGCAGCGGTCCTGACAGCGGGGCCCGGCAGGCAGCTTGGCGGGGCCGTTCGGTTTCCTCTCGTGAGCGACGGCGGGACGCTCGTCGCTGCTGCTTCAGCTCAGGAATGGGCAGCGGTGGCTCGACCCACTGCCCCCCACGCAGGGACCCCGGGCTGCGGGGAGCCGCCCGCTCGGGCAGCCTCGCCGCTCCCCGGGGCCTGCCCGGGCGCCTCCCACCCGCTCCTCTCCTCGCCGTTTCCGGGGGAGCTGGCGATGGCCGGGCTCCTGCCGGGGTTGCCCCACTTCCTCTGGGTGGCGATGGCCCTGCACCCCCTTCCGGGTTCATCTGTGCGTCTGTCTGCACCCGGCACTCACTCTCGCCCCCATCTGGTTGCTCCTCTGGGCCCCCCCCCGGCCTGAGGTGGGCTGGTTCCACCGGAGGAACCCCGCCTGCAGCCCTTCGGGGGGCACGGGGTGGGTCAGGGTGACGCGGGGTCTGCCCGCCAGGACGAGGAGCACGGACCCAGGGGCGGAGGACGCCTGGGGGGGTGCAGCTCGCTCGGGGTCCGAGAGACCCGGTCGGCTCCGAGTGGGAGCCAGGCTGGCAGGACGTGACAGGCCCCCAGGGGCCGGTGACGCGTGGACCGCGGGTATGTCGAGTAAACGAGGCCCGGTGGGATGGAAACGTCTGGAAAACCGCTTTTCGGAGCCCAGGTCCTCGCCACCTTGTGAGACGATCAGAGGCCAGAAGCAGCAGGGGCAGCCCCCGGGCAGCGGGGTCCAGCACCGTGGGAATCGAGGGTCTGCACCCTGACGAGCCCCCGGATGGCCAGGTGCTTGCCCGTGACCTCGAGCGCCAGCCTCTCTCGTGGCACAGCCGTGGGCTTTGGACGCGCCTCCTGCGCGGTCACCTCGGTTTCCTCCACGGTCAGCCTCGTGACCTCGGGCGGGTCCCCTCACCTTTCTGAGCCGCAGCTGCGACCGCAGACCGGGACTCGTGGGGATGAAGGTCACGACTGCCCCGGGCCTTGGGAGGGACCCTCCCCTTCGTGGCTGGTCCGACCCTTCGCGCCCCGTCTGAACCCTCTTCCGGGCAGTCTCTGGCCTCCGTCTCCGGATGGTCCCGCCGGAAGGACGTGGCAGGCTGACCCAGGGCCTTCGCAGAAGCCGTCAGCGGTCACCCTTCCTGCGCGCCCTGGATCACGGGTCCCGATGCCGGGCTTCGTCCCGAGCCTGGGAGCTCCGAGTGCACCTGGCTTGGACCCCCAGCCCCTCCCGGCCCCGGAGAGAGGCCTCGCCTTCGGGACGTCATCCGGGGAGGGCAGCGATGCCCGGCCCCCCGGCCCCCAGCGAGCGTCTCGCTCCTAAACCGAATGGGGTCCCCGTTCATCTCGGCGGGCGCCTCCCTCTGGTGACCTGTCCCTTGGGGGAGAGGGCCGCTGGCTCCCCGGGAAGTGGCTCCCGTCCGGGATTTAGAGAAAGACGGCTCCGATCTCGTGTCCCCGCGCGGCGCACAGCCCGGACCAGAGCTGGCCCCGCTTTTCCTGCCGCGTCGGGGACAACGAGGGGACGCGCGGAGCCGCCCAGGCCGCCGAAGGGTGTGCAAGAAACGCGTCACCCGAAGTGGACCCGCCACCTTGGGTAACGGGAAAAGGCCGGCCGTTGCGATAGGAGCAGGAAGGGGGGTGACGAAATCCACGCGCACACGGCGCGGGCCCCACGCGGGGCCGGGCCCCGCCGCCCAGGCCTTCGCCCTGCTCCGGGCGCTGATGCGCCGCCCCTGCACCGCCCCGCGAAGGCAGGGGACAGGCGTGTGCCCGGCCACGTTGCTGTCCTCGGTGACGAATGGCCAGAAAGTGCCACCAAAACGTCCCCCGACGTGCTCCGAGATGGGGCGCCCGGGCAGCTGGTCGCCCCGCGTGTCCCCAGGGAGACGCGGCGCCTGAGCCTGGAGCGGCGCCTGCCCCTGCCGACTGCCTCTGACCACGAGGGTTCTCGGCTTCAGCTCCCTCCCCGCAGCTGGTCTTCGCGACCCCCCTTCTCCAGGGCGCCCCTCGGCCCGTGACTTGCAGGGGTGCCCGCTGGGGGTCTTCCACGGGGGACAGGAGAAGCCACTCCCTCCGGGCCCAGGGAGGGCGGGTGCCACGTGAGAACGTGGACGTGACTGATGTCGCTGTGGCTGCAGCCGTCCACGGTCCCGCCTGCCCAGCCCACATGCAGCTCCCCGTTTCCCAGACGGGGAAACCGAGGCCACATCCTCGGAAGTGTCTCCTGGGAGTGTCCTCCGGCCCCAGGACCTGCCGTCCTGCTCCTGACTCCTGGCGCCCTCACGGCCCTCCGTGCTGGCCAACCCAGGGCAGCGTGTGCAGCGTCCACCGGGGACGCCCGACGGAGGGGACAGAGCGCAATTCCGTGAGCCGGGACCCCGGGGTGCCCCCCGGGCCCAGCACGGGGAGGCCCCGATGCAGTCAGACCGTCCCTGCAGCCCAGGGCCCGGGGCGTGCAGGGCAGGCGGCCGGCGCCCCACGTGGACCGAAGCCAGAGGGCGCGAGGGGGCGGGGCGGCAGGTCCCCGGGACCGGGCAGGAGCGGGTCCCCGGGGCAGGAAGCGGAGGCAGCGGGGGGCAGTTCCTGCCGCGCAGCAGCGAGCGGATGTGGGTTCCCACTCTCGGGGGGCCCCAGAGACAGGCATCCTGGCCGCGCCGCTCGATGCGGAGATAAGCCCCGGCCTGGAACAGGAGGGGCAGGCGGGGCCGGCGGGGTGGTGGGCGCGGACCCCCGGACCTCCCCGTCCCCGCGCCCCCTCCTCACCCCTGGGCACCTGCGTCCCTCATCAGGACGTGGCAGCCTCAGACACGGCCGTCGCCCCCGGCCTCGGCGTCCCCAGACAGGCCCAGGGTGCTCGCCGCGACCCAAAACACTGCGGCCCTCCCGCCCCGCCTCGCTGGCCTCTGGGACGGGCGCCTCCCCGCCTCCTGGCGCGTCCTCCCACCGTGGGGGCCGGCTCGGGCTGGAAGCGGGCACCCCGTGGGCCGGCCAGCCCCGGACAGGGCCGAGGGCCCTCCCGCACCCCGGCCTGGCACGGAGCCCGGCACATGGTGGCCGAGGCCACGAAGCCCCCGCAGGAGCACGACGGTGTGAGCGGTGTGGCCGCCCGCCCCGCAGAGGGGACGGTGACGGTGGCCGGTTCGCCCCCATGCCCCACGCCGTGTCCCCAACGTGCAGCCTGGGAGCCCCCAGGCGCGGCCCCTGGGGTGTGTCTCCCCAGCCTCAGGGGAAGGCGACTCAGGCCAGGGTGAGAGGGGAGGGCGGCCCCTGTGACGGCTGCCCCGGCAGGCCCTGCGGGCACCCCCCGATTCCCTGCGCCCAGAACCCCCCGGGGAGGCAGGGGGCAGGAGCTCAGCCCGGGGCAGCCACGGCCTCTGCCACGGCTCACCCCCCTGGCCCTCCCGTGTCCTCGGTGACCACGACCAGGCGGGAACTCTGCCCGGCCCGGCCCCGCCCGGCTGCCCAGAAGGGGGCCGGGGATGGGGGACGGGGCACGGAGGCCAGCCCCCCGGCGGGCAGAGGGCCAGGTGCCCCCACCGAGGAACGTGGCCCAGCTTCCAAGGCCCCTTTGAGGGGGGGGGGAGCCGTGAGCCACAGCAGGGTGCACGGGCCGGGGGTCCCGGGGTCCACCCCCCGACACAGCCAGCCCTGGTGGCTCTGTTCCCGGGGACCCCGGGGACCCCAGCAGACGGCGGCCCGCACCGCGAGGCCGTAGGAGCTCGGGGGAGACTGGCACACCCGGGGCGGGCTCTGTCCCCACACGGGCCGGGGGGGCAGGTGCTCAGCCCGCGTCTGCCAAATGCCTGGGGCGAGGTCCCAGCTCCCCTTCCTGCGTCCCCTGGGGGGGGGGGCGGGAGGCTTCTGGGCTGCTCAGAGGCGGGCATCGAAGGGCCGTGTCCTGGGGAGCGCTTGGGAGCGGGGCGCACGGGGCCGGGTGTGGGGCGCCCCCCCCCCCCGCTCGCTCGCTCGGTTCCGCCTGCGTCTGCGCTGACTGCCCGAACCGAACCTGCCGCCCGTCTGAGTGGCAAGGGCACCTTGTGGGTCTGGACTGGGGAGCCCAGAGGTGGGGGGGCTGCGCCCCTGCCCCCCGCAGTCCGGGGGGGGCCCTGCTTCTCCGCGGCTCCCGGGCAGGGGCTCGGCCGAGGCCTCGCTCCTGCGGGTGCTTCCCGCAGGGGCCGGGCGGGGCGGGAACGCACTGACGTCCCCAAGGCCCGAATCTCCGCTTCCGTCCCTGAGGACTGGACGTGACAACGGGGAGAGGCCCCGAGGGCGGAAGCGAGGGGCCCATCTGAAGGTGGAGGCGAGGACGGGGTCCGGACGAGGGCAGGGCAGCTGAGAGGGGACGAACGACTGTCCCGAGGTGACACGGCGGCTCCTCGGAGCGGGGCCTCGGGCTCCACGGTTCTGCTCCGCACGGCCGAGCCGGGGACCCCAAGGGGGAGACCTGGCCGACGGAGCTGACCGCGTGCCGGGCCGGAGCGGATCGCCAAAGACGGACGTGAGTCCCCCGAGGTGCGGCCGTCCCCTGCCGCGTGGCCGTGCGGCTCCTCCGTCAGGAAGCGGCGTCTGGACCAGCCCGCGCCCCGCACACTCGAGCACTGACCCTGACCACGCAAGCCGCCGGGTCGGGGCGCTTCGCTGCGCGTCGTGGAGTCCCCCCCCCCTCCGGCGTCGCCCGATTCACGTCAGGGGCCCCGCCCGCAGCATCGCGCCCAGTCCCCGCGGCCCGCCCTCGAGTCCTTCATCATTTCCCCAGCCAGGGAGCCTGGCCCCGCGCGGACGCGTCCGGCCGCAGACCGGAGGCCTCGGGCGACACGGGACTCAGAGCTACCGTGACCGAGACCCACGCCCTGGGCCGTCCTGCCACGCCGCACGCCCGGGGAGGCGGGGGCTGTCCACGAAGCCACCCATGGCGTTTGCGTCGGTCACCCTCTGCCGCGGGGTCACCCTCTGCCGCGGGGTCACCCTCAGCCGCGGGGTCACCCTCTGCCGCGGGGTCACCCTCAGCCGCGGGTCACCCTCTGCCGCGGGTCACCCTCTGCCGCGGGGTCACCCTCTGCCGCGGGTCACCCTCTGCCGCGGGGTCACCCTCTGCTGCGGGACAAGTTATCCCCAAACGCAGCGACTCAGCAAACCCGGGGGCCGGACACCACCGCGAAGTCGTCAGCCAGGCCAGGGCCGCCGCCGGCGGGGGAGGCGAGGACGCGGCCGCTCCCGGGCGCGGGGCTGGTGCAGGAGGGCCCCACCCGTCCCGGGGCCGCACAGAGCGGGGACTTTGTTTTTCTGGGGTGGCGGTGCCGGGGTGGCGGTGCCGGGGGTGGGGACGCAGAAGGCGGACGGAAGTCAAAACCTTCCGGAACGGGTCTCGGAGGTGCTGTCGCCTCACGCTGTTGCCCACGCAGACCGTTCTCGCCCGCGCGCCTGGGGCGGGTGGCAGGGCGGGGACACAGGTGCGGGCGTTGGGGTTCCTCCGGGGCCTGCACCCCGGCCTCGAGCAGCCCGCTGCCCACCGGCCACGTCGCCGCGCTCATTTCTTCAGGGGGAAAGGCCGGCGACGCTCTTCCAGACCCTGATTCCACGTCGTGACCCGCAGGAGGTGCCGGGCGCTGGGCCACCCTCCCCGTCCTCCGCCGCCACCCGGCACTGTCCCGCTCGCCCGCCACTCTGAGCGATCCCCCGACAGTGACGCATGCCCCTCTGCTCGCTGACTCGCGGTCGAGGCTGCAGGGCACAGAGCGGCTCACGTAAAGCCAAGGAGAGCAGAGGAATAAAGCGGTAATGGCGCCATAAAAGAAAATAGCCGGGCCCGGGCGACCGTGACTGCGCCGTGACCTGCCGGCCGTGCGCGCGCTCCTCCCCGCGGCGGGGGCTCGGCGGGGGGCCCAGCCTGAGTCGTCCACGGAGAAGCCAGGCCCTCGCGTGCCCGGGCGTCCGGGCGTCCGGGCCGGAGTGGCCCTCGGCGTGGATCGCTGCGGCCGGGCCGGAGAAGCCGCGCGCCCCAAAGGCAGAGCCACACGTCTGTCCCCTGAGGCCCGCCCAGGCGGCGGGGGGCCGGGTCCTGCGCCCGCCTGGTGCGTGCGAGGCCGGACTGTGACAGCTTTTCTGGCACGGAAGGCGCCACCGCTCACGAGCCCAGGCGGCCCCTCGATGTACGGAGACTCGGGGTGTGGAACGCACCGCCCGTCCCTCTGACGTGCGCGTTCCGTGGCGCCGGGCACACCCGCCGCCGCCGCGCCACCAAACCGAACCGTCCCCTCGAGCACGTCCCTCCTCCCGGCCCCGAGCCCGGGCGCCCGGCGCCCCCGTCCCCGCTGCGTGGACGAGACTGCTCTGCGCACTCGCCGAGGGGCTCGCCGCGTGTGTCCCTTTGGGTCAGGCATGCCCCACGGAGCGTGACGGCCCCGGGGCTCACCCACGGGGTGGCGCGTCGCGATGTCCCGCCCCTCGGAGGCCGAAGGCTGTGCTGCTGGGAGTGTGCGGCGCGCGGGGGGGTCTGCCCGCTCGCGTGTCCGTGGATCGTCTGTGAATTTTATGTTTAGGTTTTTCCTGAGAAAACCGGACACACCGGTTCCCACGGAGGCCGCCCCGTTTTGCGTCCCCGGTGAAACGGAGGCGGAGGGCCCTGATTTCCCCGCGTCCTCCCCGACACCCGCTGCGTCTGTTTCCTCGACACCCTAACGCGCCCGGAGCTCCTTCAGTGGAGGGACCGGGGGGCCAGGCCCCCGCGAACCCGAGCACCGGGTTCAGGGGCGCACGGCGAGCCCGTGGCAGGCCGGGGACTTGCTGCGGGTGGACCCGACCCCAAGCGATTCCCGGCTCAGGTCCCGCTGGGCGCGAGTCCGCCCGCCGCGGGCAGCCGAGCTCAGCACGCCTCGGGGCGACGGGGGAGAAGGACAAACAGCCCCGTCAGCGGGGCGGACGTCAGCCTGCAGCGGCCCGGCCAAGCGCGGATCGATGACCGGGAACGGGTCGAAGCGAAATAGCTCCTGACCTTGGAGGCAGACGGCCGGGCCCGGACGCGGACGCTTCTGGAAGCCAGCCGGAGGCTGAGTTACGACCTGTCTGGCGCTTCCTGCCTTCGGTTGGGACTGGAGGTGGAAGCGCCGGGCCTGCCAGGAAGCCTCCCCGCGGTTTTACCGGTCGGGGCTAATTTAGGAAATGCCGGGAGCCCCAGAACCCCCGCGGGGAATTTCGGCCTCGTTTTCCTGCGCGACGAGTGCCCCTCGGTTAGAGAAACCTCGGAAGCGCCATCTGGCCTCCGAACCCGCTCATCTGGGCCAGCCCTCGCCCCCCCACCCCCTGCGACTCGGTATCAGCAGCACAGCCGGGGGCCCGGGCCGCTCAGGGCCGGGGACAGGCACCTGCCGCCTCCCGCCTCCCGCCGGCTTTGCACAGGCCCTGCCACGGCCGGCGTGCCCGGCGCTGGGTGTGGGTGTCCCCACCCGCCCCAGGAGCCCCTGAGCCAAAGCGGGTGCATTTGGTCACGCGACATCGCCCGGTCGGCCGGCGAGGCGCGTCCCGCTTGCCGGAGGCCGCTGCCCCCTGCCCTTCCCGACTCAGAGACTCCTGCTCTCGTGGGAGGTTCGAGCTCCCCCCGTGAAGGTGAACGCGCAAACCCGCCGCCCAGAAGACACGTGCGTGGCGCTCGGCCCAAACCCGGGGGCCAGGGGCACGCCGCGGCCCCCGCCGCGCGTCCTCGAGTTCCTCCGCCTGCAGCCACGCGGCCCTGCACGCCCCGTGCGTCCCCCTTGCCTCGTGCTGCTCCCTCCCACGTCCCCACCCCCGGCCTGCCGAGGCCCTTTGTCCGGCACCCGCACCCGCCTGCGAGCTGCCCCCCAACCGAGACCGCGGACGACGACACCCCGGCAGCGCAGCAGAGGACGGCGCGTGATTCTGGGGCCAAACGTCTGAAAGGAAAAGCGCCATGAAGCCCGGAGGGGGAAGAAGATGCGAACGGGAATCGGAAAATGAGTCAGCGTCAGAAGTGAGGCTCTGGGCGATTCGGACTCGCATCTGGGGCACAGAGCAGGGGTCGGCTGCTCAGAAGTGAGGCCCCCCCAGGTGACGCAGGGTTCCCGCGGGGCTGGCGCGCGGGCCCAGGCAGCAGGCCGGAGGGGACGCCGTCCAGGACACAGACCGAAAAAGACCGTGCGTAAGACGCTCCCCGACGGGGTCGCGGTCTCACCCCAGACCCACGACGGGGTCACGGTCTCACCCCTAACTCACGATGGGGTCACGACGGGGTCGCGGTCTCACCCCCGACCCACGACGGGGTCGCGGTCTCACCTCTAACTCACGATGGGGTCACGACGGGGTCGCGGTCTCACCCCTAACTCACGATGGGGTCACGACGGGGTCGCGGTCTCACCCCTAACTCACGATGGGGTCACGACGGGGTCGCGGTCTCACCCCCGACCCACCACGGGGTCGCGGTCTGACCCGCCCGCCTTCAGTCGCACACGCCGCAGTTCGAAGAGGCCTTGAACACACCTCGCCTGCTGGACGTCACAGGTCAGCGGGTCTGGGATGGGCCCGGACAGCTGGGAAAGTCGCCGGCCCGAGGCCGCTGTCACGGTCGCGCTGCCTGCCCCGTGTCGCTTATCGAATCCCGCGCTGGAAGCGAGACGATACGCTGGGCAGCGGGCCGGCCGGCCCCGGAGGCGGCCGGGCAGGGACCTGACACTACGTGCGCGTGGCCGGGGTGCGGCAGGGACAGGGTCACCTGCTTCTCCGCGCTGCGATCAGGCTCAGGGGGCGCCGTCAAGTCTAAAGTGCGGCCGAGTCGACCCACCTCGAGTCGGGTCCTCGCTCGTTTGTGTGATGAGTTTCCCGAGTGCTCGCCCTGTGCTGTGAGTGGCGGGTGGGTCCCTGCCTGGAGCAGACGTCCCGACACCCACCCTGAAAGGACGCCGGCGCTGGACGGGCCGGAGCACACGGACGGGTCACTCTGTCCCGGGAAACCGCGCCGCACACACTCGGGGTCGCTGGCGGCGGCGGCGCAGTCGCTCCTGGGCGCTCACTAACAGCCGGAGGCGGAGGGATCACGCCCCGGCTTGGTTTTTCCTCCTCAAAACCAGTCTCCGTAACTGAGAACTGCGTCCCAGGGCCGCCTGGCCCCATCCCGTTCCTCGGAAAGAGGAAAACGAGAGAGGTCCCTGCGCTCCGCGGGGGACACTTCCCCGCGAAGGAGCGAGAGGCGCTGGGCGCTCGCCTCCCTCTTCCGGAGTCAGGCACGTCCCTAGCCATTCGGACGTCACACGTGGGGGCTTCAGACTCGGTTTACACGTCCAGCCGCATGTCGGCTGCGCCAGAGGGTGGAGCGAGACCTCCCTTTCCTCTGGAGCCCCGGCGGCTCCCCTCCCGCCCCCGGCCGTTCTCATCCTCCCACCGGCTGCGCCCACGGCGGGCGGGCGGGCGGGCGGTGAGTCACGGCGGCTGCGATCCCGTCGCCCACCTGGGCCGGGCTTGGCGCCGTGACTCATGGCCCAGGCCGGGCCCCCCGACAGGATGTCAGCTTCCTGTGGCCCGGCCCCCGGGGCCTTCTCGGCGCCCACGGGGCACAGCCCACAGGCCTGGCCTTCGCCCCGGGCCTGGGACGGAGGAGCCGCTCGCAAAGGGACCCGTCTCTGGAGGCCCGAGTCAACCCTGGGCCCGTTCCTCCCTCTGTTCTCGGGGGCCGGAGAGTTGGACGAGCTTCTCGGAGGCAGAGCTGCTTCTGCCCGACGCAAGCAGCGTTGGGTCCGGTCGTGGGGAGCGACCTGTTTCCCCGGAGGCAAGGGAGTCCACGTGCCGGTGAGGGCGACGAGGACGGGAAGGCACCTGGGCCGGAATTCGCCCCCCTCTTGAGCGCTGGCACCACAGACGCAGCCACCTGACCGCCCCCGCGGACACCCAGGGCTGCGTCCTCACGTGCCGCGAGGGTTGCCGCTCTGGGTCCACCTGGCAAGGCTGTGGCGGCCAGGTGCTGGTCAGGCAGCGCCAACGGTTCTGGGTGTTGCCGCTGCCGCGAAGGCTGTCGTGTTTTCTGTTGTTCCGTGTCTTTGGCGAGGTTAACTTTTAAGTCTGTACGCGCCACGTAAGGCCGATCGCGCTTCCTCCATGGTGGGCCTCGTCTAATCAGGTGAAGGTCCGGGGCCCTAAGACGGAGGGTCCCTGAGGAGGAAGGGAGGCCGCCTCCAGGCCGCCTTTGGACCTGGTCTGCCGCGTCGGCCGCTCCCTGGGTCGCCAGCCTGCTGGCCTGCCGGCTAGCTGCTCGGACGCCTGCGCTGCCCGGGCCGCGGTGCCCGTCGGTCCTGGGGGAACCAAGTGCAAAGGACGGCTAAGGCGCGATCTTCCCCTCAAGTGACGTATGATCTTCTAAGTGAGACCCACCTCAAACGTCCTGGTCTTTCGGGTCCGAGAATCTACAACCCGGCTGCGGGGCGGTGGAAGCCTTCCCCGGCATTCGCCCAGGCGTGGGCCCCTCGGGCCGGCGTTGGGGGGACGGGGAGGGGCGCAGCGCTGTGGGGCGAGGGCGGAGGCTCCAGGGCTGTGCAGCAGGCGGGAAGCTACTGTCGGCGCAGGTGAGAGCGTTCGCAGGAACCTAACTAGGTCGACACGAGGGCGGCGACAGGTGAGGACGGAGTAGGCCGGACGCGGAGAGGGTGGGGAGGTCAGTGAGACTCGCAGTGGGGTCAGGAGTGTCATCGCCCACCATTCCGTCTGGGACGTGGGACTGACCGGCCCCAGGCCGGGGCGTACTCCGTGGGAAAACCCACCCTTCCTGCCAATACGGACAAGCGGGCGCTCAGCCCTTAATAGACAAAGCCGTTTCCCTTCAACCCCCTGGGCCGTGCGAAGACGTTAGCCGCGTCTTGACCACGTCCAGCCCAGGGCCGGAGCGCAGGCTGCCAGGTGTGGTCCGAGCCCTTCCCTGGAGCTGCTAAGAGAGACAGGTAGGCGTCCCCGGGCCTGAAACGTCCTGGGGCTGGCCTCCCGTCCGGAGGGATGGAGCCTTGCCCTAGGAGGCGTGTGTGGTCAGTGCACCCCGTTCCCTGGATCAGGGGAGGGAGGGGGAGACCAGAGGGGAAGCTCAGACAGCGGGTGGGCGGGGGGTCCACGTGTGTGCACACGTGCGTGTGCGTGTGCGTGGGGGTGGGGCAGGTCCAGGGACCGGTCCAGGGAGGAGCTGGGAATAGGAAAACGCCGCTACCCCCTGCAGGGCCTGTGACCTGGTGGCTGGGGTGCGGGGCCCCTCGGGGTGGATCCAGGCAAGGCCCTCGGGCATTACAGACCCGTTCGACGTTCAGGCCCCAAACCCCCTGCATTTTGGGAATCCGGTCCCTCCGCAGCGTCAGGGGACCTCGTCCTCTGCACTCCCTTCCCGCTTCGGGACATCGGCCTCCGAGGAGCTGCCACAGGGTCCTCTTCTCTCTCACAGCTGCAGAGGGTGGACGCAGACACGGCCCCCACAGCAGGAACCTCTGGCAGAATCAAATGCACCTTTCTGGAAACGCTCACTCCAAACCTCGGCGCTCGGCTAATTCCGGAGGGGCCCGCGGAATTTACCTGGGCTGGTGCGAAGGCCGATTGACACAATTTCAACTGCAGATGGGAACGCTGCTCCTAATGCGCTGGCATTCACCTTAGCGGGCGTCAACGCGGGGACGGCGCGGGACTCTGAGCAAGCGCATCCGGAACCCTGTTCCCGCCGGCCGACCCGCAGACGGAGACGCTCGGGGACAGACGCCGGCGGGGTGGCTGCCTTCACAGCCGGCGCCTCCATCCTGGGACTTCCGGGAGCAGGACACCTCCAGCCTCGGGGCCGTGCAACTCCGGGGCGCCGAGAAGCCCGGCGGGGTGCGGCGGGGAGTGCCCGCTCGCGCCTGGGACACGGCCGGGCACTCAACACGGAGCTGCCGTCCCCGACGCCGGCTGTCGGCTGGGCAGCCGCTCTCCGGAAGTGTCGTTCCTTTCCTCTTGCGAAGCCTCCCTAAGTTGCCACTGGACCCAGGACACACATCAGGCCGCACGACGCGTCTCAGGACGCATGTTGGCCTCCGCGGGCCCCGGCTGCCAGGTGTCCCGCGTGTGACCGGTCTCCGCACCCAGGAGACCGTTCATCTCGGAGACCCCGAACGGCAGGCGTCGCTGCGCCCCCGGACTTACACGGACGCCGAGGCGCGAGGACGTTCAGAAGTCCCCAAGGGTGCGCGAGGTGCCTACTACGCGGCAGGGCTGAACTGCACCTGACGGGCCTGCCCCGCTGCGAGGCACGCGGAGGTCTCCCGGGGACAGTGGGCCCGGCCGGGTCCGCCCTGTCCCCACTGGCACCCTCCACCCAGGAGCCCCAGGCCCGCCGCTGTGACGTCCCCCCGAGCGGACTGTCCCCGGCGCCGCAGTGGGTTCCGCCGCTGCGCTCAGTGTCACAGCGCACCTAGAGCGCTGCGGGGAGCAAACACTCAGCGCTTGTCCTCCCCGGATGGCGATGGCTGGGGTCTGTGCTGGGAGCCGAGGCCCCAGTGAGGGGCACCGGACTCGCCCCCGGGGGCTGCTCACCCGCTCCCCCGGGGAGGGAGGGGCATTCGAAGGCTCCTGGGGTCGCCGGCCCAGCCTCGCCGCATCTGGCGGAGGAACCGAGGTGACGCGCGGGGCTCCCGGCCGTGGGCGCCGCCCACGCGCCAGGCCCAGCCTCTGACACCAGGAGCTGCCGAGGGCTGGGCAGACGGATGGAGACGGCCACCACGGGGACGGCAGCTGGAGACGCAGGCGCTGCCACTGCCCCATCTTCCCTGCGGGGACACCGAGGCCTAGGGACGGAAACGGCTGTCTCCAGGTGCTCTGGGCACCAGGTGACCGGGCAGGGTCAGCCCCCGCCCCACAGGGCTCCGGGTGCGGGACGGACAGGCAGCGCCAAGGGAAGCCCGGAGCAGGCCGCGCGGGTGAGGCGGCCGCTGGGATCTCGGGGCTTGAGCAAGAGCCCGCAGGCGGCCCGAAGGGATGGAAATTCGCGGCTGAGGAAACAGGGTGCCCGGGGCCAAGGTCAAGGTCGCTCGCGATCTGGGAACCTCGGGGAGGGTTACTCAAGTGAACTTCCGGGTGCCGGCGGGCGGGGCCGGGAGCAGGGGAAGTGGCGAGGCCGAGGGGGCCGGCGGAGCGGGGTCTGATGCTGTCGGGAAGCCACCGACATGAGGGCTCGGGGGCCGCTGTGGCTGCGGGCGGGGAGGGGAGAGAGGCAGGTGGGCGGGGGGCCCGGTGCCCCCGCGGGCTCTGTGACCCCAGGTGAGGCCGGAGCCTCGGCCTGTCCCACGCGGAACCGGCCGCGCTTGGCGATCACGTGGACGAGTGCGTGGGGGGGGGACATAACGAAGGTGTCGCGCTCCACGACCCCCGCGGCCGGAGCGGGCAGCGCAAGCACCGCGGGGCCTGCGTCTCGGCACCCCGCCTGGCCGAGCCCAGATCGGAGCAGCCGCTGCCCTCGGCGGCCTGGGCGACCCGGGTCCCGGTCCCCGCACGCTCTGGGCTCCGCTTTGTCCCGTCGACTCCAGACGTGAGCAGACGCCGCAGCACCACGTGCTTCAGAAGGGGCGCGCACAGACACGCACACGCACACACACAGACACGCACACGCACAGACACGCACGCGCTCAGACACGCACACGCACAGACACGGACACGCACACGCACAGACACGCACGCGCTCAGACACGCACGCGCACAGACACGGACACTCATGTGCACGCACACGCGCGCGTCCAGGGAGGAGCGGGGACGCGCGCACAGGCCGCGATGCGGCCGTGGTGGCGGGCGTGGGGGTGAGCGGCGCTGGGCGGCGTCCCTCGCCCAGGGCTGTCGGAGCCCGAGGGCCGAGGGAAGGCGTGGGGTGCGGTGTGGGGGGCGCTGGCGTGGGGTGCACAACAGCAAACCTGGGGTCGGCGACCCCGGGCCTTCCACGAGCCCTGACAGTTACCGGCTGCGCCCTTTGGGGCAAAACTCCCCAAGTCTGAGTCTCGCTTTCCTCAGACATTTCGGCAAACCGTCTGTCCGAACCCCACCCTCCCCGCTTCTGACTCGGCCGGCTATGGCCCGGTTCCCGAGGTCACGGGGCAGCACCAAGGGCCGCCAAGGGCCCGCTGGAAAGCCCCGAAGCAGCCATCTTCCCACGGCCGTTCCTTCGCTCGTCCACGCGCTCATTCGCCGCCCGCGTCCGAGCACCCGCCGGGTGCCAGGGCCTGGCCGGGCACAGGGGCCTCGGTGAAGGACGGGGCGGGACTGTTAACTCCCGGACGTGGATGCCGTCGGTGCGGGCGTCAGCGAACGAGCCCGATCAGGGACGGCGGTGCCGCCAGATCGGTCCGGGATGGCCCTGTCGGCGCCTGCTGGGGGCCTCCGGGACCTCCTTCCTCCCAAATCCTACACACTTCGTTCTCGGCGACTCTGGACCGAGCGACGGCGGCGCCCCAGGCCACTTCAGGTGCAGATGGCCACAGGCAGTGTCCCCGTTCGCCGTCTCATCATGGCGCACTTCGGCAGCGCAGTGAGGGGTGGGCAAGCTCCGGCCTCCACGGGTGCTTCGTCCCCCGCCCCGGTTCCCTGGGACGAACCCGTGAGACCCTGCTGAGGCCTCGCGTGTGGCTCTGTGGGTGTCGTCGGAGCATGAACGTGGGACGCAGGCGTCCAGTCCCTGCCTCTAAGGCCCTGACACCCCCGCTGGCCAGAGCACAGGGCGCCGGGGGCCGCACCGCGGCTGGGGGACGCTCGCTGGCCGTGCCGGGAGTCGCAGGCCGGGCCTGGACGCTGCGAGGCTCGGCGGCGGAGAGCCGAGCCGGCCACGGCCTCAGCAGGCAGCGGCCGAGGCCCAGCAGCGACACGGTTAACCTGGCCGCCCCGAGCTGCCTTTCCAGGGGCAGAAGTAAGGAGCCCACACCCTGGGAAGAGCCTTCGGGGTGGAAAGAGGAAGCTCGGCCCCGGCCTGTGCGGTCAGGGTGGGGGAGGGCGCGGCAGGGAAGGAGCGCCCGGGTCCGTGGGACCCGGGAACGCGTTCGCTGGAAAAGGGGCGATCGCGGGTGCAGGGGTCCTGACGCGGGTCCACGCCACGCGCGTGGCCCTGTGCGGATCCGGACGCGGCTCCAGCAGCCCGGAGCGGTGACGGGGGACAGCACGGGGTCACTAGCGCTGCCGCCTGCCCACCGCCTTCGGCGCGGTGGGCACGGCCGAGGCCGCCCCTCGCCTAGCCTGGCGGCGGACGCCCGCAGGTGCCGGCATCCTGGGCCCCAATCCCGCTCGGCCGCCTGTCCACCGTGCGACCTGCAGGAGTGCCACTGGCCCCCTACACGGAGCTGCCCCCGGCCGCGCAATGGGACCCTGAGAGCCGCGCCTGGCGCAGCGTCCGTCCCTGAAATTGTGAGCTCTGCACACTCGTGTCACCTACACCCCATTCCCCCTGGCCGGACCACGTGTAGGCACGTCCGGCTCGCGGAGCGGCCGTGCAGGCGCAGGCGGGGGTGGGGGTGGCGACAGGGGCCGGCCGGAGCCCCCTCCAGGCCGCCCGCCCGCCACTGCTGTGCTGCAGAGGGAGACCGCCCGGCTCCGACGCGGCGCCGCCTGCATTCCGGCCTCCTGTCTGTCCCCAAGCCTAGCGCTGAGCACATGCGGCCCCGATAACGTCGGATTCAGGTGTTCAGGTAACGGAGCCGCTGCCAGGGACAGGGGAGGGTCGGCGAGGACGGCCGCGCCGTGCCCACGCCCACCGAGCGCGGCTGTTTAAAATCGCGGCGTCTGTCTGCTTCCCTGTTTGTGGAACGCGCTGCGAGGCCGCGACTTTCTGGAGAAACGTCGTCGTTCTGCCGGGGACCCAGCCTCTGGAGCCCAGCAGCCTGGCCGACAGACGGGGGGACGAAGCGACGGCCTGCCGCGTGGCATTCCAGAAGCCCCTTGGGGCGGGACCACCGGCGAGGCCAGCCCGGCCACCAGCTTCCCCAGCGGGGGCCGGGGGGGTTTTCGGTCGGGACCCTTGGGCAATCCCCCGGCGGTGGCCCGAACGGTCACAGGACCCGCCGGGACGCGGGCGCAGGGAGGGCTTCGCTGACAGTCCTCCCAGGAGGAAACGTGACCGGGCAGGGGGGCTGGATAAAGGGAACTTCTGGGCCGGCTCCGTCCAGAAATTTCCTGTCGGGTGTTTCACTTCACGTTTAGGATTGAGGAACTCTGGGAATTTAGTCGACCAAGGGTTAGGGGCAGCGACGAGCAGCTCTGCACCCAGGTCGGCCGTGCTCGGGCCCTGGGGCCGGGGCTCGCCGCCAGCGAGGCGAGGAGGCCGGGCCCCCGAGGCCGGGTCGCCGCCGCTGCTCTTCGGGTCCCGACCTCCTGGCGTCGGCCCAGCGTTGGCGCTTGGCCCTCTGTCTTGCTTGCTTCTTTTCTTTCTTTTTTTTCTCCCTCCAGGTCTTAAAAAAAAAGAAGAAAGAGCGAGAAGAAAAACAGGAAGCACTGGAAGTGGTTCTTCTCGGCGGGCGTGCACGCCCCGGGCCCCGTAAAGGGCGCCAAAGAAACCGCGGTCGCCCCGTCGCAGATGCCTGTCTGTCTCTCCTGCCCCTTCCACCGCGAGCTTGCCCGGGCCGGACCGGTCGCCCTGAAAAGCCGGGCGGGCCGTCGGGGGTCTTACACGGGGGTCCGGGGACGCGGCGGAGAGGAGCGGCTCGAGACTGCCTTTCCCTTCACGGCCCCTGAACCCACCTTTAAAGCCGGCTCTGGGTCCGGGCGCCGTGAGTGCGCTCGCAATGACTTCAAACAGCTAAGAAAGCTGGTTAATGATGTTCGACATAAGTAACCGTGTTAAATGGTAGAATTTAATTTCCGAGGAGCCCAAATCCGCATATCTTCGGGAAGGCATTGTGCGGGAGGATGTCCGCGTAAATTAAATTCTCTCCCACACACTAAAGCATCAATTTCCTTATGGTAATTATCCGCTAGATTGGATCTGTCGGAGGCAGGGGAGCAAGCCTGCCGGCCGGCCCTCCTCGCAAAAGCTGATTACGAAAAATTAAGACGAAGGGGCAAAATGAGGGCTGCGGCTGGCGAGCCCCCGCGCGGCCCTCGCATCAGGCCGCGTCCGGCGCCTTTGTGCGGGGACTGAGCCTTTAATGACTCCGGTATCACCAGGGCGAGTCCATTAAGGGCCGGCGGAGTCCCCGATCGCGGCGATAACGGGGAAAGTGATTTTCCACCGACGAGGAGCAGCTCATTACACACACAAACGCGGCTCCGATGGACGGGTCTGGGGAGGGGGAGCCAGCAACGCGGACAGGATTCCTGCCCGGGAAGCAGGCCGCTCGGGGCCGCGCGGGCCCGGCGGGCGCTTTGTCGTCGCCCGGAGTGTCCCTGGGGGGCCGGCTGCCTGCCTGGGGCTATTCTGGGGCCGACCCCACAGGTCAGACCGCCCCGGCTCCGAGTCCTCTGGCCAACGCTCCTCGGGAGCTGCTGGGGACGGAGAGGGCCCTGGGTCCTGCGCTGCGCTGTGGCCGGCTCAAGGTGCAGGGCCACACGTCCCCCCCACGCCACGCGCAGACGCGCCCTGGGGTGAGACCGCACGGCTGTCGCGGGCTCAGCCTGAGCTTCGTTCACGCTGACGCCAAAAAGGCGGCCAAACCCGGCGTCTCTGGGAGGATGGAGGACGCGGGACTCAGCGGTCTAGGCCTGGAGGGCACCCCGGCCCCGCGACCCCCGCGCAGCGCCCCTCGGCCCCCCCTCCACCCCCAGGCTCCAGGGACGCCCCGCGGTGCGAGGACCAGGGCCGTGGGCCCTGCTTCGGCCAGTTCCCCCCGCGTCACCTGCATCCTCGTCCGCACACGGGGCGCAGCGACGGTACGGCCTCTCGGGGACCCCGCGGAGACACCGGTCCCTGCTGCGTGTGTTTCCCGCGCACAGGGGCAGGTGCGGGAGCGATGGGGGGCGGTGCGGGCTCAGGCAGGGAGGCCACGCCCTGTCCGTGTCCTGGTCACGGCCCCAGCCCCGAACCCTCCCCCAAGCCCAGCGCCCACTCTGCCCTCACTGCCCCCGCCCCCGGCCCTGCGGAGTCCCGCCAGCCCCTCCCGCCCCCGGCAGTCCCGCCCTCCCGAAGGTGCCGTCTCTGCCGTGGCTGTCACTGGCCGTCTGTGTTCCCCGAGGAGCGGCAGTGACATCAGAGCGCCCGCTGCTGGGCCACGTGTCTGCGTCCCCGCGGCCCGCTCCGAGCCGCAGGCCGCGTTTTCTGCTTGTGCCCCCGAGGCTCTGGGAGCCCGTCCTGCTTGGCACCCGCACCGCGGGAGAAACAGCTTCCTCCCAGGTGACCGCGAAGACGCAGCGTCCAGGCCACGGTGCGAGCCACCTCCCCGCCCGAGTGACCCAGCCAGGCTCCTCGCTCCCGACCCCCGCACCTGGGAGCACCTGCGGCTGCCCCCGTCGGCAGCGCCCACCGTTTCCCACGGCGCAGGTGTACCCTGTTGTCGCTGCTGTTTA
Organism: Cynopterus sphinx; assembly: GCA_030015415.1. Taxonomy (NCBI): domain Eukaryota; kingdom Metazoa; phylum Chordata; class Mammalia; order Chiroptera; family Pteropodidae; genus Cynopterus; species Cynopterus sphinx. The sequence goes on along the minus strand of CM057391.1, from coordinate 785,484 downwards.
TTGTGGTCAGATGCGCGCTCTGTGACGCCCACCGCCTTCGCCACCTTTGGGTGCAGGCCCCCGGTGCTGGGCACACCCTGCACCGTCTCCGGAACGCCGGCACCCCGCAAAGCCGAAACGCTGTCCCCCCTGAGCAGCTCGCCCCTCCCCTCCCCCAGCCCCGGTCCCAGCCTCCCGCGCTCCACGTCCGTGAGGTTGGCTTCCCCGAGTCGCCGTAGATGCAGTCGCGCAGCGTCTGTCCCCGTGGCCGGCTTTTCTCAGCGAACGTCCATTTATCAGTGGGCACCCCGCAGGGCGCGTGGCTTCGGCGCGCATCTCCCTAAGGATCGGCGCGTTGGCACACGCCCGTCCACTGCCGTGCGGCTCCTTGCAGTGAAGCCTCTCGGGGCCTCTGGAGCTATGCGCTTGCTGTCGCTGAGCTGTAAGAGCGACGCCCGCGTCCTGGATGCTCACCCTCGCCAGGTGCAGGGTCTGCGGAGATCTCCCCCAATCCCCGGGGTGTCGCTCACCCTGTGGGCTCCGTCTTCAGGGCGCAGAGGTCGCGGGTGTTGGCATCGTGCGACTCCCCGGCCTGCATTCTGGTCGCCTGCGCTTCGGCGTGAAACGAAGAGTCGTCGGTAAATCCCGCGTGCCGGGGCGTCTCTCCCAGGCTCCCTTCTGGAGGTTTCTGGTTTTGCTCGCCTCGGGGCTCGCATTTGGAAATTACTTTTTGACGGGAAGGTCAAACTCCTCTCAGAGCGCAGCCGGATTTAGCCATTTTGTGCGTTCGTGCGTTCGGTTTCGTTTTGTTCCCCCCACGGGGCGAGGGAGGTCAGAACCGAGGCCGTCCTCGGGGCGAAGGGCGGCCCCGGGTCTGTGCTCAACGCGGAGACCACGCGGGGGCTGAACAGGGAGGAAGGTGGCGGGCGCCCTCCATCCGGGCCCACGGCCCGGTCCCAGAGAAGCAGGCCCAGCAGCGTCGCCTCCCGAAACGGACTACGTAGGGCGAGGCGTCGCTTTCCTGAGGAAATTCGGCGGTTTCATCCGACTTAGGTCCAAATCTGCATTTTAGGGCATTTTCCAAGGAAGTTTCTTCTCCGGTCAGACTGAGGATGCGCGGAGCTGGGAATCAGCGGTCGCGGCCCCGGGGGCAGCCGGTCTCCAGGGCGCGAGGGCGCGGAGGGACCTGGGCCTCGCCGGACGCCTCGCTGCTCCCCGGACTAGTGAGCCGCCTCGGGCAACCGTCCCAAGTCCAGCTCCTCGTTGGGAAAACGAAGGAAAGGCTGTCCGCCTGGAGGGGCCCTCGGAGCCGTTAAACAAACGACACTTCGACCTGGAACGCGCTACAGATACGGTCGCTTCTGGCTTCTCCTCTCTCCTGTCCGCGCCCCCAACCCCCTTCCGGACATCGAGGTCTCCAGGGTGCATTCGGGGTTCCGCCGGCAACGACAGTGTCTTCAGACCAGCATCCGGTCTGCCCGTGGAGGGGACAGCAGGGGTTCGCCAGCGCCGGCTGTGGGGCTGCAGGGCCGAAGGCGCCGCGGCCTGTGAAGGCGCCGCGCAGACTCTGGGGGGCCTGCGGGGGGGTGTGCCCACACACCTGCACTCGGAGGGGTCTGCGGGGGGTCTGCGGGGGGGCATGCGCACACGCACCTGCACCCGGAGGCCGGCGGGCGTGCGTGATCCTGGAGCCGGTCTCCGTTAGATCAAGGTCGGCCCGGCCGCAAGCTGACCCCGAAGCGAACGTGCGTGGTCGCTCCTGCCTCGCGGCTGTCACGGACCCGTGGACGCTTCTCTCTCTGAAAGAGAAGTCCCGGAGCCAGGCGGGGGAGGCTCTGCCCTCCTCACTAGAGACGCGTGGCACTGTGCCCTAGGTGAGAGCGTGCCCCTCGCGCCCTGTCGCCCGGGGCTCCCATGGGCGGCGCGTGGGCTCTGCTGGGCGGCCTGTGACTCCCTACAGTTCTGGTACCTGCTTTAACTGGGTCGCCACGTGCACTGCCAGGTAGGCCTGGCCTTCAACCCGAAAGGAGTCTTCCCAAATAAAGCCGCTGCTGCCGGTGGCTTCCGGAAAATCTCGGCTGCCACCACGGATTGGTGGCGTGCCAGGGCCAGCGTGGGACCGAAGCTGGGGCCCAGAGGCTCGGCCTCGGTCAGAGAAGAGCACCAGACCTCACGCGGGGACTCGGGACGCCCCGGCCTTTATTCCCCCCGCCCCGCGCCGGGCGCCGCGCCTCCCCACGCTGAGCCTCGCAGGCCTGGCCCCAGGCCCTCCTAGTAGCCCACGGTTTCCTTCTCCTTCTTGTTGAAGGGGTTGCAGGGCCTCACGGTCGTGACCATTCGGGACAGCGGCGCCTGGCGACGGAAGACGTCAACTGCCATTTCTTCCCGTAAGACACTGAGCACAGAGAAGGGAGGAAAAGAGAAGGACACGTGAAGCAAACGTAGAAACACACACACGGCCCCTCCGCCCCGCCACGGGCGCCGTGAGCGCCCGAGAGAACGTGCCGGGGGCTGCTGGGCGACCCGTCGCCGCGGGCGCGTGTCTACGCCGTTTACTCGGACCCAGTTCCACCTGCCACGCTACAGGCGTCAACGCTGCCATCGGTTTCCCTGACCAAGATCCCCGCGGCGCCTAAACGGACAGCAGGTGCCGAGGACAGAAAATGCCGCTGCAGGGAGGCGAGGCCGCAGGGACCACCCCGGGGACCCACGCGACCTCTCCGTGGCGGTGGGCCCGGGCGCGAGCGCCGAGGGAGGGCCGCCTCTGCCTGGAGGCTGCTCTGTCTCCGCGTGCACAGCAGCTTCCAGCAGCTCTGCCGTGACCGCCTGCTGTCTGACGCGCGCGCGCGCGGTGCCCGCACGTGGCAGAGTCGCAGGGCGCACAGCGCCGGGTCCCCAGTGGCTCTGTTTCTACGCTACGATCGTCGCGCAGCGATGTGTGTGGATGTTTTTTAAACGTTTGTGGGAAATGGGCGTTGACGCAGGCACCCGAGCCTGCGTGGAGGCCGCATTCGGATGAGGGGTGCTCAGGAGGCCGTGGGGTGCGGGGCGCCGGGTGGGGGAGGCACCGCGCGTGCAGCCCCGACTCCCGAGGGCGGAGACTCCCGCCTGCACCGCCGCCGCCTCCGTTCAGATCTCTTCCAACAGAGTCTTCCCTGCTCTTCTGCCCCTCAGGGTCAGTTCTCGGGCACTGCCCGTGGCCTACACACCTCACTCAACACGTGGGATGGGGACCACACGGCCCTCACCCCCGGCATTGGCATCCGAGGACTCGGCATCTTAGCCCAAGGCACCACGGCAGCCGACCGGCCACAGAGATGCGTGGCGGATGCCCACGAGGGGTTCCAGCGGCCGCTCCTCTCCCGGCCACCTGTCTGTCTGCTTCCTGGGCAGGAGCACGCCGGGTCTGGGTTAGCACGCAGACCCGAGACTGAGGAGCGGGCGGGCGGGCGGGGAGGACACGAAGGCAGCGAGGGGCGGGAGAGTGGTCGTTTGCTTCCTGAAGAGGTTTAGACGGGAAGGGACGGAGGGGACAGGAGGGGGGTGGCAGCTCAGAAGGAGCGCGTGTCACTTCTGCAGCAGGGAGGCCAGCTCGGAGCCTCCATCGACCAGTGGGAGGCAGCAGGGCTGAAGACGGAGGGGGTCGGGAGGAAGATGAGCCTTTTAGGAAGGCGAGAGCTTGTCCTTCTGGGGGAGAGGAAGTGGAGGTCTGGCGGGAGCAGGGGGCTGGCGTGGGGCGGGTCAGCCTGGCGGGGGGACAGCAGTGAGCCCCTGCCGAGACGGGCCGCGGCGCAGAGGTGAGAGTGGCCCTGGAAGGCGCTTTACAGAGGGGCTGGGGCCAGGGCACGCCCCACACAGACGGCTTCTTCGAAGCAGCAGGAAAACCGGGCCTTTCGAAATGTCCCAGAAGCCCACTGGAGCAGGAGCTCGAACCCCGCCCGAAGTCACCTCCTCAGGAAGCCCTCCTGGACCACCCCGCCCTGCCCAGGCACCCCCGCCGCACCCGCAGTGTCTCCGTCCCCACGGCACACGCTGGCCTCCGAAGTCCTTTTATCTCTTCGGTCCCTTGTGCCGCGAACCCAGAGCCCAGGCTCAGCGCGCGTCGGGTGAAAGTGCAGGTTCCCCACCGGAAGGACAAAAGCCACCTGGCCAAGCCACCTGGTGGGCACGCCCAGCCTGCCGGGCCGGTGTCGCCGTTTGCCCAGCGCTGGCCCCTGGACTTGGTCGAGACGGCATTTGCGAGGCCACGCGTTCACGTCTGGGTCACAGCGGCCGTCACAGGCTGCCTGTCACCAGGGGCTTCGGGGACAGAGCCGGCGGTCGCCTTCCCCGTGTTGGAACACACAGGGGACTTTGAGCAGAACGCTGCTGTTTTATGAAAAACCAGCTTCTTCACAAGAAGCAAACGCGTGTCTCGGGCATCCTACGGCCTGCCCCGGGGGCGCAGCGAGGATAAGGCAGGGGATGGGGCGGTGGGAGGCTGTGCCCCCCCCACGAAGCCGGTCACCTGCTGAGCTGTGAACGCCTCCGCGCTCCTCTCAGGGACGACGACAACGGAGGGAAGCGAACGGCCGTCTCTTTGGACCTGACACCCCATCTCTCAGCCGACTACACGGGCGGCTCGGCGCTAATTGTCCTCTAATGGAAGGGCCGTAATTAGCACCCCCCCCCCCAGCCGGGCGGTGAGCGATGGGCTTACCCGTGCACCGCCGAGTCTGGCCCGGGGGTCGTCGCCGGGACGTCGCAGTTGGCTGGGCGGGTGGCGGTGAAATGGACCTTCGCGGCGTACCCCGGGATGTTCGCAGAGCTGAGGAGGGAAAGGGGGGGACGGAGAATGAGAGTCGCGGTCCCCAGCGCTCTGTGTGAATGTGAGAAGGGGATGCGGCCCAGGGTCTGCCCGGGGCCTGGCTCTCTCGCTCTGGGACCCGCACGGGCTTCTCGCGGGGGCTCAGCGCGGGGCCCTGTCTCCCGGGCACGGCCCCGCCGGCCCCCACACCCGTCCGGGGCGCACAGCTGTGCTCCCCAGGGCGTCGCTGCCTCCTCTCCGGTCACCGCCGCGTCACCAATTCCACGGAACTGCCCGGATTTGCGCAGAGACAAGTTCCATCCGCTCACTCCTCCCCCGCTGCCCTGCCCTTGGCCGTGGCCCACCTGCCCACCAGGTGCGGCGGGGAAGGGCGTCCTCCCAGAGGCGGGTGCATCTGCCGCCGGAAGGAACCCCAGTCGGAGCCTCACTCCCCAACGCGGGAGGCGGGAAGGTTCCTTTTAAAGGTGCGACAGCCCCGGCACCGGCACGGAGGCGCCTCCGGGCCCCCTCAGACGCCGCCAGCACCTGTCGGGGGCCATCTGGGCCCGCTCCTCGCCACGTTCAGACGCTCCATCGCCGCCGCGGCGACCGAGGTCGGGAGAGGACAGGCGCAGCCGCGCCGTCCCGGGGCAGCAGGTCCCCGCTGCGGAGGACAAACCTGAGGACGCACCTGAGGACGCACCTGCGTGCACCTGGTGTCTGCCGGCAGGTGCAGGGTCGGGTCAGAGGGCGTGGGCGCAGGGTCGGCCCCACCTCCCACCGCTCCCTCACCTGGGAGTGCGGAGCTTTCCTGACCCCGCCGCCCTCCCTCTCCCTCTCAGGGGCGGGCAGAATGGCAGGCTCGGGGTGCGGACTCTGCACCCAGCTGCCCGCACGCTGGTCCAGGTGGGTGCTCTGACCCCACGACCCCGGTCCAGGTGAGTGAAGCCGCACGGGGCTGAAAGGCCGATTTCCCAGAGCAAACGCGCTCCCCTGAGGCCGCGCGCGCCACGAGCTAAGTGAGGATGGCCAAGGGCGGCGCCTGCGCTGGAGATGGGGACAGGAGGATCAGATTCGGGAAAAGGGAGTGGGGTGGGGGGAATCCATGTGACAGTCTGAAGTTTGGGCTTGACACGGGTCGTGGGTGGGGCCGACTCGATCTATCGGTCCCTGCCCTGGGGAACCGCGCATTTGTCGGAGAGACGGGAAGAGCCGTTCACCCCAGCACCGGGGTTTGCTGTCGAACGCGGGGTGCACGGACCCCGGAACCGGTCGGAAGTGGGGCGCCGGCACCTCACTGGAAGGTGCAGGGCTGGTTTTGAGTTTCCTAATTTCAAATGTGTGTGTTGATACCTGGGCACGCCTAGCGAATGAGAAAACCTCTTAATTTTTCTGAGAAAACGCACAGGACGACTCCAGCCTTAGCGCTGTGCTCCTCGGACACGCGGCGGAGGTGGCGGGGCGGTCACTGGCACCCGCTGCTCACAGGGCCGAGTGGGGGGCTGGGGGGCAGGGAGCATGAGCGGAGCCGATGGAAAAACACAGGTGTCTGGGAAGCTCCCGCTCAGCAGACGCCCAGACGAGTTCCCACTGGGAGGCCAAGGCCAGGGGCTTGGCGGGAGGGGGGCGACTAGGCCCCAAGGGGAAGCCTTTTCTGCTGGCGCGGGGAACGCAGCGTGGGCCGCGGACTCCGAACAAGGCTTTTCAGCTTCCGCCCGCCGTCTCAGTCTCTCCTTGTTACCGCTGCGAACAGTTCTGGGCGCGAAGCAGCTCTGGGCCCCGGCAGAGGTTGTTTTGCTTTTGAACAGCCACAGGTTTGCGGCATCGGCGGCGGCGGGGCAAGGCCATCGGCGGGGCAAGGCCGCCGCCCGGGCTGGCAGCCCGTCTCCATTCCGGGCGGCTCCATTTCTGGTGTCGTGTACGTTGATTTCGTCTCCTGCGGCTTTTCTGTCTTTGTTTATCGTTTCTCATACTTTCCTAGTGGTGTCTGCAGGGCTTTCTGCGTGAGGGATCACACCGTCTGCAGAAAGCGACAACGGGACTTCCATCCCCAGTCTGGGGGCCTCTTCTTTCTTCCTCTCGCCTGACCGCTCCAGCTAGGACTTTCAGGCCGCACTGAACGAGGGGGTGAGAGCGAGCAGCTTTGTCTCGTTCCTGATCGTAGAGGAAAAGGTTCAGCTTTTCGCCGTTAGGTGCGATGCTGGAGGAAGGTCCGTGGCGCACGGTCTGGATTATGCTGAGGTGTTTCCCCTCTGTACCCGTTTGATGGAGCGTTTTAATCACAAATGGATGCTGTATCTTGTCAGACGCTTTTTCTGCATCTAGGGATGTGATCCCGGGGGTTTTGTCGTTTTGTCTCTGCGGTGCATCCCTTGGATGGATTTGTGTACGTCAAACCGTCCTTCAGCTCCGGAATGAACCGCACTTGATCGTGACGTAGAATCTGCTTAAGGTGTTGCTGTATTCGATTCGTCAGATTTTTGCATCTGCGTCCATCAGATACTGGTCTGTAGTTTCCTTTGTGTGTGTTATCCACTAGGATTTGGCATCAGGGTGATGTTTACAGTAGGAAAAATGTTTCGTAAGCGCTCGGCCCATGTAGTGGAAGGGCATCCGGCCATTAAAAAGATTTCGCTATCCCGGCCCCGTGTCAGGGAAATCTCCCATTACACAGCTCAGCTCTGCGCCTCCCTCCCCACATATGCACACACAACGACACACACGTAGCTCACATTACAGACATCCCCGCATACTTGGGGGAAACGTCTGAAAAACACATCAGACTTTTAGGATTGAAATGTATCCAAAACACTGACTTGAAAACAAAAGAGATATTTGAGTTTTCACACTCTAAAAACATTTGAAGGGGTCTGGCGAGCTTCAGATGCTGGCTTTGAAGGGGACCTTAAACACCGAGCACAAACGCTGGTTTTACGGTAAATTTACATCCTGTTTCCAGAAAGCGATTTAGCAATGTTCTCAAAGATTTAAATACTTTGACTCCATAACCAATTTCGAGGAGTCTCCCGTAAGCAAATAATTCCAAATCCTAAAAGAGGGGCACATGAAGTGTGTGACAGTTTATCATAACAGAAAACGGAAAGGATTTATGTCTGTGACCTCCTAGAACCAGTCAGTGACAGCACATCAGAACGACGGTGAGTCCGTACCCACACGTACACAGGAGGGTGCTGTGATGTGAGAGTGGGAGACGTTTGCGTGCAGCACGATCGCAGCGACGTAGACGTGCAAGAGCAAGACTCAAAACGCACGTGGCGGGTGGGAGCACACCCGAAAGCTGACGACGGTTGCGTTTTGTGCGGTTACAACTGTACTACAGGTTTTTCCGTCCTTTTTTAAATAATCAGATTCAGTTCTACAACACGCTGTTTAAATTCTCTTTTAAACTATTGGCACAGCCACCACCAATTTCAAAAACGTTGGGCATGTAGATGACTCGGTGACCAGAAAACAGAACCAGCGAACGAGGAGAATCCGGAGGCCATTCACCGTTAGGGAAACTGGTGACTGAGTCCTTCGGTGGAACCACCTGCACTGCAGAGTCGGTGGCCCTGACTGTGCGGAACGTGGCTTCCGCTGAAGGTCGTGGATGGCACGACAGGCCCGCTGTGACCGGGTGCCATGAGTTATGAGAACAGTGAAGATGATGCCAGAAAGGTATTCTCTTTAGGAAAGTTTAAGATGAGAAAAGGAAGGGGCCTCTTTGCTTTTGAGCAAAACGGTGCCCCCTTCCTTTCCGGCACAAGGCTGGTAAGTTTATGTGTTTCTGGGTTTTGGACTTTATGCCAATGACAGTGCCCTGCACTGCTTTCTAGCTCAGTGGGGGGGGGGGGGGAGTATAGAAACAACGTAACATTTTGTATGGAGAGTCATGTATCCTGGTAAAACCATAAAGCAAAGCAAGCCAAGGGCAGGCACAGCGTGTGATGGTGATGACGCCTGGTGCGGGGACCCGGGCGGCGAGGTCTGGAGGAGCACACGGGCAGCTTCGAGATATTAGGAAAATGGCATTTCTTTAGCGAGGTGCGGGACACACAAGCATTTATTTGTGATTTTACCTTATACGTCGCATGTGGCACTACACATTTGTGCACCTGTCCACATTCCATCATCAAACTGGAGGCATTTTTTGCGTTAAAGGGTTAAGACTGTTAAAAAAGGAAACCGAACCTAAAGAAATTCGCAAGCTCGGTCGCCCTCTGGTGCCAGAGTCGGACAGCAGCAGCTCCTGCCCAGGGCTTCTGCAGGGTCCACTCCATTTCACTTCCTTAAGGACAGAGATTAGCAGTGAAATGAGGCGGAACAGCATCCCCCCAAGTTTGTCAAAGTTAAACAGTACATTTCATAGCAAATCGAAAAAGCGCTGCCAGACTGCTCTCGCCCTCCGAAGAACGGCCCAAAAGGACGTTTCAGCTTCTTAGCAAACCTGTTTCACTGTCTCCGTGGGCCCCAACTTCCTCACCCAGTCCTCGACTGGAGGGCGCGGCGCCTGTTTCCACGCCCTCGCCACCGTGAATAACGCCACCATAGGGTGCATCTGTCTTTACAGGTAAACGTTTTAAATATTTGGGGGGTGGATACCCAGAAGGGGGACTGCTGGGTCACGTGGTAATTCTGTTCTCGGTGGAATATTACTCAGCCAGCAGAACAGATGACCTGCTGCCATCTGTGACAACACGATGGGCCTCGCGATAATCATGCTACGCCGAATAAGCCAGACAGGAAAGTTGAGAACCACATGATTTCACCCACGTGTGGGATACAAAACTGAAAGCAACAAAGGACAGGACAGACAAAAACTCACAGGCGCAGGCAAGAGTTCAGTGGTGACCAAAGTGGAAAGGCGGCGGGGAGGAAGCTCAGGGCCGGGGGTCAAACACGTGGTGAGGGAAGGAGATTTAACTTCGGGTGGTGACCACACGATGCACTAGACACAGGGCGAACGACTGAGCAATGATTCAGTAAGACTGAACTCACCGACTCGTGTTTGTGTAAAGAGGTTTAGAGCTCCGAGGCTTGGCCAGAGAGGTGATGTCCCCAAAGGGGTTGTCAACGTCATCGGCGTTGGTGGACTGCACATAACCACTGTCGGGGAAAGAAAAGACAATGTGTGGTTCCTTATATAAAAAATAATATGGAAGAAATAATAAACAGTGTCCTAACTTCCAGGACAAATCGTATTTCCTAAAACAGATCAAAAACTGAAAATGCAAGAAATGGGCAAATAAATAAATAAATAAATAGAAGCATAGACTGGAACAATTAGATAAAAAAAAAAAAGAAAAGAAAAAAGAAAAAAGAGTTTTCCTTTTCCAGAATAGGAGTCACTGGGCTCACGTGCTCTCAAGTCTGGGTTTCTGAGCAGAGGACCTGGCTCCTGCTGCAGCCCTGGCACCCCTCGGGTTTGCATACCAGGAGGCAGTCTGGGCCAAGGCAGAGAGACTGGCACCGGCCAGAGTTCCTGGGGCTCCCTGGAGGAGGGGTCCCGGGCGGCCAGCCATGCACCTTAGGGGCCTGAGGAAAGGCTGGATCCACATGGGAGAGTGTCCCGGGCTACCAATGAGGCGAGGCTGGGAGCCTGGTCAGCTCCACTTGGGGTATGGGGGAGCCGTGGTGGCAGCGGGACCGAGACTGCGGGCCCAGCCTGTCCACTTCCTCGGTGCTTTGTGCCGAGGCACTGCGATGCTAATGTTCACCCCCCAAATCCCCGCGTGGGAGTTCCAATGCCCAGGGTGACGGTGTCAGGAGGTGGGAGGTGTCTCAGGCGTGGGGGCAGCGCCCTGGGAAATGGGGTCACTGCGCCCGTAGAAGACACCCCACAGGGCCCCCATGTGGGGACAGCGAGAGCTCCCTGGCCCAGAAGAGGGGTCTTGCGGTCCAGGCTGGTGTCCAGACTCCCCAAACGTGAGCGACCAGTGTCCTCTGTGGACAAGGCACTCAGCCTGTGGTCTTTTGTGTGACACCCTGCACAGACCAAGACAGAGGTGATGCTCCCGTCTACAGCAGAGCCACCGCGACAGCACATGTCACAGATGGCCAGGGTCCAGTTTAGACAGGACGGAGGCTGCACCCCAGCGCCGGGGTGTCGCGCTACAGCGCATCTTCCACAGCGAGGGGGACAACGCCTGTGCTGGTAGCACCCAGCGTATTTTAGTTCCTAAAGTTACCAACTTGGGAAAACATAAATACCTTTCTCCCTTTCTTTTATTAAATCTGTATCCCAGCTCTGACGAAAAGCCTGCCGTCGAATAGGCACCGAGCAGGAAAACGTTAGACATCTGTCAGAAAGCACGCGTCGTCTTGAAAAGCGGACCGCAAACGTGAGTGGGTCGGGAGCGACAACCCAGAGGCAAATCTAGTCATTTCTAAAGCGTTAACGAGCACGACTTACGTGTAGAGAGGGATGTATCTGCTTCTCGAACTCGGACTCACACTGAGAGAAAGAGAAAACACAGGCGACTGACTCACAGACATCGGCTTAATAGACATCACTTCATCACAGCATTTCTTACTAGAACAAAAGCCACGTCTTCGGGTACCTCTCGTGGACACTGGCCTCCAAAGGTTTGGAATTTTGAACAGGAATGATCTGAAGATGCAGCCTTCAATTTAATTAATTAATTAATTGATCTACTTATTAATTTTTGGTGAGGCCACCCTCGGTTGACCTCACAAATGGCAAGGACCTCGTCAGCTTACAATCCCTTAGTTATTTATTTATTTTTTACGCCCACAGCACCTGGTCTTCCTAAGGGGTCTCCCCTCCAAGTACTGACCAGGCCCGCCCCTGCTCAGCCTCCGAGGTCAGCCGGGATGGGGTGTGTTCGGGGGCCTTGGCCTGGACTGAAGATGTGGCCTTAAGTGAAGTCAGACCCAGAGCAGCCCAGCGCGCCCCGTCGCCCGCGTGGACCCACTTCTTGCTCCCCGGGCACCTGCCCCCTCAGGTTCCCCTTCCCCGCACCCCTGGGCGGTCAGGCGGCTGGACTCGCAGGCCGTGGCTGGCGAAGGCGCACGGCCACCCGCTCAGACAGACACACGGGCTCTGCGTGCCCACCCCAACCACGGGCTGGGTCAGGGGCTGTCACCAGGAACCCGTGGCGGGGACATCGGGTGACGGCGAGACCACGAGGAGGTAAAACTCACAAGGTGACGGGCCTGACCGGCGCCAGGAAGGACCTGGTCTGGAACCTGTCCCAGAGCCCACCGACCATCTGAAAGGACAGAACGAAGGACAGGGGGTCAGGGCGCTGGTCCCCGTCGTGTCTGGCACAGAAGCTTCTAGGGCACTAGCCCCTGCGTCCCCGCAGTCCCGCCCGCGTGGGGGCGGCCCCAGGCTCCCGGGGAAGCTCTCCCCAGCCCCTCGGTGACCGGACAGCGCCGGGGCCCGCTCTGCCCGCTGGGCTGCCTGGCCCCGCGCCCTCCCCCGCGGGCGCCCCCGCCGCCCTCCGCAGCCCCCGGCCGGCCCCGCCTCCGAGCCGCAGGTGCGGGGCACACGGGCAGGGGCGCGGGGCCCTGGGCGTCTGACCCCGGCTGCGGGTCAGGCGGGCGCCCCCCGCGGGTCCCCCCCCACCCCCACCCCGGAAGGAAAGTTCTAGACTCCCTCGCGCATCGGCTCCTCCGTCGCTACCCCTTCCCGTCGCAGGTGCGAGGCCCCGTGGCCGGCGCCCGGGGCGGAGGCGGGGGCGTCAGTTAGAGACGGTGACGACAGCGGCTGCGGCCGGGAACCCCCAGGACCGCGGCGGCCCGGCGGCCCGCCCCGACCCCCCGGGGCCGGCTCAGAGGGGACACGTCCCCGGGGCGCCCTGACCTGCGTCAGCGCCGGGGCCGCCTCGTATCTTCGGGGCGCGAAGCCCCCGGGCGCCGGGGCCGCGCCGCGGGCCTCCGGGGCGCGCTTCGGGGGCAGCATCCGGTCCCAGGGGACGCGCTCGTAGGCCCTGCGGGGGGGTGGGGGGCGGTGAGCAGGCGACGTCCGGGCCTCCCCGTGTGGGGTGGCACGCCCGGGGCGGCCCCAGCCTGGGAGCCACGGGCTCGTCCTCCCGCGGACTCGTCATCCCTGCCTGGGAGCTGCGCTGGCGCTGCTGCCCACACCCTCCGAGGGGCCCCAGGCCGCCTGGCCTGCGTCCTCTCCCACTCGGGTGGCAGCCTCGCCCCTCGCACAAACTCGCCGCCTTCTAACACGGGGTCTGTTTCGCATCTGCCGCTCACTGGCCACCTTCCTGCCGAGCAAGAGCTCCGAGAGGGGAGATTTCTCCGCTTGGTTCACTGGCTCCCGGCCCGGCGCACAGGCACACAGTAGGGGCTCTGCTGTTTTCTCAGCAAACAAATGAACTCCCTTCTAGCTTTCTCTGCTCCTGCTTTAATGGTGGTGCACCCTTCTCTCCTCCTTTCTCTCTGACCGGTTCCTAGGAATCAAGTTCTTTAAGGCCAGCCTCGAGCTGTTTAGCAGTCACCGCGAGTAACTAAATATCCTATCCCACCGTCTCCGATTTCTGTGGGAGGCAGGATAATGCAGGCACAAAGGGGAGGAATCATTACAGATAAAAATACGTTTTCACATCCAGTTCTGCTGGGATAGATGCTTACTTCTGTGTGGAGGACTTATAAAACGAGTCCCTGGCACTGCTTTTCTTGCTTCGCTGTAAACGCGGCTCTCCGCCATCCTAGAAGGCATGAACGACAAGAGAGATCAGCGTACACGGAGTTGCCAGCGTTTTCCATGGACTACGCTTGCTTTCTCTTCTTTCATCAACAAGTGAATCAAGTGCAGTGCTTCCCTACTTCTCGGCGTTGTCCTGGGAATTTTCATTCTGCTATAGTCTAACGATTATGTTAAATTGTACAAAACGTGCATTGAAGTTCGTGGAAAGTCAGATTTCTGTGAGAAATCCTTGAACTTTAAACGTTGGCAGAAGGTTTTTGGTTCCACGGAATTAAAACATTTTATACGTCTTGTCTGTCTTGTTTTCTAATGATACAAGGACATCAGTTCTGAAATTTCCCTCTCCCTATCTTCCATCGTATTTTATTAAACTCATTTAATTACCAGGATAACCATCGTTATTAGCGTCCTTAAGGATTGCTATTTGTTCAGATTTTCCACCGTGTTTTTCCAGTCCTTTGCCTACATTTGTTTCTTGCGTCCTTGTTTTTTTCCGCTTGGTTCCTGGCCCTATTCTCTTTTCACTGAGGTTCAGTTTTGAGTGATTCTTTCAAGAATTCGAACTTCTAGTCTGTTTTTGATTCGCCTTCCCTTTTGAATAATGTTCTGGATGGGTGTATCACTCTGGTCGAATGGCTGTGATTATTTAGCTGCAGATATATCTATCTCATTGACTTGGGGCTGTATTGTATCGGCTTTGGGAGTGCACAGAGTTTAACAGTTGGCAGGTATTCTGCATCCTTCACCCCGCCATCACCCACCCCCCGCTGCCTTTCTGATATGTTTAGGATATTTGTCTTGTTTTTCTACAGTTTCAATATATTTTGTTTAGGAGAAGGTATGTTTTCATTCTTCAGGTTTAAGACTTGTGTTTCAAGGCTTTCACCATTTTGGACAAATCTCCATTTTTATATCTTTATTGAAGATATAAAAACTTGTGAAGTTCCTATTAGACAAATATTGGACCTTCTAACTCTATCCTGCAAGTCTCTTAACTTTGGCCATCTCTTCATCTTTAACTTCTGCCTCTACCTTTCATTCTGTCCCTCCCAACTCCCTTGTTTGCCACTTTCTTCTTCACCTGTTTCATTAAGTGAAACATTACACACGTTCATTATATTTTTCAAAATTTGACTGAAGTTACCTTATTAGCTCTTTGATATGTATATATTTTAATATTAATCTGGTTGTTTTCCCATTGGAAGTGTTGTCCATGTTACTTAGTTTAGCTTCTGCAACTGGGAGTAAAATATCAGGATTTATTTTGCCATTAAAAAGTCTAAACTTATTTTAAGTTTTAAAAAGTATGCTAATAAGCATTTGGATGACAAGCACCTGCTTCATAATTCTAATTTAAGACAGAGATGGCTACATAAGCGTGTAGCCAATGCCTGCGACTTCTGACACTGTTCTCTTTGATTTGCTCTGACAAACAGCAGCAGCAGCCTGCAGGAGCAGCACATTCTTTGAAAAGAGACTGGAAATAGAATAAGTTAAACTAAGAAATACAAAATTTCTTTGCCCTTGCAACCAAATCCTACATTTTACCTGAATTTAGAGTAGCTTGAAACAGGCCAAATTACCCCCCACGTCTCCTGTCATGATTTTCTTATAAGAGAAAAATGCAACAAGACATGAAATCGTGTCATGGCGGATGGCATCTTGGTAAAGGAGGAACTGGTGACATGTACTTTAAATGGCCTTTTTGTTCCACATTCATGCACCACAGACCAATCGATGATTTGACGAGGCATGCCCCGTCCACCTTTGTGGTGATTAGAAAGGGCACTTGTGAAGGCAGAAGTGGGAAAAGAAGAAATCAGCCTGACGCACCGCTGCAGGCAGATTCCCAGGCTGATCGATCAGGGAGGAGATCGTACAGTAGTTAAGAAACAGAAGCTTATTCTTTAAAAGCATTTGTATCGGTTCTTCAAGTGGTTATGAGTTTCTCCTCGGGTGATGAAAACGTTCTAAAATTAGATCGTGGCGATGGTCGCAGGATACTATAACTATCCTAAAAAACTATGAATCAAACACTTTAAATCAATGAATTTTATGGGGTGCGAAAGGTGTATCAATGAAGCCATTTAAAAATGCCCTTTTCATATCTGTGTTTCCCTTGGGAAGTCTTCAGATAATTTGAGCATCTATGGTCCAGAGACTGTAAAATTCACAGAGGGAAATGGCGGATAATATAAACCTCAGCTTCAGAAGGATATCTAAGTCTAAATCTTGATTTTACGTTTCCTACCCACGTGGTCGGAGGTCAGTCACTTGCCAGAAATGGGTTTCGGCTTTCTCAAATAAAATGGGGTGACAACACTGTCTCATCCAGAGCAGAGACAGAGCAGAGACTTCTGCCCTGTAAGCCACCGTGGGGGTGCTCTGGGCAAGGGGCGGGGGCAGGTGATCATGAGAATGAGGTCTCAGCTGGGAACTGACGTTAGTTTGTTCCCTCGAGTCAGCCAGTCATTGGCTGATGTCTGGGGAGAAGGTGCGGAGCGTGCAGTCCTCCAGGCTGGGGGCTGTCTGCCACGCTGGCCACCACTCACTGCCACTGGAGGAGGGTGCTCGTGCCAGTAATGGGGGCCTGTCACCCCCACTGTGCTGCTGTAGGGATGGCACAGAGGACGGACAATTTCCAGTGACTGAAGGCACAGTGCCTGGCACAGGAGATGTCATGTCATAAATGGCAGCTCTTTCGCGGGGCTCAAAACATCAAATAAGTGACGGTGAAACCAGCTGGTCACAAACGTGGCGTCGCACTATCCGCTGAGGAAACCTTACCGCGCACGTTGCTTCCTCCTCGAACGTGAATGTGTCGTTTACCGAGCGTCCTTCGTGGCGGGGTTTTGAAGGGGTAACTCTGACAGGGCTCGTCCAACCTGGGAACAAAAATGGACGTGTTTCCGGTTAAAGATGCAGTAAGTACTTTTTCATCCGCCAGAAATATTTATTAGAAAGCTCAAATGTGTGCTGTTGGTTGGATTTTCACTGCGTTACCTAACAATTTTTGACAGATGAGTTCTCACACTTTCTGTTGTTGCTGTTAATATTAAAAACTGGAACAGTTTTTCTCACTGGTGAGGACAGAATGGCTTGGGAGTTTACATGTCAGGAATACTGTAATAATGCGGAATTATTTGTTGTCAATTACTCCTCATTGGAGGAGACCCGCTGGGCGCTGTGGATCTGTGTATTTGTGTGTAGATGTGTCGGGGATGCTGGTGACACACAGACGTCTGGCTACTGTGTAGACGAGTCACGTATCCACGGAAGACCCGAGAATCTGGCCAATACGAAAGCAGCATTCACAAATGTGCGCTGTGCCGTAATGGAAGCAGGACATCCGAAGATGAAAAGCGGGGTTCCTGGTTTTGAGGTGTTCGTGAATGACTAGGCAAGGCGGACACGAGCTAGGTGATACTGTCGTCACGCGGCCACTGTGGTTACAGCTGCGCTGTGAGGACCGTGCGGGCACAGAGGAGGGGTGGCTGGCTCAGCCAGACTGTGCGGAATTGGGAGCATCTTCCCGACTACGACACGCGGCCCTGACAATGAGCGGGACACGGTCCACATCGTGCAAGTGGAGAAAGGACAGTCATTCCAGGCAGGGAACAGCATGGGCAGTGGTAGGCCTGCCCTGCGAAAGCATCACAACTTTTATAGGAAATTCCACGAGGTCGGGTACAGCAACGTCGTCAGATGGCCACCAGCGAACAGTGAGAGGTGGACAGGGATGGGGGCCAGTCAGGACACGAAGGCCTGGGGCTTGGCCTCAGTCAGCTTTCCCCTGCAGAGGGAGATGGATGGGGGACTTGTGCAGGTGAAGACGACAGTCACACCACTGGTGGTTTCCACAAGAGGGCAACCGTGGAGGTCACAGGAGGCGACCTCTGTGTTCTCTGTGATAAGGAAGACTGTCATCTGTTGCAATGACAGGCAGAGAGACCAGTCGATAAAGGGTTTGAATGTAATCAAGGTGAGTTTAGAATAGTTTATTAGTATATGAGAAAGCAAGCCAATTCTTAACGACGAAAACACTGCAGCCAGTTAAGAGTCTAGACGAGGTCAGAACTGGGCAAGAAGTCAGCAATCTGATCTTCGATGACCTAGCCCCCTGGAGAGCATCCTGGGCTCCGATATAATTAATTCCGAGGACATATCCTTCTTTGTCAGAATGTACTAGAAATCAGGAGTATTTAGGTTTGCTAAAAACTGAGAGCCCTTATTTATTATTGATAATTATTTCCAGGATCCACAAAGTCATTGAAAGCCCAGGACGAACTATATTGAAACCAAGCCTCGAACTACTGGTTTTGCTCTTTGAAAATGTGATAGCTAATAATAATGCCTGCTATTGAGCGAATGCTTTCCCAGCTTCCAGCAATTTCACTAAATACTTCACGTCTTAATTCACTGCTTTCTAAAAACTTTATGAGACGTACTATTGCTGCCCATTTAAGTATAAAGGAATCGAAAACTCCCAACTTTGCTTAACTTTCTAATATCGACATTGGTTCACTCCTTCACGTCAGATATTTTTGCGTGAATTACACCAAATGGCCCTATTATTTGAATCTGACAAATAAGGACGGGCAGGCATGTAGAGAGTAACAGCTCGGCCAGGGTCTTGGTGAAAGTAAGTCTCCCTGGGACCGAGGCCAGACAGTCACTGTGCCACCTCTTTGGAATTGTGACGGGCTGATCCAGGCAGCGCAGTGCCGCGGCTGGACGCGCTCTATCCTTGGTTCTGAACTGTGGGTGCAACGTCCGTCAACCCTGCTTTAGTCCGAAGAAGGCTTTAATAGACGATTTCTTCAACCTGTAATTTGTTGGAATAATGTTTTGAGATTCTGCCCTTATAAACACTGACAAAAACAGCCCAGCACGAGGCTGGAGTTTTCTGCTGACGAGTAGAGGGCCACACTCCCCTAAAATGGGACTGCCATGGAAAATGAATTCGGTTTCGTTAGGAAGTGTTGATGCTGAATGCTTTTACGCACTGAAACGCTGGCTCCTTTGTTGACGGATGTGGAAAGTAGTCATGAGTTCAGAATCCGTGACGTGTATTGTATGAGATGGACCTGAACGAAGCCACGGTCCCCTCCATGCAAATACGTTAAAACATCTTTGCACCTTAGGTAGTATTTCCAGTGGACTCTAATTATTTCTTAAAACAAGGTAGTTGAACTTCATTTATACTGTTTGTACGAAAACTCCAAACCTGGGAATTTCCTCCCCTCAGCCCACCTGCTGAGTCCACGCCTGGCGGGCCCATTAAACGTAGCTTCTCTCTCTCCAAAGTGGGGACCCGGAAGGAGGGTTGGCTGCGAAGCGCATGTTGTGGGGCTTTTCCTTTTTATCACCTTTTCCTTACCCCCTTCCTGGTCTCGGGGCCTCTGGCCTCCTTCCATAGAGGTGCAGGGATCACGGCCCCCCACTGCTGCACCATACGGCGGGGGACGCTGTTGCTCCCCACATCTGCTCAGGCTTCTGCTCTCTGGCTGGGCACCCAGCGGAGCTGTGGAAGGAGGAGGCAACCTCTGGCACCACAGCGAGCTGGGCAGCTCATGGGGCGACTCTGGCCTTTCCCTTCGCGCATGCTCAAAGTGGCGCTCTCTGCTCGCTCGCTGCCTGCCCGGCTCACTTCCAGGAAGGAACGGGCCCCACAGCTCTGTTTTGGGACGTTGCTCGCTTCTGAGCCAGGGCTATGGGGCTCTGGGAGCTCCTGCAGAGAAGTCCTGGGGCTCTGGGAGCTCCTGCAGAGAAGTCCTGGGGTGTAGCCATCTGTGGGGGTCACCGACTGTGCCTGTGGCGGGGATGGAGTTATTTCTGCAGGGTTCACTTCTCCGTTCCTGTTCTTACCAGACCCCAAATTTACTTTCGACTGCTTTCCCCTGTAACAAAGTCTTTCATAACAGTCAATTTTATTTATTTCAAGGAAGAATGCTAAAGAGGCATGCTGCACAATGATCACAGTGCGATGTGATTTCCTTCTGAGGTAAAACTAGGTTACTTATATATCTAGGAGAAACTGTCTGAAATGTACTTTCTGTTGACCACTTACACTAACGAATGCACTTTTGAAAAAACAATATTGCTTTACCACTAGGTTTATAAAAGGCTTATCATTCTTACTTTTCCTTATAATCTGCAAGTTAAATGTAAGAATTCCTTATTCGGTTCTTTTAAACTTTGTTAAAGTAACAGCTAAATACTAAATCTTATATCCATGCTCTTCTCCCTTGTTTGGATATTGAAATATCATAAAGCTCATTTCACTTTATTTACCTCCAAGTCTCGCTCTGATGGAAACGTCGGATATTGCTCTGGAATTCCACTTCCTGTCTTGCTTTAGTTCTTCTGGTATATCGCTTTGTCTTTTAAGCGTCCTTGGCAATCCTGCGTCTGGCCTAGGAACTCGGTGTTGAGGTTTCACGTCACTAAAATCCACCAGGTTTGGTATGGTTCTGCCAACGCCAGGTTTTAAGTCGGCATCGCCGCCAGGGCTCAAAAACCCTGAGCAGGGGTCACCCAAGGGCACATCATCACGAAGTGGGAATAACGGGTACAGTGGCCCATAAGGCGGGGGGTAGGGGTAGTGTAAATGATAGTCCGGGGTAGTTGAAGGCGGATAAGGGTGAAATTTAAGAAAAGTGGGGTTGCCCTTCTTCTCGATCCTCCCACAGTCATGCCTGTCCTCGATGCCTCTCACGAAAGGCATGTTGATCTTTCTTAAGAGGTCGCCGTAGTGCGGGTACTCCATATCGCGGACGGCCTTTGCCCCTGAAAGGACAGACCGCTCGGAGACCCTTAGCTTTCCCGGCGTGGCCTGTGAATCCATGTCTGCGGCCTGGAGAACTCTGGGCGACCGTCAACCGAGCGCTTCCGATGCCGCCTTCCACCACGGAACGCCCTACATCGGCCGCGGTCGAGAGTCCGTGAATTTCACGCGTCGATGGGGCTTTCTTAGAGTCGGTGGAGCCGTTCGTCCTGCTGCTTTGTGGGGTGGCCCTGTTCTCCACCAAAGGGGGCAGGCACAGGGCGGTGGAGGACGGGGCCCAAGCACGGCACAGAAGATGCCTCGTTGCCTAGCAACAGCCGGACGCTGGGCCCGCGGCCCGCCCCCCTCCTCCCGCCGACGCCGTGGGCCGTCCGTCTCTGGCCGAGGCAACGCCCCCCCTCGGAGGCCCCGCGGCCCCTGCCGTGGCCGCTCCCGCTCGGCCAAGCCTCCGGCCGCGGAGAAGCAGACGCCCGCCCTCCCCCGCGTCCGGCCATGAGGCCGCGGAGGTTTCCCGCCGTTTTCCGAGTTCAGGCGACACAAGGCGGTGCTCCGGGACGGGGCCTGCGTGAGGGCCGGTGTCACGGGGCCGTCTCGTCCTCTCCTCGAGCGGGGACCGTTTCCCGTCCCGCCCCGGGCGTGCGCGGCTCCGTCCTGCCCCAGAAGCTCCCGCGGCCCCCGATGCTGCCCCCGAGTCCCGGGTCCGACGACGGCAGAGAACCCGGCCCTGCCGCGCCTCGTCGCAGCGGAAGTGGCGGCCTTCCCTTGTCCCGCCCCTTCCGGTCACCCGCCGATCCACTTCCGGTAGGCCGCCGCGTCCCTTCCGGTTGGCCCCGGCCACTTCCGGCGGGCGGGGGGCGCACGCGCCCCCTAACGGCCTTCTGCGCCTACGGTCCGGTCGGCCGGTGGCGGCGGCGTGTGGATGGAGGCCTCGGCCCGCGGCCGGGCGCGGCGGGGCGGGCGGCGGGCCCGGGGCGCTGGCTCCCCGCTGTCCCGGGCCGCCGTGGTCCTCCTGCTGGCCGCCTTCATGGCGCGGGCGCCCCCGTCGGGTGAGGCGTCGCCCCGGGGCTTCGCGGGGCCGCGCCTCCGGGTGGGGTTTCTGGGTCACGTGTCCCCGGCGTCGCGCGGGCAGCGCCCGGGTCAGGGGAGCAGGTGGCCGCGGGCGCAGACGCGCGGTCGGAGGAGCGTGAAGGCCGCGGCCCGGCGTCCGGGCGTCCCCGGCCGTCGGCCCTCGGCCCGGGGCTCGCTCGCCGCAGCCTTCGGGCCTCAGGCTCCCCCTGCGGAGCGGCCTGTGGACACCCCGGGGCGGGGGGACGCGGCGTGTGGACCCGGACCCGGCCGCCGCCCTTCGTCGCTGGTTGGTGTCCGGGGAGCGGGGGAGCCGGGACGCCGTGGGCCCTTCGTCACGGCGCGGGGGCCGCGCGACTCTGCCTTTGGCTCCGGGCCCCCGCGTACGGAAGTGCGGGCACCGGACAGTGGGCTCGGGCCGTCCGCGTCGTCCGGGGACGGGCGGCGGGGCCAGGGGCGCCGCGGCGGCGGGGTGGAGGGGCCGCGGGGCGGGGCCCGCGCTCTCCGGAGTCGGCCACCAGTCACGGCCGGGGTCACGGCCGCGGTCCCCCGCCAGGCGCGCTGGGCGGCGGGTGCCGTCTATGACCGGTCACGGGGCAGACCCCGGGGTTAGCAGGTAGAAGCGGCGGGGAACCGCCCGCCCCGTGAGCGCGCGGCGCTGAGGTTCACACGGTGTCCCAGAGCGGAGACCGCCCTGAGGCCACCGAGCGGCAGCCGGGAGTCACGCCCCGGCCGGGCCCCGCTGGCGCCGCGCTCCCCGCGGAAGCCGACGCAGCGGGCCGCTCGGCTGCCCTTTCTATGCGGCTCCTTCCGCCGGTCCCTGGCGCGGGGTTGCGCCCATCGCAGCTGCCCACCGAACAGTGACCGAAGAGCCCCAGAACGCATCCCAGTCAGCAGCCACGGTGTGACTGACGCCGTGCCTAGGACCCCTTCTCCATAAGCTGGCGTGAGCGCCGACCCTTGTGCAGTGGAGGCTGTCCCCTGATCCGGAGGATATAGGTGTGCGTGAGGGGCCGCAGCGGCCTGGGTGCTGCAGGGCAGGTGCTGGGGACGCCCTGCGCAAGGTGGAGATGAGCGCATGCACAGGTTTGGAAGGCTTTAGGTCTGGGTCCGGCAGGGTGCTGGGTTTCACAGATGGAGAGCGTATTCCGAGTGAACGAAGAGAACGCCGAGGCAAGACGTGCTAGGGAAAGCAGAGGGCAGATTCGTTTCATTGGAGCACACAAGGGCAGTGGAGTTGGAACAGGCATGCTGGGTGTCAGGGGAGATCGATTTACGCCCCCCCCCCTAAAACCAGGATTAGATATATTATGATGCTGCACTAGTTAAGTATCTTGTAACCATGAGACACACTGTTACTCATTTCTTTTTCTTTTTGATAGTTGGATATTTGATTCGATTACCAAGAGGTTTTTACTTAACCCAAGATTCGCTGAAAATAGTGGGGTCATCAAATTCTCCAGGTATTGATAGATTTTCAGTAATTTTAAGACAATAATTAACATTTGTTTAAATTTTATCAATCCTGTCCAAAAGGCTGACATTTCCCAGTTATCTTAGTCTGCCAAAGCCATTCTTTCTATGACTATAGATGAAGTTGTTTCCATATAGATTCATTCAAGTCTAATTTTGTAACTGCTTAAGTGTGCAAAAACTAGTTATTTCTGAAAACTGCATAAAGTCACCTAGAGTGCTCGCTATTATATAATAATGTGCTATTAAATGTATGCAGTTCAGATTTGCTCAAACTTTTCTCAGATGGAAGCTTTGTATCAAAGATTTTGGACTTCGTAAGATCTCGCAGTAGTCTCCTGAGGCATTGCAAGTAGCATTTTTTCCATCCTTTTTATTGAGGTGAATTCACATGCCTTAAATTTCCTCTCAATGCATTCAGTACAGTAGTTTATGAGCATATTTAGTATAGTCACAAGTTTGGGTGACCATCGACGCTTTGTGATTTCATGACATCTCATCACTCTCAAAGGAAATGCAGTCCCATTAAGCAGTCACTGTCCAGCCCCTGGAAACCACTAATTACCTCCTGTCTCTGAATTCGCCTGTTCTAGGCATTTCTTGTAAGTGCAGTTATACACCGCGTGCCATTTGGTGTCTGGCTTCTTTAACTTGGAATAAGGTTTGAGAGGTCCATTCACATCGCAGGATGTGTGTCAGCGCTTCAGCCCTCTTACCGGCTGGGTAACACAGCATTGCGTGGATAGACCGCATTTCGTGTATCATCAGTCCCTTGATGGATATCTGGGTAGTCCCCACATACCGGCTGTTAGGAATAATGCTGTTGTGGACATTCATGGACGAGTTTTGGTCCCTTGCAGTTTCATACCAATTCTAGAATTGACTGGTTAACTGCTTCTCTGTGAACAAATGTTTTCAATTCTCTTAGGTATGAGAGAGAGAGAGAGAGAGAGAGAGAGTGTCAGATTGCTAGGACACATGGTAACTATGTTATTTTTCAGAGAACCTTCACTACTTTCACACCAGCAGTGTATAAAGATTTAAATTTCTCAACATGCTTGTCAACATCTGTTATGGTCCATTTATTTATTGTGGTCATTCTCGTGGGAAGTGGATACTCACCATAGTTTTGATTTGCATTTTCCTAGTGACCAGTCATGTTGAACCTCTTATCATGTGTTTGTTGGTCAATGGGAAACCTTCTTTGTAGAAATGCCTATTCAAGTCCTTTACCTGTTTTTTAATTGCGGTAGCATTTTCATTGTTGAATTGGAAGTTTTTTAAAAATACATTCTGGATCCTAGACTCTTATCAGATATTTGACCTGCAAATATTTTCTCCTATTCTGTAGATTGTGTTTTTATTTTTTAAAGTGTCCTTTAGAGCACATTTTAAACTTTGATAAAATCTAATTTCTAATTTTAATTTGGTGCTGGTGCTTTAAGGTGTCACATCTTAGAAACGATTGCATAATCAACAGTCACAGAGTTTAAATCCTGTGTTTTAATAAGCATTTTATAGTTTTAGCTCTCATAATTAGGTCTTTATGTATTCGGATTAATTTATGCATATGGTGTGAGGTAGGGATCAAACTTCTTTTTTTTTTTTCTTACATGCAGCTATCCAGTTGTTCCAACACCACTTCTTCAAGATACTTTTCATGCCCTATTGAAATTTCTTGGTGCTCTTGTTGAAAAGCAGTTTACCATCGATGTGTTTTCATTTTTCTGGACTAAATTCTATCCCATTGATCTGTCTTTAGGCCAGTACCACACTATCTTGAATGCTGTTGCCTTATAGTTAGTTTTGAAATCATTAAGAATGCACTCGTAAATTTTGTTATTTTTTAAGATTGTTTTGACTATTCTGGGTCCCTTACAATTTCATGTTTATTCTAGAATTAGCTTGTCAACTTAGGCACACACTCAAAAAAGCCCTTGGATTTTAATAGAGATTGCATTAAATCTGTAGATCAATTCTGAGAGTATAACCACCTTAATGTTAAGTCTTCTAATTTATGAACATGGAGCGTCTTTCTGTTTATTTAGGTTTTCTTTCATTTCTCTCAGTGATATTCTGTAGTTGTCAGTATACAAGTCTCGCACTTTTATTAATTTATTCCTAAATAGTTCATTTTTTCTGATGCTATTATAAATAAAATGGTTTTTTTAATTTAGCTTTGGAGTGTTCATTTCTATTATATGTAAATACAATTGAGTTTTGCAAATTAATATGTATCCTGTCACCTTGCTACCTTGCCAAACTATTTATTAGCTCTATTTTTTTAGTTTGTAGGATGAATTATTCCTTAGGACCTTTTATATATAGTGTGTGTGTGTGTGTGTGTGTGTGTGTGTGTGTGTAACATATATATAGTATATAGTATCATGTTATTTGCAAATAAAGATAGATTTATTTCTTCCTTCCCAACTCGGATGCTTTTTTTTTTCCTCACCATTTAATATCGATGACAGTGGGTATCTTAATCTTGATCCTGATCTTAGAGAGAGGGAAAGGCTTGAGTATTTCCCTATTAAGTATAACATTAGCTGTGAGCTTTTTATAGATACCTTTCATCAGACTGGGGGAGTTTCCTTCTCTCCTGATTCGTTGACTGCTTTTATCTTGAAAGGGTGTGAAAGGATTTTGTCAAATACTTTGTGTGTACTGAGACAAACGTGGTTTTTGTCCTTTGTTGATATGATATGGTATTGTATTGATTGGTTTCTGTGTTTCGAACCAGCCTTGCATTCCTGGGGTCAACAGCAGTTGATTGTGATGTGTAATTCTTTTCCATGCTGCCAGATTTGGTTGCTAGTATTTTAAGGATTTTATGTTCATATTCATAAGGTAAATTTGTAGTTTTCTTGGGTTGTCATTGTCCGATTTTAATCCTAGGATATAATAGTGTCTTCATAAAACGAGTTGGGATGTGTTATGTCCTCTTGCAGTTTTTGGAAGAGTCTGTGAACTTTTGTTAATTCTGCTTTACTTGTTTGGTAAAATTCACAGTGGATTTGTCAGGGGCTGGACTTTTCTTTGTGGGAAGTTTTTTAATTCTAGTACAATCTCCTTGCTTGCTTTAGATCTATTCAGACTTTCCTTTTCATTATGCTTTCCGGTGAGAAAGAAGCTACCAGTTTTATTGAGGGTCACATGTATGTAACGAGTTGCTTATCTCTTGCTGCTCTCAAGATCTTGCCTTTGTTTTGAATTTTTAAAATTAATTATGATGTATCTTGGTGTGGATGTCTTTAAATTCATCCTAGTTTAAGTGTCTGTCTTTGATGAATAGATTCTTTTTTTTTTTTTTATCAATTTTGGAAAGTTTTTGC
The DNA here is from genome assembly GCA_030015415.1 of Cynopterus sphinx. NCBI lineage: Eukaryota > Metazoa > Chordata > Mammalia > Chiroptera > Pteropodidae > Cynopterus > Cynopterus sphinx. The sequence continues at coordinate 759,379 of CM057391.1, read as the reverse complement.
CATTGTTTCTTCAAATACTCTTTCTGTCCCTTTCTCTCCAGTTTTTAATGGGGTTTGCATAATGTAAGTATGGCATGCTTGATGGTCTCCCACAGGTCTGTGACTGCTGTTCATTTATCTTTATTCTGCATTTTTTTCCTGTTTGTTAGATAATCCAGAATGTATCTATCTTTAAGTTCGCTGATTGTTTTTCTGCCTGCTCCGAATCCTTGCTGATTCCTTATAGTGAACTTTCCAATTCGGTTGTACATTTTAATCTAGAATTTCTTTTTGTTTTTTTAAAGTATAATTTCTGTCTTTTTGTCAATAGTCTCTATTTGGAGAGACATTTTCATACTTTTCTTTAGTGCTTTAGGCATGATGTTCTTTGATCATATTTAAAATAACTGATTTAAAACTCTGTTCAGTAAATCCAAAATTCGGACTTCCGCAGGGACAGTTTATATTGGTTGCTTTCTTGTTTTCCTGTCTCTGACTCTACTTTCTTGTTTTTTTCCATGTCTCATGTTTTTGGTTGAAAACTGGACTTTTTTAGTAATATAACGTAGCAACTCTGGAAACCAGATTCTTCTCCCTTCCCAGGTATTGGTGCTGCTGTTTGTTGTGATTATTTCTTTGTTCAGTGACTTCGCTCAGTTAACTTGGTTAGGCTAATGGTTGGGCAGTTAGTCTAGTCTTTGCCGAGGGTCTGTGTGTTTCCTGGGGCCTACCTTAAACATTTAGCCAGGCAGTTGACAGTTCTGCCTTGTCATTCCCTTCCCACTGTACAGAGCCTCAGTTTCAGCCAGAGGTGAGTGCTTAAGGCCTCTCAGTCCTCAGTGAGCCCCCCAGCTTGGGGCATGTGCCCTGCCCTGTACAAGCCTGTGGCCTTCTATTTTCCCAGGGATAGGTCAGAACTTTTCCAAGTTCCTAAGGGCCTGTCATTCCAGCTTTTCCTCTTAAGGTTTTTAGCTAGCATTTGTTTACTGCAGCGGTTAGTCACCGTGTCAGGCACTGACAAAGTGAAATGACAGCTTCTGCCGTTTTTGATGAGTACCTTTGGAGAAAGAGCTTTTCACAGTGGGTGCACTCCAACTTAGGTCAAGTAAGATGGCATCTTATAGGAACCTGTCAGAAATGTCAAATACTGACAGTTCTCTGCGAAGGAGGCATCGAAGCTGGCCTAACCCATCTGTCCGCCTCGCGGCTGCCTGGGTGCTGGTTGTCGTGGTGACTGTGGAGTGTTGCTTTCAAGGCTACTGAAGAGCCGGAGGGAAATGAGCGCGGGGCAGCTTAGCATGCCACAAGCTCTCTGCCAGGGCTGCTGTCACAGAGCCCCACACGATGTGTGGGTTCAGCGACAGACATTGATTGTCTCTGTCCTGGAGGCGGGAGTCGGCACGGGTCCTTCTGAGGCTGGGAGGGGAGGACGTGTCCCAGTTTCCGTCCTTGGCTTGTGCTTAGCCGTCTGCGCCCAGTGTCTCCTGACGTCGTTTCCCCGTGTCTGCGTGTCTAAATGGCCCGCTTTAGTAGGACGCCAGTCGTATCGGCTCCGGGCCCACCCCGTGTCATTTGAGCTCGATGACTTCTGTACAGACTGTCTCCACGGAAGCTTGCAGTCTGAGGCCCTGGGGATTAGGCTCAGCCACACGGGCTCGGGGAGAGGCCCAGCGAAGCCCGTCACACACAGATTCAGTTGTTTCTCTGTTTTTCCTGGGTTGCTGCACATCTGACTTATTTCCGGAGTTCTGAAAATGTTGCTTCTGGCAAGTTCTGTCACTGTTCTCATTACCTTTGAGAAGGAGATCATTTTTAGAGAGCCTTACTCTTCCGTTTGATTCTCAACAATTTTTATTTTAGTGGATCGCGAAAATCCTTGTAGGTGAAGGGGCTGTTGGAACCTTGTCTAAAGTGTACTGGGCAGGAAACTCAAAACAGTCAAGTCTGGGCTGGGTTCCTGTTATATCTCCAAAAATATGATTTTTGTTTGTTTAATGATGAGGATCCATAAAGCAAAGCGGGAAAAATAATGATTAAAATCAGAGTACATATTTGCTGATTTTTTAATCACATAATTTTTTAAAATTCAGTGCATTGTGTTATATCATTGTGAATAATGTATTATTTCTTTAAACAAATTTATCATTTCCTTTTAGGTGTGGTGTCTTTGCAAAAAAGATTAAGTGCAGATAAAGAATTATCTTAATATTTTGTAATTAAAATATTCTGAGAATGAAATAAACTAAAATATGTGAATTCTAAATAAAAAAAAAGACTAATATATTATGCTCAGGTTGAGATACACAGACACAAATAAAATACAGTGTATATTTATGTGGAATGTAATGAAATTTAGTTCTTATCAAGAAATAGCAATAATCCAAAGAAAACATGAAAACACGTAATCCAAACTGCAGTAGTTTAAGGCATTATAGACCTGAAAACACGTAAATATTATTGGAACATTTTAACATTGTATTTTCAGTGAAAGTGTATGTCATGCTCCATCGCAAGAGTCCGCACATATTATGTGTCACCCAACGACTGCGAAATTCAGAGCTGATAGACCCGGCATTCCAGTGGCACGGGCCAAAAGGAAAAATTGTTTCAGGTAGGTTTTTGCTCCAACAACCATAATTAAGAGATTGATATACCTGAAACATGCTAAGAGCAGGGAGAGCGTCTGCGTGCCACCTCCGTCCGTCCGTCTCCTCCCGTCTGTCCCTTGCCATTCCCTTTCGGGGCCGCGGTCTGACCGTTTCCACAGATCTTAACTGAAATAGAGACGTACCGGGTGCCTGGACCGTGGGGCGTTCTTTCAGCGTCTGCGTTCCAAAAGGAGTTACTTTTCTTTCAAGTTCGTAGAATCATTTTGGCTACTCCAGTCAGGCTTTTGTGAGTAAAGTATGTATAAAGGAGCAAATACGATTCCGATTTTTGTTAAAAATACAAATGAGCACTTTGAGCAACAGACTTACAGATACGGTCTTGCTCTCTGCAGCCCCACGCAGGGACCGTTGGCAACTTCGTCAGTAGTTATCATTTCGTATTTTTTAAACGTCTGTCTTTCTGACCAAAATCCTGGCAGTAGGGGTTGCATTTGAATTTAACTTAAATATTATTATCAGTTTGGGGGGAAAAATGACTAACTTTAACGTTAAATATTTTAGTGTCAAAAAGCTGCTTTTAAATACGCTGCGTGGTTTGACAGTGGCTGCCTTTTCGTATAGTATTGATTCTGTGATGACAAAGGAGGACCGTAGCCCTCGAATAGCGGTCGGAGAAGGGGGACTGGCCACGCAGCTGAGAGGCAGCCGTACCTTTTCACACTTTTGAGAACACAAGATCTCATTCTCATGAAGGTACTCTCCTCACAGCCATTGCTGTTGGTGTGACGGATGCGATCAACATTTTCTCCGTTCGGATTCTTATTCTCTTATTTTGAAATGCAAATCTTGTTTTTACTCTTAATTTTTCATTTGCTAAAAGCCATTTGTTTTTGCACTGTAGTGAAAAATATAAAGATTGGCTTAGCTGTTTGCCTTTCAACCTCGCTAAAAATTCAGATTAATGAATTTTCATTTTAAAGCTCTGTTCAATGAAGCATTTAATCATTTTTCTTTATTGCTCTATTCACCGTGCTTCCTTCCGTTCTTAACCCTTGTTAGTATTTTGAGATAGTGCCTGTTGGTGGAAATCTCCGGCTTTATTTTCTTTTCTTGAAGAGGAGAGGGATATGTTCGTACAAAGACTTGCTAAGAAGCATTTATGGGAAATGTTTATCTTGTAATATGTTTTAGTTCATATTTGTATAGTTGAGTGATCTCGGCTGTGCCTCACTGTATAGCACGTATATGTTGATTCTAGAATAGCTCGGGGTTTAAAGTGACTCCCCTGGTTGGTGGCCTGCGCCGGGCTGTGCGGGGGCACGTGGGGCAGACTCGGCCCGTGCCCGGTGCGCGGCGAGGCCGGGCTCGTTGGCCGGCGTGGCGGGTGGCAGGTGCCTTTCTGTATGCCTCCTATTCTGTTGTTAAAAGTGGACGTCTGGAATAAGTAGCTACTGAGACAGATGTTTTCATGCTTTGAGATAAACATTTTAAAACACTGTAAGCCTTCAGCGTTAGGAGTTCTTCTGTGTTAACCTAGTCAGGAATTGTCTGGGTGTTAGAAGCTGGGACACCCTGAAAAAGGCCCGAGGCGTGGGCTGGAGCGTGAGAAGTCCTATTTCTTCAGAGTCTCCTATTTCCGCGGGTTCGTTTTTTAAATTTCCCCAGAGAGCTCTTTCTTGCAGCTCTCCTGGCTTGATTCGGCCGCAGTTTTCCTAGACGTGTGTTCCTGACGGGCAGCTCTGGTTGAGCTTCGGTCCCCGCAGGCGTGGTGGCCCTGGATCTCGGGGCGTGGCCTTCCCGAGCGCCCCAGCCCCTCTCCCGCCTCAGAGGGCCTCGTCCCTCTCGCTTATTCTTCCTGCTCCTGAGGAGGTCGGCCTGGCCCCCACTGTCGGCAAACGTCAGATAAAGACCAGTTACGCCCCGCCGCCTCTGACTGATTCCGTAGATAGATTTTGCTGGTCTTACTGTGTTGGGCAAATATTTCATTGTTTTATCTCAGCCTCACGTAATTGAAGCCGTGAATTGCTGTCTCTCGTGCCTTTATTAGAAAACAGCACTGCACAGATAACATCCACAGGAAGCCTGGTGTTCCAGAACTTCGAGGAGGGTATGACTGGCGTTTACACGTGTTTCCTCGAGTACAAACCGACCGTGGAAGAAGTTGCTAAAAATCTGCAACTAAAATATGTCGTCTACGGTAAGACGTGCAGCGGGTTGGGTCCTACCGTTTCTCAGTGTCTTCAGATATCTAAGTGTTTCGGCGTTTCTTTAAAGGCATGTGATTAGTTTTACTCTTTTAACGAAAGGAACCCCGCCTGCCTGTATTTCACGAAGCCCTTAACCGGGGGCCGGTGGCGAGGGGCGACCTTATATCTTCAGGGCACATGCGCGCGCACAGGTGAACGGAAACAGGGTCTGGGAACACATTCGTGACCGTGACAGGCACCGTGCTCCATACCGCTGTCACGTCCTGAGCGTCACGGTGACGGCACCGCTGTCACGCCCGACAGAGGCAGGACAGGCCACTGTGGAGCCCTTTCCTGGACGCAGTTGGAGGCGTGAGGTTTGGGACCGGGCAAGCCCAGCTGGCGGCAGGGTGCCCGGAGGGGTCTGAACAGAGCCTGCTCCGGCTTCCGTCTCCTTGGCAGGCCCGGGTGTGCGGGTGGGTGGCAGTCATCAGAGACGCCGCTGCCCGCCTGCGCTGGCCACAGGCACTTGCCAGTATGGTTCAGTGGCGGATTCTGAGTTGGGGAGATCATCCTGAACCATCTGGGAGAGGGAGGCAGGAGGGTCAAAGCAGAAGGAGATGTGGCGACGAGAGGGAGGGCGGGAGTGATGGTCTCTGAAGATGGAGCTGAGGACTCCCGGGGGGCGGGGGGCTTTAAAACCTGGGGCGGCAGACACTGGACCCCCGAGCTTCGGAGGGGTGCACGTTGGCGCCGGCCTTAGCATCCGCTTTGGCTCGTCTCCAGAGCTGCTAAGGGAATGAGGCCGTGTTAGTTTGCGGCCTGCTAAGTGGTAGCAGTTACTTGGTTGAAACTTTTGATCAGTCCCGCTTGACTTTCGTTTCATGGCATTCTCCGTTTCGTTACGTCCTGCGCCTCGTTTGCAGCACGTACGCTTGGAACCACTCGTCCCGTCCGGGGGTGTGACGCAGGCGCAGCCGCCCGCAACAACGCTGGCTCCTCGCAGAGGGAGGGACGGCCGCATTGCCCGAGCTTTCGTCGTTCCAGGCGCTTCTGTGTCTTCCATGGCGTCGCGATGGCAAACCACGGTGGTGCCCACTCACACAAGGCGCGGCTGGCCGTGCTCTGTTCGGGTTCCGTCTCCCCCTCGCGGGCTCTGCTGCGTCCCGTCGCGCAGGCGTCAGGCACCGAGGCGAAGGCCGCGTGAGCGACTTGCCGCCGGCCGCACAGGTGGAATGTGCGGCGGTCCGGGTTGAACCGGGAATTCGGGTTCTGGCATCTTCTCGTCCTTTGTGCCGGCCGCTGCACACCGCTACTGACCAGTGCCGCAGCAGGAAGCCGCGTTTGATAAACTGGTGTTGGGAAACCTGCTGCTTTCATGCGTGAAGCAGCTCCGTGATTCGTTCGATGTCGGCGCAGAGACACACTTGAAGCTCTGCGGTAGCTCCGTAGTGTTTCGGGTTTGGTTCGCGCCTTCCTCAGGTGCTCATTCAGTTTGTTTCGAATTGTCCCATACGTTGCGGTGTGGGACGTAAATCAGCGTCTTGATTAACTCCTTTCTGTCCCTCTGCCTGTCCCCTCCTCCCGTTGGGTGTCTGGGCCGCCCTCCGGCTCCGCTTCGCTCTCAGACGTCGTAGCTGAGTCCTCTGCTACGTGAGAATCCCGCTGCTCGCTCTGCAAACACTTAGATTTTTAAACTTGTCTTTATATTTCATTTCAGTTAATTGTTTAAATTTCCATATTCATGTTTGTATTTTTTAAGTTTTCAAGAGCAGTTTGTACTTACCAGTCACCTCTGCAACAGCTTTCTAATGGTTATGGCCACATTTGCTGTCTCTCCCGGCTAGGAAATGAAGAGCTGCTTCCGCGCTGCCCACACTGATTTCCTTTCATGTACTTTCCCTCGCCTTTCCTTTCTCTCTAAGACTCTGGTTCCCCCCAAAGCTGGGGGTGGGGTGACCGTGATTTCCATTTATACTGTGAACGAAACTGGTCATTTTTTCAGCTTCCAGACGCTCTGGTCTCCGCCTTGCACGCAGAGACCGCAGAGCTGGGCGTGCGCACTGTGCTCCGGCCCGTGAGCAGGTGGGACACGGGGACAACGCGGTGCTGGCCTGTCGGGGGGAGCGGGGAGTGGGGAGTGGGGAGCAGGAGGAGGGCAGGGGGGACACCTTCGTGAACAGCAGCGGCAGAGCTCCCGTCGCCCAGTGAACTTCTCTGATTGCTGTTACTGTGGTGGATTTCTTTCTTACGTTTCATTTGTGTGTTTCTTCGTGTCACTTCGGTGAGACTTTCCACGAAGAGGACGAAAACCGTCCTCATTCCAGGTACTGGAATGCAGCTCAGTCAGACGTGAAGGTTTGCTTGTTGTCGGTGCGCGTGCGGCTCCCATTCCTTCGAAGACGGACATCGAAGCTGAGGGGCGTTTCGCTGCCGAGTCTGAGATGGCGTAGCCCGCTGGGACCGCGCAGGCCGGGCCAGGCTCCTGGGCTAGAGTCGGGGGCTGGCGGCGTGGGCGTCGGCCGTGGGCCTTACCCCTGTGCTCCTCAACCTTGTCGTGACGGATGTAAAAGTCGTTACCATCTTAAGTGACGCTGGGAGATTGAAATAGGTTCTACATTAAGTTCCTATAAGAGCATTTCTCACTTAGTGAACGTTAGGACGTGTCTGTTAAATTAAAAAACACACGCGCACACGCAGCGATTTCTTCCGTGCAGTGATTTCTGTTGCGTGGCTGCGGTTTATTTGAGCTGCTCAGACGGCCAGCGTGTGCTCTTCTCTGTTCCGTCTCTTCCAGCTTATCGCGAGCCTCATTTCTACTACCAGTTCACAGCCCGATACCACGCGGCGCCCTGCAACAGCATCTACAACATCTCTTTTGAGAAGAAACTTCTCCAGATCTTAAGCAAATTGGTTCTTGACCTTTCATGTGAAGTTTCCTTACTGAAGTCTGAATGCCATCACGTTAAAATGCAAAAAGCTGGTTTGCAAAATGAATTGTTTTTTACATTTTCAGGTAGGTATATGCGGTTCTCTAAAGGGAAAATTGAGGGCACGGAGCTAATTTTAAAGACGTGTACATTACCAGCAGCGTTTGTTTGTTTTTCTTTGTTTAAATGTGTCAGGGTGGCGCTGGTTGAGATTACGGAGACTCCGAGTGCGCGAGTCAGTGACAGTCACTGGCGTATCGCATTGTGTGTTCACCGCCCCAGGCAGGTCCCCTTTGCATGGCGGTGAGCACAGCTGCCCGCGCGGCATGCGGCCAACGTAGCTGTTGTAAACCTGAGTGCGCTTCACGTTTCTCGACTCTGACTCAATGCTCGTAGCCCCTCCAGTAACTTCTGCTGAGCCACGCACTCCCGGGAAGTGTGCGTTCTTTGATGTACACCTGGCTATGATAATTTGTCGTGGATGGAATGTAGTGTAAAACGTAATGTCTTTTCTCAGTTTCGTCTCTAGACTTTGACAAGGGACGTAAGCCGTGTGTAGGCCGTGACTGTGATGCTACCCGAAGGCTGTCAAAGGTACGTCCTGTGAGGCTGGAGAAGAGGAGACGGGAGCACGCTCAGTGCGTAAGGCGTGTGTAAGCGTCTGAGCTGTTTATGCAACACCTCAGCCTCCCGCACGCATCTAGGACCTTCAGTAACGAAAATGAAACTCCGTGAAGCAGTGAGTGACGCGAACTTACCTGCTGATGTTTGTATGAAATACTTAGGAAGCAGCGTTTGGCAACTGGTTGTATTAAGAGCGGTGACTTTCCCTTTTGCCTCGGTGGCGTGGCGTTAGTGGACGCGAGGTACTGAAGTCCCATGCTGTCACTGCACTGTTGTCTGAGTCTCCTCTGACATCTGTGAACGTTCGCGTGATACACGAGTGCTCCTACGTTTGGTGCGTAAATATTCACGGTGTTACATCCCTCGTTGTTTTGATTTCTTTATCCTATAGTGACCTCCTTTGTCTCGTGTGACAGTCTTTGTCCTAAAGTCTGTTTTGTCTGACATAGGTCTAGCTACCCCATGTTCTTCCGACTCCGTTCCATCACCTGTAGTCTGCGTGTTTCCTTGAACCTGGTGAGACCCATGTAGGTAGCATACGTAGGTCTTTAAAAAAAAAAAATGTGTTTGGCCACTCTGCGTCTTTTGATTGGAAAATTTAGTCCATTTACACTTAAAGTAATTAGGGGTGGACTTACTGCCATAAGCTTATTATTTTCTGTTTTGTGATTCTGTTTTTTATCTCTTTACGTCTCCCTTTGTGATTTCGAACATTTCGTGTAGTGGAGTGTGTAAATCCCCTTGCCTTTATCTTGTGTTTATTTACATAGATCGTTGCTTGTGTTGGCCACGAAGTAAGAAAAATGCAGAGAAATCCCCTGTACGCTTTCCCCAGTCTGCCCCAGTGGAACATCTCGCAGAAACGTTGCTAACGCGCAGCATGACAGGCGGGGGCATCGCGTGGCCGCCGCCTCCTCGGGTGCTGGACGTGTGTGTTGAGCTCCGTACCGTTTCTCGTCTGTGTGGGGTCGCCGTCCTCCACCACAGTCCAGGCGCGGGTGACCACAAGGACCCCGCCCTTCCTTTGCGCCCAGACCCGCCTCCGTCCCGCCTCCCCATGCTGCCCTCCGTTTGTCAGGTTTCGTCACACCACGGTGTTCCACAGACTGGCTTTTCCCCACCAGCACCGTGTCCTGAGTCGTGTGGCACCCGCGTTTCCGTGGCACCAGTGGCTTTGCCCTACGAGCCAGGGCCCACGGGGCGCACGCCTCAGCTCGTGGAACCCCGGCCTGAGCAGGAGTTGCATTAATCGGGGTGCCGTCGGGTGAACAGCTTATGTGAAGTCCGTGTGCGAGTTTTTGCGTGAAGGTGGATGGGTCCCATCCCAGAGTTGCTCCCGTCGGCCTGGCGGCCCGGGACGTCCGCGCTCCCCAGCGCGTTGGTTGAGGGTCCCGTCCGGCTCCGTCGGTGGCTTCGCTACCTCCGTCACAGCACGGTGGGCCGTGTTCGTGCGGGTCTGCCTCTGGGGTCTCTCTTCTCCCTCCTTTGTGTCTGCGCCCCTCCCGGTGCCCCCGTCTCCTCTCCCGCAGCCGCGGTAACGGGCAGCGTTGTCGTCGCGCTGTGTCCTGTCCTGTCAAGGTGGTCGTCGCTGCTTTCGGATCCGTGCCCCTCGTTGTAGAGTGCGCGCGTGCATGCCCATCAGACCCTCTCTGGGATGTTGGCAGCGACTGGGTTAACCGGTCCAGTATGGAAATCGGGGAGGACCTACGTTTTCCCTGTGTTCGTTCTCCTGATCCACGGACACGACGTTTTTCTGCAGCTCCTCCGGTCTCTGTCGCTTTTCGTATCCGCATTCTGTCGTTTGCAGCGCAGTGACCGTGCGGGTTGTAGTGAGTCCACACACACGTGTCCCCTGCGGCACGGCTGTGAAGTGCGTGGCGTTCCACCCCTGTGCCCACGGGCCCACTGCCCGTGCGCGGGCAGCCATGCGGCGCCTGTGCGCGTGCCCCGCCCCGCCCCGCACTCCGCACCCGGGAGGCCCTCGCATTCCCCGCACCTGCAGCCATCCTGTTCTGTGTTCGGGGAAGGGGAGGGGTGGATGCCCAGGACGTGCTCTGAAAGACCGAGGGCACGCGACTGCCCAGAGCTCCTGCAGTGTCGCTCGCAGAGCCGTCTGGTCTCGGCGAGGTGCCCGTCACTCAAAATCCCGAGGACCAGAAAGCTCGGGTCTGTGTCCAAGAGGCTCCTCCATGCCCTGCTGCGTGTGGAAATATTTGATGTCAGTTGTGACACCTTATAATTTTCGTCTGTGTTATTTATGCCCTGTGAATGCAAGAAAAAATGCGGATCTCAAGTTTTTATGCTTCTAAATCCATCAGCAACCTGACTTATGCTACAGTCATGTTTATTTGTGATAATAAGTTTTTCATATCGTATTTCTGTTCTAGGCTAAAAATCTTATAGAGAGATTTTTTAATCAGCAAGTGGAAGTTCTAGGCAGACGTGCAGAGCCATTGCCTGAAATCTACTATATCGAAGGTACTCTCCAAATGGTGTGGATTAACCGCTGCTACCCGGGGTATGGAATCAATACCCTGAAACATCCAAAATGTCCCGAGTGCTGTGGTATGTACTGAGCTACGATTCTGTGGTTTATACTTAGGAAAATTCACTGCTTTCAGCATGTCTAAGTGAATACCTGTCATTCATTTTTACTGTCATTTAAATATTTCTTTAGTTTATTTAAAATAGCGTGTTTGAAGAGACTGTGTGAATCTGAAGACGTAAAAGAAAGAGAGCTGGCTTAATTTCAGGCTTGGTCGACAGGGGTTAAGAGCATTAGGCAGGCGTCCGGGGAGACACCCAAGCCAGAGTGACAAGTCCAGAGTAATTTACGCTAAAAGAACGCCAGATCGTCCTTGAGAATCAGTTGTTGGTGACTCTATGCTGGTTGTAGTCTAGATTCGAGTATTTTAAATGAGCGGATAGGTTGTTTGCCAGTGGATTTTGAGCCCAGCACTGGGGGCCCTGGCCCTGTCGGCGTTGGCCTGTCCCTGTCCTGCAGAGGCGCATTCGTGGAGCTCGGGCGAGCACATGGGGTCGGGGACCGCGACCCTGTTTTCAGGGCTGGAGCGAGCCATTTCATCCTCAGTGTTAAGACCTTCTGACACAGGCATCACTAAATAATAGCACTTTCACGCAGTCCTCTCCGCTGTCCCGCCTTTGCTACTTTAAGTTAGACTAAAGGTCTTTTCCTGGAAAACAGCACTCAGCAGTCTTTTCCCTTTGCTTTATCTAATTTGGTTAAATTTTACTTTAATTTTTTCCGACTTTGTTTTGGTTTAAGGATATGAAATTTGACAAAAAGTACTGAAATAGAATGTAAATTTCGCAAAGCACTAGAGAGGCCAGCTTCGTAGCTGTCTTGGCGAGCTGTGCTTCTGCCATCGCTCCAGAGCACAGACAAGGACGAAGCGTGGAAATGCCAAGCAGTGAGCCCAGGCCTAGTATTTCGCTGTCTGTTAAGTGCATTTATTTTCACTCGGTAAAGACTTAAGATAAACTAAAAATGTTAAATACACGCCTCTCACTGATTCCAGGAATTGTGCAATAGTTAAACATAGCTCTTTCCAGTAAAATGATAGATTCGAGTCTCTGAGGAGTACAAGTAACGTTACCATTATCATTATTTATTTTGCATTTAAAAGAGTTTGGATAATAACACAATTGTCAGGTTTTCTCATTTACCGTGTAATTATAACATTCAAGTTATTATGCGCTGTGCTGCTTTGTCAGGTTCAATAAGCAGTTATTTTGTTCCTGACAGCGGACCTCATAGGAAGCATATAATAAGACATGTGGAAGGTTCAAATTTTCTGCCTTTAAAATACTGTTTTACTCTCCTAAATACACGGTCCTGCCCACAGGGTTAGGCGACGCAGGAGACACACCCATGAGACACGAGGGAACAAGAGTCTGCTAACCTCCAGGGACGAGGATGACAAGGGGATTGTGGGACGCAGACAGCTAGAGACCGATCAGTCAGAAAAGATCCATGTAACTGGGATAAGGCTCTCTGCGTGATCTGAGACTTGAGGGAGGCCTCTGGGGACACAGGGCTGGCAGGTGCCATCGGGCAGCCCTGTGGGTGCCTTTGGTAGGGGGGCGGGTCGCTTGGCTGGGGCTGGAGGCTCCGCGTCGGGAGAGCTGTGGGGCGTGGCGGGCTTCAGAAGCGGTAGGAGAGCCCAGCTCTGACATGGGGTAGGAGTTAGCTCTGCGCAGAGGAGGGAAATGAGATTTCCTTTTCGAATTTTGTGGGGTTGTCATCACTGCTCGGTATGTGCATTCACCAGCGATTTGCTAGGTTTCATTTTGTGGCATCCTTCAGTCGGTGAAAGTTGAGCTCAGAGCTGCCTTTGTGCTGTCATCATCTCTGTTGGACTGATTAGGCGGGACTGAGCTCCCATTTTTGGACAGAACAAATAAAACACAACCGACCTTCAGGACCCCACACGCACCGTCATTTCTGTCTATGTCACGGGAGCGTCTAGACAGAATTTTAGGGAGCGCAAGCCACGGAAGAAGACACGTAAATCATCCTCCGAATCGGAAGACGGTGTGAACCCCACCTAGCTATGAGACAGATGTGACACCCGAGATGAACTTGGCTCCATTCAGGTGTGAAATGGAAGATGCGACGGAAGCGCATAAGACACACGAGGTGCTCTGTGAAACGGCTGCCTTCCGGAGTGAGGGCAGCCCAAGTTCACGTGCCGCAGAGATGAGGCAGGCCCGCTCGTCGTCCGGGGGCGGATTTACTTCTCAGAGGCCGCTGAGAGGCTGGTGCGTGTTTTCTTCTTCGGGGTGTCTTGCTTCACCCATTTAATTTTAGCTTGTGCACGACAGACAAAGGCCGTTTGCTCGTAAGCTGGTGGAGACAACGTTTCTGTCTGTGTTTTTCTCATTTCTAAGTGGCTTCGCATTTTAAATTAACCGTCACTGTCAAACACTGCACGTCTTTCAGTCATTTTGACACTGGAAAAAGTTATAATAAAATTTGCGATTTATAGATACTTCATTTTTTTATAGATTATACCGTGAACACGCTGCAGCCGAAGGCCAGATATGATGTACTGTTTCTGATAGTTTTTTAGACACCGACGACGCCGAAATGTTTTACTGCGTAATTTCTGTGGGTTCTGTTGTGTCTGTAAAACTACGTACCTTGTTCTCATCTCTCCCTACTTTCCTCCTATTTAATCATCTCAAAAAAAAACCCACTGATATGTCAACCAGCAATGCTTTTTGACAGAATGGCCACTCCATTCCCTTTTTTCCTTTTTAAATAATGGCAGTGGTTCTCAGACTCTGGCGCATATCAAGATTACTTGAAGGATTTTCTCAAAAATACATGCAGGGCCGGGAGCCAGACGTTGCGTTTGCAGTGAGCACCCTGGGTGCCTGGCACCTGTCAGTGCCAGTGCGGCTCTGCCCAGACAGGGCAGCGGCCTCCTGCTGGCCACGGGCCGTTTGTCGTTGGCTGGCGTGGGTTGAAGGTGGAGCCCAGAATAGTTCACGAGCATCGTTGTCTTGTGTTGCTTTCTCTGTAAATAAATCTGGCCTGTCACACTCAGAGCTCTGCAGCGTCCCAGGGAGTTGCAAGCCAGCAGCTCTTGTAGTGTCTCGTCTGTGGTCAGAAATGATTAGCTGACTTTTTAAGTAAATGAAGTATACTTTTTTTAAATAAATTGTGCAGTTGGAGTGAACATTTAGTAGATACAGTTGTGTCTCATGAGGCCTTTTAGACTCTAAAACTTGTCCTGATCAGACAGGCCACCCTGAACCCTTGCCTTAATTTTACGTCGAAGGACCAAGGAAACATGAGGAAAGAAAGCTGTTGTTCAGCAAACAGGCTGTAAGGCAAGAAGCCCTACGAGGTACTCGGCGGGACACTGCGTGACGGTGGAAGGACACACGGATCCAAGATGGCGAGCGCCGAATGACGTGGGCTTAAAATGCGTGAAACAGGAATCGTCTGGGGGGTGGCCCTCGTCTGCAGAGCCACGTAGGACAAAGTGAAACTGGGCCCAGCCACAGAAGCCGCCGCAGACGTGTTTTGGAACGTGACGTGGAAAGACATCATCACGACTTCTAGAAAATGATTCCCTGAAAGGGATGCGAAAGCACTGACTTTGACAAAAACACGGGTGAGTTGTCTGCATGAAAACGAATCGCTGCCGCTGATCAGAAAACGCTGCGGAGAGAGAAGGGGGGGTCCGCGGAGCGGGAAACTGTGCGGGGCTGTGGCCGGCTGCGGCCCCCGGGAAGCGGTTCGGAAAAGGAAACGCCGCTTAAGAGCGGGAAGCAGACGTGGACAAGGGCTGCGCAAGCGGGTCGCTCCGGACGCCCGGGGGACACGCGAGGACGCACCGCCCACGCCTTTGAAATAAGCGCGAGCGAAAAGCCGGATGGGGTCCCGGTCCCCCGCTGGCGGGCGGGACGCCCGCAGCTCGGCGGGCTCAGCAGGGACGCGGGGACGCGGGGACGCGGGGCGGCCACCTGCCCGCGGGGCGCGCGTCGGCCGCCGTGGAAACCCGGGAGCGGACTCCTGGGGACGCGTCAGGCCGGGCCTCAAACTCGAGACCACCCAAATGCCCAGGCCCCGCGAGACGCGGGCGCCGGCCGTGGGTGCATCTGTGATCGAAACTTCTGGAAAAGAAACGTCATGGGAGCCCCGAAATGCAGGCGTAGCCGCCCTCCGCTTGGTAGAGTCCTGCTCCCGAGTGTCCGGGAGACCCGAAAGGACGGTGTCGCCTCCGGGCGGGGGTCACTTCGGCCTGGCCGCCGCCGTCTGCTTGCAGGACTGTGCACGTCGAGCAGCCCTCTTTCCTGGTCCCCTGTGCTGTCCCCTGCAGGCCAGGAGAGCAGAGTTTCTGTCGCAGAAGAAGCGTCCGAGCTCGGGGCGTCGGGGCTGGCCGCGCGGGGCTGGGCCACAGACCTGGCCTCCCAACGGTCCGGAGGAGCCGAGAGCGTCTCAGCCACCAGCCGCCGCCTCCTCCTGCTCCCGGGCGCCGTCCTCACTGTGCCCCCCGCCTCCCGCGTTTTACCACAAGCAGCAAGGCCAAGGCAAAGGACGGCGCCTTTAGGTTGCTTTCTCCGGTGGAAAGAGTCCTTCAGTCTTTGGGGGGTGGTTTCGGTTTTTTGGTTTTTGCTCAAAATTCAGTTTTTAATACAATTGGCTCGTTGCAGTGCTTATTTTTTTCTTGGGAACGTGTTGGTGAATGTGTTATTCAGGTGCAAGCTCCTCCCTAATCCTGCGTCAGCGGCGCCTCACGACTGCTGACTTGTCGCATTTTCATTTCACTTGTTTCAAAACGCTCATCTCTCGCGATTTCTCCCAGGAACTGGTTCTCGAGTAGTGTGATGCGCAATTTCCAAGAGTTAGCAGGTTTCCAGAGAGCTTTGCTTCGATTAACTTTGTTGGGATGACGTTAGTTACTAAAACTTCGTAGGCTTCAAGTGTCCACATCAGCAACTCGGTGCCACACGGTAGAGCGTGTTCACCCCCCCAGGTCAAGTGCCCCCCCTCGCCGTGGGTTTGACCCCCTCTTCCTCTTACTGGAGCCTGATGAATTCAGCTGTCTTCGGAGGACACACTGCACTCTCTGAAGACTCTGGAAGCCCTTTAGTTTGTTGAAACACGTTTGTAGCCCAGTGCAGGGGACACGTCTTAGTCCGTGTTCGATTTGTTCTTCAGAGAAGTAACCGGTGAACAGAGGAGTTGGTAGCATGGCCAGGTGCAGGCTGCCTGGTGTCTCCGTAGGTCAGCAGTCGGGGCTCCAGCAGGAGCGTCGGCGGGGCGCACCGTCGTCGACAGCTTTATCGCAGGCAACCCGCTGAGGTCGTCCCGGTGGCGGCCAGACTGCGGCCAGGCCGCGAGGCAGGCCCTGCGGAGGGCGGCCGAGGTCGCAGCGGGAACGTCGCCTGACTCAGGAGGTCCTCCTTCTGCCCTCAGGCCTTGCCCCGAGCCGGCCAGTCCCCCGGCCCTCCCCTTCGCTTAGCCGGCCGGCTGGGGTGCCCGTCCCCAGGGCTCAGCGCGACGCGTGGGTGACCACGCAGGCCCTCGCGGCCCAGGCGCCGTGTCTCCCGCCGCCCCCTCGCTCTACGTCTTCGCGTTTAGTGCGCGTTCTCCTAAGGGACGCGGTTTGGCCTTGCCCTTCGCGTTCGGCCTGGCGCCTGCTCCCCTCCGGTTCGGACCTTTACCCCGCCGACCGCGGCCGCGCATGCGGCCCTGAGCGCGCGCGCCCCGTTTCTTCCCCATTTCGGGTTTCGCTTCGTCTGCGGCCGGCACAGCTCAGCCCTCTGAAGGTGCCCGTGGTTGTGGCCTGCTGGGCACAGCAGTGTTTCTCGTCTTTGCCGGGGCTGACGGTGCATTGGGAATCTGTCACGGCCGCCTGCGAGCCGCCCTGTCCTCGGCGCGGAGGGCACGCGTCGTCTGGAAGCAGCGGGCGTGGTTCCCCCGGCCCGGCCCGTCTGCTGGCGTGGCGCCCGCCTCGGGCTGCTGCGTCACCGAGCCCGCACCGCGTGGCTGCCGTGCTCGTTGCACTGGCAGTTACGTTTTGCGGGGATTTGAATGGCAAGAGGACAGCCTCGCGTCCGTCCTGTGCGGTCCTCGTCATTCGTGCGGACCCAGGCCGGCCCAGCCGCGGGCCCGTCCTGCGGGCCGAGGGTTCTGTTGACCCTTCTGGCGTGAGTCTGCCATCGAGGGCCACCTGTCCTCCTAACGTTGAAAACTCTCTCTAGCCTTCGTTCTTGACGGGGTCTGTCTACTGGGTATAGAAATCCAGGTGGCAGTTTTTGTTCTTTTGTGTGTTTTCCAGCGTCGGCCCCTGTCTTCTCATTCGGGTCGTCTCCAGTGGGGACTGTGCCGTCACCCCTGTCTTTGTCCCTTTGTGTCATGGGTAGCTTTTTCCTGAGGATGCTCTTAAGGACGTCTCTTCATCCCGCTTTGAAGACGGTGAGTACGATGCGGCTTGCTGCAGCTCCTTCGTGCTTGTGCTCAGTTTGTCGTTGAGCTCGCTGGCTCTCCGGGCACTCGTGCTCTTTAAATTTAGAAAATTGTACCTTATTTACAAATAATTTTTCTGTTAACCCGTTCTTCTCCTTGCGGGTTCCAGCTAAAAGCATGTCAGTCCGGCTGACATTTTCCCACAGGCCTTCACTGATCTCTTCGTTAAACGTCTTCTCTGCTTTTCATTTCGTGTAACTTCTATCGATACGTCTTCAGGTTGACTGACCTCTGCTTCTGCAGTATCGAATTGTCTATCGACCCTACCCAGTGACTTTTTTGTCTCACCAGTGACGGTTTTGACCTCTAGATTGATTTAAACGCTTTTTAGGTATGTCTTCCACGTGTGGTCTTAAGTTGGGACGTATGAGGCATCGCGTTGATTGTGTTAATGTTCCTTTCTACCAGCTCTTACCTGTGTGCTGGGGGCAGATCGTAATTAATTTATTTTTCTTCCTATTATGAGTCACGTTATTCTACCTCTTTCATGCCAAGCAATTTTTCATTTAATGCCAGACACTGTGCATGTTTTGTTGTTTGCTGTGGGACGTTCTTTGTGTTCCTGCATCTTTGTTCTGGCACACACAGATAAGTTGTAGGAAACGGTGTGATCATTTCTGCTCTTGCTCTTAGCTTTACTAGGCTGACCCAGTGTGCAGTGTAGCTGATTATTCCCCCCACTGAAGAATTAGCTCCTCTCGACGCTGGCCGTAGCCTACCGTGACCGAGTTTCCACGCTCAGTCGTGGAGACACGCGTTATGGCTGGCCCGGTGTCAGCACCGGGCACCGACGCGTGGCAGCGGCATAGGAAACGATGGAAAGCCACCTGTTTGTGACCTGCCCTTAGTGGTCACCTAATGTCACTTCTGCCGTCCTCACCGAGGTCCACGTAGGTGCAAGAGGAGGTGGCACAGACTCCAGAGCTCAGTGAGGTCACGATTTTAAGGGTGTGTGGGATGAGATGTACTGTGTCTGCCCTTTGGGACAGTCCAGGCTGCCACCGAGCCCTCAGTGCTTCCACGTCCATTTTAGAATCCGTTGGTCAGAATATTTGGTATAGACTATGAGAACAGCTGTGTCGATCTTGTTCCAGCCTCAGGAGGCATGGTGCTAGATGTAGGGTGTATTTTTTTTAGATTTCTTTTATTAGATTAAGAAGTTTATATATATTCTTAGTTTATGAGCTGTTATATCATGGATGAGAGCTAGATACCGTCGATTGCTCTTCTCCATTTATCAAAATAAAATAACGGTCCATATTTAAACTTCAGAAATATTTATTGAACCTTACACCCATTGGGAAAAAAGCCCACTTCATTATTACATATTATTACATATTGCTGGATTTAATTTGCTAATATTTTCAGGATTTGTGTTAGATTATGTACTTTGTTATCATTTTTTTCTCCTTTTTGGTATCATAATCATACCAGCCATGAAAAAGCAAGTTCATAACGGTCTATCCTCGTTTGTATTCTGAAAAGGATACACATATGTGTGTAGACATGTACATATGTATAATTCTACGTATGTGTGTGTATGTGACTGTGCGTGTGTGTGCGTGTGCTTGTGCGTGTGCGTGCGTGTGAATGGTGCTTCCTCGTAAACATTTCACGTGATAGACTTCATCCCAGAAGCCGTCTGGGCTGAGGGCATCATTGGAGTGAAATTTCTGAGTCACCTTTGTCAGGCTGTAGCCAACGTACCCATTTTGATTCCACGGGCACACATTTCACAGCTTTGTGAGCTTTGACGGGTGCGCTCGTGCACTCACAGTCCGATCCGCTGTGAAGGTGCAAACGTTTCCCTTGGCCCAGGTCGTCCCCGTTGCCCCCTGCAGTCTCTCAGAGCTGCTTCTCAGTTTACCACTCTTTATCCAGCACATCCGTAGGATCTGGGTGGTGTCTAGCTGGGGCTACTGTGAATAAAGCTCGCGTGAGCGTCTCCGTCTCCGTCTCCGTGTGGACCTGTGACTTGACTTCTCTTCGGTAAATGCGTAAGAATTAAGGTGTAGGGTGATGCGATGAGGTTACGAAGCTCCAACGTGTGCAAAGCAGTTGCGTGATTGTACACACTCATCAGCATGTATGAGGTTTCTAGTTGTTTCCCACTCCTGGCAAGTCCCGGTAGTGTCCACAGATGATTTTCCCGCATTTTCTTTGAGTGCTCCTACATAGTCTTCTGTGAACTGTTCAAATCTTTTTCTCTACCCCCTTAATCAGGCTGTTTTTCTTCTAAACATTAACTTATAAGGTTTATTTATATATCGTGGCAACAAGTCCATTGCTTTCTTAATGGTATAATTTAAACGTCAGAAAACTTAATTTCAACAAAACTAAGTTTTTCAAAATATTTTTGGTACCCAAAGATGTGTCCATACAGGAAATTTCTGCTTCCCCTGAATTTTTAAAGAGATTTTCCTGTTTCCTTCTCGAAATAAGGACCTTCTTTCATGTCCTTGTTAAATTCAGGTACAGTTTTTAAAGTTTTGTTTTTAGGAGTTTTACCATGCAGTCATGGTCACATGGGAGTAAGGACGAATTCACTATTTATTTTATTTTACTGCCCCGCTAGCCTGGCTGGACGGTTCAGCACAGTGCTCGCCAGCCAGGTGGGAGAGTTGGTCTCACCTTGTCCTGTGCCCTGCCCAGGTGTGACGTCACTGGTTTTCAGACATTGGGCCACTCATTGGGCCAGCAAAGGAAACTGCCTCCCATTCCCTATTTTTATTTTTCATCACGAATGAGGTTGGACTTTGTCGTATGTCTTTTACGCGACGTTGAGATGGCCGTGCTTTTTATCTTTAGTGAGGCACTGACTGATACGCAAATGTTCAGCCAACCTTGCGTAAATGCGCCTAATGAAAACCCACACGCATGGGGTCATTCCCTAGTCTGCTTCCTTCCCTGCTGAGTGGTACCCCATTGCGTGGGCACACCACAGCTTGTTGGCCCGTTCACCTGATGATGGACATTTGGGTTGTTTCCAGTTCTAGGCCTTTACAAACAAAGCCGCCCTGCACATCCCCGTGCACGTCTTTGTGTGGACATGTGTGCTCAGCTCTCCTGGGGAGACACCTACGACTGCGATTGCTGGGTCATGCGGTCAGCGCCGTTTAACTTCATTTCAAAACGAGCCAGCTTGCCCTCCAAACCGGCTGGACTTCCAGTGGCTCTGCGTCCTCGTTGTTGCGGAGCAGAGCACGGCCACTTTGTAAATTCAGCCATGCCAGCGTGTGTGTGGCAGTGGCATCTCATTGTGGTTTCCGCTTTCATTTCAGTCTTGAAAGATCTTCTCAGTCCTGCCATTTGATCCTGATTGCCTTTTGCATAGAGTCTGTACAGATGGCTTTCCAGTTCTAAGTTGTTCTTCGGCCTGCCGAGCTGTGAGAGTCCTTAGCATAGTACGGACATGACTTTTTTCTGAGCATACTCTGCCAAACTGTGGCTTGCGTTTTTGTTTCAGACAAAGAAGTCGAAGACACCAGTTCAGGACGTCTTTGCTCTGTGGTCCACGTGTCTGAGCCTTTTCCTCTGCTAAGGGCACAAATACTTTCTCCTGTGCTTTTTGTCGAGTGCTTTTGGGTTGTACATGTCGGTCTACGATCCAGTTTGAGTTAATCTTTCTGTTTGAGATGAGATGAGGGTCGATGATCACTTCTGACTACAAAGATAAGCCCGTCTTGGTGATCCAGCACCGTTTGTCGAAGAATTTTCTTTCCTTATGAAAATTCCTGTGGCGTCTTTGTCAGAAGCTCCGCTGGTTGTATTCACGTGGGTTTAATGCTGCTCCATTCAGCCACATGCCTGTCATGTCACCAGTGCCAAGGTGTCATTTAAAAAATTTCGTTGACTGGAGTTGACATCCAATATGATTTTAGGGTAGTTTCAGTTGTACCGCGTAATTAGACATTTATGTGATCTACGAAGTGGCTTTTCTAGAAACTTGTTTCGTATTTAAAAAGCTGTTATGTTCCATGGTTTTTGAATTTCTGTCTGCGGTTTAGAATTAGCATGTCAGTTTCTACAAACGAACCTGCAGCGATTAGACTGGATCTTACTGATTCTAGAAACAAAACTGATGATAGTTGTTATCCTAGACATGCTTTGTCTTCTAAGCAGAACACGTGGCAATTCTGCATTTACGTAAACACTTTAAAATTTGTCTCAAGGACGTCTCAATTTTCATAAGCAGTTCTCAGATCTGTTCACAAACAGGTTGCTTTTCTTGTTCTGCTCCATGTGGAATGGTTTTAAGGATTCGGTTTCTAGCTAGCGTATCCGGATGCAGCTGCTTTTTAAATACTGGCCTGAATCCTGCGCCTGTTTAATCCGTGCATTAGATCTCGTATTTATTTTGTGGACTCTGTATTTTTTACGTGAATAAACATATAATCTGCAAAGAACAGCTTTACTCTTTCACCTAGTGTTTGTTGTGCCTTTTATTCATTCATTTTTCTTGCTCTATTGCGATGGCTGGGTCATCCAGTGCCGTGCTGGAGAGAGAGAAAAGCAGGCTCCCTTGGCCTGCTTCCAGTGTGAGCCGTGAGTGACTTTTTCACTTGTAAGGACGGTGTGAGCCGTAGTGGTGTTTTCTCAGACGCCCGTCGTCAGCGGGAAGCAGTCCCCTGCTATTCTTATTCGCTGACGTCTCGGTCGTGAACGGTTAGTGAATTTTGTCCCGTACTTTTTCTCCGTCTTTTGAAACAAGAGACGAAGAGAAGGGAGAGAAAGGAAGTGGGCTGTGTGCAGGGGTGTGCGCGTGTGTGTGGGCTCTGGGCGGGTGGACAGCAGGCCCAGCCTCCCCACCTGTTCACGCCGCCCAGAACCCGCAGCGCGTCCAGCCTTTTCCTTCATCATCACGGACTCTCTGCTTCTAACCCACTGTGGTCTCTCGGGCCCCCCGTTGTCATCTTCTGGAGAAGGTTAGTGTTTCTGATTTTCTGCAGGAAATCCATGCAGTTGGCTCAGGTACCGTCCAGTGTTCGAAGCCTTGGCTCTCCCGCTGTGGGTCTTGCCCACGAGTGTATGCTGAGGGGTCAGGCTCCACCTTGCACGGCTTCGAAGCTCGTCAGCTCTGTCCGCCCTTGTGTGCTGGCGTGGGCCCGTCGGGTGCACGCGGAGTGCGGGAGTTTCGCTGAGTCCTGTGCGGGCTCGTACGTGGAGTTTGCCTCGGTCCCGTCCGAGACCTCCCGGTCACTCTGGGGTCCCCCCGGGCTTCATTCCTTGGTTTTGTAGGCCGGCGGGGTGCCGGGGTTTCTGCCCCGTGTGGTCCGCCCGCGCAGGGCCGCTCCGCAAAGCAGCCCGCCCGCAGGTGAAGCGGGGCGCGCGTGCGGACGGGCAGGGCCGGGCGCCCTGCCCCGGGGGGCGCCTCCTCTGCCCGCTCTCTGAGTCCTGCTGCCGCCTCCGCTTCACGGTGTCCTCGGGCGGCGGCTCCGGGGTAGTCCTCAGGCTGAGTCGCCCTCAGCGGGCCGGGGGCACCCGAGCAGGAGGCCGCGGTGCCGAACTGTGGCTTCCCGCGGGTCGGGTTTTCGATCGCGTGTGGGTTCCTGCGCCCGTTCTCGTCGTTTCTACGCTCGGGCACTTGTGCATCTCCCCTCCGCGGTCACGCACAGGGCACGCGCTTCTCTCGGGCGTGCCGGGCCCTGCGGCGGGGTGACCTCCGTCCCCGCCGCTGCTCATTCGCCTTCCTGAGAGCTCGCCGCTTGCTTGGTCTTCCGAGGGGCCGGGTCGGGTTTCCTGATCTCTTTCGTTTGTCTGACCCCCCCTTCGATTAATTTCTGCTCTCACCTTCGACGCCTTGCGTGCGCTCGGAGCTCTCCTCCTCCGCGGGGACCTGGCGGCCTCCTTCCTGCTTTCCTGGGAGGCCACCGCCGAGCGCTGACTGCGAGCTTTGCGCTTTCCTCGCGTAGCGCCTCCCGGCGCCCCTCACCTGCGCCGCGCCACCCTCCTTTCCGGTGTCCGGTCGGCCCGAACGTCGTCTGCTTTTCCTTAGCCCTGGCGGCTATGCTCGAACGAACACGGGGCCGCCGGTGTCCCTCGGGATGCTGCTTCGGTTCCTTGGTCTACATGCCCGGATCCGGGATCGGTGGATCGTGTTGCAGTTCCGCCTCAGCCTCCTGAGGAACATCTGTGCTTTTCTGACACGAGTCGCACCATTTCACACCCACCGACAGGACACAGGCTTTCCCGTTCCTGCACTTCGTCTCCAGCGTTGCCCTTTCCTCTCTCTGCCTTGCTTTTCCCTTCTCTCCCCCTCCTCCCTCCCTCCCTCCCTCCCTCCTTTTTCCTTCCCCTTTTTCTTTCCTTCTCGTGCTTCCATCTGTCCATCCCAATGGCTGTGAAATGTCGAGTTTGCCTTTCTCTAGCGACTACTAATGCTGAACACCTTCTCACGTGCCCAGTCCTAAGTCCGTGGGTTTTTCTGCTTCTCCTGTATACTCGGCTCGTTTTTAAGTGCCGTGATTTCCCTGGGGGTCTGCAAGTGTCGCACTGCCTCCCCAGGGGCCCTCGGGCTTTCTGCTCTGCTCTCAGTCGCTGGTCTCTGGCCCCCGGCACCCGTGGGTCTGCCCTCACCCTGTGGTTACCTGGAGGGAACCCACTGCTTCTCCCAGCCTGAGGCTGTACCCGGCTCCGAGTCTGCGCCGCAGAGTCCAGCCCTCGGGCGGCCGTCACACAGGTGGCCCGTTCAGCTGCTCTGCTCTCCGCGGTCTGTGGGACGGCGCCGAGCCCCGGGTGGCTGCTCCCCTAGGACACAGCGCAGCGCGAAGCGGGGCCGGGCCAGGGCAAGTCCCGCGCACGGGCCCGCCCCGCGTGGGACGTGGCCTTTCCTGGCTTCGGGGCACCTGCGCTGGTTCCCGGGGCCCTTGTGCAGTCACCCTCGCCCGTCCCTCGCTGTCGAGTCACGTTCCCGGCTGGCCGTCTCACTGGCCACTCTCACGTGTCACAGGCGGGGGTGTGCCCCTCCCGGGGCCCTCATTCGTCCGCACACGTCCTGTGTGCCGGGAAGGATGGCGTTGGCTGTGTTCGTGTTTGCTCTTGCGCCTGCTGTTAGATTAGTTCCTCGTCGCCTTTCCTGGGGTCACGCGAACCGGCTGCATCTTCTGCGTCCAACCCTCGCCGGGCTGCGTGGTCACAGCTCCGCTCCGCTTGCGTGGCGTGGCTGTTGCTGACTTTACGAATTGCTGAGCACGTTCCCCGCGCTGAGTGGGTCACGTTTCTTATGACAGTCTCTCTCTTTTCTAAGAAATTACAGTCCACCCGAGATTTATGAAGTTTTTACACCTGTCGTTTCCTCGGGTGTCAGTCCTGGTCGCTCGGCAGTGCCCCGTCCCTCCTCGTTAACCGGGCCGCTGTCCTCTCCAGCTGAGCGGTTCTGCTCAGCGAGCCACAGACCTAGACGATAACCTCGCTCGTTTTGTGCTTGAAATAGCCGTTTGGCATTTTCCCTCAAATCTCCTTAAAAGGTAAGGAAATTACAGGATTCGCACGAGGCGAGAATGCCACGGTCTTACCTGCGGCGTCGGTCGCTGCGCGGTGCTGCGCCGGGGTCACGGTGGCACCACGCGTTCGGTCTCAGGAAGGTTGGTCCAGTCTAAGACCGGTCACTGGGAGATCCCATTTCCAGAAGCTCGCTGAGATGGCCTCGCGCCGGGTCAGTCTCCGTGACCCTCGGGAGGAGCCTCTGCGGAGAGGCCGCCTGCAGATTGCTCCCTGTGTGGCATGAGTTCGGACTTTGCCCCGGGCCACATTGGTGCTTCAAGAAACATGACTGAGTGGGTTCGAGCACCAGCGAGCCACGGCCACACGCTTCGGGGACGCTGCGTTCCGCCATGGGAATCGCCGTGCCCACCGCCGCTTTGCACGCTCCTGTTCTCGCCGCAGCAAGGAGGTTAGCTCAGGACCTCCATTCCCCGAAGCAAGTGTCTGTCAGGCCTCGAGGAGCTCCGTGGAGCCCGCACCGGACAGGGCTTTCTCTGAGTAACAGTTAAAATTGTTCCCGTCCGGAAAATGTAGTTACAAAGGAATGAAGCGAAATTAAGTAGGATGGCCTGACCCAGAGCCTGACAGTGACGTGTCGTCGAATCGTGGTGCTAGGTCCTCGCCGGCCCACGGTGGCCTGCGGACCCTTGGCTGCCTGCGTGAGCAAAGGGGGAGTGGGACCGCGAGACCCCAGCCCAGTGGGAGGGCTGACGGCACCCGTGACCCCAGGCCCCGTCCCCCAGTGGCGGACGTGGGACACAGGCGGAGGCAGCGGCCCCCGTGCCGAGGCCTGGCATTTCCTGTCACCCGGACTCTCCGGGTTCTTCCTTGTTGACGAGTCGCTTCGCCCCCACAGTCGTCGTGTGGACGGGGTCGTGACGGCGCCCGTCGTACAGCCAAGGGGACCGGGGCTAGAGGGTCGACTCCTTCCCCCGGGACTGAAGTGTACCTGACCCTGGTTTCTGTCCTCCTCTACCTTCTGTCGTGCGGCGGGAGCCGGGGGAACAGGCTCGCGGTGCACAGAGTCCTCACGTTAGGGATGGACGATCAAGTTGAGTCGAGTCAGGCTCCGTGGTTTTTCCAAAATTACACATTTATCAAGTGAGAGAAACAGGACTTGACCTCGGGATGTCATGAGCAATGAGCTGCGGTCCTCCCGCGTCTGAGCCGTCCCTGCACCTGTAAGTCGTGGTTACGGCGCGCGATGTCACAGCCACGTTTGGTCCCCCGGAGGTCTTGACCTCTGTGGCCCGTCCAGCTTTCAGCTCAACCCGGTGTGATCAGTGAAGCCGTCTGGGTCGTAGCCGGCCTAGGCCGGGGCAGCGTGAGCGGGCTGAAGTTTACCCCCGAGGCACTGATCAGAGCCGTGGGATCCCTAGAAGCGGAGGGGCGTGGGGGGTGTGCCCGCTGGCTGCGGCGTCCCCAGAGGCCAAGACCCTGACGACTGGCTGCGCTGTGACACGCCGAACGGCGGTTAAGGTGGCAGACGGCGCGTCACACGCATTTACCTCAATCGAAAACGTTTTGCGTAGAGCCGCGGCGCCGAGGCGGCCGTGGCTGACCGCTGTGTCCTCTGTCCGCAGTGATCTGCAGCCCGGGCTCCTACAACCCCCGCGACGGGACGCACTGCCTGCCGTGCAACAGCAGCCTGGCCTTCGGGGCCAGGGCGTGCCTCTAGCCCGCCGGCGCCCGGCGCCCTGCGCAGCGTGGACGCACGTTCGGGGACGGTCACGTGGAAGAAATCTCTGTGGTGCCGGAATTAAACGTCTCAGGTTTGACAGAAAGCCGTGTCATCGCGTTACTCGGAAGCCGCCTGTCCGGTGCGTGACGGACGGCACGCCCCGTGCCCCCCCCACGAACGCTGGACCTCCGCGCGGCTTCACGGCGACGTCCTGTCCTCGGGTCAGCCCCCCGGTGCCGCCCGCCCTCGGGCCGCGGGGTCTCCCACGGTCACTGTCGTTTCGGCTCGCTCTGCCTCTGGTGCCCTCTGGCGGGGTGCGCGGTTCTTCTTCGGCCCTTTGGGGTTCACAGTCACCTCTGCACTGTCCCCGACTCCTGTACGACATCACTGTCCCCTTCAGCGCCGGCACGCGTCCATCACACCAAGAAAGCACCCGCTGTGGCGCGGTTAAACCTCGTCGTTTTGCGGCTTCAACGGGGGACGCACGTCAGCGCTGCCCTTCGTGGGCTCTCGGTCTCGGCCGCGCTGACCTGCCACGATCATCTGCCGCCCACGAGGAGGTGGCCGGGAAGTGCTTCCTGCGAAGACGGACGCGAGACCTGTTTCCAGTGGGCCGGTCGCAGCTGGACGCAGCAGCGAGGGCGGTGGGAACGCGTGACCGGCCTGGCCACCCGTCACCCGCGGGTGCCCGGGGAGGCCTGCCCACCCCTCCGGCCACCTCCCCGTGGCGGGTTGTCTGGACTGGGGACAGTTTCGTTCTGAGAAACCTCGGTTTCACGTTCTCACTCAGGCAGCTGCTTCCTGATGGCCTCACGTGGAATCCACCCGAGGCTTCAGAGGCCGGAATGAGGAGTGTGCGCAGAGCGCCCGGCGGGCGGGCGCCAGCCCGGCAAGACACTCGCGCGTCCCGCGGGACGTGGACTGGGTCACCGACCCGCGCGTGACCAGCGTCCCGTTCCAGATCCCGCGTGGCGAGGCTGGCGCGAGCTGACGGGGCTCTGGCTGCAGGGATCTGGCTGGAAAACCCGAACCTGTAGCCCGGGCCGTTGCCAGCATCAATCAGCCACGTGAGCCGTCCGGGGTCCAGCCGCTCGCGGAGGCCGCGAGCTCGACTTCCTTTTCGTCACTAGCGACAGCGACCGGGTGCGCGCGGAGCAGGCCCACGCGGACTTGGGGACCGACGGCTCAGCCCCCGTGCTTGGCTTTCGGGGCTCCCTCTCCAGCGCTCGGTCTGACGGTCACATTTCGGAACAAGATGACTCAGACCCCCCTTCCCGCTTTCCCTGGTGCCCTTGTTCAGGTGTCGCCTTGGCGGAGCAGGATGGCCCCACTGCCGGCGAACGTTCCGTGGGCGAAGAGAGGCGGAGAGTCACACGGCCTCCGTGCCGCCGGCCGGACGCTGGCAGAGCCGCGCCCGTCCGGCCTGCAGGCCCAGACTGGGCCGGGGCTCCAGGTTTCCTGCTCTCGCCAGCGTCCGGGCGGCCCCCTGCTCCACTGCTCGCCTCGGCTTGACGGGGCGACCGTGCGACTCGTGCAGCCTGCCTGTTCCTCCGACCAGCGACCCTGTGAAGTCGTGGTGAGAGCGAGCGAGACGTGCACGGCCCCCCAGCGGGCGAGCTCGGCAGCGACAGGAACGGCGCGTGGCACTCAGGTGAGACCCGCGTCCCCAGGGAAGCGCATCTATGCGAATTGGGCTGGATCCACCCAGGACAGCGCTCGGGGTATCTTCAGAGAGAGGATTGGGGCAGGATTCGGGAGCCGTCGGCCCCGTTATCGCTGAGCCACGAATGGGTCCACGGTTCCGAGACGCAAAGGGGAAGGAGCCCGCAGACGAGCCGTCGTGACGAGCCCGGCCCCGAAACACGTAAGCCCGCGGGCGGGAGGGACAGCCGTCCTGAACCTGTGGCTGTGGAAAGCACCGCGGCCCGCTCTCCGACGGGTCTTAGACACGCGTTTCGTGTACACAGAGCGCGTGAGCGTGTTGGCTGTGAAAATAGCACATTTATTTAGGGCTGACGCCCCGAGTCCGGGCCGATGCCCCGAAGCACACCCGCGCCTTCTCTCGCGGGAATCGTTAGCGCGAGAGGCGCGCGGACCAGCCCCTCTCCACGGCCGCCCTGGTCAGCAGTCGTCTCCTCGCACAGGGCGCTTCCCAGGGTCGCCCGGAGCGGTCTCCGCGGCCGCAGAGTCCGGAGGGAGCCGGCGCGCCCGCAGCCCCGCGCCTACAGCTGCCGGCACTCGTGCCTCGTGCACACGGCCTGTCGCTCGATGCGCCACGTGCCCTCCTCGTACGTGCAGTGGCAGATGGTGCACTCGTCCGTCTGCACCTCCCGGCCGGCTGGGATGACGGCGGCCTCCGCGAAGCAGTTGGGACCTGGAACGCAGAAACGGCCTGCGTTAGCGCGCGCCAGCGTGCGGGGCGCTCCCCCGTCGGGGCGCGCAGCGGCCCGCCCCACAGCGTGGGTCCCACTCGCGCTCTTCTGTGCGGGCCCGCGGGAGCGCGACCGTGCCAGCCGTCTGACACCCCTCCCGCCGCCTTTCGGACCTGGCACCAGCGCTGTTGGGAAACGGAGTGACGGTGCCGTGACGCTCGACGTGCATCCCACCGGGGGCCTTCCACGGAGGCCAGCTCTGCGACCGTCTAATTACCCTAAGTGGTCACAGGCAACGCCGCGATTAGCCGTGACTCAGAACTGATCTCGTTCTCCGTGGCCCTTCCAGGAAAGAGACCTCGATTAAGCGAGCTGTTTGGAAAACCGCCTGCGCCCGGCTGGCCCGCCCCCCGCCCCCGTTAGACCAGCAGCTCGCGGGCCACCGGGCAGGCTCTGCAGACACGGTGCGGGGCCCGCCCCCGGGTGCCCGGCCCACGGGGTGAGGCTGGAGAGTTTGCCATGGCGACGGGTTCCCGGGTGACACTGGTGCTGCCGGCAGGGGACCACAGCTGAGCGGCTTTGTCTCAGCTGGTCCCCGGGTTGTGACCGCGACGGCTGTCCCTGAGACCTGAGGACCCCTGTGCCTCCCCACCGGCGTCCACCGCAGGCGTCTCGGCTCGCACGTTGCCTCGGCCGCGTTTTACAGAGCGTCAGGGTCAGGCCCGGAGGCGGCGCTGTGGACAGGCCGGGTGCTTCCCGCAGCTTTGATGCCCTCAGCCTCCCGGCACACGCCCCGGGGGTCAGTCCCCGGGGCCGGGCGGATGGCTCCTGGGTCTTCGCGTCCCAGTGCTTTTAAGTCGATGGACTTCACCACGCGCCGCCCAGCGCCCGTCACCATCCTCGTCACCAGTCGTCAGAGAGAAGCAAAGCGGAACCTCGGTGAGAGCAGCTCACCCCCGCCCGACGGCCTCACGGGAAGACGGGAGAACCAGTGCCGGCGGGGACGTGGACGTGGGGACACGGGGACCTCAGTACCACCTCCTGTGCCGCCCTCCCCGGCCCCGGATGGAGTGCGCCCTCCCTTCCTGTGTCCTTCGCGGATGCTTCATGCACAGCGACTACGTCCGCCTCGTCCCCAAGCTGCAGGGTGGCGTGTGTGACGCTGACCCCACAGCGTCACTGGGGGTGTGAGAGGCACTTAGCTGTGTGCCGTGAAGAGCCGGGGACAGCGAGCGAGCGTGTGGACGTCCCCTCACCTGCAGGGTTTTCCAGAACTCCTGATAATCGATAAAGGTCACCAGCGACTGCTGATTTCTGGCTGTCGCTCGCCCCTCTGGCAGTTTTCCTCTGAAATGCCCGTGTGTGTCGGGAACAGGACGACGACTCCACGTAACCGTCTTTTCCGCCTCCCGACACGAGAACTCGTCCGTGACACCCGTGACTGCTAGAAGAGTCGACCGCGGGGGCGCGACGACCCGCGGTGGGGACCTCTGCAGGCACCTCTCTGCCCCTAGGCGACTCTGACGTTTTCCTCAAGGATGAACCCAGCCCCGGACACTGATGTCCGCATCGGCGACTCGTGAACAAGGGAGCGGACCACTAGTCGCCACTTTGAAATTTACGTGAAATAATTTGGCAAAAGGGGACCGAGCTGGGGCCGACCCTGAACCCAACGCTGTGTCTCCGATTAACTGACCCTGGTCGTTCCCTAAGTCGTGGAGAAACCGTCGCTACCGTGAACGATCGGCTCTTCCTCAGCGCAGTCGTCGTCTCCTTGAATGAAACCCAGGCGGTTCCTGGGTGATGGGCAGCCCAGGGCTCGGCAGGACGCAGTGCTCAGGAGAGCCGGGCCCCCGGCCGCCACCTCCCCCGGGCACAGCACAGGACCTGGGCACCGGGGCAGGGCCTTGGGTCTCCATCCAGTCCTCTCTCGGTGACGGGAACGGTTCCTGCCGGCACTCGGGGCCCGTTTTACTGGCGTGCTGCACCGCTGCCCGACCTTCCCCGTGGCCTTGGCCGCCTCCATGGCCTGGCATCCACGAGCAGGCTCCCTCGTCTGCCCCCGTCGGGGCTGAGGACCAGACTCGGACACGAATGAGTGATGGGAGCGGGCCTCTCTCCTTTTCTGCTAATTCTCCCTGTCCAGCCAGCCTCGGGAGAGAAAAACCTTTAGAGAGAGACGTTTAGGGGCGTTTAGGTCAATATCATTTCCCTGTGGAATGGTTAAGAGACGTGGACGAATCGAAGTCCCAGTCTCTTCCCGGAAAGCTGGCCGGGGAAGCGACTGTCCTCGCGCGCCGGTCTGCGCCGGGCTGTGCAGCGCCCCCCACCCGGCGCCGGGGGCTGGCTCCCCGCCCTTTGAGTCAGGACTTGGCCGCGAGACTGGCTCTGGCCAGGGAACCGTCGGCACGTGCGAGGCCCGCGGAGAAGCAACGGGCTGACCCGTGGGGACCTCTGACGCTCCCCCACCCGGGCTGGCGTGTGGCATTAGCTGTGGCGACGGCCGAGGTCGCGGAAGAAAAAGGAAGGAAATGACCAGGACCTGAGCAGAGGTAAACAAGGAGAGAGCAGGGGAACGGCAGGTGGTCAGCCCCCGAAGCCGGTTCTTCGTGAAGGTCAGCAGCGACGACGAGCTTCAGCCTCAGGGACGAACGGAACCGGAGATGAGAAACGAAAGGAGGCGCGGGCGGAGGTGAGGACTGCCAGGCGGTCACGGAGACGCGCGCTCCGCCGAGGAGAGGACCTAACCCGGACGAGCCGGGAAAGTCCGAGAAACACGCGCCCAGCCGCCTCGAAAGCAAGCAGAGTCCGGGAGACCTGGCGCAAGTGCCGGTGCTGGCCCGGGAAGGCAGGGCCAGGCCCGGGCGGCTTCGCGGTGCGTCCGGCGAACGTCTCGAGACGAGTTGGCACAAACGCGTCGCACACTCCACGCGATGTGGGGGGGGGGCACTTCCAGACCCTCGAGGCCGGCAAAGCCGACGGCAGGGCCACAGAGACGCCGCGAGGACACAGAACACACGCGACGTCTCCCGTGAGCGAAAGTCCCCAAGGGGACACCGGCAAGCCCCCTGTCGTCACGGAAACGCCAGCCAGGACCGCCCGCGGCTTCGGCTGTAGAGCGGAGGCGCTGCTGAGAGGCGGGCGGCGGCCCCGGGTCGTGGAGTCGGGGGTCCCCGTGTCAGAGCCCGTGACTCACGAGGGCGCGAGCCGCGTCCCTCAGGAGCTGCGCGGCGAGCGGCCCCCGGCGTGACCGCGCGTGGAGGCCGAGACCGCCCCGGCCCCCCACGCAGACGCGGCCGCACCTGCCCGGCCCGGGCGTGACGCTCCCTCGTCCTCGTCACCGGGAGTCCAGACCGGGCGGGCTGGCAGCTTCGGAAGCGTTTGATGCCGAAGCCCAGAGGGAGCCGGTCCTTCCCCGAGAGCAGGCCCGTGGCGGGCACCGTGCGCGCACACCCGGGGGCTCCTGGCCCGCAGCGGGATGCCCATCCCTCCTGCGCGCCGCACCCGGGACCGACGCCCGGCCCGTGCCGGCCTCGGCTTCCCCTGGAAGTGCTCCTCAGAGTGCGCAGTCTCGCGTGCGCCCCCGAACCCGCACGTCTTCACCTTCCTCGTGCCGGCAGAGCCCTGAACCGCCCCCGCCGGGCGGCGCGAGGCCCGGGGCCTGTGCGCGCCTGCGACCTCGCACCCCCGGGCGTGGCCGCCCCCTCGGGGGACCCGAGCGGACCCAGAAAGGCCCCTGCGCTTTGGCTGCAGAGCCCCAGTCCATCCGTCCTCTGCGTGCAGGGGCGGCCACGCGGGCTGAGCGAGGCCTCCTGCCCGCTGGGGTTCACCAGGCGCCCCAAGACGCAGGGCCTCCCCGGACGGTGCCTCGCCCGACGTGCGCCCATCCCCGGGGAAAGCCTGAGATGGTGCACGTGACTCCGACACGCCCTGTCCTTGTCACTGGGAAAAAACAGAGCCCCCAGACGGCGCCACACGGACGACCGCTTCGTCCGAAGGAAGTCCTCGGGGGACTGGGGGTGTCTCTCGACAAGGCGGACGCGGGAAGGCGTTCTGGGTTTCGAACTGCTGCTCCTTTGACGCGGGTGACTCCGGCAGCTCGCAGACGGAGGGCGACTCTTCTGGCGGGAGGGAGGGCCGTTTCGTGCCGCGATCAGGACGCGGGCATGTGAGGGCGGAGGCCGGTTGGCAGGTGGGCGGCCCGGGCCCCGCGTCCCACCCCGCGACGTCTGTCCAGCCATCCCGTGTCGTGGGAGGCGTCGCTTTGAGGCCGTAATTGTTTCTCCATCAGACACGGTCTTTCCTGTGCGAGCGGCACGGGTGGGCAGCCACAGAGCACTCGTCCCGGTCCACTAGGCGAGCCGCCGTTGCTCACACGGACTGTTCTCACGTTCCGCGACAAAGTTGTTCTCGGGACCCCAAGCACCATTTGCTCCTTCAAGGTCAGGAAACCGTACACCCAGGGACGGCTCCAGCGCCACGTTGTACCCGTCGGACGCATCGTGGCAAAGCCTAAGGGTGCGTCCGTGAGGAGTCGCGTCGACGTTTCCTTTCGACGGAGTCGGGTCGGACCTTTTAACACAAGCCCTTTGTCACCTGTAGTCCTTCCGGAACCCATTCTAAAAAGTCACGTTCCTCTTCCTCGTAAGCGCTTCTAGCGTGCCACCCCAAATCCTGCTTCTTCACCCCACGCTGCCTCTCAAAGGGTAGAGCCGATGCGAGAGGAGCTAGAGGTCTGCTGTCAAGGCCTCGCTCCGCAGGGCGATGCGGCCCCTGGCTGACCCGGTCTCTGTCCTCCTGCGGGGGGCCTGTGTCCCCCACCTCCTGTGTCCCCCGCCCCCCACCGCCAGAGCGTGCGAATCCTCCGGGAATGAGGCCTCGCGGTCTCCGTTCGCCCGTCCGTGGCCGCTGGAGGCCTGCCACGCCCCACCGCACGCCGTCGCTGCCTGACACCCCGCACAGTGACCCGCTCCCTCGGGGCTCCCCTCCCTCCTCGAATGTCCATTTCCTCTTCTGGGTATTTGCGTCGAGGGCTTCACACGTGTGGGGGGAAGTCAGGGCTCCCCGTGCCCTTCACGATTTCGGCCGGTTTGACTGCAGAACCCCAGAACCGTCCCAGACACTGACGACCGCGTGGGTAACTCCAGCCACTCACGGAGCCCACAGCGCACGCTCCCGCGCTGGGCCCGGCCACCTGCAGCTGACGACCTCACGGGCTGGTGACCGCACGGGCTGGCCGCTCTGGCTCGGACATGCTCAGCCCATGGAATCAGTCACCTCCTGAGCCCGTCTGGGTCTTCGGCCCCGAGTCGGGGCCCCCGGCCACGCGGAGACAGCCCGTCCCACACAGGAGGCCAGTCCTACACTTGGGGACGTGCTCGCGTCCCCATAGCCGGTTCTCTCCAGAGGGACACTCACCTGCTTTATCGCACTGTCCCCTCGAGCCAGCGCTCTACGGCCGTTCTCCTGGGAGCGCACTCGTCGCCCCAGCACGGCGCCCGGCGGCGAGCGGCGCCTCGTCATTCAGGGAGAGGAAACGCTCTGTCTTGGTAGATCGGGGTCGAGGGCACCCAGCGCTCCTTGCCACAAAGCACACGCGGCCTGTGGTCTCCTGGGCTCTCGCTGGAAGGAGCACGTTGCTCTTTCCCTGCCCGACCCGCTCACGGCAAATCCCGAGTCAAGTGTCAAGCCCCCGCCCGCCGAGCACCGGGAAGGCGACGTTTGCTTT
Organism: Cynopterus sphinx; assembly: GCA_030015415.1. Lineage (NCBI taxonomy): Eukaryota > Metazoa > Chordata > Mammalia > Chiroptera > Pteropodidae > Cynopterus > Cynopterus sphinx. The sequence continues at coordinate 724,781 of CM057391.1, read as the reverse complement.
GTCTGGGGAAGAGGCGCTGCTTTGCCAGAGCCACCGCCTCTCCCCCCGGCGCGCCCAGTCCGCAAAACACAGGGCTGCACGCCTGCGGGGGCGCCCGGCCGGCCCCCGGGGCCGAGACGCACACGCGAGTCTGCGCGGGCCGTGCACTCGCCGAGAGGTGGCCGCGAGCTCGTCGGGCAGGGCAGGGCGCAGGCAGGCGCAGGCAGGCGCGCCCCCTCGGCGGGCGTCTCACCTACCGTTTTTGCAGATGGGGCAGCACTGGTCGGGCTCGTACACGGGGTCCACGCACTCCGTCTGGGGACACGCGGACACGGTGCACAGCACCTCCCCGCTGGCCTCGCAGCGGCACCTCTCGCAGGGGGACACCTGGAACAGAAGCCCACGGTCAGGGGTGCCTCCCCCGTCTTTACCTGCGAGCCGCGCCCCGTTTCCCCGCGACGGGAGCCATCCACGCGTTGTACGAGGGAGCAGAAGCGGATCCGGAGGTTTCCGGAGCGTGGACGTGGTGCCGCCGGGCCCTGGCAGGGCCCACAGGCGCGTCCACGCGCGGGGCGGCCGCGGGGCTCCTCTCCCCTCCCCTCCCCCCGGGAGCGGCCCTCCCGCCGAGCTGCTTGAAGACAGGCCTTAGCTTCTTCCCACCTCACACCGGATCCGTGCCCAGACGCCCGCCGCGCAGGCGCATCCCTTCGCCACAGCCCTGCGAGTGCCCTGGCCCACCCGCGACGCCCAGCGTTGGCCTCAGGACGCAGTGGGCGGGGAAGGACAGGGAGGGACGCAGGAGCTGACCGCCTCTCAGGCCCACCGGCCAGAGGCCGTCCCTCGCTCTCAGGGAAACACTAAGCCACGGCCCCCCGCCATGCTGCTGCCGGGGAACACCCAGAGGCGTCAGGCTCCTGCCACGGGCAGACCCTCCGCGGGAGACCGGCTCTGACCCCGAGGGGCCTGGGGTCCGCGGTCCTCCAAGGCCTCGCAGGGGCCCAGCCCAGCGCCCCGGCGGCCGGGGTCTCCGCGCACGGCGCCTCCACGCCTCACCGTACTCTCCAGCCTTTGGCCCCAACTCTACCCCAGCCGTTCCTGGGAAGTCTACACCCCGAGCCCCCACGGTGACCCCTGCAGGGCACACGGTGGGCCTCGTGTTCCCGGAAACCATCAGGGCTGACCCGGGACAAAGCGGCAGCGGCTCGTGGGGACCGGCAAGCAGAGGCAGAAGGCGGGGGCACCATGTAGAGCTGAGTGTCCGGTGGGCCGCCCCGGACCTCTGCGGGGTACACAAATGACACGAGCAGCCCCTGCACGCCGAGGGGCACACGCGGGGCTCACGAGGCCGCTCCGCGTCCGCAGCGCAGCAGACGAAGCCTGGCATCTCCGCCGAATGGCCCGGTGACTCCCGGAGCAGAAGCTCGATCTGCTCTGAAAGGCGCCGGACCCCCGTCGCCGTGGCTGGGCGTCCGGGCACAGGCCGGCTGTGCCAGGTCAGAGCCCCCAGCTGACCACGGGGTGCCCGGGACCCGAGTCCCATAACAGCTCTCCAGTCTCCCGTCAGTCGCTCAGTCCCACGGTGGCCCCACGAGTGGCCCCGATCCCAACCCACAGGCCCCCTCCCGGGCCCCCCGCCACGCTGGGTGTGTGGCCCAGACCCCCAACCAACGAGGCTTCTCCCAACGAGCCGCCAGGCCTGCCCCGACCTGGAGGACGAGAGAAACGCCAGCCCCCCCCCCCAGCTCAGCCCCCACGGCGGGGCCCGCCACGCCGCGCCCCGCTGGGCCCGTCCACGCTGCCCTGGCCCCCAGCCCCCAGTGGACTCCCACTTGTCCTAGATCCAGCCCGACCACCCCCTGCCCCGGGAAGCCAGCTTCAGCGTCGACACAGGTGGAGCCGGTCACCCCTGCCCCCCAAAGCCACCACCCAGCTCCCACCGGTGCCCCACTCAGCAGTCACGTGGGGCAGCGAGCGCCGCCGAATTAGAAACCAGCGGCGCGAGGCCCCTCTGCTCCTGCGAGCGCAGCCGCCAGGCTCGGTGTCACCACGCCGCGGAGGAGAGGGGCGGGACCCGTCTGGACGCAGCGCGCCCACGCCGCCCATCAGGGGCCCAGCGCCAGGGGAGCAGGGGGCAAGTCGTGTGCTCCCGACAGTGGCCTCCGCTCAGGCTCGTCGGGACGGGGGTGCTGGGCCCCCACTGTCTGAGGCCGGGAGGCTGCAAGGACGCGGGAGGCCGCGGCCCACACCCAGGCGCAGGCCGGGGGCCTGCAGAGGGCAGGATCCCCCGCCGTCGGGGCCCGTCTGGTCACAGTGACGCTCCTCCGGGCTCGTGCCGCCCCCGAACCCCCCACCCACCCACATGGCGGCAGGAGCAGGTGGCCTGAGCAGGTTCCAGGTGCTGCTCCCCCCGCAGCCACCAGGTCTGAGCGCCCGCAGGCGGGGGAGTCCTCGCCTGCAGCTGCAGCACCCAGAGGTCTCGCTGCTGGGACACCAAAGGGGAGCGTGCCCCGGGGACGCGGGCCGGGAGGTCAGACGGGACGACCCTTTCTCTTCTTCCAGACGCGTCCGGCCCCGCGGAGCTGTAACTCGGGGCGGCACCTGCAGGGAGCAAGCCGCACCCCCGCTGGGTGCAGCCTGCCTCGCTCGGCGCAGGAGCACCGTCCTGGGCAACCTCCCGCCACAAACCCCAGTGCCGTGCCCTGCACTGGGACGCGCAGCCTGGAGGGGCACTGAGGAAGCCCCCATCTCGCGCCCCCATCTCGCGCCCCCATCTCGCGCCCCCGCGCCGCGCCAGGAGCCGTCAAAGCCGACGTGGGCGTGAGGGTGAGGCGGGCTCGGTGTCACTCGCTCCTCCGTCGGCCGGACGGACGGTGACACTCGCTTCCGCCAGCTTGCAGGGGGGCGGGTGCAGGGTAAACGCCGGGGGTGGTCAGGACGCCAGGGGACAGGGCGAGCCCGTGGACCCCTGGGTGGCCGGCAGCCGCCCACAGTCACTGTCGCCGTTCGGTCACCAGAGGGCGAGCGCGCGCTTCCAGCTGCTGAGGCCGTCTTCGGAAAGGCCCGCGTCACCCTTAGCCTGACCGAGGTCCCTTCTCCTTAAACCATGGCCGTTGGCGCGTCTGGCGCCCGGAGCTGCGCCCCGCGGGGCTGGCGGGAGATGCCGGAGCTGCCTTGGGCTCTGCCCTCCATGCGCGAATCCCCCACGGGCCTGGGAGCCGCGCGGTCCTCATGGCGCTCTGGCCCGCGGCCTGCACGCGGGGTTCGGCCAGGCCACCTCCGGCGGGAGCGCGTCCCGGGCCCCCGACTTCCTGCCGCAGGCCGGGGGCGGGGTGGGGGGGACACCACAGGTCCCGGCTTTCACCTCGAACCAACTCCTTCCCCGGTCCTGCCTCACCCTCCCACCCGCCCCCGCCGCATCAGGCCAGCGCACCCCGCCCCGAGCGGTCTGCCCCGGAAGGCAGCGGGGTCCCGCCCGGACATGTCCTCGGGCCCCGGGAGGGGTCAGCTCCGTCCTTCACGCAGGGCCAGCGTCCCCTCCACCCTCGCCCTGGCTCCAAGCGACAGGCGCTCGGGCCGCAGCTGCAGAGCCTCTGCCTCCCGCTCAGCTGCGCCCGCTCTGTCCTCCCTTCCGTGCCGTCACACAAAGGGACGTGATTAGGAACTGGAAGAACCGTCCCCAGAAGCCGTCAGCCTCCTCTCGGAAGAAGACGAGCCCCCCACCCCCCCCGCCGCGGGACAGCCGAGCAGCGCCGCCGGCTGACGGCCACGTGGCTCCCTCCGGCACCAGGGGGGGCGGCTCCCCGGCGGGTGAGCCCCAGGCGAGACCCCCCACCGGACGGGCTTCAGAACCGGGGGTTCACGCAGACCGCGAGGACCTCACGCAGGAGGGGCGCTGGCCGGGTCCGCAGGGCGGTCGGCAGGGGAAACAGCCCAGCAGCTGGGGTGAGGAGGCGGAGGCCCCTCGGGGCCGGGGGCCGGGGGCCGGGCCGGGGTCCAGGCCCAGCCGGGGGCCTGCACCAGCCAACAGGGCCCGCGGCCAGCTGAATGCTCGCGACCCCCCAGTCCCCAGGCCCCGGTGTTGGGGTCGGGGCCTCTGGGAGGCGCTCAGAGTCGGGGGTCGCGCGGGCGGGGCGCTCGTGGGACTGGTGGCCTCCTAAGGAGAGGCGGGAGACGGGAGGTGACTGCCTCCTCTTCCCGACTCGGAGCCCGTTCCCGCGCAGGGACGAGGGGACACGGCCGCGGGTCTCCAGCAGCCGAGTCCCTCCGCGGGGTCGGGGCGCGGAGGGCTCACTCGCAGAGGGGACCCGCCCTCTGCGCTGACGCACGCGGCCCGGTCCCCGAGAGCCGGCCCTGAAACGCGTCCGTCTCCCCTCGCTGTCTCCAAGGAGCAAGCGGAGCTCGTTGCTGCGGCTCCTTGGAGGGCGCAGAGGCCAGAGGGGAGCTGTCAGCGGCGGGAGGCGAGCCGAGCCCAGTTGATCCCTCGGGCCACCTGCGTCCCCGCCACTCGCAGGCCCAGCGAGAGGCAGTGGCCTCGTCGGAATCCTTTTCCCCTCCCCCCGCTCCCGACAGTCCTGCCTGCGTGACGACGTGGCTCCCCCCGCGGGTCGGGGCACGGTGCTCCCGGCGGCCGCGCTCCACGTGGGACGTCAGCCAGCACCCTGGCCACCCCAGGGCTCCCTGCCCTGCGGCCGCGGGAGCAGATACCACGGTGGCAGCCTGTCCCCCGGCCGGGGGCCCGTGTCCCCAGACGACCACGCACGCGTGTGTGACCAGGAGCGGCGCCCTCGCTCCCGACCCCGTACCGGGAGGGAACGACCGGCGACGGCTGCTCCTGAAGCCCTGGCCCCTCGCGCGCCTCGGAACAGCGTCTGCGGGGTTCTGTTCGCCCGGGCGCTGGGCGCATCCCGGCCGAGGCCGTTTGCTTCAGGGACCCCTTCACACAAGCGTCCCTCCCGGTCGTTCGGGCCGCTCGGAGGAGCGTGAGTTTGGGCTCCAGGCCCGCAGGCGGGGACATGCGCGCCGGACGCCACTCTTCAGAGGGGACCTGCAGCTCCGCGCAGGCCGAGGCCCACGGGGCCGTCTGTCCGCACGGGGGAAGGCACGTCTGGTCTGATCCTCCGCACTGGGGGCCCCGGGCTCGTCACGGGCCCCTGCCGGGCGGGGAGAACACGGTCTGGGCACCGGGCCTCGGCCGCCGCGTGGCTCGCTCCTCCCGGACCCCGGCTGCCACCTCAGCGCTGCTTTCGAGAAGCCGCGTTCCCTGTACGTCCAGGGTTTCGTGCGTCTGGTGCTCGGCGGGAGAACGGGCCATCCGTCTTCCACGCTCCAGGCGAGGGGTGGCCGCGTCACGTTTTAGGCGAAACCGTTTCTGCCTCAGTGGGGACGAGCAGAGCCGCACGCGCCCGAATTCCCCAGCCCCGCGCCCTCGCCGCCGGCCCAGGGCTCGGGAGCGAGCGCACAGGGCCCCGGGCACAGGCCCGACACGGTCCCTCCCCGCAGAGCCGAAAGGCACTCTGTGTCCTGGCTGCACCCCAGTGCCTGACAGAAATAGCGCTGCCAAGACAAATCCAGCTGGCAGGATGTCAGCCTGGAACGGAGGAGCAGCCAGAAGGATGCCCGGCCCCGGGGCCAGCCCCGCACCGCGAAGCACGGCTGCCGGCGGCGGCGGCGGGCCGGGTGGCCGTCCGCCCTTTACCCGGCCCGGAGTCGTCCCTCTGAGCCGAGCTTCGTCTTCTCCCCCAACGGCTGCCCCAAGACCCCCCGTCGTTCGAGAACGCGCCTGACCACACGGGTCTGGCGGTGCGGCCTCCACCCGTCCCCACAGAGCCTCCGACGCCGGCCGCTCGCCGGGGGCCCGATGCTCCCCTCTGCGCCCCGCTGCCTGTCCAGGCCGGGCGAGCGTGTGTTCAGACGTGCGCCTTGAGTAAATGGACGCCAGCCTGATTCTTTTTGTTCGGGACTCATCAGACTTGGAGATGTCACCTGAGAGGGAATGTTTACAGGACGAGACCCCCCCCCCGTAGAGCCGGCCCCTCATGACGCAGCCTCCGCCGGCAGCGTGGGCGTCACCCCCAGGAGGCGTGCCTCGGCGGGAGCACCCCAGACCCACACCAACCCGGCGGCAGCTGCTTGTCCCCTACTTGCTCGGAGCTCCGCAGGCTCAGCTGCTCTCACGTAGACCTCGTTCTCGTCGTGTGCCGTGGGGGACGAGCAGGAGGCTGGCCCCTTGTCGCCACCAGAACACGAGGAAGCCCTGGGACCCGCCCAGGGCTCGAGGGAGACACAGAAGAAGGGGTGACGTCCCGTGTCTGCAGCCATCCGTCCTCGGGGCCCTGCAGGCTGACCCTCCACCAGGCCGCCTGCGGGGCCGGACAGCTCGGCCCTCGGCCTCCTGCGCCACTCCGGGTTGTCAGATTCTAAAAAGGCATCGGTCGCCCACGGTGACGTCTCCCTCCCTCGGGGCGGAGGCTTCACCGAGCGTCGTGGCTGCAGGACCACGGGTAAGGCGCGCCCAGGAGGACGCGGTCAGCTGGGGCGCGGACGCCCTGCTGCAGGGACGGCCCCGCTTTCCCGACGAGCCGGCTCCCGGTGTCCGTGCCAGCCTCCCCCGGCCAGGCAGCTCTGCCCGTCTCAGACAGACCCCGAGCCGCAGCCACGCACCTCCTCCTCGGGCGGGAGCGGCTCTCCGGCCACCAGTCCGCCCCAGGGGCCTGGCGGTCACGCGGTCTCGGCCGCCTCTGCAGAGCCGGCGCTCTGGCCCCTGCCCGCGGGAACCCCCCGCCTTCCCCCGCCGCCTCCGGCGGCTCCTGAACCAAATGCTTCAGCTCCCATCACGGCTCGAGCCCGCAGACTGTGAAGGACGCTGACATTTACCTCGTCCCGGATGGCTCGAGCCCGGTGTGACCTCAATCCACGGAACACGCGACCCGCAGACGCGGGCCAGGGGCTCCGAGACTGCCCGAGCCCGACCTCCCCCACGCGCGGGGGTTCTGGCCACACCCAGCACGCCGCGCCGTCCCCGTGATCACGAGGACAATGACACGGGGCGTGGAAGGGCTGGGCGGGCCGCCTCACAGACCCGCCCCGGCTGGCTCGGGGACGTGGATGCGGTTCTCGCCGTTTGAACCTCACCTTTTCTCTCACTTGAAACAGAGACGATGACCCCACCTCCCCCTCGTGTAAATGACCAAAAAGGCACACGCGCGCTTCGACCGCTGCGAGAAGGTCGAACGCTCGGGGGCTCGGCCCGCGCGTTCACCCGTGACGCGGCGCGCGGGGCGGCTCAGGCCGCGCGTCCCCACCCGAGCTGCAAGCGCGTCCGAAAGGGCCGCGGCGCCCGCACGGACCCCCTCCGCGTCCAACGCTCCCGTTCAGACGCCTTTGGGCCGGAGGCAGAAGCCGAGACGCCCAGAGCCCACCGAACCTGACGCGGAACCGAAACCTCCTCCGCGGCGGCAGCGGCTCGGGCGCTCCAGTGACCTGGGGACGAGCGACGGACTCTGCACCGCGCGCTCGTTTCACCGAGGGAAGCGAGATGCTGGCGGCGCCGGGTCACGTGGAGCCGCGTCGGCCATCAGACTGCACACGCCACGAGACGGCAAAAGCGGGCCGAACCGTGTCCTCCTCTCTCTAAAGCGCGGAGACAAGCGCGTGGACCGCAGGGCGTCTGGGCGCCCACGGGGGACACACGTGGCCTCCTTTCTCATTCACGAGCTTCACGTTCGACTTGCCGCTGGCTGCTCGGGAGTCGTCAGAGGCGAGTGTGGACAGCTCGGTGGGGCCCAGTGTCGCCTGCGGGCGGTGCCCGCACGGGGACCCAGGGGCGTCCGCTGCGCGCTCCCCACGTGTTGCTCAGAATGGACAGATGGGGCCACGCGCGGGCTCGCCGGGCCGGGGCCCGCACCCGGTCCCTCGGGCCTTCAGCGCGAACACTTTCCTCCGGGGCCCCTCGCTCAGGCGTCGCCGCCAAAGCTCTCAAGCTCCTTGGGCCCGTGCCCACGAGGTCAGCCACAGCCATGGACACCCGCGTTACAGGCCGGGCTGGGTCCAGGCCGGCAGCCCTGTCCTGGGCCACCATGCAAGTCCCTGCCCCAGGCTTCCCCAGCTCGGAGCCACCTTCGACCCCCCACCCTCCCGCTTTCCCGTGGAACCGCAATGTTTACCCGGGGAGGCCTCGCCCGACCCTGCAGGGGTCACAGAGCACGTGGATGGCAGGGCCCCCGACTTAGTCACGCTGTGTGGCCGGGGCCTGGTTCCAACAGTTCCCATCAGAGGAGTCTGTTTCTGCAACGGCGGAAGCCGGGATCGGGGGCATGAACAGGTGGCCCCAACCGTTCGCGCTTCCAGGCGGAGAGACCCACAGGGGGACGTGCCTCGTCCGGTCCCTGTCACACGGCTGCGAGTGGCAAAGCCAGAATGGAGATGCGTGTGCCAGGACCCCAGATCCCAGCGTCCTGTCCACACTCCGCACACCACGCGCACACCTGTCCTCGGCTTTCTCTCTCTCCAGCACCGGGACGCGCCCCTAAACGCGCCCTGAGCGGTCACACGTGCACACGCCCATCTCAGGGGCTGCGTGTCCCTGCGTGCCGCGCACCCCCCCCAGCCCGGTCCTCCCCACGCCCACCTTCCCGCGGGGACCTGAGGCCGCAGGGCCCAGCACGCAGGACCCAGCGTGCCCTCTGGCCTGCCCCCAGCAGGCCCCGCCCAGGCGGGCCACGGGGCGAGCCTACCTCGGTGGGGCTGGACGGAACAGCCCGCGGGGCTCCCCCGGGCCCACGCCGGCCGTGCGTGCTCGTCGGGCATGTTTATCCTGACCGCGCGCCCGCAGGGCCGCGCTGCTGGGCCGAGTGCGTGGGCGTGGGGGGAGGGTGCCGGGGAGGATGCGTGGGGGGCGCGTGCGCTGTGGCGCAGAACGACCGCGCGCTGCCCACGAACCCGCTAGCGAGCAGCTGCCTGCACCCCGGTCCCTAGAGATCCCGGAGACTTAACGGACAACGATCCACTTCACAGCGAGGTGCGAGGCGTCCCTTGGCTGACGTCGGTGGAAAGCGCGGCCTGCGGCCCGGCACACAGTAGGCCTTCAGAGACGGCCAGTCCCGTCGAGGGCATCACCAGTGCCCGGCCCGGTCGAGGCGCGGCGCGCTCCGGGGCCGGGCCCCGTGTCCGCCAGCAGCGAGCGCGCGCGCCTTCCGCTTTCGGGACGCGCAGGGCGCCCCAGCGCCTAACCTGGGGGCATGTCCCCCGGGGGGGGGGCGCCTCCCTGAGTGGGCTCTCAGCAGAAGCTCTGCCCCCAGCGGCAGGTGTCTGCGAGCGGATGGCACGCGTGGGCCGCACGGCTCCCACGAGGGGGGCGACCAAACAAGGCAGGCGCGCGGGTCAGCGCTCGGCCAGTCCTCCCAGCGCCCCCGGCTTCACTCCAAGGGCACCCCTCCAGGGCGGAGCCCACAGCGACGGATGGGGCCACCTCCGGGAAAGGCCACCTCCCCGCCGCCGCCGAGGAAGACAGGTGCTGCTGGGGGGCCGGGGCGGGGCTCTGTCCGCCTCCGGGAGGGAGGCGGGGGCGCCCGGGCCGGAGCCGCCCCTCCCCCTCCCCCACGCCCACCCTCACCGGGGAGGGTGCGGGGTGCGGGCGCCGCTCTTACCGCGAACTCCTCCAGCGCCTGGTAGGTGCGGCCGCGGAACTCGCAGTGGGTCCTCGTCTCCTTGCAGCGCGGGCAGCACTGGCTGGTGTCGACGCGGACGCAGCGCGGGTGCAGCCGCGGGCACTCGGGGGGCGCGCACAGCGGGCCCTCCTCGGTGCACAGGCAGGGGCAGGCGGCCGGGCCCGGCGCGAAGCGCTCGCCGATGGCGTACACGAAGCCGCTCTCGTCCACGCAGCCCTTGCCGCGGTAGTCGGGGTAGGCGTACTCCTCGGGCGGCTCGGTGGCGGGCGCGGGGCCCGGCGCGGACGGGTCCTGGGCGGCGGCCGGGGGCTCGCCCTGCGGGGTGTCCCCGCGGGGCCGGCCCTGCGGGTCCCCGGCCTTGGCGCCGGCGCCCGGGGCGGCCCAGGCCTGCCTCTGCCGGGGCCCCGCGTCCCGGCCGCCGAGCGCGCGGCCGCCCCGGCCCCTCCAGTCCCGGCCGCCGCCGCCGCCCGCGTCCGGCCGCCCCGGGCCGTCCCGCCACGCGTGCTCGCGCCGCCCCGGGCCCGGCGGCCCCGGCGGCCCCGGCGGGAGGCTCGCGCCGCACAGGGCCACCGTCAGGCAGCAGGTGACCAGCAGGGAGCCGGACAGCGCGCGCGCTGCCATCGCCGCGCGGCCGGGCGGCCCCTCGCGCGTCCCGCCGGGCGCCGGGGCGAGTCGCTCTCACGGGCCCCGCGCGCGCCGCCGGCCGCGGGCCGCGGTCCCTGCGGAGAGAGAGCGGCGCGGCTGAGCCCGCGGCCCCCGCCCGGCCCGCGCCCGGCCCCGCGGCGCTCCGGACCGGCGAGCGGGGCCGCGGGCGGGGCCGGGCGCGCAGGCAGCACGCGCGCCGGCGGCACGCAGGGCAGCGGAGTTCCCGGGGCGCGCCGCCCGCGGCGCCCGGGACTCACGCAGCCGCGATGGGCGCGGGGGCCGCCCGGGCGGGGAGTGGCCGGCGCGGGCCGGACCGGCCCCTCGCAGAGCGCGGGCCCCGCGCCCCTCCCGCGGGCCCCGCCACACGCTCGCCCCGAGGCGGCGGAATGGAGGGTGGCGCCGTGGAGCCGGGGACGGACGAGCCGCGCGGGACCGCACCCGCGCCCGCCCGCCCGCCGGGGACCTCTCGGGGGAACGGGCGGGAGGGGGGTGCACGAAGCCCCCGGGACCCGGGACTCCTTTCCAGCAACTTTTTCTAACGCTGCTGGGGCGGGGAGCGGACGCGGCTCGCCAGCCGCCCCCCAGGCCACTCGGCCGCGAGGCTGTGGCTGACCGTCCCCGGGCGGCGGGGCGGGGACTCCGGGGCCGGGCGCCCGCTGGACACCGCGCCCAGCCCGCCGCCCGGGGACGGCGGCGACGGGAGCCCCCGCGCGGGCCGCAGCGCCCCGTGTCCCGACTGGGCACCCGGGCCGGGGTCGTGGGGGTGCAGGGCCCCGGGCAGCGCGGACGTCGGCGCGGGGGGGGGCGGGGGGCGGGGCCGAGCCCGGCCACTCTCCCCGTCTCGAAACCCTTCTTAATCCCAAAGTTTCTGTCGCCCAAAGGGGCCGAGAAACCCCCAGACGCTGCAGGATGCGGGCAGCCGAGCCCCCCCTTCCCTTCCACGCCCGCGCCCCCCAATTCCGCGCGCTCCTGGCGCCTCCCTCCCCCACACCCCGTTCCCCTCCCCCGCACCCCGCCTCCCGGGCGCCCTCGGCTCACTCCCGGCGCCGGCCCCGCCGACCTCGGTCCGGGGCGCGGGGTTTACAGGCTGGGGGTGGGGGGCGCTCCCCGGAGCCCCGCGCGCGGACCCCCAGCCCGCACCCCCGCCCGGCGCTGCGCGGGCTACATACATGGCACCTACATGAGCGCGGGGCGCGGGCCGGGCTGCGGGCTCGCGGCGGGCGCGCGGGCAGCGGCGGCCCCGGGGCGCCGGGCCCCATCCTCCGGGCGGCGGGGACCGCGCGGGGCGCCCCGCGGAGAGCGCAGCAAGCCCTGCGCGTGCGCCGGGCCAGGGCGCCCGGCCCGCCGGCTCCTCGCGTCAGCGCCGGCGCCGCCCTCGCCGCCCGGCCCGGCCTCGTCCCCGCGTTCCCGCGTCTGGCGACCGAGCGCGCCCGGGGCCGCCTCCCTCCCCCCGCGGGCGGGCGCGCGGGGCTCCCGGCCCGGGCGGCGCGTCACGGGGACGGGGACGCCGAGCGGCGGGCGGGGGCACCGCGGCCGCCCTGGGGTCCCGCGCGCCCCCCGCCCCACTACCCAGCGCCCCGCGCCCCCGACCCCGCCCCGCGCCTCCGTGCTCCCCCCCCGTCCCCCACCCCCCGCGGCCCCAGCTCCGCATGCCTCCTGCCCCCCATCCCCCTCCCCCCCGCAGCGGCGGCGCTGCTGGCCTCGTGCTCCCCCCGCACCTGCCCCCTCCGCGGCGGCGCGGCCCACCTGCCAGTGTCCGGGAGGCTGCGTCCCGGCTCCGCGGGCGGCCGCCGGCCTGGCCCCACTGCCATGCCCCGTCCCTGCCGCTCGCTCTCCAGTCGGCCCGGGCGCTGGGCATTTTCCTTCCCTTCATTTCCTCTCGTCTCTTCCTTCCTGCCTGGACCCCCGCCCCCACACCCCTGCGCAGCCTGGTTTCCCACCGTCCAAGCCCCGAGCCAGGCGCTCCCTTCGACCTCGAAGGCCGCCGGCGTCGCTCCTGCCCGGAGCCTTCTGCTCCTGACGTTCGGACCCCGGGGATGGCAGTTCCGAGTCAGAAGCTCGCGAACCCCCGCCTGGCATTCCCTCCGATCCCCTGCGATCCTCCGTGTGTCCTTTCCTACAGGACGGACCGGGTTCACACTTGCCAGGAATGGGGGGCTTCTCCAGACATGCATGGGGGAGGGGGCAGCTAGATGGACAGGGCCTCAGCCCTGGACCGCGGAGCAGGCCCGCCTGGAGGGACAAGCAAGACGCGGTGCGGGGACAGCAACGGGGCCGGCTGGGGGTCAGGCAGAGGAGACCTCGGAGACTTCCACCTGCTCTCGAAGGCTGAGACAGGTCCCTGCTGGAAAGCAGGGTGGCGGAGGTGGTGTTTGTGGCTCGAGGACAGAAAAGAGAGTGTGTGGCCTAAGCTAAGGCCCGAGGCGAGGCTGCCTAAGCCTGGCCTCCAGCAAAGGGCCGGCCAGAGCCTGGAAAGCAGGGCCCCGAGGGACAAGCAGGGGCCCCCTGTGTTTTCTCCAGAAGAGCTGCTGGGGACAAGGAGGGGAGGAGGGCCCGGCCTCCAGGTGGCCATGGGGACAGCAGGTGTGCAGGGTGCCCGGCCTGCAGCGTGAGGGCCGCAGAGGGGCTTCCAGAGGGACAGGCCCCTGGGGTCTCGCGCTCGGGTGAAGCCCGCGGCGGCGTCTGCAGAGGAAGCCGAGCCCCCCGCACTCCCCGCGGACCCCCGGCCGAGCGCCGGGGCCCAGCGTGGCCACGCTGCTGGCGCGGGGTTCACACCTCCGGGGAAAGGGCCGCGTGGGACTCGAGTTCTCACTCCAGCCCGTGGAAAGGATCAGCTGCCCAACCTCCCTCTGGCGAGGAGCGGGGGCAGCAGCCGCTTCCCTCTGGAATCCAGACAGAGACTGATCACGGGCGCACGTTACTGAGCAGCGGAGCCCCCTTGGTGCTCAGGTGGCTTTCGGGGGCGCACACAGAGCAGGCCTGGCTGTCGCAGGCGCCGATGATTCCGGTGGCTCCGGTGGGGCGCCAGGCGGCAGGGCGGCGGCTCGCTCCCGCTCCCCCCGATGCTGGGGGTGACAGCGACTGCGCCCCGGCCGCTGCTGTGCAGGCTGCCTGGCCGCACGGCGCCTCGCAGGCTCGGCCCTCTGCGTCGTGCCAGCAGGCAGCAGCCTCTGCTCAGATCTCGAATGGATGGCTCAGATGTTCTTCTCCGGTCGGGGGCAGAGGCAGCTGCTTTGAAAGGAGCCTTCCAGGGCCCCGCTTCAGTACCCCGTGAAGTCCCCGAGCTGACACCACGGACCACACACGCACTGGCCAACGGGACAGTCTCAGAACCGAGCGGGAAACGCGGGCCCAGCCGAGCGCGCGGGCCTAGGAGGACACGGAGCAGCGAGGCCGTGGGCGTGGACACCAGGACACGTCACTGCGCCTTCTTGTGTTGCATCGTTTAAGGCTTTTCTCCTTTCGGACAGCTCCAGGCGCGGAGGCCTCTGGTGGGCGCTGGGTGCCCCGGGGACTCGGCATTGGTACCGGAGTCCGGAGGGGACATCCAGACGTCTGGGGCTCAGGGGGACGAGGGTTGAGACTAAGAGAGAAATCTCAGCTACGAGCCGAAGGACAGGCTACCAGGACGCGGGCGGTGGTCGGCGCCGAAACCAGCAGCACCCAGGGGCCGGGGAAGCGTGGAGTCAGGAGAGGTCACAGACACGGCAGCCGTGCCTCCGGGCACAGTCACACGCGTCCCCCCTTCCAGAGCCCTCTGTGTCACCCGCTTCTACCGGTCGCCCCCGGCAGGTGGGGTGGAGGTCCGGGCCGGTGAGTGGGCACAGGTTAGGAGCTTGAGAAACCAAGGGGCAGCGGGAGTGTCGTGCTTCGGGCAGGAGGCGACCGCTGACTCGGCTGGCTGAGCGGGAAGCCAGCTTGGCGCCCGGCGGCCTTAGGGATGCACGCCCAGCAGGCCTGGCTGTTGGGGGCAAAGCTCTGCTCTGCACCGGGCCACCAGGCTGCAGGGGCCAGGGCTGCGCGGCCACCTGCAGGCCCTCCATCGAGTTGCCCGAGAAGCCTTCAACGCCCGCAATTCCTCCAGAAGCTTCGTCGTCCCATCGCTCTGCCTGCGCCTTCTGCGTCGGAGTCAGCCCCTCCCTCCCGTAACATTCCAGAAGGAAATCCTCTGAGGATCCTATGGGCTGGATGCAGCACCCGGTCCCCACCGCCGGCCAGAGGAGAGGTGACTCGGCGCCCACCGGGGTCCGGCCTGGGCGCGCTTCCCCGACGTGCCGACGCGGCCTCAGGTACCTGCCGTCAGCCTGTGTCGGGCTCTTTGCATCGAGCCGCCCGTCCGGTGCATTTTCCCAGGGGTCCCCATTCTCGTCCCTGACCCCAGCTCGCCAGCCGGTGCCGGTTCCGCCCGGAGGTTGGGGGAGCGAGCGTAGCTGCAGCCTCTGGCGCCGGCCCGGCCGGGCTGGGCAGCGCGACACACACCGCTCTGCCGAGGCCACGTGGACACCGAGTCACTAACGAGTGTCCCTGGAGTGAGGGCCTCGAAGCGTCCTGAAGTGCGACTGGCGTTCAGGTCACGTCTGTTCCTCGAGCCCCAGAGGCGCGGCCTCTCTCCGCTGGTCGGGTTGACTCGTCTGTGCCCACACGGTCGGCCCTCCTCGCCCGCGGCGGCCACAGCCGTGCGGACCAACCCGCCCCAGGTCGGAAACGTCCCCCACGAAAGTGTCGCTGACGCGTGCTCCGTCGTGAGGCCGGCGACGGTCGCGTGCGCAGACGTTTCTCGTCCTCATGCCTGGACAGCGTCACGACGACGTCCACGGCGTTCACTTGGTGTCGGGCGGGGAGTCTGGAGGCGAGGAGGCATCGGGAAGACGGGTGCGGGTTTCGTGCAAAAGCGACGCCGTTTTCACGGGGTCTTGGGTGGCCTCGGCCTTAGGTATCGGCGGGGGAGGGGAGCCACACCCGGCTTTCAGGGCGAAAGGCGCTGCCGCCGGAGGTGCACAGGGACCCGTGCGGGCGGTGGCGGTTGGGACGCGCTCACAGAGGGTGGACCTGGCCTCGCAGGGCTGTACCACGTCAGTGACAGTTTCAAACCTGCCAGAAAGGGCTGAAGGCCGCGGAAGGCTGCGGAAGGCTGCGGAAGGCTGCGCCGCCGTGTAAGAACAGCAGCGAGGCCTATCCTTGCCGCGTGTAACACCGGGAGCAGGGAAACACCTCTGGAGAGCTACGGAAGCCGACAATTCATGAGCCAGACGTGTTTTTCAGTTGAAAAAACACAAAGTTGGCATCGGGCATTAAGTGGCCTCGCAGTTCCCAAGCGGGAAAGGTCAGGCAGCTCCTGAGACGTTGCTGACCGGAGGCGCCTTGCGAGAGTCCACCGTCTGGGCCGTCTGGCTGCGCCCTGCGATGTCCCCTGCGGGGCCCTGCGCGCAGCGGAGCCGCCTCTGCCGTTCGGGCCCTGCAGGACAGAAGGGGGACACGCGCCGGCAGGGTTCGCATCCTCCGCAGTGCCCACCGGGCGCGCCTGTTTAGCAGCCTCTCGCAAGTCCTCGGTTTTGTGCAGGAAACGGACTCGGGTCTGCTCCAGGTCTCATTTCCCAAACAGAAGGCGACGCCTGCAACCCCGGAGAAGGGCCCGTTGCGGGCACCGCGCTGCCCCGCGTGGATTTCCCCGGGAAAGACGCCTCCTGGAGTCCTCGGAGACGGACGCGGTTACCACACGGTTATCGACTCCGCGACGCAGAGAGTAACTTGCAGAGTTCACTCGCCGGGACTTTGAGGCACATCGGGGACGTAAGCTCGCGTTCTGCGTTTCGGAACCTCGCGTTTCTGGCGATAGGGCGTCTCTCCCCGATTTTTCCTTCCGCACGCGTGTCCTCTTCCCGCAAAATGCGAGCTGACAAGCCCCATCTTCTCCTCGGACCAACGCGAGCTGTGAGTTGTTTTCCTTCCGAAGCTGGGATGAGAACTGTCTGCGCAACTGTCACTTTAACAGCCCCATAGACTGCCCCCGCTCTCTTAATTGCGTCCCCGTCAAGGACGAGATGAGGGAGATGGCAAGCGCGGACCATCCGTAAGCACCCTGAGTGCTCGCGGGGACTGACAGCCTCGGGCCCATGTTCAGCCGCCAGGTTCAAGGCTTGTGGGGAGTTCGCATCGAGGCACGGCAGTGGGTCCTCGGGATAAAGAGGAAAATACGGACACGACCTGGGATGGCTCGGGGTGGACACACCCCGAAAAGGGGGAACCGCAACCAGCACAGAGGAAGCCGCGGCAGTGTGCCCGGCGCAGTGGCCCCCGCGGCGGCGTGCCCGGCGCAGTGGCCCCCGCAACGGTGTGCCCGGCGCAGTGGCCCCCGCGGCGGTGTGCCCGGCGCAGTGACCCCCGCGGCGGTGTGCCCGGCGCAGTGGCCCCCGCGGCGGTGTGCCCGGTGCAGTGGCCCCCGCGGCGGTGTGCCCGGCGCAGTGGCCCCCGCGGCCATGCTACCATTGTCCCGTCTGCGGGGGCAGTGACCCCGCTGGGGCGTCTGCTGCTGCCGGGCAGGGTCGGGCGCTGTCGCGTCTCCTTCCTGCGCCGGGGCCGGGACGCCGCGGCCCCAGCCCGTCTCCCTGCCCGGGCTGCCATCCCCGCAGCCTCCTTCCTCGTGCCGGGGGCCCCGTCCCCATCTCATGCTGTTCCGGGGCCCGGCTGTGCCGCTGTCCGTGCCCGCGAGGAGCAGGGTGACGCCGCCGTGCCGCGGTCCACCCGCACCCGAGCGTCCCTTCCATGGACACTTCATGGAGCTGGAGCTCACACTGCGCACCCGCTGGCCCCTGCGGCGTGCGCTTCGATTCGATGTCGCGGCACGGACACCGACACGCGCCTGCCCCCCCGACCGGGAAGCGCCGGTGCCAGGACCCCGAAGGCCCTGCTTGCCCCGCAGCGAGGCCGGCGCCCCACCGGTTCCGAACGTCGGGGAAGCGGGACGTGCCGGACGCTCCCGGGTCCGCAGCTCGGAGGCGTGTTGACGGGGCAGGGAAGCAGGGGAATTTCTCCGCGTCCCGGGACCAATTCGCCACTCCCGTCCCCTGTCCCCGTCGTCCAGGCCCGTCTGGCCGCGCTCAGTCTGTTCCCAGCGTCTGGGAGTTTGATTCAGGTTTGTCTGTTCGTCTGGTTCTGTAGGGTCCACGTGTAGGGGACCTCGTACGGCATCTGTCTCCTCCGTCGGCCTTACTCCACGCAGCTTAATCGCCTCCAGGTCCGTCGTGTTGCCACCCTCATACTTCAGGGTCCCCGTTAGGACTCGAGGGCGCTCGCGTGCCCGGGGCGGGCTGGTGTGGAGCCCAGAAACACGTCCTTATTCTCTCTCTGTCTCACCTTTGGGTTTTAAAGTGAAAATATCGTTTTAATGCACGGGGAGGCGAACGTGCGACACGAAGCCCCAGGGGACGCTGAAGGCCGCCCGGACTTACCGAAGCAAGTCGCGTGGAAGTGGACCTGGGCCGCCTGAACTGCGTTCTTCGGGGTCCCCTGTCGCCCGACCACCCCCCGAGGGCTCACACTTGGCTGCTGGCCATCTCCTGCCCTCCGGGGGGCCGGCCCTGGCCTGCCCAGTGGTCCCCGGTCACCACATCCCAAACGGCAGCCGCCGCGTCGCCTTCCCCAACGGGCTGGGCGAGCCTCCGTGGTGTACTTGAGACGGCCGCACGCGTGTGTCCTTGGCTGCCCTTCGCTGCCCCACGACCCCAGCGAGGTCTCTGCCACGGGCCGACCTTTGTGCAGGCACCGGGCCCGGTCGCACGTGGGCAGCCCCTGCCCCTTGGCAGGACAGCACCGACCACTCTTCAGTCAAAAACATCAAGAACGAAACCCATGAGGGCACGAACCCCAAAACCAGGTCGCCTGCTGGGCTCGCGCGTCCGTGGTTCGGCTGAGCTTCGGGCGCCTCCCGTTCCGTCCACCCCGCTGAGGACTCGGACGCGCGTGCCGCTGCGCTGTGCCTTCCGGGGCCGCAGGCGACCCGTCGGGTGTCGGAGCGCCGGTGCCGGGAGCTCAGAGCTCACCCTGTCTGCCGGGCCCGGACTCGCCGCCGGCAGCTGCAGGAGTGGCCCCGGGGCGGCCGCCGCCCCAAGGCCCCGGCCCCCGCACGCCCCTCCTGTCCAGGCCCCGGGAGCAAAGGCCGAGCGTCCTGGGTTTTGCTCATCTTTGCCTTGGCCTCGCGTTTCTCCCAGGTCGTCCCACGTTCTCGTGTCCAAGCTCATCCCACCCGAGCCCTCTCTGTCTGGCTGCCCCCGGGACACCCAAAGTCCAGACTTACGCCCCTCCCTCCCCGTGTGCTCTCCCCCAGTGAAACCTTCCGCCCCGTGGGGTTTCAGGAAACGAAGTCAGCTTGACCGAGAGGAAGGGGCCGGGCTCGGCGCACAGACACGGGGCCCGTGTGGTCTGTCACTGGAGGACGCGCGTGGACCCAGCGAGGCGGTGCCGCTGCCACGCGCCGGAACGGCTGACGCCAGCGCATGACGACACCCGGCGCCGCGCAGGACGCGAACCAGCAGAAGCCGCCCCCGCTCCCCGACGGACACGCGGACGGCGCAGCCGCTTGCCGGGTCCGCCTGTTCCCTGCGCGACCGAACGCAGCCTCCGGAGCCCCCGAGAACTGGAGGCGGCCCAGGTGTCCCTCCACCGTGCAGGAAGGAAAAGCTGGCGCCCCCGCGCCACGGAGCGCGTTCGGTAGAGAGAGAGAGACGAGCCGCCGCAACAGGAGGACGCGGAGGGACCCCAAAGGCGGACGACAGTCTGAAAAGCGCCAGACGACGCGATTCCAGCTCCGCGACGTCAGGGAAACAAGACGGGGGACGGGAGTGGGGCCGGGGCTGGCCGCGCGGCAGCGTTGCGAAGGGCCCGTCCTGGTGGTGCCGGCACCGGTAGGTGACGCTACGCGCTGGTGAAGAGACGGGTGTGTATGGCCCAACGAGGGAGCCTTAACGTCGAAAACCTAAAACGTTACCCGGGAGCCCGGGGGCTCTCAGGGGAAGGCAGAGGAGCGCGCGGCCGCTGCAGCACACGCGGCCGTCTCCGTCGCGCTGAGGGCGGCGGGGCAGGGCGCAGGCCGAGGAAGCGCGGGGGCCGGGGTCGACGGGCCCAGGCGACGTCAGTGGCCGTCCCGGTCCCGTCACACGCGCGCGGCTGAGTCGCGGGTGCTCAGCGCTTGGAGCCGGTTTCTCAGTCACCGATCGGCTGGGGCCGGGGGCGGGAACGGCCCCCGCGGTGACCGGTTCGCGTTGAGGACGCCAGCGCGCGCTCACGCTCACACGGCAGATGCACCAGCTACACGTGGACATCCTGGGCACGCACGTCCTCGCTCTGCGCCCGGCGGCCACAGAGGCGCCACACCCGGCCGCAGCCAGCACGCCGGGCCCCCAGGCTCCGGTTTCGAGTCCCGATGTCCAACGCGGGAGCCGAGGGCCCTAGGAGAAGGGGCTGCTCCGAGGCCCGGGCCTGAAGCAGCTCGCTGGACCGGAAGGTGCTAGAGAGTGCTCGCCGCACACAAACCGAAGGAAACGCTACAAACAGACCCAACAGGCAAAAACCGAGGGGCCCTGTCGGGGGATTTGGAAGGGACGCGGGCGGCAACCAGACTCTGCCGATGGCCACAGCGGAGGTCGGCGGGGGAAGAGCTGAAGCGGCGCTGGGTTGTGAGCCCCGGGACAGGGTCAGCACCGCGGGTCCACCCCGAGGTGAGCGAGCGACTCGGGCAGCAACCCGGAGGGGCCCGCGGGGGCGGGCGGGGGGCGGGGGCCGACCCCGGTGTGAGCGGACAGAGGCCCCGGATTTACTGGCCGCGCCGGAGCGTTTCCGCGGCCGCAGACGCCTCGACGTGTGCCCTCTGACCCGGGAGCAGCCGGCCGGGTCAGCCCCGTGAAACGCCCGCCGACGGCCCCGCCACGACCCGGGCAGCCCCTCGGAGGCTGTTCTGCAGGATGCGCGGACGGGCGGGGGCCAGGGCCAGCCCCCGGGCCGCCTTTGCAGGATTTGGACTCCCCGACTCCCGTCCGGAGGTCTGCGGGTCTAGGGACTCTCGCTCCCCGGGAAGGAATGCGCGCGTCTGCGGACCCCGCGGCGCCACGTCCGGGGGCAGTGGAGACGGCGCGTGGCGGTTTGGGGCTCCAGGTACCGCCTCATCTGCGCACGAGACGCCCTGCCCGAGGGGCGCGCTCAGGCGACACCCCGCCCCGCGAAGCGCCGGATCCTTGGTGAACGAGCAGGAGCCGGGCCGCCGGCGGGGGGAGCGGGCAGCGCGGCCTGGACGCGCTGAGGGGCCGGCTCGGCCGCGGGCTCCGGGCCCGGCCTGCAGGCTGCTGGCACCGGCCGCCGCACAGCGCGGAGGGCAATTAGCTATGCAAATCAGGTCGCCGCAGGCACGAACGCTCACCGCCTCGTCGGCGCGTTGGCCGCGGACAGCCCGGCCAGCGCCAGGTCCCGAAGCGACATCAAGCCGCTCGGCGGGACTCGCGCTCAGCCTCCCGGGAGGAGGAACCGTCACCGGAGCCTCGTCTGCCACTTGGGTGGCGCAAGGGACAGCTGAGTCCTGCGGCCGGCGCCGTCCGTGGGGCGTGGAATCGCTGTCCCCTTGAGAAAACGGGTCAGGTGACGGATGAGTGGGGACGCGAGCGGAGCACGCGTGGAGCCGTGCCACGGGGGCCTCGGGAATCGGCGAACACGGCTCAGCCCGTTTCCTCGCCGAAGGGGCCGGCGTGTTCCCGACGCTTCCGTGGGCGTCGAACCCCTCTCCGCTCCCAGGAAGGCTCTGGGGGGAGCGGGGTCGCCCGCCCGAGTCCCAGGACGGAGAGGCCGGAGGCGGGCTCGGGCCTGGGTGAGCTCAGACCTCGTGCGGCTGAGTGACGAGGGCGCCGGTCGGCAGCGGCAGGCGACCGTGAGGTGCGGACGCCCGATAACCGCCCTGGGCGCGTCTCCTGCGTAGGCAGAGCCGCCGACGGGTGCTCCGGGAACCGCCTGAGAAACACCCGGTGCGGAAAGCGGACCCGGCGGACGAGGCCACCGCTGCCCGGAGCAGGTGCGCGGAGGCGGCCGAGCCCCGACCAGACCCGCCGGGCGCCCCGTCCCCGTCCCTTCCTTCGCGGTTAATCCTCGTTCCTCAGAGGCAGACGGTCCGCGGGCGACAGCGACCCGGCCGCGCAGAAACCAGGCCACCCGCGAGGACGCGGCCACATGCCGAGGACAGAGACGGGTGAAACGGGCGAGCGCCGTCGTCGAGTGCAGCGCCCGGCGGGGCGGCCGGCGGCCCGCGCCCTGTCGCGGGAAAGGCTGCAGGCGCAGGGCGCCCCGCGGCGGGCGTCTGCGCAGACAGGGCCCGTGTCGACGGGAACAGCGCGTCCCAGGGGAGGAGACGCCCCTGCGTTTTCCGGGGAAGTTGTCACCGCGTCCCTGTGCCCGCGCACGGCGCGTGCGGGTCTCCCCCCGGGCGGCGTAGGCGACGGAGGATGGACCGCGGAGCAGGACGGGCTGAGGGTGCGGGGGTGGGGGGTGGCGGCACGTGGACCAGCCGGCGGAGGAGGTCTCGGGGTTCTCGTCCTTCCTAGCTCAGCGCGGCAGAAAGTAGCCCGGGCCCGGCGCCGCGCCAGGCCGCGCATTCGTCGTGCCGCGACGGCGGCGCCTCCGCTGGTGGCGCGAGCCAGGCTCGGGGCCCTTCCCGCCGGCAGCACGAGCGGCTCAGTCCGGCGCCGGCGCCCCCCG
Source organism: Cynopterus sphinx (assembly GCA_030015415.1). NCBI lineage: Eukaryota > Metazoa > Chordata > Mammalia > Chiroptera > Pteropodidae > Cynopterus > Cynopterus sphinx. The sequence goes on along the minus strand of CM057391.1, from coordinate 702,762 downwards.
GGCCGCCCCGCGGCGCTGCTCCGTGTCTCTGCCTCGCGCGGGGGAGCCGCGCCCGACGCGGACTCCGCAGCGAGCGTGCCCGGGGAACGGGAACTGGCCGTGAACTGGGGCCCCTGCCTGGTGGCTGCTGCGCAGCGGTCGCAGGGACGAGCGGCCAGGTCACGGCCTCGCGAGCAGCGTCTCCGCCGTGGGCTCCTCCTGCGTGCTCGCGGGGGCAGCGTCTCCTCCCCGGCGGGCGGTCGGCGTCTGTGGCAAGTTCCACGTCGGGGCCCGCCGGACGACGTCCACCCCGGTGAGGGGTTTATGAAGACGATGGCAGTTGTAGAACATTCCGGAGCTATTCCCGGGCTGCCCGGCGGCCACTCCGGGGAACGCCTGTGGGCAGCCTGGGAGCTGTCGGGACGGGACCCGCGACGCGGACGTGAAGGCGACAGAACTCGGCCCGCGGTGCTGTCGGGCTGGGCTGACCTCGCGTGGATGTGAGGGCTTCGGGGCGCTGGCCTGGGGGTCAGCGGCTGGTTCAGAGCACGTCGGCAGGTCAGCTGGAGCGGTCACGTCGGACGTTGCCGGGGTGAGGGGCTCAGAGCAGCGGGAACTGACACGGGGTCATGCGATGGCATCGGGGACACACGGAGGGATCGTCACGAGGAAAGTCCCGAGGGGATTCACTGGCGACACCTGGACCTACCGTAATGACCACGGACCCCGACGCCGCGGGGACAGTGGCGTTTGCCTCCGACTCCCCCGGAGGAAAGGCCGGTCCCTTCGCTGTCCTGCTCCTGGGCCCGAGCCGGCTGGAAGGAGGCGCCGCCGCCGCCTTCGCACCGGGAACTGTCCCAGCCGGGGCCGGACGCCGTGCGGGCCGCCGGGTCGCTCAGGGCCCTGCAGCTCGCACGCAGACAAGGCGGGTGGAAGCCGGCGCGGCGCGGCCGTGGGGGAGCGGGCCCCGCTCAGTGACGGTCGCTGGCGCGGCGCGGCGAGGCGAGCCTCCGGGAAACAGTCGACGCCATCCCACTTCCCAGGAGCTGGAGAGCTGGGCCGAGGACGCACACGCAGCGAACGGAAAGCGGCTCCCGTTCGTCGCCTGTCGGTGGAGAGAGACGCCCCCGCCGCGGTTCGCGGTCCCCGGCCGCGCAGAAGCAGCCGGAAAGCCGGCGCGTGTAAAAGCGGGACCGACGGCCCCGAGACCCAGAGTCGGTCAGGACGGACGGGGTGGGCGCGGTCACGGGCCGAGCGACGGAGGCGCCGTCCATTCGGCCGTGTCGGGGGCGGGTCTCCTGGGGGGCGGCACGAGCTCACGCCCCGTCCGGCTGCCTGTGTGACCGGCCGGTCAGAGACGGGTCAGGGCTCCCGTCGGGGAGGCCGCGGGGACAGGCCCCGCACACGTGGGAAGGTGCAGCGCGGGTCTGCAGGAGCAGATGGTCCCCGTGGACCGAAACCCCGCTCGCGTCTACCCGTTGGCCCCTCGTCCCCTTTAGGGATCTACCCCGAGGACGCGCACCTAACATGACCCGGTCTGCAGTGCTAGGTCAGTCGTCACACCGCGGTCCTGGCGGCGGGAACCCCAACCCCGAGGCGCGTCCCCGTGCGGATTCCTGCCTTTTGTGTGTTGCTGTAAAGGTAAACTGCTCTGCCCCCGATCGCGAAGGGTCCGATCTCTCCGTGTTCACGCGCCCCTGGGAGGCCGGGCTCGTCAGGTCCGATAGCGTCACCTTCACGCCGGGGACCGGCTGGGCCTGGGGCTCAGCGACCTGACTGCGGGGCCGCCCCGCGCTGGGTTTCCGGGCAGCTCCGGGCGGGAGGGGCCGTTCTAACGACCGGAGTGTCAGATTCCACGGCTCCGGGGCGGGCGGGAGGGAGAGCAGCGCCTGCAGCCGGCGGTCTCTGTTCTCCGGTCCGCGGGACGGTGCCTCCGGCCAGCCAGGCGGCGGCGGGCGCGTGGGCGGGAGACCTCGGCGAACAAGCGGCCGGAGCAGAGACGCTGAGGGGGGAGCCGGCAGGGGTCCCGGAGACAGACCGAGAGGGTGGACCCGGTGAGAGGGGACACAGGGGCACGGAGCCTAGAACGGCGCGACCTACGAGGGGCCGGTTGAAACCGGGAAAGGAGGCCACGCGTGAGGCGGCGCGAAGAGCATCGGAAAGACCCGTAGGCAGCCCCGGCCGCCTACCGCGCGGGCCCAGCAGCCTCCCCACGAGGGCAGGGTGCACGCGTGGGGGGGGGCGCTTCCCCGCTGGCACCGCGTCCGCGCCGGCAGAGGTCCCGCCGCGAGGATGGCGAAGGCGCCCGCTGCGGCGTCGCTGAGGGCAGCCGCCGGCGCCGGCCGCGGGCGTCTCCCGGCCGCTTTCCGCTCGGACGGCGGAGCGAGGGCCAGGGCCCCTGGCTCTGCACCCCGCGTGCGGGCGCCTGCGGGCGCGCCGTGCCCTTTCGGCACCAAGGCCCTCAGAACGCCGTGATCCGCTGCAGCTTTTCGTTCCCTCCCCACGTGTCACGGGAGACGCGGGACCCGGGTCCCGAGGCCCAAGCTCAGGCCGGAGCTCCACACGCTCGCGACGCGGGCTCGGAGGAGCCCCGCCGTGCCCTGGAGGACAGTCCCCTCGACGCCGGCGCCGGACGGCGGCTACGGGAGCAAGGCGGGCCCTGCCCCTGCCCCCACACCCACACGGTGACACTCGTCACGAAGGCGGCGCCCGACCCTCCGCGGCCCCCGCCCAGCCGCGCCAGGACGCCTCGGACGCGGGAGGTTCCCGTAAGGTCGCCGGGGCCGTTCTCGCGTGAGCCCGTCCCCCGCGGCCACCCCACACCGCAGTGACGGCGCAGGGCGGCCGCCGCGGTCTCGGCCTCCCGGAAGGCGCCTCTCTGCAGAGCAGGCGGAGCCGAGCAGCTGCAGAGCGAGCGCGTGCCAGTGCCAGGCGGCGTGCGTCTGGGGCCGCCAATTAGCGGCCCTTGTGCTCGGCGGAGACCGTTTCTCACAAAAATAAAAGCCGGAAGCGGCTCCACCCCTCCTCGCGGAGAGCGCGCGAGCACCGGCGCGAGGGCACAGCGGGCGCCGCGGACGGAGAGCGGGCGGGGACCCAGGCCTTGACCTGGAGAGGCCAGGGGACGCTTCCTCCCCCAGCGACACCGGGTTCGCGCGCGTGGCCGGGGTCAGCAGAACCTGAAACAGGATTTTCCCGGCCACGGGTGCGTCACGCGCTCCTCGTGCGTGACTTTACGACCTGGAAGTTCCGAGGACACGGCTCGACGAGGTCCCCGTCCCCCGGGCACAGACGCCGCGGCTGGTTTCCGCGGCATCGCCACGTCCAGCACATGATGCTGCGTCCGCCCCGTCTTCCGCTGACCGCTCCCCTGGGCCCGGCCCGCGTCGGCCTCGCTTGGAGGGTAAAGCGAGCCGCCCTTTGTGGCTTGTCCCCCTCTGGCGCGGCCCCTCTGGCGCGGAGCCCACGCGTCTGCTCGCCGCTGCCGCTGGAACGTGCGCGTGTCTGCGTCTGGGTCCCCGGTGACCGACTCTCTCTGTTTCTCCAGAAACAAGCAACGTTTTCGGGCCGCAGGGCGCCGACGGGCAGGTCCCCGAGCCTCCGGAAGACGTTTTTCCGACGCTGCTCCCCCCGGGGCTGCGAGCGTTCGCCTCCCTCCCCATCACTGCGCGACCGACTCCTCCGGCCCCGTGACCCCCGCGCAGGTGACCTCCGCGCAGGCCGGAGGGAGTCCCTTCTGCTCGGACGTCCCCTGACCCCCCCGCCGGGGCGGTGAGCGGCCCCAGGAGCACCGGGCTCCCCGAGTCAGCGCGGCTTTGGGGACAGGAATGTGCTGGAAGCGCCGGGGACTCCCTGCTGCTGAGAGGGCAGCTCACGGGAATCCCTTCGCCCCCGGGTGAGCTCTCACTTCTCCGGGACGGTTCCCAGGAAGCCGGGGCATCTCCTCTGCAGAGTGTGTCGCGCGTGCTTCCCGCGGCGGCGAGGGATGCGCCCCGGGTGCGTGAAGGGGTCAGCGACACGGTCCTCACGACGGCGCCTTTCTGCAAACCCTCTGCGGGGTCTCGTGGGCCGGGCTCTGTGTGCCGGTCGCCCGCGTGGACCTCTGTCCGCTCTGGTCGGTCGTCCGCTCCGCGAACCAGCAGCGGGGCCTGCCGCCGAGCGAGCGCGACGGCACGAGGACGCGTCGCCGGGGGTGGTTCCGGGATCGCTCAGCGGCGACGGCGCGTCCCGGCTGCGTGAGCGGCGGCGCGGCGCCCCCTCACCCACGTGCTGTCTGTTTGTTTATTCGTTTTAGCCGTTCGGGGTGCTGAGGGAATGAAGATGCCGACCCGTCAGCCGGTGCGGTCGTTTTTCCGACGTAATTAACGGAGCCGGGGGCGCCGTCGTGAGGTCGATGACTTCAGTTTTGTTAAAAAGTGAACACAGTGGACGTCCGTCCGCGTCTGGGCGCCCCCCACAGGACCCTCCCGCCCTCCCCGCCCACGCCCTCCAGCCTGAGGGCCGTGGCCTCAGCCTCCCCTTCCAGATCTTCTGGGAGCCCCTGGTGCCTCTGACACGGAGTCGTTTGTTTGTTTGTTTTTCAGATAAAAATGGCCGTGTCCCGTGGAAAACCTACTCACCCTTTGATTGTGTTTTTAAACTCCGAAGCAGCTCTCGGGGTTCCTGTTGCGCCTTCCGTGTGGACGAGGAAACACCCAAACCCACAGGGAAGTCTCACGCGTTTCTCCCAGCCGAACGGACGGCTCGTGCCAGGGAGCGAGATTCCGAACGCCCGGAGAACGGCAGCCGCGCCCGAGGGAGAAGGCGAGGGGGACGGGAGTCCGGGTGGTTGACAGGACACCCCTCTCCAGGGGGCCCACTCCGTCCGGGGCTGTGCCCTCCCGCTTGTCGGCCTCGGGGCACGGGCACGGCCAGGCCTCTCGCTGCGGAACGGCAGGCCTGGCCCGCGCCCCCCGCCACGCCCGCAGACGCCCTCCTGTTCATCCCCGTGAAGTGTTTGCGGCAGCTCCCGGGTCACGAGGGCCAGGTCTCTGCGGAGCACCCGGTGGGTGCAAGGCTGACCTCCCGGGGGGCCGACCTCCCAGGGGCCTGACCTCCCCGGGCCTGACCTCCCGGGGGCCTGACCTCCCGGGGGGCTGACCTCCCCGGGGGGCCGACCTCTGGGGGGCTGACCTCTGGGGGCCTGACCTCCCGGGGGCCTGACCTCCCCGGGGCTGACCTCCCGGGGGGCTGACCTCCCGGGGGCCTGACCTCCCGGGGGGCACAGGGAAACGCAGGTTCCGGCGCCGCCGGCGGGACACATCCACACGCCTGCCGGGGGGGCCCGAGGTCCAGACCCGGCGGGGCCGGCGGGGCCTGGGGGGCCCCAGCACGAGGCTGGGAGGGGGGACCCGGACCTTGCAGCGCTGAGACTCGGGCCGGGGACACCACGAACTCCGCTCCCTCTCCCCCGCTCCCGGGGCCCCAGAAGGAGCGGCAGGGAGGCTGGGACAGCGCAGGCCCCGTCCCCCAGCGGACGTCCACGGGGCCGGGGGACCGGCCGGGCCTCCACTCACACAGCCAGGCCCGCGGCGCGGTGCCCGAGCCAGGGGCGCTGCTCTGGGGGCACAACGGCTCCTCCCGGGGTGTCGGGTGCCCCACGGGGCTGCAGAGGACAGGGCCGGGGGCAGGGACGCCCAGGGGTGTGCGGCGGCCCTTGCTGGGCAGGCGCCGGAGCTCACAGGTTTCTCTGCCCCCGGGCCCCTGGCCCTGTCGCCCATCCCCCAACATCCCCGTCGTCTTCCTCTCCGCCCTCCCTGGGCCGTCACATGACCACGTGACTCTGGGTTCTGCTGCGTCCCGCCCGCTCCATCTGTCCCCCGGCCGCTGCCAGGGGCTGTCTGTGCCCTGGACGCGCCCTCCCTCCTCCCAGCGACCTGGGCCGGGGCTCCGCGGGGAGGGGGCTGCGCGCTCTCGCGCTCTCTCTCTCTCGCTCTCTCTCTCTCTCTCTCTCTCTCTCTCGCTCTCGCTCTCCTCGCGCTCTCGCTCCAGCCCCGCCGGGGAACAAAAGCGCCGCGTGCACACGTGAATCGTTTCTCCACAAACTCGTGCGATCGGAGAGCAGCTGCAGGGCTGGCTGCCCCTGGGGTTTGGAACGCTCACGTGCGAGCGAGGGAGACGGAGACGTGGGCCGCCTGCGCCGGGCGCCGGGCGCCGTCCGTGCCGCCCACAGGCTGCGGCCAGGCCGGGGCAGGCCGTCCGGCTCCTCGCCCCGCGCGTTCCTGCAGGCCGGGCCGGCCGCCTGCACCCCGCGCGCTGCCCGCCACGCGCCCGGTCACCCCTGTTCTGCGCGGCCGCGTGTACCTGAGCCGCCGTGTCTGCCACGTGGACCCGCTCTCGGGAGCAGAGGCGGCCGCGCGCCCACGTCCTGTCCCCGGTGCCCACGGCAGCCCCAGGACACGGGGCAGCACCCGTGGCTCCCTGGCGGGTCCGCAGACGCCTCTGCCGGCCTCTGAGCGCGAATGTGCGTGCGCCGCGGCCGCGCCACCCGCACGTGTGCCACCTGCTCGCGGGCCGCCGGCTCGCGCGCCTCCCCCCACGCCCAGGCCTATGCTCGGGACCCACTGGCTCGTCCTCGTCCTTTAAAGCGAGTCTCGTGCCGGCCCCACTGCGCGAGGCAGCTGCAGGCTGGGAGCGAGCAGCAGCTCGCGCCACGCTGGGCGGGGGCGGGGCGCAGCGCCACCCTCCAGTTTCAGAGGCCGGGGATGGGGGCCACCGAGGCCCAGGCCGGCTGGGACGCCGCCAGCGAGTCCCCTGCCGCTTCTGTCGAGGGAGCAAACCCAACGAACCCAACCCGAGCCGGAGCGCGCCGCTGTGGGGCGGGAAGCCCGGCCCCAGCGGCGACTGGGTTTGGCGACGTGGCCTTTTAGGGGGTCGCCAGGGGTAAGCGAGGCGACAAGGGCGGGACCGCACCCGGCAGGCCGGTGTCCTGACGGGAGAGGAAGGGACGCCGGGGGCGGCCGCGCGGGCGCACGGGGAGAAGGCGGCCGTCGGAGCCCAGACCGCCCTGTGACCCTCGGTCTCGGACGTCCACCCCCAGACCCGCGAGGAGCAAACCTCAGGTGAGCCGCGCAGTCCCTGGCGCCGTCCTGCAGCGCCCCGGGCGAGCCTCCGGGACGGGCCTCTGAGCAGCGCGTGTCGCGTGACCCGCCCGGAGAACGGCTCAGCCTCGGGGGACGCCCCGCGATTCGGGGCCCCACGCGCCGAGGACGCCACGGGCGCGAGGTGGACGGGCCGCTGCCGGCTCGGAGGGCTCACGCGTCGGGGGGACAGATTAAAGTGGAATGAGACAGCATCCCCGTGGGGGCGGCGCCGCCGCCGCCGCCGCCCGAGAACGTGTGTCCAGGCCGGGCCCGTGAACAGCTGAGCCTCTGCCCTTCGCCGGTCGTTTCCGCTGGGGGGGAGGGGAAGGGGACTCTTTGGGGCCCGGGGACAGCGCACGACCCCGACACCGTCCCGCGCACGGTACCAGGCGGGAGCTCGAGAGAAGCGCAGACGCCACGACAGGTGGGATTCGTCCGGACGTGACGCTGGCGCCGCGCGGCGAGGGCTGTCTGTGCGTCGGGGCCGAGTCCAGAAATAACGTCGAAAGCTGCGCTGCCCCCGGCGCCTCCCTTAAAACCAGTGGGAACTGCGCCCTGAGCGTCCGCGGGACGGACCGTCCTCCCCGTTCGTTCTCCGGGGCCCAGGCTGCAGGAGACACGCTGCCCCCCGCCCCGTTTGCACGTGAACCTTGGACCTGAGGGCGCTGGGGACGGGCGGGACCCAGAAAGTCGGCGGCGGCGGCGGTTGTTTGTCTGTTTGTCTGGTTGAGACCGGGGCCGAGGGTCTGACTTCCCCTGGGGAGACCACGCCGCCGTGTCGGGACCGCGGAGCCGATGCACGGAGGGCGCACGAGAGGTCTCCCTGGCTGTCAGGTCCCGCCGTCCGTGCCGCGAGGCCGCCGCGATCTCCTACGGGGCGCTTCCTGCAGGAGCCGGGGCTCGGCCTGGGCCGCTGCTGCGGCCTGCGGCGGGGGGGAGCTCTGGAGGGGGCACCGGCGTCCGCCGATCCCAGGCAGATGGGCCCGCAGATTATCTCGGAATCATCCCCATTCAGCAAACAGGAGGCGGAAACACAGGAAACGCATCGGACGAGCCAGCAACGAGGACGCCCCCGACAGGATGCAATTTCCCTGGAGTCACGCGGCCGCGCGCGGAGAGCACAGCTGCCCCGCGCGCCGGGGGCGCCGCCAGGGCCCGCGCTCCGTGGCCCAGGCCTGGGACGCGCCACGTCGGCCTGGCCTCCGGACGCACCTGAGACCAAAGCTCTGAGGGGGACCTCGGGAGGGGCCTGGACGCTGCCGGGCAGCCCCGGGGGGGGCGGTGAGCTGGCCCCTGGGCCCCGGGCGAGCTCCCCTGGCCGGAGGTGCCCTGGGCGCCCTGGGTGCCTCTCGCTCGTTCTCGGAGGGGCTGGCGCCGTCCCCGGGAGGGACAAAGGGAAGCCCGGGTTCGGACCCTCCTCCCAGACTCTGCGGGCCCCGTCCTGGGCTCTGTCCTAATTTCTCTCCTTTGACTTTAATCGTCAGCGAGCGCTTTCCCGAGCGCTGGGAGCGAGCGACTGCGGCCAACGGCGCGGGCGCCACGAGCTCCTGCACTGCCTCTCTCCCGCGGCGTGTTCTGAACGGGATTCGCTCGCGTGGATCCGGCGGCCGCCGCACTGCAGGGTCCCACGCAGGCGGCTGGGGACACTGCGGCGCGGGTGCAGCCTTCGCAGTCGCCTCGGTCGGGGGGGAGGGCGCTCAGAGTGAAGCGCGTGCTGCGGTGCGGGGTGGAGTGGATCTGTGTGCACACGCGTGTGTGCGTGTGTGTGCGTGTGCTTGCGTGTGCGTGTACGTGTGCGTGTGCGTGTGTGTGTGCGTGTGCGTGTGTGTGTGCGTGTGCTTGCGTGTGCGGTGCGGGGTGGAGTGGATCTGTGTGCGTGCGTGTGCGTGCGTGTGCGTGTGCGTGTGCTTGCGTGTGCGTGTACGTGTGCGTGTGCGTGTGCGTGTGTGCACGCGTGTGGTGTCTGTGTCTCCGCGCGCACACACACTCGCACACGCACACGCACACGCACGGGCTTTAATCCGTGAAGAGGTGGGAGCTGAACCCCCGGCGACCGTTCAGGGCGGATCCGACACCCGGCGCTGGAGAGGGGGACCCAGCTGGAGCCCCCGTGGGACCCCGAGGCATGGGACCCCGCGAGGCCAAGGGCCGAGCAGAGCGGGCGGCGGGGACCACGGCCGCGCCCGGGCCTGGCCTCCCCCGGGAAGAAACGTTTCCCGAGTAAAACACGACTCCGCAGGCGCGACCCCGGCCCTGACGAAGGGGAAAGGTGCGGACGGGGCCAGGGGGACGGGGCCGGGGGGACTCGGGACCGGGAAAGCGGCGCATCCCTTTCATCCCGGGCCCCTTCAGGGACGCGTCGTCGCTCTAATCGGCTTATCCTGCCGCCTCCGCGGCTCTCGGCACAGCGGCCGGGAGCCCGGCGTCTCGCGACCCAGCGGGGCCGTTTTTAATGTGGCTCCTCACCCCGGGGTCCCCGTGAAGGGAGCGAGGATGTGTCGTTCCACGGGAAGGCGGCTCCGGGCTTTGTGAGGTGAGCGCGGGCGCGCGCACCCCCGTCCCGGGCCGACTGCTGTGCCCGGCGCGGCACGCCGCCGAGCGAACGCCCCCGCACTGTCTCCCGCGGGGGCTTACCCCTGAGGATCCCGAGTGCGGTGCGGCTGGGTTTGAGCATTTTAACAGTTTTCACTGCTCTTCTGGGGAAGCAGATTCTCCCGAGCCTTTGCGCGCCGTCCTGGCGCTCTGCCCGGCGGTGGCTCATCTCGCCTCTGAGATCCGCTGTGGAGAAAAGGGGTATTTCAGCGGCTGCGGCCGAGCCGGAAAGAGGTCCTGATGCTGAGAAAATCACCTGAGCCTTCGGACAGTCCCCGTCCCGCCCCATAAATAAACGAAGCCGACGGCCCATCGACCAGCGGGGTCTGGTTTGCTCGGACCAGAACCCCCGAAGTCAGTGCTGAGCACAGACACGGCGTGTGCGGCCTGGCCGGGGCGAGGCCCCGTGCGCTGACCCCCACAGTGGCGGCGACGGCGGCCGAGGGACCGGTAGATGGTTCCATCCCGCATGCTGGGTGGCCCCAGACGCTAATCCGGCCGCAGAACGCCCGTTAGGGGCGCGGCTGGGTTCGGGAGTCTCCGTCAGGTTGAACTCGTTCACCCTGGGGCAGGAGACGGTGACCCGGGGAAGACGAAAAACGTAGGAAAAACACAAAATGTGCCTTAGAACGGACCACAGCGCCGTGCGTCTTCGCCGGGGAGGCCCCGTGACACGCTGCCCCAGGTCAGCGACGGCCGGACCGGCCACCGGAACCTCCCGTAGAGCGCGGGCGGCGTGGCGAGTGTTCGGAGCTTCAGCCACGTCCCGAAGAGGCTGGCGGGGGAGCTTGTTTTCCTCTAAGCCGATAAACGGATTCTCCACGAACCCACGCCCGCGACGCCCTGCGGCGGTGGGGAAAGCCCCGCGGGTGCTGAACCCGTCTCCACGGACCGGGGAAGCCTCCCACGCCTCCCGCAGGCGCCCAGCCGGGCAGTGGCGGGGACAGGACGGGAGGGGCCTCGTGCTGGGGGCGCGAGGGGGCCACCGGGCGTCGGTGGGGACCGGGGGGCACGGAAACCAGGGAAGAAGCCGTGTTCTGAGTCGAGGAGACACCCCGGGGCCTTAGCAGGGACAAGGACTCGGCCGTCGTCCGGCTGCTCTGCGGCGCCGGGGGCCGGGGTGAGCCGTGCGGGCCGGGCCGGGCTCCCTGGCTCCCGACGACCAGCACTTTACAGGCGCGCGGCGCGGGGTCACGGCCTGCACCCCGCGGGGACGGGGGCTGAGGTGGGGCGCTGCCCCCAAACCCGGGGGTGCCGAGCGCGCGGTCGCGGCGAGGCGGCCCTTTTCCTGTTCTCCTCCCGGGACCTTGGCCGCTCGCCCGTGACCCCGGGCTGCTTCGACCCTGAGAAGCAGAGCGAGGTCCCCCGGGGAGGGCGAGGCGACCGTGGGCGCTGACGCGGCAGCCGGCGTCATCGTCCGGGAGAGCGTGGCCCCGCGCGTGGCCCCTGGCGCCGCCGTGCACCTGCCCGGCTCCCCGCGTAGACGCTGGGTTTAGGGCTCGTCTCCCGGTCTGGTTTACGCTCCGCTGTGTGGTTCGAGGAAGAGACGACCGAGGGGGTTAAATCCTGCGCTTGGCTCGGTCTTGACCCCACGATGCCTCGGGGGTGGGGGCTCCGTGCGTGAAGGGCGGGCAGGAGGGCGGCGAGAGGCTGTGAGGGTGGCGCCCGGGGCGCTGAGCTGAGGATCCGCAACCCCCAGCGCGGTGGGGGGACGTGTCGGCTCCGCCGCTGTGTCCGCCGTGGGTCCCCGCGGCGGCGGCGTGACCTGGTCAGAACCCGGTCCGCGGCCTGGGCTCGGGGGGGGGGGCGTCTACACGGCTGCGTGACTCGGCCGGTGTCACAGCTCGCCAGGTGCGGCCGCGCCGCGCAGGGCGCGAGATGGCGTCGCCGAGGATTTACGTCGCCGCCGAACGCTGTCTCGGCTGCTCCTGACGGGTCGCCCGGATCCAAACGAGATGCTTAGTGCCCCTCCCAGCGCGGTGCGGCTCGTCCGTCACTCGTCGCCCGAGCGGCGTGGCTGTTCAGCCACCGAAACTTTTCTCGGAAACGCCGTCCCCCGGAGGAGGAGAGGGGCGGGGGACGCGAGGCGCGGATCGCGGGACGAGGTCCGGAGACCGGCCGTGCCTGCGGGGGCGGCGCCCGTCTCCCGACACGCTGAACCGGCCGGGCCCCCAGGGCAAGCGCGTGGGTTGCGCGGTGCGAATCCCACGCCGATAAAGCTGGTTTTTGTCAAAATCAGAAAGAGCTGAGCCGAGGGGCGGGCTCCGGCCCTGTCCTTCCCCGTCAGGCACCAGAGGCCCAGGAGGAGTCACTAGGCCCGGCTGCGGGATGGCGGACGAGCGCACACCCCGCGTGACCTGCGTGTCCCGGTGACCAGCTGTGTCACGTGTGACGCCGGCCGCCCCGCGGCCCCGCCCTGCAGCGCCTTCTGGCCTTTTCCCGGACGGGGACCCCCGCCCCGGACGTTTTGCGCCGACGCGGGGAGACCTCCGCCTTCCACGTTCCTGAGTCCCCCCTCGAGAGAGTCCCGGGCCCCGTTCGTCGTCACGGCCTCGCGTTGGCGCAGCCAGAAGCCCCCGCGGCCCCAGGACGAGGCTTCGCGGCAAACGGCCTTGCGCAGCGCCTCGCGAGGTGGAAGCGGGGCTGGCGCCCACGCTGCGAGGGCGTGGGGGGTGGAGTGCGGCGACACGTGCGATGGGACAAACGCGTCGACTCCGTGGACCTACGCCATGTCGACGCGCCACCACGGCGGCGTCCTCGGGGGGGGGGGACTGAGACCCCCGCGACTGCAGCCGTGGGACGGCCCGGGCCCCCCACCGGGACGAGCGCACGTGGGACCCGGCCCGTGTGCTCGCTCCGCGCCCCTCGTTAGCTGACAGGCCCGGGGCGCGCGAGGCTCGGGGCGGGGGGTGCAGCTCCCGCTCCCCCCACCCACGGCCTCGTTTCCAGGTTGTGGCGGCTGAGGGCCCGGGTCTCCGCGCCCACGGGGGCCGCCAGCCCTCGTCCGCGCGGGGCGGGTGAGACTCGCCTCGCCTCGCCGCCACACGTGCCGGCGCTTTTACCTCTGCGCCCGCTCACGCCCACGGCCCGATGAACCCACCGACCGGGAGCGCAGCGGACGAGCAGCCCCTGCAGGGACGGTGCGCGCGACCCCTGAGCCGGGTCAGCGGTCGTCGGTGCACGAATCCTGCCCCGCCACACGGGTGTGGTCGCGCCACGGGACTGTTCCGGCCTCTCCCTGCCCGCGCCCAGACCCGGCGGAGCTGCGGTGCCCGAGGGGGGAACCAACCCGGCGGCACCCGCCGCGTGCGCCGCCGCAGGACAGAAGGGTGCAGCTCCCTGGGGCTGGGGAGGCAAGCGTTAGAGACGGAGAAGAACTGGCGCGGCGGAGGGAGAGGCAGAGCAGGCCCGGCCCGCCGCGGTGGGTGCGCTCCCCCCGCGGGTGAGGGCGCCTCGGCGCCGGGCTTGGCCGATCACGGCCGAAGGAGCCGGGTCTGACACAGGGCCCCGGGGGGGCTGGCCGCCCGGCCTGCGGGGTTCTGCGCGGGGCAGGGCCGCCACGCCGAGCCCGGGTTGTCCTTCCGAATGCAGCAGAATGAATGTCCCTCAAGGGGGACCCGGTCTGGGGCCGGGGCCGCTCACCGCACTGTCCCCAGGGGCTGATGTTGCCGTCCCCGTCTCCCCGGGCACAGGTGGCCACATCTGGAAGCTTTCGGGGTCGCGTGGCTCTGGGAGCACCACTGGCCTTGGTGGGCGGAGGCCAGGCCTCCCCCTAAGTGCCCTGCAAGGCGCAGCACGCCCCCCGCCCCGCGTCACCGCCCGGAGACGCCCTGCCCCGGAGAAGGCCCTCCACGGGGACGGGGGGACGACACTGCTCCCCACAGCGCCAAGTGCAAACACGGGTACGCGCGTCCCCCCGAGCCGGAGCAGCCCAGGCCGCGTAGACATGACGCCGTGTGCGGGAGGACCGAGGAGCACGCGGCTCGTGCTCGTGACGGGGAGCGGGGCAGCCGAGGGGGCGCTCACGAGCGCGGCTTTACACGCGTCCTCACAGGAAGGAAAACACGGACACAGGACGCATCTCCACGAGGCGGCGGCCACGGCCAGACGGCGTCGGAGGGATTCTGGTCGGGGTGTCCAACGGGTGCCCCGGTCCTGTCGGGGCATCGGGGAAGGTTGCACAGGGCCGAAGCCACAATGGAAACACGGAGGGAGGCTGGGCGGGCGGGTCCATCCATCATCCATCCTGCCTGTCTGTCACCACCTATCTACAAAGGGAGGCAGAGAATGTTCCGGAATCGGAGCGGAGAGAAGAAGTCGAAGGCTTCCAGGCCACAGGAGGGAAACGTTGAAGACTCGAGTCTGTAGATCAAAGAGCCGACGGGGATTAGGGGATTCGTTAACGCTCGAGACGCTGCGTTCGCCTCCATGGCCTGTCGGGAGGCGGGTCAGAGGGGCACGCGGCAGAGGGCGGGTCACCGAGCTCCTCTGACGCGGCCTTCAGTGCGGGAGACGCCGCGGGCGGCCCTGGGGGCGGCTCCGCCCGGCGTGGGAGGAAACCCGGGACGGCCTCGCGGGCGCCCGCCCGACGCCCGGGCAAAGGGCTCGGACGTCACGCCGAAGCCGACGAGGTCCCGCGGGGGGACCGAGTCGGGAGGGACGGGGTCGCTTCACTGGGGCCCAGGCGGAGGGGAGACTCCTGGGGGGCTCTGGGGACGTGAGCGCCGCGGGGCCCCTAACGGGCGCAGCGACGGGGGGGGGGGGGTGCGGACACTGCGGACGTGGTCAGCAGGACGGGGCGGGCGCGCGGCTCAGGGCGGGACCGGCAGGGGCAGTCACGGCTGCTTTATGCGCCTGAGGCCGCGGAGGGCTTCTCGGTGGAGAGAGGTGCAGGCGCGGCGTCTGAGGGGACGATGCGGTTCGCAGGGGACCCGGAGCGGCAGGGGAACCCCTTTCCGCGGGCGCAGGGCCCGGGCGGGAGTTCCGGGGCCACCGGCCGACGGTCGAGCAGGGAGGGGCGCGGGGGAGGGAGGGGGAGACGTCCCGTGCCCAGAGGCAAGCCACAGGGGGAGCGAGTCGCCAGGACGAAGCCAGCGCCACCTCCCAGGCCGGGGGGAGGGACCTAGACCTGCGAGCGACCCCGGAGTCTCGAGACGCAGCAGGATGCCGCCTTCACCTTTGTTTTTATGTGACTTTTCCTGTTAATTTGACAGAAAATGCATTTATTTTTCTGATTTTTATTTCGTTTTTCTGTTAATTTCACAGCCAAGACTGGGCGGTGCCCTGCAAGGGACGGGGGCTCCGTGGGGGGACGGGGGCCTCCGTGGGGGGACGGGGGCCTCCGTGGGGGGACGGGGGCCACCGTGCGGGGACGGGGGCCACGTGGGGGATGGGGGCCTCCGTGGGGGACAGGGGCTTCGGGGGGGACGAGGGGCTCCGTGGGGGGACGGGGGCCACCGAGGGGGACAGGGGCCTCCGTGGGGGGACGGGGACTCCGTGGGGGGACGGGGGCTTCGTGGGGGGACGGGGGCTCCGTGGGGGACGGGGGCTTCGTGGGGGGACGGGGGCCACCGAGGGGGGACGGGGGCCACCGAGGGGGGACGGGGGCCTCCGTGGGGGGACGGGGGCCTCCGTGGGGGGACGGGGGCCTCCGTCGGGGTTGAGCCCGGCCGCCTCCGCGGCTGAGACCGCCCGGCCGGTGCCCGGCCAGGAGACAGGGCCCGGCTGGGGACGTGGGGCGAAGTGAGGCCCAGGGAGAGGCCACCCCGCAAACCCGCTCTGGTCCTCAGAACAACCAGCCGCACGAGTCCCCGCGCGCTCAGAAACGCTGCCGCGACGACCGCTCCCAGCCCCGCGCTTCAGACGAGACCCCGCGCGTCCGAGACCGAGCCCCGGCCGCCCCCGTGGCTCCGCTGCGCTGTCCCTGCCCGGCCTGACTCACGGACGGGCCGCGGGGGCCCCGGGCTCGGAGGGCCTGGGCCCAGGGCATGGAGCCGCCCGCAGCGTCCGGCCGAGGCCCGGGCCGTCGCGACGCAAGCGTCACGCAGCCTGGACTCCTGCCCGCGGGGCCGGGCCCGTTACGGTTGAAAAATGGATGCGAAGGCCAGGCCCGCCCCGAGGCCCGAGTCCCCGTGGAACCTGAAAGCGCGTGAGGAAAACCTGGGTCCCCCGTGCGCAGAGGCGCGTCCCTCCGGGGCCCTGACGGTCCCCTCGCCGGCCGCTCCGGGGCGGATCGCGCTCTGCGCTGAGAATCCCGCCGGACCGCGCGGCTTCGCGGCGTCTGGGCACGAGGAAGAACCGCGATCCCCGAAGTCGGGCCCCGCGGTGGGAAGCCGAGCGCACGGCGCAGGGAGCCGCCCTGCCCGGGGGACGGCCGGCCGGGAAGGGGACGCCGGGCCCGCGGGAGGCCAGGCGGCCCGGAGGCCTCTGACTGGGCCGCCCCCTCCCCGTAACCCGACCCCTCGTTTTTGCTGCTCTGAACGCGGTGACGGCCGGAGCTCCAGCAGCCGCTTTGGAACGTGAGGGAATTAGAAGGATGGCAGCGCCGGCTTCCCGGGAAGCCGCGCCTCGACCTCCCCTGCAGGCGGCGGCAGGCGCCGGAGCCCCCCGCGTGCTGTCGCTTTGCTGCGACACTCCCCCCCCAAGGCCCTTTGCCCCTCGCCCCGGGGTCACTGTCCCGTGCCCCCACTCCCGTCGGGAAGGGCTCGTTGTGCCCGGAGGGAAGGGTGCGCTGCCGGGACCCCGGCCGACTGCGCGCCTCTCGAGGACAACGCTCCTGCCGTCTTCACGCGCCGGCCCACCGGCCGTGCCCGCCGCACCCGCACCTACGGATGCGCGTCGAGGTCTGTGCGTGTGTCAGCGCGCGCGCGCCGCGGGACTCCGAGGGCTTCGACTCCTCCGTGTGACGGCGGGCCGCGCCGGGCCGTCACATGCCGAAACCCGACCGCCTGAGCCGAAACCGTGCGGGCCAAGGAAAGGCCCAGGAGGGGAGCGCGGCCCAACCGGGCGAAGACGCGATGTCCACGCCCCGTTCGCGCGGGAAAACGTGCGACAGAAGTGTCCGCGTCGCGCTCCCGACCCCGCACGGGGGGGTTGGGGGGCAGGGCGCGTGCGGGGCGCGCGTCTCGTGAGGCGTTTTAGGGGGATCGTGCCCCCGAACCAGGCTCGCTGCGACCGTCAGCCCAAAGGCCTGCCCGATGCAGGGGCGCGCCCGGCACCTGCGGCGTCACCACGGGGCTGGCCCTTCGTGCCCGGGACACGGCGCTGTGGCCTCTGGGTTTCCTCGTCCTCCTGTCTGCTGTCGAGGGGCGCTCCCCGGCAGTCAGAAGTGCCGCCGCCCCCAGGCGAGCAGAGAAGGCGCAGGGCAGAGCCCCACGTCCACCTTTCCGGGCTCTGAGGGAGCCGGGGGGGCTGCGCGTCCGCGTCCTCGTCCCCGAATCGAACGGGCGCCCCAGGCGTGCGGGGGCCCCGCGGGCACAAACACAGGCTCGCGCCGAGGGCCCGGCGGAGGGAGGGCGCATCGCGCTCGCGCGCACGTTTCACGGGTTTTATTTGCCGATTCGGCTGCAGTCGCGCGGGACCACGGCTTTCGCGTGCCGGCGCCGATGTTAGAACCGGGGGGGGGGTGGGGGGTCATAAAACTCGAAGCCACCGCTCCTTCAGGGACGCGCGATCCGCGCGAACCCACCCAAACTGCCCGCGATCGCGTCACCACGTAGGAGCGTCGCCCGTCCAGAGCGACCGCAGGAAAGGCGAGCCTTCGTGACGGGCTGAGCTCCAGGAGGGAAGCGAAGCGTCCTGCGCTGCGGGTGCGGGAAGCGTCGCCCGAAGGCGGAGAAGCGTCCCGACCCCTACGCATCGGGCTGGACACGTGCTGGCTCCGCGGTGTCACCGACGCGAGACGCAGAGCGCCGGGGCGACACGGCCCCGGAGCCGCTCCCGGACTTCGCGTCCGAAGGTGCTCTGGGGGGTCCCGCGCATAAGTGGAAGGTGCCGGGAGCTCCCTCGGGCATCGGTCCTCAGGCCGCGGGGGGGGGAGGTGGAAACCCAGGGAGCAGGGCCCCGGCCCGCAGCGTCGGGGTCACGGGGGGGCGGGAATCCGCGCCGACACGCAAGGGGCTCCGGGTGCGGCTGACATGGGACCGGCACACTCAGAACCACCGGTAAAACAGCGGAAAACGGTCATTGTGGCCCGAACTCCAGAACTTCGATCGATGACGCAGCCCCCAGGCCCATCTGCTTAGCTGGGCTAAAGGGTCGGCTAAAAGTCCGCGCAGTTTTAGAGCATCTTTTGGGTGAAATGATAGAGATTTTTTACGTCCCAACATATAACGTCAACCGGCGTCGGGAAAGGTCTGCCTTTACGTCGTCGAATTTTGCATCACGTCCGAGCGCGTCGACGAAAGGTGACAGACCCAGAGCGCGGTCCCAGGGGCCGTCTCCGAGGCAGACAGGTCGGGAAGGTTCGAGCCTCGGGGCCTCGGCTTCCTGGGCAGTGAGATGACCGGTGTGAAGCCAGGCCCGCCCTGGCGGGGCGGAGAGTGGGTGCGCGGGACGGACCCCCGCGCGTCGCGGGAAGGACCCCCCACGCGTCACGGGAAGGACCCCCCACGCGTCGCGGGAAGGACCCCCCCACGCGTCACGGGAAGGACCCCCCACGCGTCGCGGGAAGGACCCCGCGCGTCGCGGGAAGGACCCCCCACATGTCGCGGGAAGGACCCCCCCACGTGTCACGGGAAGGACGCCTGCGCGAGTCGCAGGAGAGAAAGGCCCTTCCGGGCGCTGACGATCGGCCCATGGGGTTCGGAGCAGGAGACGGAGCAGCACGCGGGTCGCGCCGGCCTGGCGCGTGCCGTCGGGGGCCCCGGGGCTGCGTGCGGCAGAGGTCGGGGCTCCGCTCCTCTGGCGACCCCCCCGCGTCCTCACACAGGCAGGGCGCCCGGGCCGGCGGCCGTCTGCGGCCGCTCAGTAGCGAAACGCACGAACACCTGCGAGAAACGAGGGCGATGACCGCCGCCCCGGAAGGGCCGCGCGAAGGCGCCCGAACGCGGCCCGGGGACCCCGCGGGCGCCGCACCTGCTCCAGCGTGGTCTGGCTGACGGCGAAGTGCTGGATGCCCAGCGGGGCCCGGTTGGTCTCCAGGACGCCGAACAGGTCAGCTAGGGACCCGCACCCTCCTGGCACGTGAAATTCCAGCAAATTGAGGCGCTGACCCTGGAGGCCGACACCGAGGCCGCCCGATCAGAGGCGACGAGACCGAACCGGTTCAGTCACAGGGAGGCCGCGTCTCCCGACCCCACACCCTGAACCGCTGCGAGGCCCGCGGGGCCGGTGGGCGGGGCCGGGGTCTCCTGGGGGACGACTCGGGGTGCCCGTGCCCCCCCACGTGGCCGCAGCGGGGTCGGGCCTCTGCGAGGGGGAAGGAGAGGCCCAGGGGGCGGACGAGGCGCCCGAAGGCGGACAGACGCCTCCGCCCCGCCCCGGGCTGGGCTCCCGCCGTCCTCGCCACGGCGGGCGACTCCTGGCAGGACGTTTAGCCGGCCTGAGCCGCATCTCCGGATCCGCCTTTGCCTCCGCACGGGCGTCGCAACCGCCCGGCACACGCCGCCTGATGCCAGGCGACCGCGGGAGGCGCTTCCCGGCGGCAGAGGCTCGGGTCCCGTGGGCTGGGGCCTGGGCCTGCAGGTGTGGCCCGGGGCTTCCGATCCCATGCTCCGTCGCGTCTCGTGAGATCCTGCGGGAGCCGTCAGGGCCACGCCCCTGCGCCCTCCACCCCAGCCAGGCCAGCGCGGGGAGCCGCGCCTGCTCGGACAGGAGGGGCGGGAAGCAGTGTCGTCGGGGGACGATCCGCGTCCGGGGCGCGGTGGCCTCCCTCTGCCTCGGCCGCGCGACATTGAGACGGGAAAACAGGCCCCCGCGTCGGCACGACCCGCCCCAGCGGGACAGACGCGCTACCTTGAACTGGGCGCCCGGGACGCAGCGCGTCAGGACGTGGGACACGGCGTCAGGCTGACCGCCGGGCCCGCGGAGCCAGACCTTGACCGTGTGTCCGCCTCCAAACCTGGGGGGGCAACAGCGTCACCGTGCGGCGCCGCGCCGGGCCGGCGCGCGGGGGCCGAGGCGAACGCGCTGCGTGCACCGCTGGGGCGCGGCCGCCCGCCCCTGCGCGGGGAAGCAGGTGAAGGCGCGACATGTGGGCTCTGGCCCCAAAGGGGATCGCGCGTTCCGACCGAGCAGCTCCCGACCTGGGGTGGCAGCGGCAGAGCGGGAATCTGCGCGCGGTTTCCGGGCGGGCGGGAGGGGCAGGGGCCGGAGACTCGACCCTGCGCCCGGGCCCCCACGGGCGCCGCCGGACCCGGAAAATCTCGCGCTGCGCTCCATCCAGCACGCGTCGGCCTGCCCGTTGGGCGGGGGCGCCGCACAGCCCGGCGGCCGGGGCTGGGGCCGACGAGACACGCTGTCCCGTCTCCACCGACCGCGTGCGCAGCGGCGTCCAGCCCGCCCGGCCCCGTGGGGAGACGCGGGGCGGGGCGGGGCGGGAGGCGCCGCGTCCAGACGCGCCGTCGTGGGGCCCCCGGCCCCCACCCCACCGCTCGGGCCCTCGCTCCTTCCTGCGACCGCGGGAAGCCCACGGGGGGAGGGAGGCGGCGGCGCACCTGCTTCTGATGTGCTGCGGGGACCCCAGGCACCGGAAGCTGCCGTCCACCATGATGGCGAGTCTCGTGCACAGGGCCTCGCACTCCTCCATGCTGGGGGAGACGGGGGGGACGCGTGTGAGCGAGGCACGCCTGGGGGGACGCGCGTCGGCGCGGACACCGAGAGCCCCGAGGAGACTGCCGGGTGCTTCGCCCGGGGCCGGTCTCACCGCGAACGACCCCGGCACTTCCGCGCCCCGGGAAGACCCGCTGCAAACGCACGGGAAACCCTGCCAGCCAGGAGCGCGGGCTCGGCAAGAACGGCCCACGGGGACCGCGGCGCCACGGTCACGGAAACGCGTCCCGCCGTGGGACGCCAGGCCGCGTGCGCTGCGTGCGTCTAAGCGCAGGGCCGGCGGGCGCCCGCCGGGGAAGGGGCGAGGGTAACCGCGGAGGCAGAGGGGGGCGTGGAGGCCGGGCCGGCGGCAGGAGGCCCCTGGCCGTGGGGGAGCCACTCGGTCTCCACGCCCCGGCCTCGGGCCCGCGCGGCCGCCACGCAGACCGGCTCCGCCGCGGTCATTGCGAGTCTCCCGCTGGGGCCTCCCGCGAGGACGGGCCATGGCACGCGCCTCCTCGCACAGGCCGGGCTGGACGCCGGCCCAGGTGGGTGCGCGCCGGGCCCCGGGGGCGTGAACCGCCCTCTCCCCGCCCCCCCACTCCCGGGCGTGATGAATCCTGCCCCCAGGCGGCGCCCTGGGGTGAAGGCCCGAGCGGGCGGCGCCGGCGGGCTCACCTGTGGGTGGTCAGCACCACGGCGCAGCCTCGCCGCGCCTCGTCCAGGATCGCCTTCCACAGGAACCGCTTGGAGCAGGGGTCCATCCCCGAGCTGGGCTCGTCCTGCGGGAGGGCGGCGCGGGCGCGGGCATCAGGGGACGCCCGCCGAGGGGACGCCCGCCAGGCCCCTCGTGGCCCGGGCGCTGCGCCCGCCCCGTGAACCCGGAGCCGCGGCAAGGACGCCGGCGGCAGGGGAGGCCCCCATGTGGCGGCGGCACGTGAAGGGCGCCTCCGCGGAGCCCCACACTCTGCCGCCCTCCCCGTGGACTGCGCCGCGCGTCTCTGCGCCTCTGGTCGTCGGGAGCTCGCGGCACGTCTTCCTGAGAGCGCGGGCGCTCCTCGTCCCCGAGGAAGACGCAGAAGGGACGTGAGCGAAACGAGGCGCCGAGCGGGGGGCGAACGCCGGGCCTTTCCGCAAACGGGCGACGGCGCCGCGGCGAGGAGTCACGGAGGCGAGGTGCGGTGCCGCGGGGGTGCCGGGAGCGCAGCCCAGCCCAGCCCCGGCTGCCCCCACCCCGATGGCCGCGTGCGCCCCGGCGGGGACCGCGGACGGCGCGTGTGAGGGGCGGGGGCCCCCGGGCGGGCCGCGCGGGGGGGCCACGGGGGACACCGCGCCGGGTCACGTGGGCTCCGCCGCGCGGCGTCCTCCTGGCGGCGGCAGCACCGTTCGTGCCCTGCGGGGAGGGCGCGGTCGCGCCCCCTGTCCGGCCCGGGCTGGACAGACAGCGCCGGCTCTCAGGCCGCTGCGTCCTGAGGCTGCAAATCCCTTTTCACGTTAAAATTCACTGAATCTCCGACTCGGTACACGGCAGTGACGCCGTCTGGCGCTGGAGGCCGCAGTGCGCGGACGTGCAGGCGGGCGCGGGCGCGTGTCCCCCCCGCGGGCCGCGCAGAGGGAGGGCAGGAGCCGCCCGCGGGCCGCTCACCAGCAGGAGCAGGTCGGGCCTCCCCAGCAGCGCGAGGGCCGTGGACAGCTTCCGCCGGGTGCCGCCGCTGTAGGTGGCCACGGGCTGGTGCGCGTGGGCGTCCAGGAGCAGGCGCCGCACCAGGTCCCCGGCGACCTGGCGGAGAGGCGCCCTCCGCGACTGCGCCCCCGCGGCCCCCGCCCCCGCCCGCAGCCCCCTGGGGACACGGGGCCGCGGGGCGACGCACGGGGGCGCCTCGGGCCAGCTGGGGTCCCTGGGCCTGCGACACCGCGTGGGAGAACCTCGGCCGGAGCCGGGGTGACCCCGAGGGACGCTGTGCCCCGGGCGGTGACCACCGCGGGGACGGGAAGCGCCGAGGCTTCCTCTGGGCCCGAGAACCTCCGCGGAGGCCGCGTGTTTCTCGGGGACGGGGGAGCCGGCTCCGGTGCCCCCCACGCGCCTGCCGGTGCAGCCGGGGGCCGGGGCCGGCGTCTCGGAGGCCGAGCGGGTTCGGGGGCCGTGCGGGACCGGAGGGCTCCGGGGCCGAGCTCTCGGGGCCGGGGGGGCCTCACCTGCGGGATGCGCGGCTCCGGGACCCCACGCAGGCGGCAGTAGTAGCGCAGGTGCTCCCAGCCGGTCAGCAGCGGGTCCAGGGCGTCCTGCTGCGGGCAGTAGCCGACGCGAATGCCCGCCGCGCCGGCGGCCCACAGAGCCGCGTCCTCCCTGCGCAGAGAAGCCGCGGCGGTGCCGACGCTCAGCGCCCCGGGCCGGCCCCGCCACGTCCCAGCGCGGCCCACCCCGCCTGCGCCGCCGCCGGGGGACCCGCGCGTGAGCGCGATGACCGGGGCCGCCTCGGCCGACCGATCCTTAGCCGGGCTCCACGGGATGGTAAGCGCCACATGTAAAAGGGGCGCGTCAGCCGCGAGAGCCGCTCCTCACCGGGACCCCACAGGCCTCGAGGTCACGAGCAGGAGCGGCGGCGCCACTGCGCGGCCCCCGCGTCTGGGTTCAGCGACGGCGTGTGCGGGCGAGGCCCTGCGTCCCGCACGGCCCCACTCCCGGGCGGACGGCGCCGTCAACACCCCTGACGCTTCCCCAACCTTCGGACGAGGAAAGCGCTCGGGTGGCCTCGCCCACACACGTCCCTGGGGTCCCCCTCGCTGCCGCTCCCGGGCTCCCGAGCCTGGGCCGCCCGGGGCCCGCCGACGCGCCCGCGTGACTTCGCTTCTCTCTGCGCCACGCGGCCCGTCCGTCTGCGCTGGGCGTGTGCGTCCGCGTGTCCCGCACACGGCACCCTCGACCGCCCGTTTCCCAGGATGGATTTTTTAAGAAAAGACAAATCCGACGGCATCCGCAGCAAAACGCCCTTCTCGTCCCTGCTCTGGTTCCGGAAACACCGTCCTGCCGAGCGCCTCGCGCGATCCTCCGCGCCGTCGGTCGCTGCGTCTCTGCGGCCCCCCTTCCCCTCCAGTCGCTCCGGGCGGGCGAGAGCTCGGGGTCCGGGGTCCGAAACTCCAACTCGGAGCCCCTGCCCCTCCTGGAAGCCCCTCTCCTGGCGCGACCCGTCGGCCCCGACTCAGACCCGCTGCCGGCTGGAGCCAGGCCCCGCGCGCTCCGAGGCCGGCACGGTCAGGAAGCCCCCGCGGCTCTCGGCGAACCCGAGTCGCGCCCACGGCCCCGCAGCCGCGTGGGTCCTGTCCGGGGGCCGCAGCCTGGACGCCCTCGGGCTGCAGGCCGTGGACCCGGGCACCGCGGCCCGGCAGCGCGCGGCGCGGCCTCGGGCGTTAGAGCTCGCGGCGCGGACCCGGGCCGGGACGGCCGGTTTCCAAACGACGACCTGGGACACGCTCTCCAGTCTGAGGACGCGCATGCGTCACCTTAGTAAGTTCAACCGGAAAGGAGCCCGCCCGGCCCCCGTGTCACCTCCGAGGGGGACACCTCGGCGGACGATCCGCGTCGGCGAGTTCCAGCCCAGCAGACCGCGCGGCGGACACGGGCCGGGGCGCGGGAACACGCAGGACGCACGCGGCGCGCGGGAACAGCGGGGCAACTGCCGCCCCCACGGGGGGGCCCTGGCGGCCGAACGGACCGGCCGCCGCGCGGCTGGGGCCCGGCGAGGCGAGAAGCCCGCGTGCCGCATGGGGCGAGCACTCAGACGCCCCGCGGGCCCCGAGGCTCCTGCCACCGGCCCCGACTCTGCCCTGGCCCGAGGCCTGAGCCCGCACCCGGCACACGCGGCGGCGCTGGAGGCACGCGAGAGGCAGACGACGCCCCGAGGCGTCCGTCCGCGGACCCAGGGCGCGTGGGGCCCGCGGGTGCGGCCGTCACCCCCGCAGGGGCAAAGCGACGACGCCAGGACCTACCCCGTGGCGGTGCGGATGGCAGCGTGTCCCGAGGTCGGGGCGACGTCCCCGCTCAGCATCCTGAACGTCGTGCTCTTCCCGGCCCCGTTCAGCCCCAGGAGCCCGAAGCACTGCGGGGGGCGGACAGCGGTGAGAGCGGGACGCGGCCGAGCGGCGTCGCCTGCCCCGGCTTCGAGGCCGCGTCGGCCCCGTGACCTCTGCGGCTGCCAAAGCCGAACGGTCAGGGAAGCACCTTACGGCCGGCGGGAACGGCGTGCGCGGCTCGGTGACCTGGGGTGGGGGACGGCTGGGAGGGCAAGCACCGCGCCTCCCGCCAGGCTCTCCGCGTCTGTCACCCCAGGGGGCGGCGGGAAACAGCCCGTTCCTGAGGCGAGGCCGGGGGCAGGGCGGTGGCCTCGCTGGCCGGGGCGGGAGTGACCGACCGTCGCAAGGACCGCAGGAGAGCCTCGGCGACGGCGCCCTCGCCGGCCAGCCACGCCCCACGGCGCGGGGAGCGGGGCAGGCCCCGGCCGCCTCGGCCGGCCTCCCCGCCTGCCTGTGCCCCGCGCCCCCGCCTCCGACACGCCCGCGGCCCGCTCGCCGCAGCCAGGGCGGCGCGGGCGCCAGGCCCCCGCCATCGCAGGCCCCGCCACGGCCCGTCCCCTCGCGCGGGCAAGCCCAGGCCGGGCTGCACGGCTCCGTCAGCGACTTCTGTGGGCGAACGCCCCGTCGGTGGGGACAGAGGGTGCGCGCTGCGCGGCCCCACGGCGGCGCTTGCGCACGGGCTGCGGCGGCCACTTCAAGTCCCCGACGTCCAGCCGGGCCAGGAGTGCGCCCCGGCGCGTGGCATTCGGGGGCTCGGCCCTCAGCGAAGCCGTCCCGAGGCCGAAACGACGACCAGAGTCCTCGGTCACGCGAACCCGCCCCCGCCCCCCTCACCAGCCCGCGGCCCCGGGGAGGGGACCAGGCGGGGATCCCACGGGGACGCGTCACCTCGCCCCTCGCGACGCCCACGCTGACGCCGCGCACGGCCGGGCTCCTCCGGCGGACGCCCCGGTAGCTCTTGCTCAGGTCGCGCAGCACGAGGACGTCGCCGCCGGCTGCCCCCTGCAGCACCCTCGCGCGCTCTCGCTCCACGTCCGCGTCCTTCCACGCCGGGACCGCGTCCTGGGCGGCAGAGCGGCCCCTGCGAAGGCAACGTCAGGGTCAGCTCTCACCCGGGGCGGGACCGGCAGACACCAGGGAGAGGCCGGACACCGGTGCAGACGGACGTCGGGGCCGGAGACCCCGCAGCCCGACCCCTCCCGGCCGACGCCCACACGGCTGGCCCCGGGCCACGGAGGGACAGCCCCGAGGGCACCGGGGGGAACCCCCCCAGCGCGCCCCGTGTCGGAGGAGAAGGGCACTCCCGGGCCGTGACTGTCCCCGCCCAGCAGGCTCCGGGCGCGCAGAGCCCAGAGGCCAGCGCAGACTCCAGGAGAGAACGGCCAGGACGCCCCGAACCCGCCCACCCTGACCGCCGGGTCCCGGACTCTCAGCCGACCCCGAGGGGACGGGGCAGCGATGGCACAGGGCTCGCGGGCGTGGGCGCCGAGTCCCACGCCCGCCTGCCTCTGGGGTCGGCGTCTCCCCTCGGGAGCGAGGGGCACTCGCACCCGCTCACCTCGGCGCCGCCATCGCAGCCACGGGGACGCGCGACCCCGAGGGGAAAGCCCAGCGGGTGGGGTCAGCGGGGGAGGATCGCCCTCCGCGGCCGGGACTCGCCTGGCCCGGGGCAGCAGGTCCCAGTGCAGGAGCAGCCTCAGCAGCAGCAGGACGCTGCCCTGCGCGGCCAGGAGCAGGTAGAGCCGGCCCAGGAAGCCCACGCGGAAGGGGCTGGCGTAGGCGTCCAGGCCCAGGCCGCGCGCCAGGTCGTGCGTGATCTGGTTGTAGCAGAGCTCGATGAGGCCCTGGCCCAGGCAGAACTGCGGGAACGCGGCGAAGGCCCAGCGGAGCGCGGCGGAGAGCGCCTGCAGGTGCTGCGGGCGGGCGGGGGGCAGTCGGCGAGGGGCCCCGTGTGCCCGCATCGGCCCCCGCAGGCCTGCCCCGGCCGGCCCCCCCGACGGGAGTGTGAGGCTCGTGCACGGGGTCAAGCTGCAGGGCTGCCCAGGGCGCCCCGGACCCCGGTCACCCGCGCCCGGCTTCGAGGCGATGGGCGAGGCGGTTCGGACGTCAGAGTCGACGCCGAAGTGAGCTGAGCCCTGCGGGGGAGGCGGCCTCGCGGTGTCCCCGCCGAGGGCCGCGAGGTCGGGCAGGCCCCGCGGGCACGTGGACAGGTCGGCGGAGAGCGCGGGGGCGGGCGGCCCGTGCCGGCGGGCCTGCGTTCCGCAGACCCGGACGCCTGGAGGGCACGGCGCCCGCGGGGGGCCGCGGTGACGCCCGAGGCCGGCGGCTGCCGGTGCCCCCAGGGAGGCAGGCACTCGCCGCGCCCCCCGGACGGCCCCGCGTCCCAGCGCCGCGGCCACCGACCTGGGCCCCGGAGAGGACGGCCAGCAGCCGCGGCATGGTGGTCATCAGCAAGGTGCAGAGGCCGAGGACGAAGTTCAGCGCGACGTGCGCGACGAAGGCCGTGTCGGGGCTGGCGAAGGCCCTGGACGTCAGGTACGTCCACGGCAGCGTCGCGTACCTGGGTGGGGGACGCACGTTTGTCTTCCCGGGACGCTCGCCTGCGCGCCGAGGGGGGGCGGGGTCCGGCCGGGCCGTGTCCTTCACGTCGGAATCACCTCTGGGCCTCGGGGGCCCTGCCCACCCCCCGGGCGGCTCGGGAGCCGGGTCACGCCTCGCGTGGGCCTGGACCTGCGCCCCCCCACCGTGGGCGTCGGCGCCGTCCCCACCGTCTCCGCCCGAGGCGCGCGCCGGGGCCCCGCTCTGCGCTCCGGTCGCGGCCGGTAAAGGGGGAGTGACCCCTGCTCGTCCGGGGAACCGCAGGCCGCGGAGCCCCAAGCGACGCCGAAGCGCGGAGACGGGGCCGGAGCGCGTCCCCCGCCCGCCGTGCGCTCGTGCCGGCGCCGAGCCGCGTGCCCCCCACGCCACGACCGAGCCTCCTGCGGGGTCGGCGTCTCGGGGCCGAGCCGCCACCGGAATGCGAGCTGACGGGACGGCCCTGCCCCGCGGGGGAGGCCGACCCCACACGAGGGGCATGCCATGCGGGTCCCCGTGGCCCCTCCCTGCAGAGCCCGCCACCGCCACGCACGGACGCGCCGTCCCGGACACGCTCAGCCCCCGCTCTCCCCCGCCCCGAGGCCCCCGGGCTTCTGCTCGCCCCCCCCCCGCCGCGCGCACCCGAAGAGCAGCAGCAGGAGGGCCGTGGCCGCCAGGTTCTCGCGGAAGGTGAAGGCCGGCAGCTGGAAGGCGGCGATGACCGCGACGCTCAGGCAGACGGACACGCAGTGCAGCAGCTGGGGACGGCGGGGGGGTCAGTCACGCCGCGGCTTCGCCCCAGCCCCTCCCCCCGGCTCCCGGTCCGCACGTCGGCCCCGGAGGGTCCCCGTGTGGGCGGGATCGAGCCGGGATTCACTCGGTCAGGCCCGGGACGCAGAACGTGCCGCGGGCGGAGACGGGGCCTTGAGGGGGCGGAGACGGGGCCTTGAGGGGGCGGTGGGGGTGAAGCGGGGTCACCCGGTGGGTCCTCACCCAAGGCGACCGGGGTCCTCGCAGGAGGCGACGAGGACACAGCCACACAGGGGCGGCCGCACGAGGACGGGGAAGGCGACGCGCGCACCCAGGGGCCCGGCCTGGACGCAGGACTGAGGGGGCGCACGTGGGTCACCCAGCTCCCTGCCCCGTGGTTTGGGCGCAGCCCGCGGCCCGGGCGAAGGGAGACGGACAGCCCCACGGCCGCCTCCGCCGGGACGGCCGGGCCTGCTGCGGCTGCAGGCGAGGGACGGAGCGGGCAGGCGGGGACGCCGCCCACCGAGCTGACGGGCAGACGGTCAGTCCGCCCTCCCCGGACCCGCGGGCAGAGCCCCGGGCGGCAGGGGCGGGGCCCGAGGAACGGGGCGCAGACCCCAGGGGGCCCCCGCCGCCCTGTCCTGGAGCCGTGACCCTCCAGCTCTCGCCCCCCGGGCGTCCCTCGTCCCTCCTCTCCGGGGAGGCCGGGCCGTCGCCGGCCGCTGGCCGGGCGGAGCAGGGTGACCGCGGCGGGGGTGGCGGGGCCGGAGCCGGGGCTCGGAGGCCGGACCCGCATGGAGGGACGCGCGGCCTCCGGCGCGTGGCTCCGCGCTCCCGTCCCGTGTCCCGCAGCGAGGACGGGGCCCGGCTCCAGCCGCCCGTGGTGCTGCTAAACGCGCTGGCTCAGCCCCGCGCAGACCCCTGGGCGGAGCCGCGCGGCCAGGCCCGGTGACCACCTGTCCTCGGCCTGGGGCCTGGGGCCTGGGGCCTGGGGCCTCCACGGCAGGAAGCCATGGCCAGCGACCGGCGGTGCCGCCGAGAGGCGCCGGGCTCTGACGTGCGATCGCCACGCAGCGACCGCTTCTCGTGTGCGCGCTCCGACGCGTCCGCGACCCCGGGCACGCGCCTGCACACACGCACACGCACACGGACACACGCACACACGCACACACGCACACGGACACGCACACGCGCACACGGACACGGACACAGACACGCACACGCGCACACACATGCACACGGACACGCACGCACACACGGACATGCACACGGACACACGCACACGCCTGCACACGCCTGTGCACACGCCTGCACGCGCTCGCAGGCCCGGCGTGCCGCCCCCCCCACACCTACCATGTCGAACAGGAAGTTCGCGAACCAGTAGGTGCCGTGGCCGAGGCCGCTGAGGTGCTGCAGCCGCTTGGCCCCGCTCACCCTGTCCCGCACGGCGCTGCTGCCCACGGCCGCGGCCAGGATGGAGGAGCCCAGCACGATGCAGAGCGCCACGCCGCACTGGCGGACGCTCTCCAGGCTGCGGGGGGACGGGGGACGGGGGACGGGGGGGCGGCCGTCAGGCGCGCGGCGAAGGACGCGGCCGCCCCCCCCGCAGGGAGCCCCCGCGACGCCCGGCCCGGCAGCCCCGACGCCGCCCTCCACCCCGCACCCGCAGGAGCCGTCCCCCGGGGCCCGCAGCTCACATCCTGTCCTCGTCCAGGAAGGCCCCGCCGTACGGCTGGCTGTAGAGCGTGATCCCTGAGGAGGACAGATCGGGGAGTGCGCGTGCGCGCCCCGCGCGGTCACGGACCCTCCGGGCCCCCGCGCCGCACCCCGGACGGGCGACCGCAGCGGCCCCCAGGCCACTCGTGCTGGGCTCCTGCCGCGCCACGGCCGCACGGACCCGGCGGCCACCGAGCGCGCGTTCTGCGCCGGGCCCCGTCTGAGGCGCGAGCGCATCCCGTGGTCCAACCCTGCGAGCTTCCCCGCGGCCCCCGCACCGCGCTCTCCGCGCTTCACGGGGGACGGGCCCAGGGAGGCGGAATAACAGACGCGGAGGGGACGCTGTGGTGGGGGAGGGGACGCTGTGGCGGGGCCGGGGGGTGGGGGAGGGGACGCTGTGGTGGGGGGGGACGCTGTGGTGGGGCCGGGGGGGACGCTGTGGCGGGGGAGGGGACGCTGTGGCGGGGGAGGGGACGCTGTGGCGGGGGAGGGGACGCTGTGGTGGGGCGGGGGGGACGCTGTGGTGGGGGAGGGGACGCTGTGGCGGGGCCGGGGGGTGGGGGAGGGGACGCTGTGGTGGGAGGGGACGCTGTGGCGGGGCCGGGGGGGACGCTGTGGTGGGGCCGGGGGGGGGGGGAGACGCTGTGGTGGGGGAGGGGACGCTGTGGCGGGGCCGGGCCAACGCGCAGAAGCCGCCTCCCGCAGAGGGACCGGGCGGAGCCGGGACCGCCCCGCGGGCCCCGTCTGGAATTGGGATTCGTCTTCCTCCTCCTCCTCTTCCCAGAGCGTGCGCCCCCGGTGACGCCGGCCGCCAGCGTGGGGAGACTGCCACGACCCTATCACTCCACGGATTTCACCCCGAAGGCCGCTCGTGACACCACGGGGGCGCCCCCCGGCCACTGCCGCGTCCCGCACCACCGCCTCGGGCGACCCCCGGGTGTCGCGTCACCGTCAGCCGCAACCGACCACCCCCTTTCCCGCCGCCGCGTGCGGGGCCGGTGCGTGGAGACCGCCGCCGCCCTCGCGGGCCGGGCCCCAGGCCGAGGCGCGCTCTCCCTCCGCGGGAGCAGGGCCGGCAGCTGCGGGTGCCCCGGACCCCGCACGGCCCCCCAGGACCGTCCTTCGGGCGAGATTCAGTGCGTCCAGACGGTCACGCCCAGGCTCCCGCGCGTGCCCAAGGCCGGCAGGGCGGGCCCGGGCCCCGGCCTGACGTGCACGTTCGTCCCCGCCCGAGCGTGTGGCCCTGACCGCTCGCCCGCGCGGCCCCGGAGACCCGCCTGCCCCCCTGACCGGACCCCGGAGCCCGGAGCCGTGGAGCGCGGGGCCCGGCCCTGCCGCAGAGCACGTCCGCGTCCGTCGCGCCCACTCACACGGGTCGCGGCCACGTCTCACGCTCCCGCCTGTGAGCCTGGGAGCGGGTCACGCCGCAGCGACGCCGTCTTGGGGCCGCCCGTGTCGCCCTCCCCGGGGAACCGCGCGCTTCCGCGTGGCTCTGGGCGGCCGCGGGCCGGCCCGTTCCCGCCAGACCCGGCCGTGCCGCCAGAACGGCCAGACACAGACGGGCCAGACAGGCCCACGCTCGGGCCGCCCGGCCCGGAGCCCTGCGGAAGGCGCCTCGGCGCGTGGGGAGGCCGCACGTACCGTGTCGCCTCCAGTCGGCGCCGGGGGGCAGGCGCGCCCACAGCACCAGGTTGCTCAGGCGGTTGAGGTAGGACGGCAGCGCGTGCAGGGCCTTCTGGCTGAACCACACCTGCGGGGAGGGCAGGTGAGCGCGTCGCCGCCCCCGCGCCCCCGCCTGGCGACGGCGCCGTCAGGGCCGTCCGGGCTGGTGCTAGACGCGCCTCCAGGATGCCACTCGCAGCTCAGAACAGAGCGCTCCCCCCAGAACGAGCGCCAGCGTCGCGCCGTGATGTGTCCCCGCGAGGAAAGGGGCCCCGCCCACGGCGCCTCCCCTCAGGCGGGAGCTGACGGATCCGACCCGTGCGGGGGCGCTGGGGGCGCCGGTACCACACGCGTGAATGAACGAATGAGCAGGAGACCATTCCCCGGGAGCGACCGCGCACGGGGCGGGCTTCTCCAACGCGCCGGGAGGGGACGGGCCGGGAGCGGGGGCGGCGCGACCCCGGGCAGCAGGAGCCGCGCGCAGCGAGCCCTCGGGATCCGTGTTTCAGATCATCAACGTTTTAAGGAAAACGTCCCTGGGGGGCCGGCGGGTGTCCCTGCAGGCTGCGGCCTCCGCGTGACTGACCTTCGTGACCCGGAGCCGCCGCGGCCGGAGCCGCCGCCCAGAGAGGGAAGGCGGCGCCCCTGGATGCTGGGCACGTCACGGCCCCGCGAAGCCGGTCGGGCCCAGGCCCTGCCTCTGCCGCGTCGCCCGCCCCGCCCCGCTGTGGCCACGCGGTGCTCACGGGGGACGCCGGGAAACACGCCGGCGCCCGGGACGCGCGCCCCAGGTCCTTCCCCCCGCCCGCGAGGCCGCTGCCCGCACGTCGGACCCTCTAGAAGCAGACGGACCCCCAGCCGCCGCAGGCCCTCTGGGCGAACCCGATCTCACAAGGAAACCGTGACCCGTGGGCGGCGGCGTCCACAGGAAGCGGTCCCTTCCCTCCCTCCAGGGCGCGTGCGCGGACAGCGCGGTTGTCGCGGCAGCGACCGCGGGGATGGGCTCCGGTGGCCCCGCACGCGTCCCGCCCTTACCTTGGCCAGCGTCCTCGGGCCCGCCGCACTCGCGTTCGCGCCGGGAGCGGGATCCGGGAGCCGCTCGCCGAAGGACCAGCCTCCGAGCCTGACGAGGGGCAGCGGGAGGCGAGGCGTCAGGGGCACGCGGACGTGCGACGCCGGGGGGGGTGGCCCCTCGCGCCTGAGCGAAGGCCTCGTCCCGTCGCGGTCACGTCGCTTTCGGGGATACGCCCCCCCCCCGACCACCTTTACACGGAGCTGAGCCCCGGGAGCCTCCGGGCGCACACAGACGCGGACGCGCCTGGACAGCCGACCCCGACGACATCAAAGCCGCGCGAAGCGCCGACCCCACCCCTCGCCCGCACCCCCCGCCGGACTCGAGGCCGCTCACGGACGAGTCCCCCAAACAGCCGCCGAGGCACCGTGCGGGGCCCGCAGCTGCGCGGGCCGAGGTGACAGGAGGCCCCGCGTCCTCGCGCTGCGAACGTGCCCCTCAGTGCGCGTCTCTTTGGGATTTCCCGGGGCCCCGGGGTCACGGCGCGGCTTACCCGTCCGACAGCGTCAGCGTCGGGAACGACCGATGCGCAACGCGCCCCTGCCCCGGCCCGCACCCACCTTGGCCTCTCGCTCGGCGCCAGCAGGTACTCGGGCAGGCGGAAGGCCGAGAGGTTCAGCAGCGTGTGGCCCCGGCGGTTGGCCAGGTAGGGCGCCCCGGCGCTCCCGTTCGGGCACGTCTGCCGCGTCCCCGGAGAGAAAACAAGCCGCTCTCGCCTCCCAGCGCGGCCCCCGGCGACGGCGCCGCAGAGGCCGCGGGACTGCGCGTGGGGCCGCCCCCCACCCACGCGTCCCCGAAGCCGCGCGGGCCCGCGGGCGGCCGCGAGCCGAGGGGCGTCACCACAGACGGCCCCGAAGGACCGACCCCAGAGAGACCCAGTCACCCTCTCGGCCGGCGCCCGAGGGAGCGCGAGACGACAGGCCCCGGCGTGCGGAGCCGTCGGGCCGCGGACCAGGGCGCCGAGGGAGGAACCAGAGGTGTCAGGAGTCGACGAGGAAAGAGAAGCCGCCGCGCCCTCGGCCCCGAGCCCCAGACAGCGGGTCGGGCCCCGCAAGGGCGCCCGCTGCGGCCGCGTCTCCGTCACCGCCCCCACGTGCGCCTCGGTCTCGGAGGCGGCGGCGGACGAGTCCCTCCGGGAGGAGGCTCCCCAGGGTCACCGCGCGGGGACGCCCCCACCCCCGGGCCGGGAGGCGGGAACCGCCCGACACCTACCGAGCAGCCGCAGGAGCCCCGGGCACCCGGGCGAGCGGGGGAGCCCACGCGCCAGCAGGCGGAGCCGTTCGTCCTGAGGAAGCGAAGCGGAGACCGGTTGACCCTCCGGGCGGCCGGCCGTGTCCTCCGGGCGGGCGGTGCGCGGTCGCCTCGGGGTAACCCCCGCGCGGCGCGGCCTTCTCCGCCCGCAGGGTGCACGGCTGCCTTTCCCCGTGCGACGCGTCGCCGTGTCGCGCCGGAGCAGGGCGAGCGCCGCTGTGTCCGTCGGCGCTGACGGCGCCCGGGCCCGAGCGCGGTGGCCTCGGGGGCCGCGGCCACGGCCGCAGAGGGTCGGCTCACAGTTGGCGACGAGACGGGCCGCCCGCGGCTTCGTGAAGGGTCCCCCCCCCGCACGGTCCCGTTTCCCAGGCCCGGGGGGGGGACTCCACCGGCCACCGACCGCGTCCTCGGTGCGAAATCCAACAGCCCCACGCCCACGCGCGCACGTTTTCCCGAAACCTAAGGAACGCGGGTACGGCCTCCCGCTGGCGCGTGCCAAGTCCCCGGCTTCGGGTTCACCAGGGGCGCGAACGCCGCGAGAGCCTGTCCGTTCTGCGCGGCGGCCGGAGCCACGCGCTCCCCCAGCGCGCAGGGCGCGTCCGTCTTCCACGCCGGCCGCTCTGGACCCAGCGCCCACGACCCCGCTCCTCGCTGACCTCCGCCGGGGCCGATGCCCGCGGCCCGCCCCGTCCCCGGGGCTCCCGCCCCCTCGCAAGGGCGTCTGGTACTCACGGGTCCGGGCGGCGGTCGGCACAGAGCGCGTCCTGGTCGCCAAACGTCCGCAGGAGCACGCGGGCGAGCCCCGTGTCCTCGCGCTCGCTGTGGGTCACAGACGGGGCGGTCAGGTGGGCGCGGCCGGGCGCGCCAGGCCCAGGGCGCGGTCGCACTGGACCCCGCGGAGCCCGGGCGGGGGGCGGGCCCACGGCGCCCGCAGCTCGCTGTCCGCGCGTCCTCAGTCAACCGAACCAGGGTGGGCCCCGGGAGAACCGCAAACGCGCGGCTCTGCCCCCGGACGGCCGGGCGTGCCCACGCCCTCGCCTGGGCGCGTCGCTTTCCCGTCTCCCCCCAATGCTGCCGCCGTCCCCGGCGCGTCCGCGCGCTCTTAACGTCGCGTCACGTGACGGCGGCACGTCACGGTGCACACGGACGCTTTCCGGACGCGGGAGCCGCCCCTGCCCGGAGGAAACCGCCGGTGCTGCCCGGTTCTCGTCCCTCGCGCGCCGGGACCGAACGCCGTCCCGCGGGAGGCGGCCCCGGCACAGACCCTCGCGGGCTGCGGGCTGCGGGCTGCGGGCACGCGCCCCCCCGCGTGCGTTTCGCGAGCGCAGGCCCGGGCGTCAGCTGACAGCCCCGCGGCGCGGCAGGAGCAAGCCCCCCCCCCCGCGCGTCTCCGGACGGAACCACGGACGCCGACCTAGTTCGGGGGCCTGCGGAGCGAACGGGCGGACGAGCGGTGCGCGGGCGCCTCCCGGTCTCCCCCGCGGGCCCCGCCTGCGCCTCCGTGACCGGACGTGACCCCGGAGGCAGCGCGGCGCCGCGTCCTTCGCCCCTGCCCAAGGGTCTGCCTTCCCCGCACTGGTCTGCCCTGACCCCTGACCTCTCAGACGCGGTTTTAACGGAAAAGGGAGGCGAGCCCGGCACGCCGACCGCCTCGTCCTTCTGCCGAGCGCCACGGCACCCCAACCCCCGAGCTTTTACCCGAAAGCGCTGTGCCCCCCCCCGCGTGGAACACCAGCCGTTGTAACCGCCCCGCGGCCGCGGAAGGCCCCGGAAGGCCCCGGAAGGCCCCGGAGGGGACCCCACGTCCCGAGGAGCCGGGGACGCGCGGGGAGCTCCCACACACGGCCGCCCCCGCGCGCGACGCTCCCGCGGGCACCTCACCTGAAGAAGTAGGCTTCGTCCCCCCCGTAGTGGCCGGGGGCCAGCTTCAGGGGAGGGAAGTCGACGGCCAAAGGCCTGACCATGAACAGGGCCATGGCCAAGGCCACGAAGAGGACGGGCAGCAGCAGGTGGGCCAGGGTGGCCTTCCAGGCCCGGCGCGTGTGGCAGAGCCGCCTGCCCAGGAGGGCGGACACCTGGCCGCGCCACAGCCGGGCGCCCCGGGCCGCGGGGGTCTCGGCGGACGCACCGTCTGCGGGGACAGGGAGACGCGGCCCGAGTCACCCAGGGTCCCTGCGCCCCCGCCTCCACCCATGGGTGACCCAGGGATGGCTGCGCACGCGGTGAGGACTCTCCGGAACGTTCCCGACAGCGGGACGCCCGGGACACACACGGCACGGACGGGGGCGCCCGGCGGACCCTGGGCTCGCGGTGGCACCGACGCGGAAGGACAACGAGGGGGCCCGTGGCCAGGGTTGCCGGCTGCAGCGGCGCCCACGGCCGAGAGCGAACCCCAACACGGAGGACAGCACGGCGCCGCCGCCCCGGGGCCCTGGCGGGGGGCGTGCCGAGGGGCGCCGGCCGCGCGCCCGTCCTCCCGCACCCGCCCCCCGTCCCCACGCAGCCCTTCCCGGGGACGCCCGCTCACGGCCGGGTCCGTGCCACCCCGAGCCCCTGCCCCGCGCGCACGGCAGCCTGCGTCCCGGAGCGAGGGGCGGCCGCCCGCACCCGCGTCTGGATGTCTCCTCGGCGCCCGGCGCCGCCTTCGGCCCCGTCTGTCCTCCTGGGATCACGGGCCTTGGTGCGGGGCTGGCACCCCCTCCCCACCCCGCAGAGGAGCGGGGGACCCCGTGTTCTCACCTGGGCCAGGGCCTGGGGGGCTCTGCGGCCCCCGCCCGGCGCCCGGGGCGACGTCCGGCTGCTCGGTGGGGTCCCGCAGAAGCGTCAGGAACACCTGCGTGAGGACGGGGACACGACTCCTGCGGGTCGGGTGCCTCCGCGCACCGCGGCGCCTTCTCCGGCCTCCGCGGCCAGCGAGGTCCTCGTCACGACAGTCACCGAACTCGCCAGGTCTCGTCGTGCCCCCGCGCCCAGGCCACCTCGCCCCAGCACGCCGGCCGCGGGGCTGCTCCGGGGCACGGACCCTGGCGGGGCTGACCAGGCCCGCAGCCGGGGCGAGGCGGGCGCGGCGCGGCGCCCCCTGAACCGCGTGTCCAGGCGCCTCGGGGCCCCCGTGCCAGCAACTCAGAGACTCGGGCGGGGGCAGGCCGTGCCGGGCACCGCCTGTGAGCCCCGCACCCGTCTCCTCCGCGGGCGGCAGGGCCCGCCCCCGCCGCCGGGGGCGACCCCGCTGCCCGTGTCGGCCCACGCCACGCGGCGCCGGCCAGAACGGGGACGTTGAACACGCACGGTGTCGCCGCCCGCCCGCCCCGCCCGCCTCGCGTCGCCCCGGGGGCATGGCGGGGCGTGGGGGACGGTGCGCGCGAGGGCCCGTACCTCCTCCAGCGTGGTGTCCGACACGCCGCAACCGGCCAGGCGCAGGCGCCGCAGGTTCTGCTCCAGGGCCCGGAACAGCCCCTGGAAGCGGGCGCGGTCGGCGTCCCGGGGGACGGCGTAGCTCAGCTCCCGCTCGCCGCCGCGCGTGAGCACCGCGTGCGGGACGTGGGTCTGAACGAGGGACGTGACGCGGGCCGTGTCCTCCGTGCCGTCCACC
This sequence comes from Cynopterus sphinx, assembly GCA_030015415.1. Taxonomy (NCBI): domain Eukaryota; kingdom Metazoa; phylum Chordata; class Mammalia; order Chiroptera; family Pteropodidae; genus Cynopterus; species Cynopterus sphinx. The sequence continues at coordinate 665,636 of CM057391.1, read as the reverse complement.
CCCGGAACGGACGGCTGTCGGAAGGGGGGACCGTGAGGAGCGTGGTCCGAACCCCACACCCCCCACCGCGCGCCCCGTGGCCGCCGGCGGGACACTCGAAACTCCGGCTCAGCCCCAAAACCGCGGCTCGCGTTCCCGCGGCGGGCGTCGCCTTCCCCTCCAGACGCAGGTCGGGGTGTCCGGAGGCCGGCCCCGCGAGGCGCCGCGCGCCTGGGGACTCCGGAGGGAGGGGGCCCGGCCCAGAGACTGGGCTGTGGGACGTGGGGCCGCAGAGGCAGACGCAGGTTCCCACGCGGAGAGAACAGGGGCCTCTCGGGACAGCAAGACAGCGGCCGCGTCCTCCCTGACTCCGACCCCACAGCTGCCCCGCCGGCGCCGCGCGGACCCCGAGCGGACCCCGGCCGAGCTGCACTGACCCCGGCCGAGCCACGCTGACCCCGGCCGAGCCGCGGGGCCCGGGGGCCCTGAGCAGGCGCTGGCCGCTGGGCCCCACCTCGGGGCCAGCCCCACGGGAGGTCGGGCTCCTCGGGGGAGGGGCAGCCCGAGGACGGCCACGCGGCCCGGGCAGGCTCGGGGCGGCCCCAGCCCGTCCGTCTGCGGACACAGGGCGCCCGGCTCACCTCGGCCCCGTGGCCGAGCGTGGCGCCTGCGCGCGGAGCCGCCGCCCACCCCGCCACGGCCGCGCCCGGCCCCCGCCCCGTCCTCCACGGGACTCCCCGCCAGCGCCCAGCGTCCCGGCCCCCGGCCCCGCGCGCCCCTCGCCTGTCTGGTGAGCGTCAGGCGCAGCCCCTGTCCGTAGGCCTCGGTCAGGCGGGCGGGGGGGCCGCAGAACCGGAGCCGGCCCCGCTGCAGGATGGCCACACAGTCGCTCAGCGCCTCCGCCTCGTCCAGGTGGTGCGTGGTGAAGACGACCGTCCGGCCTGCGTCCCGAGGGAGGGCGCGTCAGAGGGGGCGCCGCACGGGGGCCGGGGAGCGCGGGGCACACCTGCCGCACCGCGCTCTGAACCAGGGACCCGGGGCCTGCAGGCGCGGCCGGGCCCGGGGCTCCCCGCAGGTCAGGCCCGGACACGCGACCCCGCTCCCCGCGTCCCCCGGCTCCCCGCGGGCCGTGCCGCTGCCTCCACCCGCGCGTCCCCCCCCCCGCCCGGGCACCGCGGGGGCCGCGGCGACGGCCGCCCTACCTTCCCGGTACTTGAGGAGGATGTCCCAGATGCCGCGGCGGGAGCAGGTGTCCACCCCGCTGGTGGGCTCGTCCAGGACCACGGTCCTCGAGGCGCCGAGGAAGGCGATGCCGATGGACAGCCGCCTCCGGAGGCCGCCGGAGAGGGCGCGGGCGGGCGTGTGCCGGTGCGGCGTCAGCCCCACGTCCTCGAGGGCTCTGAAGCGGGACGGGCCGGAGCTGTCCCTGAGCCCCCAGGGCCGCACCCCGAACGCCACCGCAAGGATGACCACGGCGGCGGCCGCGGTCTCTGCGGGCCGAGCTGGACCCGGGGCCTGGCGGCCACCGTGCGCGGCCCCGAGCCGGCAGCGCTCGCCCTCTGGAGGCCGAGCCGGACCAGAGCCCGCCGGCCGGTGTGTCCCCGCCGGCCGGGCCCGCCAAGCGCCGCCCCGGGATCCCACTGTCCTGTCCGGAGGAGCCCCGCAGGGCGCCCGCCGGCCCGAGCACACGGCCGGGGCGCGGCGCGGCCCCGAGCGCATGGAGGGAGAAGGCGGCCCGGGGCCACGGGGTCGTCACCTCCCTGACCAGGGGCTGGAGGCTCGAGAAACAGCCGGAACGCGCCACCAGACGCCATCAACGTGCAAACGCGCCCCGTCTGCCCCGGAGACCCCCGCGCCCCCGCTTCAGGCGCCCGGCAGCCCCGCCCCCGCCCGGGGCCTCGCCCGCCCCCCCGTCACCCACCAGGGGGCGGGGACGCCGCTCACCGGCGCACCCGCTGGCGCAAGTCCCTCCGCGTGCCCTGCGGCCCCTTCAGCGAGGCGAAGAGCAGCAGGTGCTCCTGCACCGTGAGGCCGGCCAGCAGCACGTCCTGCTGCAGACACACGCCCAGGCCCCGCCTGGCCGCGGCCGCGTCCGCGTGCGGGTCCCGGCCGTCCACCAGGACCGTCCCGGACGTGGGCGGGCACAGCCCCGTCAGCATGGATCTGCGGGGCGGGGGAGACGGGCGGCCACTGCCCCGCACGCCGGCCACCCGGGCCCTCCACGCCGGCCTCAGGCCCCGAGGGGAGGGGGCCCGCGGACCCCGTGCACGCCCCCCTCGCGCGTCGCGGGCTTCCCTGGTCCCGTCGCGCGACAGCCGCCCTGGCCCTCCCCACGGCCGCGCACCGGAGCGCGCCCTCGCGCGGGGACGGGACGCACATGACGGTGGTCTTGCCGGCGCCGTTGGTGCCCAGCAGGGCCGTGATCTGGTCTCTGTGGAAGGTGAAGGTCAGGTCGCTCACGGCCGCGCAGCGCGGCCCGTACTCCTTGGTCACGGACACCAGGGTGACGCCCGGGGGGCCGCCGTCCTGCGGCCCCGCCCCGTCTGGCGGCGACGACCCTGCGGGGCAGATGAGGAGCGCCCTGAGCGACCCCGGAACCCTCCGGGCGCTCGCGCCCGGTGCCCGGTGGCTGCCTGGGACGTGGACCACGGGATGATCCAAAACCCTCCTCAGCGACGGCGACGACGCGGGGTCTCTGGGGCGGAGCTGGGCCCCGCGTCTGCGTTTTGCAGGAGGCGAACGGCGAGCCACGCACGTCTGCGCGACGCCGAGGACGGCGCGGGCAGGCGGGCGGGCAGACGCCACCACGTCCCGAGAGGCGGCCCGGGAGGGGACGGCCGGCGGGGCTTCCCCCCAGAAATGCTCTCAGACGCCGCCCGCCCTCCCCCCGGACGCTGTGCCCGCGAGCACGGGCCCAGCCGGGACGCAGACCTGTCGCCTCCCCCGCCCGCCCCACCCCGGGGGCTCGCCTGACGCCCGGGCCGGTCCCTGCCTGGCCCGACGTGGCTCTGCGGACCCTTCCTTCAGGGCGTCGCTGGCCCTGAGCGTTTCGGTGTTGGTCGTGGCACAGGCACGCAGAGCCGGGGCACCCGCAGCGGCGGGCTGTGCGCACCCCGGGGTCCCCGCACCCTGGGGTCCGCGCACCCTGGGGTCCCCGCACCCTGGGGTCCCCGCACCCTGGGGTCCCCGTACCCTGGGGTCCCACGCGCACCCTGGGGTCCCACGCGCACCCCGGGGTCCCCGCACCCTGGGGTCCCTGCACCCCGGGGTCCCACACGCACCCTGGGGTCCCCGCACCCTGGGGTCCCACGCGCACCCCGGGGTCCCCGCACCCTGGGGTCCCACACGCACCCTAGGGTCCCCGCACCCCGGGGTCCCACACGCACCCCGGGGTCCCACACGCACCCTGGGGTCCCACGTGCACCCTGGGGTCCCACGCAGGGCGGACTCCATCCCGTCGGGGTCCCCCGGCCCCGCCGCCGTCTTCAGAGCCCGGCGTGGCTGTGACTGGGCCACGGCCACACGGCGCGGCCACACCGACCGGGCGGGGGAGCATCCGGCAAACCCTTCACCTACCTTCGCCGCCGGCGTCTCGGCGGGGGAAGGGCAGGCCCGGGCAGAGCGCGCGCGGCCCTCCCGCCACCAGGCCACACAGGTCCTTCCAGTAGGAGGCGGTGAAGGGGAAGTGCCAGGGCCTCCTGACGCCGAAAGTCCCTACGACAGGACGCGGTCCACGTCAGCCGGCCCCGCTCCGTTTCCACGTCGCGACCGAACGTCCCAAGGAACCGAGTGACGCGTCGCCCCAGGCGCTCGCCCCTCGCTCGCCCCACACGCGAGCCAGGGGCAGCCGGGGCCGCGTCGGCGAGCGGGGCCCGGCTCCCTCCCCCGTCCCACCGCGGGGGCCCCACACCCGCCCGCGGTGTGCGCCGACACGAGTGGGTCTGGTCCCCTCCCGCTGAGGTCGGGGCGCGCTGGACGCTGGCGGCTGAGGACACGGCGGCGGCAACAGTGGCCTCGGACCAGCGAGCGAAGGGGCGACGGCGGCCCCTCGCCCGTCCTGATCGGGATCCTGATCGGGATCAGATGGTCCCACGAACGGCCACAGGCGGCGTCGGGCCCCGGCCCCGAGGGAGACGGCGTCATCTTCTCCTCGACCCCTGGGGCTCCCTGTAAACGCGCCCTACAGGCCCCTTCCCGACAGCGTCACCCTGAGGCGTCACCCTCACGGTCACCCGCACGGAGACGCGGCAGCGGCAGACGCGTCGCCCCCGTCGCCCCCGTCGCCCCGGGGCGGGAGCCTCACCCGGCGCCAAGCTGCTCAGGTACCAGCCGCAGAGGAAGTACAGGGCCGAGTCGCACAGGATCATCCCGCACACCCCGGCGAAGCTCATGCCCGCGGGCTCCGGCGCCTGGGCCACGTTCGCCCACTGCAGCCCTGCGGGGCGGGGGGGTGAGACCGCGCTGCCGGGGCCCGGCGGGGCCGAGCTGCGCTCACTGCCGCGCCCTGCCCTGCGAGGGGCCGCGCCACGAAGCCACGTCGTCCTCCAGGGCGCGGGGTCCCCCTCGCTGCTTACACCTGCCTCGAGGGCCGGCCGGCAGACGCGCGAACGTGGGCGCGTGAAGGGGACCAGGAAGGGCACCGGGACGCGGGCGCAGGCCCCGGGAGGGAGCCCGGCTCGGTCGGGGCCGGCGCGGGCTGGTGGCCGGCCCGGGCAGTGAGGGGCGCGCGGGCCAGCTGGCCGGTGGCGGCCGCCGCTCTGCAGCGCGGACGGCGTCGCTCGGAGCCCCCGGGGAAGAGCCAACGTCCTCACCTTCCTCCTGCCCCTCCAGGAAGGTGATGAAGAAGACGCCGTGCCCGAAGGCGGTGGTGGACAGGAGGCACTGCGGGGCGGGGCGGGGGGGGACAGAGCCGCACGTCACCACGACCCGGGACCCGCCACGTCTTCCCCGCCGCACGCGTGGGGCTCGCCGCGGCCAACGGGGCCCAGCGGCGCCGTCGCAGCAGGAGGGGGACCGAAGAGACAGGGTTCCGGGCCCAGGAGGGGCCCGACGGCCGCGGGGAACCTCCCGGAGCAGGACCTCGCGGTGAACGTGACCCGCCGCGTCCGACTGCTTCCCTCGGAGGGAAAGGAAGCCCGCGGCTGCAGGGACGCGGCGCGCGGCCGAGCGAGGACAGGGCGACGGCGTTGGGGACCGCGCCAGGCCCTGCCCACGCGTCGGACACGACGACCCCACGGCTCCAGGGGAGCCGGGCCCCCTTCCCGGCCCGCCAGCAGCAGAACCGGCACCGCCTGGGCGCACGGGCGCCGCCGGGGCCGCCCGCGTCTGTGGCTGGGACGCGGGACGCGGGACGTGGGACGCGGGACGCGGACGGGAAGGCCGCGCTCACCAGCAGCGCCTGCGCCGCCGCGCCGAGCCGGTGGCGCAGGACGAGCAGCACGACGTAGGGCAGGAAGCTGAGCACGTAGAGCAGGCTGGCGCACAGCGCGGCCGTGTCGGCGCGGCCGAAGCACGCGCCCAGCAGGTAGCTCAGCATGACGAGCGACACGGCGAAGTCCAGCAGGAACAGGAAGACCAGCCCCGCGTCGCTGCGCGCGAAGACGCCGCCCGCGCTCAGGGCTGCGGCCAGCGCCGCGCTGCCGGCCGCCAGCGCCGCCACGTTCTCCGCGAACCAGGCCAGGAAGCTGGTGGCCGGGGGCACGCCCGCCAGCCTCAGGTACTGGGGGGTGGGGGGACGGAGTCACCACGGGAGGGGGCCGGGGTCGAGGGGTCAGCGCGCCCCCCGCCGCCCGCCCGCGGGCGCCCACCTCCTCCAGGCGGATCTCGCGCTCGTGCACCCGCCTCCGCACCATGCTGGCCACGGACACCGCCCAGGCCAGCACCATGATCAGGGGGAGGAAGAAGCCCACGTTGCTCAGGAACCTGCGGGACACGCCGCGTCAGGCCGGGGCCCCCGCGCCGCCGTCTGTCCCCACGGCCGCAGGGACGGGAGGCGCGTTCCGGCCGGCGCGTGGGTCCCGGGAGCGGGGTGGGACGCGGGGCCCCGGCGCCCTGAGCACTTCCCAGAGACAGTGACGATGGGGGTGGAGGCCCCGCGGCCTCGTCCTGGGCCTGGGGGCACCTCCCTGCAGGCTGGCCCGCGGCCCCGCAGCGCAGTGGCCCCCCCAGCCCCCTCCCCGTCCCCCTCCCCAGCCCCGCCCCGGGCCCTGGTCCCAGCCGACCACACGCCCAGGCCACGCCGGACCCCGCTCCCTGCTCCCCGCCCCCAGCAACGGGCTCTGAGCTGGGCCCCGCCCGAAGCCCGGCTCTGCCAGTCCCTCCCTCCGCGCCCGCCCGGGTGACGGCAGAGCAGCCGGCACTCACAGGTCGCTGCTGTGGCACGGGTACGGGGCCGCCTGCGCCTGCACGGCCGGCCCCGCGGCCGCCTGGCCCGTCTGCGCCTGCACGAGGGCCGCCTCCACCATGTCTTGCAGCGGGACGAAGACGTAGTTGTACTTGAACCCGTCGGCCGGCAGGCTCTGGGGGTGGAACTTCCAGAAGGGGTTTTTCGCCCAGTCCGTGCGCAGGCTGTAGGCGAGGCTGGTCCGCAGGGTGTAGGCCACGTGCGGCGGCAGCCGGGGGGGCGCCGCCCTGGCGCCCCCGCCGACCTCGGGGCCGTGGAAGATGACACCTGGCGCGGGACGGGGCCATCAGGGCAGCGGCGCCCGCCCGCCCGCCCGCCCGCTCAGCCCTGCCGGCGGCCGAGGGCCACCCCTGGGGGCCGCGCCGGCTCCGGGGTGACGCAGACGCCACCGGCACCCGGAACCGGGGTGCCTGGCGCCCAGGCCTGGCTTTCGCGTCGATGCGGCACGCGAAGGGGGTCCGGGACGCGGACGTGCACAGGGGGAGCGGGGCCGGCACCCGGGCGGAGGCCGGAAGGGTCTCTGCGCGCGGCACGGCGTCCCGGGCACTCACTGGCCAGGAGGCTGTTCCGCCGCAGGAGCTCGCGGGCCGTGGCCTCCAGGGCGGCGGCGGTCGGCAGGGCCTGGACGCGGTCCAGCGCCACGCAGGAGGACAGGTTGACCAGGAGGTGGCCCAGCCAGCGGGCGCGTCCGGCACCGGCGTGTCCCAGCAGCCTGCCCAGCGCGCCTCCTGGGGACGACGGGGACGCAGCGGGACGTGGCGGCTCCTCCCCGGGCCCCGCCCCTCCGGGAGACCCGCGAGACTCCCCACGTCCCGCGGAGGAGAGAACAGACGTGAAAACACGCGACGCGCTCTCACACGCCCGTGACGCACGCACGCACGGGGGGTCACAGGACCAGCGCGGCCTGCCCCTCGCCCCGGGGACCTGCCCGGTCCGGGCTCCAGGAGCAGCGGCCGCCGCCTCCGGCCACGCCCTCCTCTCGAAGCTCCCTGAACCGGGGGAGACGTGACCCCACCGAGCCCCGGGTCCGTCACACCGAACGGAACCCTCCACGGGGGAACGGCAAGACAGAAAGAGCCGGAAGCCGATGGGCCTCCTGACCGAGGGCCGGGCCAGGCTGCTGGGGCGCCGCCGCCCATCGCGGTCCAGCCGCGGCCGCCGCCTCCAGACGGGGCCGCGCGGCCCTGCCCGACGGGGGACGGGGTCGCCGGACGCCCAGACGCCGACTCCCACCGTGCGGGGAACATGCTGCCGCGTGAGCGAGCTCAGGGATTCCCACCGCCCCCTGCGCCCGCGCACCTCGCGCCCCACACCCACCCCCACGCCCGCGCACCTCGCGCCCCACACCCACCGTACGCCTGGAGCTTGTCGGTCAGGTCGTCCAGGTCGACGCGCAGCCGGCTCCCCACGTACTTTCTCACGAACCTGTTCCTCAGGGCCTCCTGGGGGGGTCGGAGGGGGACAGAGCGTTTAACGGGAGCGACGGCGCCGTCTCTTCTCCCTGAGTCACACGCGCCAGGCCGCGCGGCGTCCGTGACACGAGAAAGGGACGGAAAGCGCGCCCTCGGGCCACTCGGCTTCAGGCCGGGGAGAGCTGCGCGCCCCCAGGTGGCCGTGACCCTCCGCCCGGGACCCCGAGCCTCGGCCCGCGTGCTCCGGACCATGCTGGGCCCAGGGCAGCGAGAACGGCGGGAAGGGGCCCGCCGCGGACAAGGCTCGCCCCCGCCCCCCAGGAAGCATCGCTCGCCCGGACGCGGGGCCCGGCGGGCAGCGGCACGCCGTCCGGCGTCCTCGCGACTCTACTGTCTGGACCACAAGACGCTCACGCCTCCCGGAAGGTTCTCAGGCGTGCCGGGTGCCACCCCACAGCCAGGAGAACCGCGCCGAGGCGCGCGCCCGCACCTGCAGCCGCTGCAGCACCGGGCCGCTGCCCCCGCTCGGGAGGGCGCTGGACGTGGCCAGCAGCGTCGCGGTCAGCGTCCTCAGCTTGTCCACGAAGCGAAACGTGTGATTCGCCTGCAACGCAGAGCGAGGCTGGTTACGTCTGTGCGGCGGGAACCCTGCGGCCGCGGCGGCGACGAGGGCAGGAGCGCGGGCCGGCCGGCCGCCGCCCCCGGGCTGGCCCACACGCCCGGACAGTGCCCCCCCAGCGCCCTCGCGCCCGCGTGCGCCCTTCCCGCTGCTTCCCCAGACGCTGCAGTGTCCCCGCCGGCCGCCCCGCCGGCCGCCACAGAGGCCTTTCTAAGAAAACCCCGAAGAACACAAATCATCGGGGCGTCTTATGAGATCGGGAGGTCTCAGGAAGAGCTCGCGCACACGCTTTTAAAGTTAACGAATTAAAAGTCTGGAATTGCGAGAAATTATTTAGAAAATAACTAGAAAACGACGAGGACGCTCGCCATAGATCACGTCGGAAAGAACCGAAACCGAGCCTGAGGCGCGTTTGTCACTAAACTGAAAAGCGAAAGTCGACAAAGCTTCTCCCAGGGAACGAGCAAGTCTGCGCAGAGCGCGGAGACCGAGGGGCGGGACGCCGCGTGGCCTGGGGAAAGGGGGCGCGGCCGCTGCACGCCGCCTCGCAGGCGTGGCGCCATTTAGGGCGCACGGGGCCGCTGGGCTGCATCGGCCGGGATCACCGGCACCGAAACGCGGAGCAGACACCGGGCAACGAAGCTCCCGGACACAGACGCCCGGGCGTGCGCAGGGGGCGCTCCTGAGCACAAGGATGCGCGTCCCTGACTCGGGGGGCGGCGGCCAGCGCCCGCGCTGACCCGGCCCGGCCCGCCACAGGCTGCCCCCCTCACGGCCGGCCGAGCGCCCGGCGGGGCCCGGGGCCCGGGGCGGACGCCGGCGGCAGAGCCTGGCGGTCTCACCGGCCGGACAGCAGGGACCCTCACAGGCCACCGAGTCCCCGGAGAAGGGCCCGGAGCAGGGCGTGCCGGGACAAGGTCGCAGAGGCCGCGCTGCGTCCGGCCGGGGGAGCGCGTGCTGCGACGCCGACGGGGCCGCGGAGGGCCGGGCGGGGACCGTGAGGCTCCCCGAGCAGCCGAGGCCGTGGCGGACGCCACCCGCCCCTCGCAGGCCCTGCCTTCCCTCTGAGAGGAAAAGAGGCCGCGAAGGGGAGGCCACCAGCCAGGGTCGCCGGGCCGGGCGGGGAGGGGGACGGCCCGGCCTGGCCACCATGTCGCCCTGCGCGGCCCGCGGCGTCCTCGCCACGTCGCTCCTCCCGACGCCCCCGGAGTGTCCTCCCGGAGGACGGCGCGGCAGCTTCGCGGTCACGGGGCACGCGCCGGGGCCAAAGCCAGCTGCCCCCGCTCGCCAAGCCTCGGGGACCCGTCCGCACAGGCTCACCTGCCGCATGACCCCGCGGAGCGCCGGGCTGTCCGGGGCGTACAGGATCCTCCCGTGCAGCAGGGGCTTGAGGAAGGCCCACGCCAGGGCGCCGTTCGGGGACTGCAGGATGTCTCCATACAGGCTCAGACAGAAGGGAGCTGCCGCGACGGAGGCGAGGCGTCAGCGGGGAACCGACGCGCGGGCGAGCGGGAGGCGCAGCGCCTCGCCTCGCGCCGGACCCTCGACCGGCCGTTTTCCCGGCGCATGGGGGGCGAATTCGGGAAAACCCTTTTCGGACGCGGGACTTCGCGGCTCGAGTCTCGTGAGACGCTCCCAGGGAGCACGTTCGCGACGACCGTCCGAGCCTGTGACCTTCGCGTTTCCAAACCGCGTCTTCCCTGAGCGCGCCCAAGGGTGGCCAGGGCACCGGAGGCGACAGTCGTCCAGGAAAGGGGACGCGTCTGGTTTCTAAGCCGGGAAACCGACACCTCGACGGTTCGGGACTGAGACCGTGAAGTTAGGAACGAAGCTCCCGGGGACCCTCCCTCTCCCCCCGACGCCGCGGCTGCGCCTTCCCGCTGCAGGGGTCGTCGTGTTCATTGGAAGATTAAAAAAAGGGTTTTTTATTCAAAAAGTGCTGTGAATCTGCGGGGTGATCCCAAAAATGTAAACGGAGAGCACGACCGACTGCGCGAGGAACCTCGGGCGTGGACCGCGGGGTCCTGCCGGGCTGGACCCCCCACGCTCCCCCCCACGGCCTCGCTGGGCGGCAGCGACCGCTTCGGGGTCAGCCACGGTGGCGCCTGCGCACGGCCGCGGCGGCATCGGCGGCCTCGGGGCCGGGCAGGACAGCGGCCGGAGCCCCCGCGCCGTCCACACGGACAGGGCGCTGCGTGCGAGGCGGGGCCGGTCTCAGCGGGCAGGACGGCCCGCGCGGCGGCCCCCGGGTCCTTACTGGAGTCCTCGGGAATGTGGAACGTCGCGCTGTCCCCTTCCAGGAGCTCGCCGACTCGGGGCAGGTCGACGCCCGCGTGCGAGTCGCTGAAGAACGGCTCCTGGTCCTTGCAGACGGTCCTCAGCACGGACCGGAAGGAGCCGAAGGCGCCGGCGCCGGCGCGGCCGCCCTGCGGGGCCTGGGGGCGGGCGGGGAGCGCATCGGCGACCCGGGCGAGGGGGAGCCCACCATGACCCCCCCCGCCCCGGCGCCGTGCTCATCGCCGCGGGACCCACGCGCGCCCGGCCAACCCGCGCGGCCGTAGGGAGAAGCCGGGCCTGCCTCTGCCGCTGCCGCCTCCGGGCGACCGAGGGCGTCGCCCGTGAACACACACCTGGGGCGCGGCCGCCGCGTCCAGCAGGGCCGAGATCTCCGACGCGCGAAGGAAGGCGGGGAGACGCTCCAGGACGCGGCCGGCCTTGGGGAGCAGGCGGCTGAGCCCCGACACCACGTCCAGCAGGGCGCGGAGCACGCGCTGCGCGTCCGCGGGCACCAGCGCCTGGGGGGGGAGCGCGGTGAGCACGGGCGGCCCCGAGCCGACAGCCGGACGTCGCCCACCCCTCTGAGCAGCACCGCTCCCCAGGGTAGGGGCGACGCTTCTAGACACCTAAGGTCCAAACAGCGGGGGCCGGAAGACGGAGAAGCTTCCGGAAGAGGCAGAGCCGAGAGCCGGGGACCAGGCAGGGACCCGGGGTGCAGCCGCCTGCCTCTGGGGTGGCTGTGATCCCGCACGCGAGACCCCCACCCTGCCCCGCTGTGGGGGGCCCCGTGTGGCCGTCGTCTGCGCCCTCCCCCCGAGCGGGCCCTGGCAGACGAGGGCCGGCACCTCGCAGGCTCAGCGGGGCAGAGGCCGCGGCCGAGGGGGCCGGGCGGGGTGGCCGGCCCCGGGTTAGGGGCTGCTTCCCGCTGTCCGTCCTCCCGTGCTGAGCGCGTGACCCCCCCATGCTCCGCCCAACGCCCTGACGGGCCCGGCTCCACGGACCCCCCGAGGGTCCTCCGGGCCCCTCGATTCCGAGCCCCACCCGGGGGTGGGCCAAGGCCGCCGCGCCTGCGGGCGCCGGGCGCCAGCACGGGCACCCCCTGCCCCCCGCCGTGTCGCCCCTGCCCCCGCCGTGTCGCCCCCCGCCCCCCGCCATGTCGCCCCCCGCCCCCCGCCCCCCACCGTGTCGCCCCCCGCCCCCCGCCGTGTCGCCCCCCGCCCCCCGCCGTGTCGCCCCGTGCCCCCCGCCCCCCGCCGTGTTGCCCCCCCGCCCCCCGCCCCCCGCCGTGTCGCCCCCCGCCCCCCGCCGTGTCGCCCCCGCCCCCGCCCCCTACCTTGTAGACGAGGCTGCGCAGGTCCAGGTTCTGGCCCAGCGACACGGCCAGGGCGAACGCGCCGGCCCCGGGCAGGCCGCACAGCTCCGCGGCCGCGGGCTCGGGCAGGGCCAGCAGGAGGCGCAGGCTGTGGCGGTCGCAGCGCGCGGTCAGGGCCACGGTGAGGGCGCTCCAGAGCACCTGCGCCAGGGCCGGGCCGGCGTGAGCGGCCGGGGGCGCAGCCCGGACCCAAAGGCGGAGCCGACAGCCCCGCACGCCAGCCTCGCCCTTCGCCCGCTCCGCGTCCGGCGTGTCGAGTGACAATGCTGCGGGGTCCGCCAGCCTCCTCCGCCTCCGAGCGGCCGGCCCCGTCCGGGACGCGGGACCCCGACGCCCGCCCGCCCGGCCCCGGCGTCCGCAGGCTCCCGGGTGCCCGGGCTCCCTGTTCTGTCCCAGAGCGAACGCCATTCCTTGTCGGGGTCACAGGACGCGGCCTGTCCCGCTCCTCGGCTCCTCGGCGGCCCTGACGACCTCCGCTGTCGGGGAGGCCGAGGGACACGGCGGGCGCCGCGCTGGCCAGTGTCCCCCTCACACGGGCCTCCGCGCGGAACGCCAGTGACCCCTGGTGGCCGCCCGCCCACGAGGCAGCAACACGGCCCGAATCCAGGAGCCCGACCCCCGCTCTGCTGGTCAGCGCTGACCCCCACCCCAGACAGCCGGGCGGGGCCCCGATTGACTGGGACCGACTGTCCAGGAGAACGGCCTTCGTGGTCACCGCTTCTGGACGGTTCTCTGTGCGGGGAAGTGAGACCCCCCGGGCGGGCTGAAAGGGTCCCTGCCCCAGAGGCAGGTACCACCCGCTGTGGCCACCGTGCAGTCACCTGTCCCTGCGCCCCGAGGACGAAGCGTGTCCCCGCACACCCTGCACCTGCCCGGGCCGCGCGTCGCCACCACCTCGGGGACGCCCGCCCCCCGTCCCCGCTCACCGCGTCCCAGCGACCCGCCCCCGCGCGCCGTCCGACCGGACACGGCTGCTCCCCACCCGAGGGACACTTCGCGTCCGGCACGTTTTTAAGAATTTTGCGGCCCTTGGGGGGCCCTGCACCAGCGCTGGGCATCGCTGGGGAAAACCTCGTTGACTGTCTTTTCGAACCCGCGCGAAGGCGACGTTACAGAGTGAGGTCGTGGCCCCGGACGGCGACCCCTGTGCTCCCCAGCTCAGGGTCGTTCCCTGCACGGCCCCCCCGGCCCGGGGAGAGGGGGGAGACGGGGGCCCCCTGCGGGGGACAGACGCGGCGCCACCGTACCGGCGAGCGGGAAATGTTGGCTTCCAAGACGCTGCGGATGGTCCCGTCGGAGACGAGGGCCAGCGCCCGGAGCTCGGCCGTCAGCCGGGTGACGTTCCCCACCACGTCCTGCACTCGGACGTCTGAAACGGCGAGAGGCGGGCGTTGTTCACGCGTGGCTGGCCATAGGCAGGCCCCGGCTTTGGCCCCAGGCGCCGGGCGGGGCCCACCCCCCACCCCCCACTGGGCGGCCCTGAAGACCACGGGCAGATCCACGGCCTGTCCTGGGGGGGGACTCGCACGGGTCACCGTGGGGTGGAGCGAGCCCCGCCCTGCGGGGTCGGCCGCCCGCCCTGCGCCCCAGGCCTGTGTGCATTAAGGTCCCGTCCAGAGAGCGGCCTTCGAGGGCCCCGGGGCCAGTGCTGCGGGGCGGTCGCGCCTCCCAGGGGCCGCGGAACTCCCCCTCCCGGCGAGCGGAGGGCCCTCTGGGGGCCACAGCGACCTCGAGCTGCAGAGTGAGGGCCGGGCTTGGGGGTGGCTCGCCCGGGGCCGCGGGGCCGCGGCGGGAGCGGGACTCAGGAGCCCGTCCTCCCCGACGGCAGCGACGTCAGACCAGCCCTGACCTGCCCCGCGTCCCGGCCGCGCCCCCCCCCCCCCGTTTTGCTGTGACCCCGGGTGCGGGCGAGAAACCAGACGGGATCGCCACCGCGCAGACGGGAGGACGCACACACGCACCCGCGGTCACCGCGAAACTGCTCAGGAAGGTCAGAACCGGATGCCCCGAGAGCAGGGTCTTCTCGAGGCTCCGGGCCAACCTGGAACGGCAGAAACTAGAGCCACTTCCGGCCGGACGAAGCCGGGAACAGCGCCGGGCGCGCCCGGGAGAGGGCGGCCACGGGAACACGCGTCCTGAAGGCCCGGGTCGGGCGCGGCGTCTCCCCCACCTCGCCCGCCCCCCGTTCCCGTCCCGGGGCGTCGGGGGCGCCGGGCGGGCGGGTCCCCCGGGAAGGAGCCACCCGGAGCACCAAGGGCCCGTGTCCCCGCCGCCGGCTCGCACCGTGAGGACACAGCAGAGTAACCGGGGGCGAGCCCGGCTGACCCCGCAGACACCTGGGACACCCGAGCGTCACCCCGACCCCAACCCGGAGGCCTCAGGCCGTCTCCACTGAGAGTGCGAAGCCACGGAGGCCCCGGGGGGGCGTAGAGACATCACGTTAACGGGGGTCACAGCGGCCACCGTCAGTGCCCCCGCCCGACCCTCCTCCTCGGGGTGGGGTGGGGGGACAGCAGGGCCAGCGGACGCACGTGCGCACGCGCCGCCCAGCCGTGTCCAGCGCCGGCCGGCACTCGCAGTCCTGCGGGCGGGCGTCCGCCAAGCCGCTCCGGAGGCGTCCCCAGGCGCGGGACAGGCGGCCGCGAAGGCGCACGCAACGCGGCTCCGGGGGCGAGGACCACGCCTGCTCCAGCTCCTGGGAGACACGGGTGGGGGGTTAGGGACGCGCGTGGGTCCAGGAGCCGCGGGCGCCCGGTGCGGCTCCGCGCAGCCACGTCCGGACGCGCCCCGCGCCCGTCCTTTCTGGAACGTGGTCTCTGACCCCGCTCGGAACCGCCGGGTCACAGTAACGTGGACGATAAACACCGCCCCGGGCAGCTCCGGAAGCCGGGGGTCGGGCCTGTGTCCTCGCCGCGAGCTTCACGCAGCGCCCCGGAACCCTCGGAAACCCCCGAGACGACGCACCTGGACGTGGTCGCTGAGCACGGTGGCCGCGTGCAGGGCGCACAGGACGCGCCGCCGGAGCCCGCCGTGCGGGCAGCTCCGCGCGGCACAGACGACGTCCTTGGCCAGGGCGGGGTCCTCTGCCGGAGGAAACAGTGACCGCAAAGCTCGCGGCCCCCGGCCCCGCTCCCTAGAGATTCCGACGTGCCCGCCCCGGCTCCGAGCTCGGCGGGACTCAGGGTCAGGGAGCCCGGAGGGCAGCGGGGTCCAGGGGCCGCAACGGGGCCGGGGAGCCCGGCTCGGGCATGGGGGGTCCTCCCGGCGGGAGGTGGGGGCAGGGGGACGGGGAGAGACGGGAGGGGGCGGCCCGGCAGCCAGGCGGGGAGGCTGCGAACCGCTGTGAAGGCCTCGCAGGGACCCGGCCGACACCCGGTCCGGAAGTGGGCGGGGGCGCCCAGCACCCACCTGCGAGGACGAGGAGCCCGCGGAGCAGCAGCATCCACACTCTCCACCCGCGGCCCCCACACATGCCGGCCACGCTTGGGGAGGAGAGAGAGGGCGGTGAGGCGGCGGCGGGGGGCGGGGCGGGGTCGCACAGTCTGCGCACGCGACCCGCCGGGCGCGGAGCTTCAGGCCGGGTGGCCCCGAGCCCCACGACCGCCAGGGCAGGGGCCCCGGGAACGGGCTTCCGTCCACCGCCCACGCCGGCGGGCCAGGGCCGAGGGGGGCGCCACCGCCCGGCCCTCCCGGCTCGGCCGCCGCTGCGAGCTCGGCCCCGGCGCCAGGCGCCCGCCTCACGCCCCCCCCCCCGCCTGTCGCACGCAGGCTCCGGGGCACGCGAGTGAAGAGCCGCTGAGGCACCGAGTCCTGGGCCGCGCGGAGGCGGCAGGAGGCTGTTCCCCCTGGCGGCCCCGACCGGGGAAACTTTGGGGTAAATTCTAATCCGGCTCCGCGTGGCCCCCGCCGGCGCCTCCTCACCTCTCGTCCGTCAGCGACACGTTCTCCCAGAGCGCGGCCAGCGCGGCCAGGCCCTGCAGGCCGTCCTCGAGGCTCGGGGCCGGGCCGCGGACGGGAGGCACGCCGGCCGCCTCCGCGGTCTCCTCTCCCCGTGCGGACGCGCCCCGGGGAGCCGCGGTCGGCCGCCGAGGGGGGCCCGAACCCGGGGCTTCGCCTCTTTCCCCAGAACTCGGCGAGGCGTCGGCGCCGCCGCCGCCGGCGAAGGCCACGTGCGGGGACGTCGGGAGCGGCCAGAGCAGGGGCCGAGCGCCCTTCTCCAGGCTCCGAGCGCCGGGAGGCGGCCTCGTCGTCCTCCCCGGGTCGGCGGAAACAGCCCCCACGGACGCCCCCGAGCGTCCGTCAGCGCCGAGGACGGTGCTCAAACCCGCGCGGCGACCGGAGACGTTTCCGCCGGACGTGGCCTCGGTAAAGGCGACGTTTCTCAGCTTTTCCACCATCTGCAAAGCGACCTGCTTCCAGGGACCCGCGGGGCAGAGCCCCGGGGGCGGCACGAACGGCAGCGCCCGGCGCCAAAACTCCCGCACGCTCTCCCCGAGCGGCGCCCCGGCGCGCAGGACCCGGAGCAGCTCCAGGAGCACGGCGCTCCCGTCCGCGAGCCCGTGCACGGCGCAGGCCGACCTTCTGGTGAGCTCCGCCTGCGAGCTCGCGTTCGCACACAGCGACGCGTCCCCCGGGGGAGACAGGCGGAGGCGGTCGAGCACGCGGGCCACGTGGCCGTAAAAGGACGACGCCGCGCGCTCCGGGCGGCCGCAGGCTCCCAGCCTCGGGTCCCGCCGCGGCCCGGGCGCGGTGCGGTTCCGGCACCGCAGCACAGGGAGGCAGGCCAAGGCCTCGCCGAGGACGCCCGGCTCCTCCGACGCCAGCTCCACGGCGTCCCGGAGCGCCCGGACGGCCGCGGCGAAGTCCTCCTTGGAGACGCCGGCGACGCGCACGCCGTGGAGGCGCGTGAAGTCCAGGACGTCCCGGAGGGCCGCCGTGAGGTTTCTGTCCGCCAGGCCCCGCAGGAGCCGCGCGGCCCGCGGCAGGGCGTAGAACGCGTCCACCGCGGCGCTCACGTCCTCGCGGGGGAAGAGGCGCGACAGCCTGAGCAGGCGGCCGGCGGCCCAGGAGCGGGAGCCGTCCCCCAGCCTGTCCAGCAGCCCAGTGAGCAGGGCCAGCCCCGCGCTGCCGGCGCCCCGCGCGCTGGCGTTCCCGGGGAAGCCCGCGAGGCCGTCGCCCAGCCGCGCGAGCAGGTCCTCCAGCAGGTCGAGGTCGGGCTTCCCCAGGGCCCGCAGGAGCGCCGCGACCCTCTCCACAGCCCGTCCGCCCCCGGGGCCCCCCGGGGTCCCGCCCGCGCGCGGCGGGGGCATCAGGGCGGCGACCGCGTCCCTGATCACCTGGACGCCGAGACGCACGGCCCTGGCTGCTCCGCGCACAGCGACTCGGGGGGCATCCCGGAGATCGCGAGAAAAGTTCCCGGCCAGGTGCCCGGCGAGCCGGACGAGGGCGCGGCCGAGGCTGTCCAGGTCCCCCGCCTCCGGGCCGGGGGCAGACGAGCCGAAGAGCTTTCCCGCTCCCGACGCCGAGCTGCTGCCCAGAACGGGGCGGGACGCGCCCGCCGCGCGCTTTCCCGCCTCCTTCCCCAGAGCGGCGAGGTGCGGCCGGACACCCCGGGACGGGCCGGGGGACTCGCCCGGCGCGTCCGTGGGCCCGAGGATCGGCTCGAGGAGACGTTTCGAGTCCGGCCGAGCGGCAGACGCGGAGCCGGTCAGGACAGCTGACGAGGCCTCCGAGCCCGGCACCGGCTCCTGCCCGAAGGCCGCGGCGAGCACACCGCGCAGGAAGTCCGCGACGTTCCTCAGGACACTGTTCGCGCAGCCCACGCCCGGCGCGAGCGACGAACAACCCGCCTCCACGGCGTCCCACAGCCACGGGGCGAGGCCGTCCGTCCACCAGCCCAGTGGCTTGGGGGCGACTCCAAAACGCGCCGACTCCATAGACCTCAGGACGCACCTGGACGCGTTCTCGCCGAGAGCGTGCGCCTTCTCGGGCGCGGCTTCGCCCGATCCCACTCGTGGCCGGGCGTCCGGGCCGGCGGGCCCCGCCCCGACGCTCTCCGACCGGTTTGCCCACGACGAACTGGTGTTGGAGGCAGCCGCGGCGCGGGCTGGGGGGCGACGGACGTCGGGACCGCCGGGCGAGGAGGGAGACGCCGGCAGCAGCTTCTCCAGAAGCCCCACCTCGGGCAGAAGGTCGCGCGCTCGCGCGTCCTCGCCGGCGCGCAGCGTCCCCCTCAGAAGCTCCTTCGTGGCGCGGACGACCCTGCAACGTGGCGGAACGTTTCAGCCTCAGAGGAAACCGGGAACTCGGGACAAATCCGGGCCACGAGGTTCGGGGACGATGCGCGGGTTGGCTCGGTCCCCCCGGACGTGTTTGCGCTGTTTTCCCCACGGGGATGACGCCAACGCGCGTGCGGGGTGCCAACTCGCGGGGCCGCTCCCCATGTCACCGGAACCCGCGCTGCCCCCGAGGACGCGCTGGCGACCACGCGGCTCCGGGCGCCCACGCGTGCACCTGCTGAGGGCAAGGTCGCCATCGAGCCCGAAGCGGCTGGGTGCTCGGTCCCTCGTGCGCCCCGTGGCGCCTCAGGGCCGCCGTCGGGAGCCCTGCGCTCCGCACTGCGCCGCCTGCCGCCCCCGGGCCCCGCGGCTTCGGACGGTGCCCCCCCCCACGTGCTGATTTCCTGAATCCGGAGCTTGAACGTGAGGGTCCTCGGAGGGCGGCTCGGGCCAGGCCCGGCCCCCGCCCGGGGAGGACTCGGCCCCGAGGCCACGCCGCACGCCCGGGCCCGCCTGTGGCAGACGTCCCTCAGCGAGCGCGCGGCGCGGGAGCCGGACGATCGATGTCCCCGCCGTGGGGGATCCGAGTGGCAACAGCAGGACGAGCCGCGCCGGGAGCGGAACCCCCGCCCCAGCGGCTCCCACGGCCCCCGCAGTTGGTGCGCGGCTGTGGCGGCCGTGCCCCTCGCCCGCTCCGGCAGCAGCCTTCGCTGCAGGGCGCGGACGCGTCCGGAGCGGGGCGAGGCCCGGGCTGTGCGCCCCGACTCCCCACCCGTGCCCTCGCGGGACGGCGTCTCGCCGCCCGGCGTCCGTCGTGAAGGGCGCCGCGCAGCAGTCCCGGTGCGAACGCGGACTTAGCGCGCCCTCGGGCGCACGGCCGGCCTGGGGCCACGGGGCAGCGCCCCGTCCGGCAGATTCAGTGCCGAAGGCCCCGCCTTCCCCGAAGTCGCCCGAACGACCAGGATCGTAAGTCGCCGACCCCGGCCTGGCCTCCAGGCAACGCGGCCCGGCCGTCTTTCTGAGGAAGCCTTCGTTTTCGGGGCAGCGGGCGGGACCGGCGCCGAAGGAAAGCTGTGCGGCTGCGGTCGGCGTTTCCTGCGCGACCCCCGGGAACACCCGCCGCCGTTCCGCGGGGTCAACGGTGTCTACTGCGCACGGGACAGGGCCCGCCGCCTCGAACACCGCGTCGGAATCGCCGTCCGACCTCCCCTCCCGCCGGGCTCGGCCTGGCTCCGGACGGCCGGCAAACCGAGCCCCGGCCGCGGCGCCCCGAGCCTACCTGGGGACGGAAGCTCCCGGAGACTCGAGTGCGTTCTCCAAAAGCGCGAAACAGCTGTCGCCGACGGCTTCCCGATCCACGTTCTCCCCGCCACGAGGAGACGCCTCCGAGGAGGCTAAACGGGAAAAGAGGCCACGGTTGATGTCCAGTCGGGCGAGACGGTCAAATCTACGCGAGCGAGGACGCCCGGGGGTTCCGCCAACGCGGCCGGAAACAACGGAGAGACGGCGGGGGCCGCCCGCGACGGCCGGGATGCGGCCGACGGCGGCGAGCGAACGTCCGGCGAGGAGACGGGGACGCGCCCGAGCCGAGCGTGCGGCCTGGCGACCGGGCTGACCCCGCCGCGTCCGCA
This sequence comes from Cynopterus sphinx, assembly GCA_030015415.1. Taxonomy (NCBI): domain Eukaryota; kingdom Metazoa; phylum Chordata; class Mammalia; order Chiroptera; family Pteropodidae; genus Cynopterus; species Cynopterus sphinx. The sequence goes on along the minus strand of CM057391.1, from coordinate 645,665 downwards.
CCGGGAGTCGCCGGGGGATCTGGGCGGGGCCCCAGGGAGGTCCCGCGTGCGGCACGGGCGCGGCGGCTGCCCCGGCTGCGGGGTTACCCCAGGGGCGCGTGTGCTCAGACCGTCACGCGGCACGCTTCGCAGGCACGCGTGCGGCTGGCTGGATGGATGGATCGATCGATGGATGGATGGATATCGACGGGAAAACGAGGCCATGACCCTGAGCTGGGAACAGGCCTGAACGTCCCACTCCCGTCCCCGGGCACGGCCGCCGCCCTCAGCCCGTGGCGGGGACGAGCGCCGGCCGCCTGCCCCCCACGCCCCATTGCTGCCGCCGTTACCCGGGCAGGCGCCCAGCACCGGAGCGAGCTCGACCTCCCAGGACCCGGCGTCGAGACCCGTCATGTCCTCGTTAAGAAAACCCTCCCGTGGGAGCGCCCGAGGCGCTTCCGTGGTCCAGAGCCGAGAGACTGATCGTCCGCGTCCGTGTTTGGCCGCCCTCGGGCGCGGCTGGGCGCGGACAGGCTTCAGGAGCGGAACCCGGGAGCGCGCGCTGGCCTCTGGGCGCCCGTACCGGCGGCGGCGGCCGCGCCACGGTCCTGCAGGAGCGTCAGCGCCGACGCGGTCCCCTCCAGCACGACCTCGGAAACCCGGGCGAAGGCGGGGGCGCGCGGCAGCGACGTCAGGAGCCTGGAACCAGAACAGGGCGAAGCGGCGTGAGCCGCCGCGGGCGCGGGACACGCGCGGGCCCAGGGTTCGCTCCGCGCGTCCCCCGGCCCGGCCCCGGCGGGGCTACGCGTCAGCGACACAAACCCTCACGCGCGTCTGCGTCGGGCGGCCACTGTCCTCCACCTTCCCGCTCAGGGGAGCCTGGGGCGACCTCGTGGCCCGGAGATGGCCCCGATGGCAAGAAACGCGGCCGAACCCTGGCTCCACGAGCAAGGACGCATCGAAACCGACGCGGACGCCCCTGACGTCGGGTCACGGTGCAGCCTGCAGCCCTGAACGCCCGAGCTGGCGCGGTGCGGCCGCCGCCACCCACACCTCTCCCCGGAGCCTCGCTGTCGCTGCCCGCCCCACCCCGCTGACACTCACGCCGGGGCCGGGAGGACCCGCGCACCCTGGGCGGTGCCTCGGGCAGCTGCGCAGCCGCCGCCGCCGATCAGGAAATCAGCCTCCATCGTCCTATCCGTGCCGCCCCCAGGAGTGGAAAACACGGAGGTGACCAAGGGGCCAATTGCGATTCACCACGGGCACCGCGGCACGCGGGACGGCGCCGGGATGGAGTGGTGCGCGGCCAGGAAAGACGGCCGTTGAGGAGCCCAGGCACGCGAGCCGCGTCGGCGCCGCCACGCCGCGCGGCCGAGGCCACGGGGCTGCGCCCACGCTCGGCAGCCGCGCAGGGACGGCCGCCGCCCCTGGGGTTCCGGCTCCGCGCCGACCACGCCGAGATCCGCGTCTTCCCCCGAAGGGCGAGGGACACCCGCACCCCCCGCCCGGCCGTGCTCCCCCTCCTGACGTACCCCGCGACGGCCCGGAGAAGGCGGGCCGCGCTGCGGACACCGACGTCAGCGGGCACGCGGCCCGCGGCCAGCCCGGGCAGCGCGCGCAGCAGGTCCCAGACGGGCGGCAGCCGGTGCAGGCGCTCCAGCGCCGAGATGGCCTCCTCCGTCTCGTTGGGGTCCAGCTGACGAGAGAACGCGAGGCCGCCCTCGTCAGCTCCCTCCTGGTGCGGCGCCGGGGGCGGGCGCGGGGCGGGCGCGGGGCGTGGGAACCCAGCCCCGGGGGCGGGGGGAGGTGGGCGCCCCTGGTGCGTGGCTGCGGCCACCAGGGCGCACGCCACGCGGGCTGCTCCGTGGCGCCCGCTTCTCCAGCGGAAGCAGGACGGGGGAGGCAGGAGCCCGTCCCTGCGACGGCCGCACCGATTCTGAGGCGGGGACGGCCTCGGACGCGAACGGGGGCTGGTTCCAGCTCGAACGACGCGGGGCGCCTGTTCCCGCGGCTGAGCGCCGCCGTGGCGGACGCGTGGCTGCCCCCTCCACACGCACCCGCCCCTCCACCCAGGCGTCTTTCACGGGCGCCCCGGTTCCGTCCGGGGCGGGTGAGTCGACCGAGGGCTAGAACGGAGCGTGCGGGCACGGCCCTGGAGTAAGAAACTGCAGACCGGTGTCCGAGAGCGTCCGCGTGCGCGTCCGCGTGTGTGTACATGTGTGCGTCCGCGTGGCCGTGTCCCTGTGCGCGTCCGCGTGTGTGTACACGTGGGCGTCCGCGTGTCCATGTCCCTGTGTGCGTCCGCGTGGCCGTGTCCCTGTGCGCGTCCGCGTGTGTGTACACGTGGGCGTCCGCGTGTCCATGTCCCTGTGTGCGTCCCCGTGTGCGTCTGTGTGCGCGTCCGCGTGTGTGCATCCACGTGTGCGTCCGCGTGTCCGTGTCCCTGTGTGCGTCCGCGTGTGTGTCCGTGAGCGTCCACGTGTGCGTCCGCGTGTGTGTCCGTGTGGCCGCCCGCGTCCCTGTGTGCATCCATGTGTGTACACGTGTACGTCCGCGTGGCCGTGTCCCTGTGTGCGTCCGTGTGTGTGTGCATATGCGTCCGCATGTGCGTCCGCGTGTCCGTGTCCCTGTGCGCGTCTGTGCCCGTGCGCCCATCTGTGCATCCGCGTGCACGTCCGCGTGTCCGTGTCCCTGTGCGCGTCTGTGCCCGTGCGCCCATCTGTGCGTCCGCCCGCAGGCCCGGGGCCCTGACGGAGGAAGCGGAGGGCGCCCGGCAGGCCGGCTGCGGGGTGGCGCGGGCTCCCGGGCGCGGCTCCTGCGCGGGGCCGCCACCCGGGGAACCGGGAGGCTCGGAGCCAGCGTCCGAGTCAAACGCCCTGTCCCCGAAGGCCGCGTTTCAGAGTCGAGTTCAGACACTCACCCCGAACAATCCGGCCCCGTGAGGAGAACCTGCAACGGAGAAGAGTCCGGACGTTAGTCCCGTCCGCGGTCACGGAGTGGGGGGCTGGGAGGGAGGGGGAGGGGAAGGGGGCAGGGGAGGGGGAGGGAGGGGGGGCTGCGGAGGTGAAGCGGGACGAGCTGCCGTCTCCCCGCAGGGAGCCCAGGGCGGTCCCAGGGGGAGGGGATGGGGTCCCGCCCGCCCCGCAACCCGCCTCGGCTCTGGGCCGCGTCCCCGTCCGCGGGGGCGGAAGCCGCAGCCGTGAGGGGTGAACGGGGCCGGCGCGCACGGCCCCCAGAGCCCCGGGGTGGAGGCGGGGCCCACAGGGTGCGGGCAGTACTCGCCGGGGCCCTCGGACGTCCCGGCCCAGAGCGTCTGCAGGCCCGCGGCCCTGCCCAGCAGCCCGCGCACGTCCTCGGCCAGCTCCTGCATCTCCTGCAGGAAGTCCAGGTCGGCGACCTCGGGGCGGCCAGCCGCGGCCGGGGGCCCGGACGACCTGCGGACACGCGCAATGAGGGCCCAGACCTGGCTCCCCAGGACCAGCGACTCGGGCCGTCCACTCTCCACACCGGCAGCCGCCGGCGCCCCCAGACGCGGGCCCGGCCCCCCGTGGGCACGAGCGCTGCCGTTTTTAAACTTCGCTCATTTAAAGTGGGAAAGTCGTCCTCGGTCGGCACGACCTGTGTCTCCGGATCACTCGCTCCCGTTCACTCTCCACGCGGCACCCAGCGCGCCCCGCGCCTGGGGATAGCGACACCAGCGGCCGGAGCAGGCCCCGCCCCCACGCCGCGGGCGGGGGGGACCCGGCAGGAGAGGAGGCGAGTGGACGAGCGGAGAAGCCGTGGTGCTCGGCCTGAGAGGCGGCGGCGGCCGGAGGAGGCGGGGTGCGGGCCGGTCAGCGCGAGCCGAGCTGGGGCAGAGCCCCGGGGTGGGGCCGAGGAGAGACCGAGAGAGGGAGGGGGACGTGGCGTGCGGAGTGGGGGGAGGGTCGCTGGCGAGGGGGCCCACCCGGCGCCTCAAACCCTGCCCTTTCATCTCGGAAATCAGAGCTCGCTGTGGGAACGGAGTGCGGCGTCGGCGGGAAACGTCCCGTGAGACGACCAGGCTCCCCCGTCCCACCCCGAACGCCGTTCGTTTCGCCACCTAAACCAGTCGGAGCAGGTTCGGCCGACGCGGCCGGTGGGCGGTTCCTGTCGCCTCCGCGTGCAGGCTCGGCGAGGGGACGCGGCAGAGCCGGGTCCAGCCCGGAGCGCCGAGCCCGGCTCCGTCACCTCCCGTCGCGGCCCCCCAACCTCGCCTCGGAGGGGCCTTCGCCTCGCGTGGACAGGGCCCCAAAAGCACAACGAGGGGTCACGCGTCACCCTGCGCGGCCTCGAGTCACACAGGACCAACCGTTCCGTCAGGGACCCCGGCAGCCTGGACCCGACGCGGGCGGGCTCCCTCCCGGGACCCCAGGGTGGCCGGCGCACAGGGGCTGCGCCGCTGCAGGGGCGGCCCCGGGCGAGGCCCCGAATGACGAGCTGCTTTCGGGTCGTTCCCCCGTCCCTATTTCCGAAGCAGCTTCACTTGTCCCTAAGACCCGGTCGTGAGCCAGCTTTGCCGACGTGAAGAAACGCGCGGAAAGTCCCGGATTAAAGTGCCCCGCGTGCTGGGGGCGGGGGGGCTGCGGGAGAGAGCCCGGGAAACCCCAGCTCCGTGAGAGGATCCGGGGGGGGCGCGTTTCCTCCTCCCTGGCCCAGGCCTTTCTTTGGTGTCGGATCAGGTCGCCGCGACCTTGCGGGATGAAAGGGAGCGGGCGGGCGGGTCCAGCACAGGCCGCCGGGGGTCAGTGGCCTCGCTCTGGGCCCTGGAGCTAGTGGGAGGCGCCCCCTCCCCGGGGACACGTCAGGCTGCAAACAGCAGAAGCGCAGCCTTCCCGGTGGGGGCCGGAGCGTCGTCTCCCGGTGACAGACTCGCGGACGGGGCTCCGGGCGACGCGACACACTGCAGACGCGCGCGGACGACACAGGAACGCGCCTTTGTGACCTAGCGCAGGGAAGGGCCCCTGGGGCCACACTGGCGTGGACCCGAAGCGGGTCTCGCCGCGGGAGAAACCCGCCGGTGAAAGGGCGGAGGGCGCCCCGATGCCGCAGGCGCCCGCCGCGCGGAGCCTGGGGGTGCGGAGCGGGCGCCGCGGACGGAGCCGGCGGCCCCTGTCACCCGCCCCGTGACCCCTCCTTCCCCTGGGCCGCACGTCAGTGCCCCTCGGGGTCGGAAGAGCCCTTGAAGGGAGAAGGACCCGCGTCTCGGCCGCTCGGGCTGGAGGAGGAGACGGCGCTGCCGCTCGCAGGGAAGCGGGCGCCGGGCTGGGAAACGGCGGAACGGGGGGAGGCGGAGGCACAGTCGAGCGGCCGGTCAGGGACCCCAAGGCCGGGCGACGGGGACTCGCGCTGTCGTCCTCACTGCCTGGGAGCTGGGGTCTGAACTCTCCGGCCCTGCGTCCGGGCCGGGGCCAGCTCACGCCCCCGCGACCTCACGAAGGGCTGAGGAAGGGGCGTTCTCCTGCCCAGACCGCCTGACCTGGTGACCCGACCACCGGCCACCTCGGGCCCGTCCGGCGGCCGAGAGCACGGCCCGATTCACCCCGAGCCTTGGCCGCGCGGGCCCCAGCGTCCCCGTCCTCCAGGACTCTTGGCGCTGTCCGCTCGTGCTCCCGGTCTGCAAACCCTAAGGCCCCCGAGGAAACTTCCGTCGGTTCTTCCCAGCGAAGCTCCTGACTCTGAGGCCCCGCGACGGAGACCAAGGTCCGGGGACGCTCGTGCGGAGACTAAAAGGCCACCGAGGCCCGGAGGCTGCGGCGGCGGCGGGCAGCGGGCAGGCGGCCCGGGGGCGGGGGCGCCACGAAGGCCCGCGGGGCCGCGGCTGACGGGCGAGTCGGCGCTGACGAGGGGAGGGCGGGGGAGCACCCTGAAGGGCCGAGAGGGGAAACCCGCTCAGCCAGGCCGGGAGGACGCACGGCCCGGGGCCGGGAGTGGGCGATGTTCGGGGGCGGGGGGGGGCATCGGCCTCGCAGGCATCAGCCACCGGGGCCGGGGCGGCGGCGCAGACAGGGGTTCCCACCGCCTGGCCTCGGGCTCCGCTTGTGCCTCTGACCAAGCGCACGCGGGCGACCTGCCCCGCTCCGTCCGCGGTCGCCGCTCGCTCTCAGGTCGCTCCTAAGCCCTCTCCGGGAGCCAAGGGACAGCCCGGGACAAAGGCAGGAACGGGGAAGCGGCCCCGCGTGATCGCAGCCCGGGTCGGGTGACGCGGGCGTCCTGCCCGGGGCGAGCTTGCCCGGGGCGTGCACAGGCCGCAGGAATTCGAGCCCGGCCCGGGGCGCTCCCGGGGACGGCGTGGGAAGGCGCGGGCAGGTGTTTGCAACCCGAGCCGGCTCCGCTCCCCCCACGCGGGCCTCTGCTCGTGGCTCTGAGGGCCCCCTGGCTTTCCGTCTGAGCCGCGTGAGAACGCGTGCCGACCCGCGGGCCGGGAGCCGCGTGTGTCCTCGCCCGTCGGGGCCCCCGCCCCTCACTCCGGACAGCGTCCTCCCGCGCGGCTCCTGCATCTCCCGCTCCTCGGCCTCAGGCACCGCTGGGGCGGTTCTCGCCCGGGCACCGTCAGCCGCTGCAGTCACAGTTGGATGAGGGTGTCCACGTGGGGCACGCGGAGGGAAAGGGCGGGCTATTTCCCGGGGGGAAAGATGGCATCGCGACGGCGGGAACAGCGTTCGCTCCCCCGGGGCAGTGCCGGCTGCAGGCCCCGCGCCCTGGGCCTTCACTGTCCCCCGCACGTGAGGGGGAGGGTGAGAGAACGCGATGGCGAGAGGCGAGACGGGGCGCACGCGGGACAGGGGAAAAGCGACGCGGCCGGCGGCGTCCCAGGGCGAGGCCCAGCCCCTTCCACTGGCCCCGCGCTGAGCCTCGCATTCGGAGCAGAGAAGTCACGGGACCTGGCGCGGGAGCGCTGGCGCCTCACACCCCCCTGCCCGTCCCAGAAAGGGGGTCCCGGGTGCCTCCCCCCCACGCACACGCACACGCACACGCACACGCACAGGATCGCCGTTCCCGGCTGCGATTTCAGGCCGTTTCCAAATCGCCCGGTGCGACCGTCTCGGGAGATACGTGAGCCCCGTTCCCAACTGCCACCTGCTCCGCTGACGCGGCGGGATGGAGGCAGAGGCGGAGAGCACGGCTGCCGTGGGGCCTCGGCGGGGGCATCCGGCACCGGCACCGACCTGGACAGCGGGCTGAGCGGGCAGCTCTGGGGTCAGGAGACACGCCGTCTGGGCGAAGGGCGTGTTCCGGTTGGCCGTGACCTTACGCCGTGGGAAACCTCCCCTGGACGGCAACCATGCGACGTGCCCGCGGGAGCGCGGCCTTAGTGAGGCCGCTTGCCTCGGCCCTCCAGATCCGGAGCTTTCCACGACCCCCGCCCTGTCCCAGGTCACGAGGCTCGACCAGGCGCCTCGGGCCTCCCCCGAGGCCCGCGAACCCGGAGAGGAGGCCGCTCCTTACCGGGAAGCGTGGCCCGCCGGCCCCGCGCGGCTGCGGTTCCCGCACCTCGACCCCGTGTTGCACAGGAGGCTCCGGACGAAGGGGAACACGCCCCGGCTGGGCAGGTCCCGCGGCTGCAAATAACCTGCGCGGGGCGGGGGGTGCGTGACCGGCCCTGGGGACGGGCCGTCTCCTGCTGCTGCCCTCCTCCTGCCGTTCACTCAAAAGGGAGCTGAGCCCTCGCTCGCTCGGTCCCTCTAGCCCCTGGACAGGCACCCCACACCCTCCCCCGCCCGCGCGCTCCGCCCCGAGCTCGGCGCCGGCCGCGCTCTTCCCGGAGGGACTTACAGTCGTCCCTGTGTCTCGGAGGCTCCTGGAGGCGAAGCACGATCAGGATCGCGAACAGGACGCACGGCCAGGAGAGCTCGGCCAGGGAGAGCACCTGGGGGCGTTGTCGGAGAGGTCAGCGCCCGCCCGGACAGCGACGCGCCGGGTGCCCGTCCGGCAGGCCGGAGCCTAGTGGGGCCGACCCTCCCTTCGTGGAGGCCACGGTCTCCCGTCCCGGGCCTCCGAGGACGGCCAGGGGAGGCGGCCCCCGCGAAGGCCCGGGCCCCGCGGCACCGTCCTCGGACCGACGGCCGCGTCACCGTGTCCTCCTCCCACCCGCCCGGGCTCTGCTCCCTTCCTCTTTCTCTGCGTTTCGACTGCTGCATCCGTGCGGCATCCGAGAAATGCACGAAATGGGCGCCCGCGCCCGCGTCCCTCCCTCCAGCAAGCGAGTTTCACTTCTCTGACCACTGTGACGCTCCCGACTTGTCCCTCTGGCCAGGGCTGCTGGTGGCCCGCGCCTCCCTTCGCCTCATAAACGTGTCCCAGGGCCGCCGCGTGCGGTTCATGCCCTCATCCTCGGCCGCACGGCGTTTCCACCCGATGGAAAGGTCCTGCCCGCGACTGCGTCTATGCGCGCGTCGTCTCCACTGAACTGCTTTCTTGAGACCGGAACAAAGTCCTAGAACTCGGGCTGTGGGGGTCAAACCTCTCGACCCCGACTGCAACGGGCCCCCGTCCTCCCGCGCGGAGTCCGGGACGAGGACAGCAAACGCGGCCCGACGCCACGGCGCCGTCACCACCCCCCCGAGGGCGCCCTCGCATCGGCGCCCCACGCGGCCGAGGTGCGGGCACGCCGGGGAGGGCTGAGCGGCACGCGCCGACCAACACACGCACGCGGGGGCCCGGCGCCACCGCCCCGACTCCTTTCCCGGACCCACGAGCGGGAAAACGGAGGGAAAAGGGGCTGGAGGGAGACGGCTCGTCCCTGCCTGATTAGAAGGAAAAGAACCTGCAGGAACCGAGTGTCCGGAGCGGGTCGGACCAGCGCACGCGGGCGGCCCCAGCGCCCGAACCTCCACAGCGGCAGGAGGCAGCCCCCTGCCCCGCGGAGGCTGGCGCCCCGGGTCCCCTCGCCCCTGCTTCCCACCCAGGGGCTGGAAGTTGCTGCCGAGAAGGGCAGTGGAACACGGAGAGGGAACAGGAGGCCGACCCTGCTGGGGAAGCGCCCGGGGCTTCACGCGAGAAGGTGAGAAACACGCCGAGGGGCCGAGCAACGGGCCCAGCTCGCGGGTGACGCGGCGCGAGACCCGCGGCAGGTCCGGGGGGGCACCGAGCCCGGGCGTCTGACGGCGACGGCACCTCCTCCGGGCGGGACCCCTCGCCGCCGCCGTCACCCACCGCCCCCGGCCACGGACACTCGGCTCGTGCAGGACACGCTCCAGGCCGCCCGGAGCGCGGAGGGGATGGCAAACGCGTCCCAGACGACGGGAAAGATGGAGGAGAACGTCAGACGCAGCGCCCGGGCCGAGCCACCGCGCGCCGCCCGACGGAAAGGACGCGCGGAACAGCTGCCCCGCGGCCCAGAGAGCGACAGCAGGAAGACGAGCCAAGGACGGTCGCGGGCGTGCGGAGGACGGGCGCCTCCAGCGAGATGGCGGTTTCTTCACGACGTCTCATCAGGGACGACGTCCGGGAGCAGACGTCCGGGGAACAAGAGCACGAAAGGTGATGGAGAAGAGGGAGGGCGCGACCCGAGCCAACAAACAGCAAAGTGACGCGGGTTCTGAACGACCCAAAGGCCACGGAAAGAGGCCGCACGCGGCTGACTCTGCGTTTCTGCACCAAAGAGGCGGTTTGAGATGACAACGGTGACGAAAGGAGAAAAACTCGGTCGTGACGGCAAAAGCGTCCGCTCAGGGAAGCTGGCGTGCCTGGAAACAGAGGCCCGAAGCAGGGGACGCAGCGACGCCAGGGCTGCGGCACGGCAGAGCGCCCGGGTCCGGGGTCCACGCGCCCGGGGGGCACCCCCGGGCCTCGCTCGGCCACGGGGCCCTCGTTGCCACTTCCCGGCCCCGGGAGTGAAAGGACGTCGGGATGTCGGGGGACGGACCTCGGGCCCCAGCGCCGACGGGCCGCGGCCGCGGCTTTGCCCGGAGGCACCTCCGCGTAAGATGCCGACGGGTCACGGCCCCCGCCGCCCTGTGACGGACGCTTCGTCCGTCTGGGGCCTCGGCCGAAGTGAGCGCGGCCTGTCGGGCTAGTTAGAGCTATTCTGCTGTTTTAGAAACACACGCAGCTGCGCCGTCGCGTCAGGCCGTCCTGCGATCTCTCCAACCCGCAGACCCGAGCGGGCAGCCTGCCGACCTTCGACCCCCATTCCGCTCCCACCTGACAACTCTACAAAACCCGCAGACCTCGCCCCCGGGGCCCACGCAGTTTCTCTCCGTCGGGAGGAAGACCGGCCGAAAGGGGTGGAGAAGTACAGGTCGTCACGACGAAACAGTCTCGGGGCGGAAGGCGCGGCACCGGTGCCCGTCGGGAACGCTGTGAAGCTGCGGGTGGCGCCGGGGTCCCCTCGGAGGGTGCCCAGATGCCTCATCACTACGCGGCACGCCGGACGCTGAGACGGTCTCCCCTCTCGCTCAGCGGCCGCTGCTGTCGGTCACCCGCCGGGCGCCGGGCGCCGTTCCCGCTGCCGCGGGGCACGATGGCGAACAAATGAGAAAAGGCCTGACGCGAGCACGCGCCCCGCCGTGTGCGGTGACGGATGCCAAGGGGAAGGTCGGCAAGAGGGACCGGGAGGGGTCGCCAGTAAGCGAGCGGGGTGTGCGCGGGGCGGTACCCCGCACCGGTCGAGCCGCTCCCACCCACGCGCCAGGGCCTGGCAGTGTCCTCTGAAGACAGGTCCGGAGCGTGTGGACTGGCGGTCCCACGCGAGGACGCCGAGTCACGCGGCACCCCAGCCCCGGGACGCAGACCATGATGTCACCCCAGCCCGGGGACGCAGTCCGCGGCGGCACCCCAGCCCCGGGACGCAGACCTCGCCGTCACCCCAGCCCCGGGACGCAGACCGCGGCGGCTCCCTCTGGGGGGCCCGGGCTCGCGTTTCTGTCCCTCCAGCCGGAGGATCACAGCGCAGAGCTCACGAGGCGCCCCAAGCACCGACCTCAGCCCAGACGACACCTTTCCCTGAGGGTTTCCTAAACGAGCCCCTTTCGGACGGACGTCCCGGCCTCACTCACCGGGGTCCTGACTCGGCAGAGCCAGTTCTTCCAGAGCAGGGCCCGGAACTGGCCCGCCGCCGGCCCCATGGCCTCCCGCTGGTCCGGAGGCCGCCGCGGCCCGGCTTTTATCGGGCGAAAGCCTAGGGTTGGGCGAGGCCGGGGCGCCCGGCACCCCCAGCAGCCTGGGTGGCTGCCAGGCGGAGGCGGCCCCGCCGGTCGGGGCGTGTCTGAGAACCCGCCCAGGGGGTTCGGTTTCTGGCCGGGCCTTTCCCAGGGCCCAGGATTACTTCCTGCAGGGGACGCGGCTCCCTCCCCTGCCCGACGCCCGGGGCGGGGTGGCCCCTCTGTCCCAGCGCCTCGGCCGGCCGTCCGTCCGTCACACTAATGCGTCCGGAGGCCCCATCACAGCGAGTGCAGGGAAGGGAGGTGGGAGCAGTGTGGTCTCAGCGGCTGGAACAAGGGGTTCAAGGTCAAGGTCGCCGAGCTGCTGCACCCCCCAGGCCCCTGCTCTACCCGCTCCCCCGAAGGGCTGGGACCGTGGTCAGGGAGCGGGAGGGGCGCAGCCAGCAGGGCAGGCAGCCCGGGGCCCCGCAAAGCGCGGCGAGCAGCCTCCGGGCGCCCGGCTCCGTGCGAGAGGCCGGCGGGGTCTGCGAGCCCCGGGCTGCCCCAGGCGCCGGCTGATGCCCGCACGTCCACCTCTCCGTGGGCGCGATGGACTGCGCCCAGTGGCCGTTGCCCCTCGTCCCGGGCCGAGGCCCCGGCTCCCGTGCCCCCCACAGCTGTGGTCAGAGGGGCAGGCCAGCCGGTCTGGGGTCTCCGTGCCACGGAGCCTCCAGCCACGTTCGCGACAGGAGACGGGGCGCGGGCTCCAGCGAGGAGCCAGGGAACACACCCTGCTGACCCCCTGACCTTGGACGGGCAGCCTCAGGGCCGTGGGGGGCCGTGGGGGCCGTGGGGGCCGTGGGGGGCTGTAGAGGGCCGTGGGGGGCCGTGGGGGCCGTGGGGGGCGGCGGGGGGCGCGGGGGCTGTAGGGGGCCGTGGGGGGCTGCGGGGGGCCGTGGGGGGCTGTAGGGGGCTGCGGGGGGCCGTGGGGGGCCATGGGGGCCGTGGGGGGCTGCGGGGGGCCGTGGGGGCCGTGGGGGGCTGTAGGGGGCTGTGGGGGGCTGCGGGGGGCCGTGGGGGGCTGTAGGGGGCCGTGGGGGGCTGCGGGGGGCCGTGCGGCTGTGGGCTGTGGGGGGCTGCGGGAGGCCGTGGGGGGCCGTGGGGGCCGTGGGGGCGGTGGGGGGCTGTAGAGGGCCGTGGGGGGCTGCGGGGGGCCGTGCGGCTGTGGGCCGTGGGGGGCTGTAGGAGGCCGTGGGGGGCCGTGGGGGCCGTGGGGGGCTGCGGGGGGCCATGGGGGCCGTGCGGCTGTGGGGACGTCCACATCTGCCAGCAAAGCCCCTGGCCTGCGGCACGGGCTCCGGCAGCCGAGGAAGCAAGTTCGGAGGGTACGAAGGGGTGTGGGGGCCCGGTGCCCGCTCTGCCCCCGGCTCCAGTGCTGGGAGACGCCGAGGCCGCCGAGGCAGCCCACGGGCCTGTGTGAAGGTCCCGGCCGTGGAACTTTCCGGGCTTAGCCCTGCAGCTGCCGTTGCTGGGGCGGACGCCGTAGTGCGCAAGGGCCGGGCTGCGCTCGCCGCCGCCGCCCGCGTACCCTTCAGCTGGGGGCCCGAGCTGGGGCCGCGGTCCTGCTGACGGGCCCTGCGCAGAGCCGTGTCCCCACACGAGACCTGGCGACCTGCTCCAGTTCACGCCAGGCGTTTTGCTACCGTCATGACGTCGCCTCCGGGGGGGGGGGTCTCAGTCCCACCTCCGCAGCCGGAGACCGGGCTAAGTGTGCGGAGACTCCCACGCTCAGGAGCAGCTTGGGGGACAACGCGCAGCCTCAGCAGGGACGGGCGGGCGCCCCCTCCCCGGGCTTCCCCAGCTCCGCAGGTTGGAACCTGCCCCGTGCAGTGCCTGCCAGGGGGAGGGCGGGGCTGAGGGAGGGTCCAGGGCTGTTGGCCCAAGGAGCAGGACCCAGAGCCCCACCAGCAGTCGCTGCTGCGACGGAAACCCCAAGACCGCGCTGCTCTGATGCCGTTAAGGCCCTGAGGCCTCAGCTAAGTCCGACTCTCCCGTCCCCGCGATCCTGATGCTGCGGAGGCCCCCGGAGGCCCTCAGCGCTGCCTCCCCCGCTGCCCCACCACGTCGCCCGCCCCCACCCTCCCCTGCGCGCCCCCCTCCGCGCATCCAGCTGCGTCTACACCGGCTCTCGCCCATGCAGGGCGCCCTGCGGGTTAGCACTCGCTTTAAGGAGCCGGGAGGGAGGGCAGCTGCGGGCTGGAGCTGGCCCTTCCCTCAGACGACGGCGGCGGAGAAGGCGCGGGGGGCAGGAAACCGGAGCAAACCCAGTCACGGCCGGATTCTGCCTCGCGAAGCACGGGGAGTGGACCGCGTCAGTGCCATCCTGCCCTGCTCAGAGGGGTCACGGCACTGTTGGCACCGGAAGCAGAAGCAGACACGGGGACCGGACTGGGACCACGGGTGGCGTGGCCGCACCGGGTGAGGGGCCCTTCTGAGAAACTCAGGTAACTCCTGTCTGAGGACGTTTCCAAGGTCAGCTCAGAGCCACCTGGGTTCCCTAACTGCCCCTCGTTCGGGCGTCGTGGCCGAAGCCTTATCTTCACCCATCAGAACGAGACGCTGCTGGGCAGGCGTTCGCTGCGACGGGCACTGTCCGGCCCCCACGGGCCACCAGGCAGCCGCACACCCCCCGAGACGCCCGGAGGAGCCCCCCACAGCCCCCACACACACACCCAGAGGGTCCCCGCAACCGTGGCGTGTCCTCCCGCGCACGGCCAGCAGAGGACAGCTCGGGCCGGCTGGGAGCACCCCCGGCAGCAGGGTCGCCCGCGGGAGCCTCTCCCACAGGGGGCTGCCAGCGCGGGTCCTAGGACATCCCCGAGGGACCCAGCCCGTCTCTGCCGGGAGCAGCTCCCCCCTCTGCTTAAATGCTGTCGACCGCCCGGGGCCTGCGTCCCCTCTGCCTCACCGGACGTCCTCCTGGGCAGTGGCGGGGGACCTCAGCACCCGCACCTACGGGGGGGTGGACCTGTGCTGGGGTTACAAGGACCGCCTCCCGGGGCTCCCCCGTGCGCAGCCTCCATGCGGGGTGCGCAAGTCGCCACTGGAGGGAGCCAAAGGTTCCCGGCCACACCGCAGCCTCCAGCGGTGAGCGGGGCAGGGAGGACCGGCTGTTCGAGCATCCGCGGGTGCAGGGCTCAGGACTTGCTGAGTGACCCGCCCGCCCTCAGCGGGGGCGACTCTGAATGTCAGCGAAGGAGCTTTTGGAAGTGTGGACCACGCACACCAACGCCAGGGCCCCGACACGTCCCTGCGCCCCAAGGCCTCACAGCTACCTGCCACGCAGAGCCGAGCTGCGGGCCCCGCACCCCCGTGCACGAGCGGGAAACACGGCTCACGTTTAAAACACGGTCGAATGCCACGATCGGCCACACTGCCACAGCAGAGAAGCCGACTGGCCAACCCAGAGGTCCGCGACTCCCCAAGACCCCCCCCCGGCTGAGGGCCTGGGACACCCGACTCCCCGAGACAGGAGGGGGCACCCTGGATTCGCCCCTCCACCCACCCTCGTCTCCCAGCCGGACTCTGGGCGACCCGCCCCGGAGGAAGCCGAGGTGCCCGGAGGCCGGCAAGGCAGCCCGAGGGGCAGTGCGGGGCGCAGCGGGCTGGGACCCAGCCGCAGGCAGGTCGCTCCTGCCCACGGGCACACAGACTGGACCTAGCTCTCCTGCCGTGGGCCAACAGAGGGAATTACTACAGTGTCGCTGGGCGGACGCGGAAGGTTCCGGAACGTGGCTGGTTGTAACTTGGGAAGTGAGTGTACGGACAGCTGACGCTGGGACAACACACCCGGCCACCAACCTCCCGCACACTCGAAAAGCCAGCACAGCCACAGCCAACCGCACGCGCGGCTCCCTAGACTCACGCACGAGTGGACCCTCGCACTGAAAGGACGCGTGCGTGTCCACGGGTGCCCCGCTCTCTCAGACGCCCTGCCTGCTGCCCTGGCTCTCGCTGGTCTCTCGTTACACGCGGTGCACACGACTCCAGAAACGCTCAGGAAACGGGTTTTCTGGCACGGTAGTGGGACTTCTCGTTTAGTGAACGAGATCTAGCACCATTGGGACGGGAAAGTCTGGAATTTCTCACTAGGAATGTTTCAGTTTTCCGGGAAACGCTGTTAAACAAAACGCAAATCAGGACACGACGCTGACAACGCCCCCACGCAGCCCAGTGAGCGAGCCTCGGGTAGCGAGTGGGGGTTCCTCGCCTCCGAGACGCCACCCGTCCCCAGGTCTCATGTGCGGTGTGCACGCGCCACACGGAAGGGGCTTGGCACAATGGTTTTATTTGCGGCAGTGACGGCCACTCGTCTGGGAGACGCAGGGTCCTTCAAGCCTCTGCGAGGCACTTCTTGATGAAGTGGCCCACCAGCCGCTGCGGCCGCTGCTGGAACTCGGCCAGCACCTCGTGGGGGCTGCTGATCTGGTCCCCTTCCAGACGGTCAAGGAGGGTGACGCACACCACGGCCGCTGCAAAGAGCAAAGACCACGTCAGGGCAAAGCGCTGCACTTGGACTTAGTTCAGAGACCAGAGGTGTCACCTGTGCTCACCCCTCAGGGGAAGGGCCACCGTGGTGACCAACAGGCACGTTGACAGATGGAGAATTGGAAGGCCCTAAGGCCCCTCCTCACTAGCCACCCTGCCCTGGCCTCGCCATATTCTCCCCCCAGCCTTTTGCTTCCAAGAGCATCGCAGGCAGATCCCAGGGTCAGCCGTGGGCCTACTCGTCCCTGAAGGACAAGGGACGACGACGGGGAGGCCAAGCAGGACCTTGCTGGGTGGCTAGGAACTTGGGGTGGATTGATCCTAATTTAGAAATCTGAAGAGCTCTGAGGGCCAGATCTCCTGCAGGGCAGGTGGCGGTCTTAGTGGCCGCATCACCTGAGCCCACCCGGTGGCCTCGGTCATCTTTCCCAGCCCCCTGGCAGCCCGAGAGCCCTGCATCTGGCCCCCTGACGGTCAAAGGCGGTCTGAGCACGGGGCGAGCCTTGGGGACGGGGTGGGACGAGGGGAGGGGCCAGAGCCGCGCGGGCTGGGCCGGCAGGGCGGTGCGGCCGGAGGGCGGGCCGGGGCCACCCACCTCGGAGGCCGCAGGCGCGGCACATGGCCGCGAACACCGTCGACTCCATCTCGATGTTGCGCACGCCGGCCGCGTGCGCCGCGCGCAGGTACGCCTGCTTGTCCGCCTCGGAGTAGGAGCAGAGCGCGCCGTCCAGGCGGGCCTGGCCTGGGGAGGGGGGCGCGCGTCCGCGCTGGCGTGGGTGCTCACGGCCGCGCCCGCCCCCGGACGCAGGGCGCCCCCGGCCCCGCCCCCGCCGCGCGCCCACCTTCGTAGAAGTCCAGGGTGCACATGGTGTCGCCCAGCACCGTGCGGAAGCCGCGCAGGTCCTCGGCGGCCCGCAGCAGCTCCCGCGCCAGGCCCGCGTCCAGCCGCGCGCTGCGCGCCACGCGCCGGCCCAGCACCAGCTGCTCGAACTCGGGCCGCAGGCGCGCGTCCACCGCCCGCCGCGTGACCACCACGCTGCCCGGCGCCAGGCCTGCGGGCGGGGCGGGCGCGGCGGGGTCACAGCCTCCCCCAGGACCCGGCTCGCAGCGGAAGGGCTGGCGCGGACTCGGGGCGCCAGGGGCACCGCCCGACGGCCGTGCCGAGGCCGACAGGACGCCCCGCACCCGCTCCCGCACCGCGCCCAGCCCCCGCGACCTGCGGCTGTCAGGGGGATGTGGAGGGCGGGGCCTCTCCCTCCGGCAGCTCCGGGACCCCAGCCCTGGGCTCCCTCCCGCTCCTCCCTCCGGGGCTGGGCGGGGGTTTCCTGGGGAGCTGCTCCCTCTTCGCCGGGACAGGGCGGGGGCGACCAGGGGACAGAGGCC
Organism: Cynopterus sphinx; assembly: GCA_030015415.1. NCBI lineage: Eukaryota > Metazoa > Chordata > Mammalia > Chiroptera > Pteropodidae > Cynopterus > Cynopterus sphinx. Next base: position 628,653 of record CM057391.1, on the reverse strand, counting down.
GCGGGGGCGGGGGCCCCGAGGGGCGAGCGTGCAGGGAGGCGCGCGGGGCGCCCTTCCGGGCCTGCTTCTGGGGTGCGGGCCAGGAGAACCGGCTGGGCCTAACACTGAGAACACGGCCCCTTCGGCACCCCGTCCAGGCGCCCCAGGCCGCGGGGGCCCTCACCGATGCCCCCGGAGGTGCCGATGCGGATGGCGGTGACCCCGCAGCAGCGCGCGTGGTGCAGCAGCTTGAGGAGCTCGTGCAGCATGATGGCCGCGGACGGGACGCCCATGCCGTGCTGGGGGCGCAGGGACCGGCGTCAGCGGGGGCTCTGGGCGCCCCGCGGGGAGACGGGCGGGGACGGGAACCGGGGGACGGAACCGCTGCCCGACCCCGGCGCGCCGGACGCTCGCGGAGGACCAGGCGGCGGGGGAACGAGCGCCCCTCAGGCCCGGGAGGGAGCCCACGCAGGTGCCCGCCGCTCCTGCCGAGCGGACTGGGGTGGCTCAGCGCCCGCTCCGGCGCGCCCCCGGCCCCGCGCCCCTCGTCCCGTCCCCCCGTGAGTGCGTGGTCTCTCCTGCAGCCCGGCCCCCGCCCCGCAGCCCAGACTCCCCCCGCCAACCCAGCCTGACTGGAGCGGCCGCCGCCGGGCTGGCGGGGTGGGGGCACCGCGGCGGGCAGGTACTCACGCTGACCGACAGCACCGGCCCCGCCTTGAACATGGCGTAGCGGTCGGTGCCCACGCAGAGGTTGGGCTGGTCCTCGCCCGGCCGGCCCAGGCCCAGCTCCGAGGACAGGTACTTGCTGAAGGCCTGCATCCGGGAGGGGCTGCCCCCGACACACACGAACTGCGGAGGGAGCGAGTCGGGTCAGCGCGGGCGGGCGAAGCCGTGGTCCTGGGGGGCCCACAGCACATCAGCCCCTCCGAGAACTCGCTAGAAACGCAGGCTCCCCAGCTGCCCGGACCTAGGTCCCGGGTGCCCTTCTGATGCCCCCAACACTCAAAGTTCCAGGTCAGGGCTCATTGGACCTCGCCTGGTGCAGGAGGCCTGGGGGCCCAAAGCCATGGGCCCCCCACCACGCAGGAGAAGCAGCTCCTGCTCTGCCCCCAGAGGTGACCCAGGTCCCCCTGCCAGTCCCCACCCACCCGGTGGACAGCAGCTAGGTTTGGAACAAGATGGCACCGACTCTTCGCTGGGCCACCGGGCCCATGTCCCATCTGTAAAATGTGGTCCCGTCACCCACTGTCACCCAGTGGGCCGAGGGCCAAATGTCCGGTGCGAGGAAAGTGCCAGGGGCTGGTGGGGGCCTGGCCAGTGGCAGCCATGGGGGGGGGGGGCTCAGAAAACTAAAGCGCCATATACAAAACCTTCCTTTTCATTTTGTTTAGCACAAGAAAAACGAGTAAATAAAACAGTTTAAACCTTTGATGATCAAAGAATTATTAGTATCTAAACATATAAGAAAATTAAACTTAATGGGAGAATGGAAATTGAGTTAATTTAAAACACGTGGAAAGGGCTGACAGCGACGCCACAAGGCGCTCTGACGGGACAGAGTGCTGTGATGAGCCCATGTAGCCCGACGGGTCCTAGTGTCTCTGGTTCGTTTCTGTTTCGAACTCACACGCGAGTCCATTTTCACCCACGGGGATGAGCCATTGGAAAAGTCCCGCGTGGAGGGAAACCGGACCTGGGGCGCTGCACCCTCGCAGGGAAAACGGCCTAGAAGGCACGACGGCAACGAACCGTACCGACAGTCACCAAAGCAGACGCGATGCCATCAGTCCTGCCCGTCCTTGCCTGTGTCGGGTCTCCTCAGGGAGCCTACGCTGCTCCCCTCACAGACTAAATCGTGAGAAACTAATTAGGGACCAACATGGCAGAACTTAGGTTGTCGTCTCTCACCGGCTCGCGCATCTGAAACGTCAGTAACAACTTGCAAACGTCTGATAAACGTACCGCTCATGAGCTCCGCCCTCTGTGAAGGGGTCCACCCGTGCCACCCACAAAGAGGCTGACCTGAGGACAGAGCCCCAGAATTGAAGGCCCCGCTCCTTACCTTCACGTCCCCAAACATGGCAGGGAAATCGTGCGTGCTGGTGCTCAGGTTGAAGTGGTAGAGGACATCTTCCTTCATCCTTGCTATGTGTGGGTTGCAAAGCTGCACGAAGCAGGTGCTGTTCCATACCAGGAGGGAGGAGGTTAACAGACCCCCGCGTCCAGGGACAGACACGCCCTATGTCCACGGGGTGCATGCAGCGCGAAGTGGGAAGGACAGACACCCTGCGCTGCCCAGCTGCCCAGGCCCCCGCCTCCTCCACCCGTCCCCACACCCAGGGCCCATTCGGAGGGCAGATCAGAAACAAGTCAAGGGGGACACAAAAGGACAGGATCAACAGGCTGTCACTACATGTACCGAGTTTGGCCAGCTGCTACCCAACTCAAGTTCACTCAGCACATAACTTGGCTTTATTTTAAAAATAACACATTTCCCATAGGAAATATGAATGGAAAAAGAAGAAAAAATTGCCTCAAAACTCTCCCATGCAGGGCTAACCCTTCCCATCTTTCTACCTTGTATTTCTTCTTGTCACACTAGTCAGCGCCCCTCCTGTCCAGTGCCCCGCGGGAGGGATGGGAAAACACTCTGGGAAATAATCAGTGTCATGCTCAAGGCGAAAATAAATGAGTAGAAATAAAAATAGGCACGACAGCTCCCCAGAGCCTCTGTTTAGAAGGGAAATGGGTCCTTCAGGTTAGACTGGAGAGAGCGCACAAACCTCTGAACACTTGTGCCCCCGAGGCAGAGGGAACAAAAGCGCCCGGAGGCCGGGACCGAGACCGCGTGTGGTCTCGGGGCCCCTGCAGCACAGGGGAGCCGCCTTTCCAGCTCCACCCACCTGACTGCTCTCTTACCCCTCAGTTTATCTGTGTCCATTCCCTCTGCCTTGGGCATCCACGGTAGACACCCAGGCTCCTGTTTCTCTCTATTCTGCATCTGATAGCTTCTTCACATTCTCAGATGTGCCCTCCTATTTCCTTAGAAATACTGGTCTCCAAATTAACCCACATTTTCAAAAGGCTGATGCAGAAAAGATAAACACAAAATATTAAAGAGACAGAAGGTCCCCCTGTAAAGGGGAGGGTGCTGGGTGACTGTCAAGCGCAAGTGTTGGACACCTGCACTTGGACACCTCCGAGCTCATCATTCACAGACTGCTGACGGCGCCCAGGGCAGAGATGCAAATCTCACTCAGGAAGGCCAGTAGCTGCCCGAGGCCCTTGGCCCAACCCTCCCCCGCGGGCCATCGCCACTAGTCCTGTCTGGCTACCAAGATCACCGGTCAGGGCATTTCACTCTCCCCGGGCAGGCAGGCCTCTTTCCAGGGGCCAAATCCAGCCACAGGCGTGGTTAGGACAATCCTTTCGGATCTCTCAGCCAAGCAGAAATCCTGACATCACGACCCAGCCAGAGCATCTCAAGCTCCCTCAATGACAAACACTGGTGCTGTCCTTTCTTGCCTATTCTCCCTCAGGGCGTCCTGAGCAGAGCTCCAAACAGAAGGGCTCCCGGCAGGGGAACTGACACAACAGGATGTGAAGACAACTTCGTCACACATTTCAAAACAGAAAAACCTTTCGCCTTTTCAATTCTAGGAAGAGGAGAGGAAATGGGTGTGACCTAAAGACCAGCACTGACCTTCAAGTATGTGGAGTGGACAAGGTCGGGACGCGCTCAGTCTTATTTTTTAAAGGATTTTAAAATAACGAGTCAGGGACACACTACTTGGAAAACCATTCCTCCAGTCCACACTCAAGTCCAGGTGATTTTATTTTGCTTTGTTCTGTCGCTTCATTCATTCGACAACTACACTCAGAGCACCGACTTTGTAAAAAAAAAAATGCGTGAGACGCCAAAGGACCACAAACTGACTCGATCAGCAGGAAAGACCAAGCACTAGCCACCCTCATGCAGACTGGCCCAGGGGGCTCGCCGGGTGGAGTCACATTCATGCCACTTGGTGCCCGACCCTCCCTTCTCCACCTTCATTTCAGCCATTTCCCTCCACCAGCCCTGGTGGGCTCAGCCTTCGGGAGGGCCTCGGGAATTCGGACAGGGCACGTTTGCTTGACAAGGACCGAAAGTACGGGGGATACTAGCCTGGGCAGGTAGCACCCGCGGGCGGCCTGGAACGTGGAAATGGGCCTGAGGACCCAAGGAGAAGGAGGTGGGCCAGGTGTCCCTGTGCAATGGCCACTTGGACGCCTGACCAGCTCGTGAGGGCCTCCAGAGGGGCCTCGGAGAGTTCCTGAGGAACGTCCCACGCGAGGGCTCCCAGGGGACACGTGCCGCTGTCCTGACAGGCCGCGGTGTGGGCACAGGTGTCCGGCCGCGCCGGGAAGGGCAGGAGACGCGACGGCGCGCCCGGCCCACTCACCTGTGGTTGTCGGGCTCCGTCTCCGCGCTCTCCGCGCTCTCCGCGGAGGCCATTCGGTCCACCGCGGCCGCACCTGCGGGGAAGCAGGGGACCTGGGCATGCTGGGCGCGACGGGCCACCTGAGCGCCCCGCGCTGCGACCCGGCGGCCAGGGGGAAGCGGGCTGGCGCGGGGCGGGGCCTAGGGCTCGGGGCGGGGCCTAGGGCTCGGGGGCGGAGCCTAGGGCTCGGGGCGGGGCCTAGGGCTCGGGGCGGGGCCTAGGGCTCGGGGGCGGAGCCTAGGGCTCGGGGCGGGGCCTAGGGCTCGGGGGCGGAGCCTAGGGCTCGGGGCGGAGCCTAGGACTCGGGGCGGGGCGGCGAGGCAGGGCACTCCTGATTGGCGGCCGCGGTGCGGGGGCGGGGCTCCCCGCCGCCTGATTGACTGGCCGCCCTCCGCGTGTCCGTCTCGGGCCCTCGAGGCGTCGCCCGTGGGCGCCCTGCGCCGTCCGCGCCCGGACCCCGCGGCCCCGCGTTGGCTTCGCACGACAGCGGACCCGAACGGGAGCCGAGGCGCCCGAGGCGGCCAAGCAGCGGGAGCCCGCCATGGCCGCGCCCGCTGCGCGCCCGTCGGGACTCGCCGCTGCCCCCTCCGGGTCTCGGGCGAAGGGTCCAGCCAAGGCGCCGGCTCCCGGGGACCGGCCGTGCGCGGAGGGGAAGCGCCTGCGCCGCCTGCACCCCGGGCCGCGGCGGGACCGGCCCGCAGGCTCACCCCGGGCCCCCAGGGGCAGCTCGGGGACGGGGGCCGCGCCCCTGCCCGGCCCCTGAGCCCGCCGCCTGCCAGGCCCGGCCCGGCCCGGCACGAGGCGCCGTCCGCAGACGCGGCAGAGGACGCCAGGGGCGCCCAGCGCCGGACGGCAGCCCCGCGAGCGGCCCTGCGGCCAGGCCAGCCCCGCACCGCCGCCCACCGAGACGGGGCCACCGCGCCGCGCCCCGGGGCCCCGGGCGGCAGGAGGGGCCGGTAGCTGCTGGCGCCACGGTTGGTGCGCGCCCTTCCGAGCGAGCTCCGAGCCAGAGGAACTGCAGCAGTAGCTTCCCCAGTCCTGCCCGCGTCCCCTCCGCTGGCTTCGTCCCCCTGGGGCGCTCCTGAAACAGCCCTGCACCATGCCAGCCTCTCGGTCCAGCCAGGGGCCGCTGGGACGCGAAGGAGTCGCGAGAGGTGCCAGCCTGCACGTAGGCAGGTTCCTTCCAGAGCCCGGACCGGGATGACGAACGGACCAGGTTTTCCGGGTCTGGCAGGGCTCCCGAGTCTACACCCAGTGACGAGCTGGAATTTTCAGCCTCACCCTCCTCCCCAGCAGGGAACAGGACAAAAGAAACGCTGACTCCATCACCAAAGGCCAGTGAGTTCATCAAAACCCGAGAGACGGGGCTCAGAGAGCTTCGGGTGGCGAATAGGTGGAGCCGTGGGGACAGTGGGCCCTGCACAGGGCATGCGAGCGCTGAGCCCCTGCCCCACACCCTGCCCTGTGTGTCTTCTGTCCGGCTGGTCCCGAGTTGCATCTTTTTATAATAATCTGGTGATCTAGTGAGTACCCCGTCACCCTGAGTTCTCCGAGCCCCTCTGGCAAATGAATCGAACCTAAGGAGTGGGCTCTTGGGGCCCCAGCCTGTGGGAGAACTGGTGAGAAAATGCGCATGCACGCCAGAGTGCAACTGATGATCAGAACCTTAGAACCTGGAATCCTGACCGCCCAGTCAGATGGACACAGGGCCCAGCTCTTGCTTGGGTCTGGTTCCCAGTAAACACACAGCAATGGCCTGTGGTCAGGGGTGGGGGCGGAAGGCCCTCCCTCCAGTCCCACCCCCTCCCCAGCCCTGCCAGTCACAGAGAGCAGACTGTCTGTTCTGGATGCAGACACGCCCTCCTGGGTGGCCTGTGGCTTCCCCACTGAGAGCAGCAGCAAGACTCGGGGCCATGCAGAGTCACGGCCCCCAGGGCCAGCATCTGGGAGGCAGGCCGTGTTCCCAGCAGGGGTCGCAGGGCTCCCAGTGACCTCCCCAGGCCCCCTCGCCCCTTGGGCAGGGCTGCTCTTTCTTCCTGTGGGGGTGGGGAGGTGCAGCCCCAAGGCCCAGAAGGAAAGAGGGAGGTTAGAGGTGCCTCCACGAACAGCTGCTGCTGCTGAAGGACCGTGCTCCCTGGAGAGTCCAAACCCCACTTTCCAGAAAGGAACCGGGTCACAGAGAAAGCATCCTGCCTGGCCTTGCAGAGAACATGTCCCGCTCGGCTGGCTGCTTTTCTTGCCTCTGAACCAGAGAAACTGTTTTCATGCCCAGCCCTTGCCCCATCCCCTTGAAACCAACAGCAAACCATAACGGATGAGGCCATACTAGAGCTGAGCCTTTAGTCAGAATGAATCAAATAGCCCTTCTCAGAGTCGTGCCTGCTCCGGCACGCTGCCCCGTCCTGCAGCCTGGAGGCCTGCCTGTACGAGTTCCAGGGTAGACTATCAAGTGACGCTATGCTCGAGGTCATAGAAGCACGTCGCCTGTTAAGCACCAGGTAGACAGCTCTGCTTTCATTTCCCTGCTCTTACGACAGCGTCACCGACCCGCACTCCCCAGACGCCTTGCAGAACGCAGAGGGAAAGACCACCTGGCCAGGTGCGATGCCACCAAGAGCCAAATAAGTCCGATTAACAAAACTGCTAAAGCGTGCACAAGAACTGAGCGATCAACACGGCCCGTGACCCGGAGCCCCTTACTCGGGAGTCTTTGCTTTAAACCCCCAGGTGTAAGCCATCAGAGGCCCAGGCTTTTCCGGGGTAGCTTCCAGGGTCTTGCATGGTGCCCCGCAATAAAGCGGCCAACCCCGCTCTGCAGTTCTTGGTGGTCAGTGTTTGGCTCTGCCATGCACGGCGAACGGCTCTTTCTGTTCAGTTAGACCGTCCACTGCCCCGGGCCTGGCGCTCTCCCTGGCCTGAGGGTTTAGTGCTCCCTGCACCCCGCTCCCGGCTGTGAGCCGCCCCTGGCTTACGCCTCCCCTGACTCAGAGAGAAACGCCGCAGGCTTCACGGTGCTAATCGAACAGCTCCCGTCAAATACCTTGGGATGCTCATGGGCAGGGGACCGTGTGGGCAGCCCTGCCTGGGGCATCACCGTCAGAGCCACATTTCACTCTCCACAGGATCTGGGCAGGAGGATCAATGACATGGTCACTCCGCCCAGCCACTGAAGGTCAAAGACAGGAAGAGGTGGAGGAGCTCTCTGCTCACAAGGTATGTCCCCCATGACCAGGTGGGGACGCAGATCAGCCCCTTCGAGGGCAGGGAGGTTACTAACCTAGACTCGGTCCTGTTCCAGAGGCCATGGGTGAGTGGGTCCACGGGTGAGTGGGGCTGCAGGTGCGCAGGGCCACAAGTGAGCAGGCAGGGTGGGGAGCAGGTGTTCACTCCCTCAAAGGCAACCCTGGAGAGGATTAAGAATGAGGCAATAATTCAGGGACACGGTGCCCCAGTGGAATTTCAAAAGTTTTCAAGTTAAAAGAAAATGAACAAAGCCGCATTATTTTTTTCATCCTTCAATATCGAGGCCAAAGTGGGGTCCGCTGGGGTTTAGGGTAGAAAAGAAGGCAGCAGGGGCTCCCTGCGTGCACCTGTTTGGTGCAGCGTCAGCTGCTGGGAAAGCCTCTGCCATGGACGTGCCATCTGGAGAGGCACGAGAAAGATCCAGAACACTGAGGAGCAAACAGGCAGCCCGGAGTGACCAGCGACGTAGGCCAGCTGCAGGACAGAGCCAGCAGGGGGGCTTCGGCCGTGAGCAGCAGGAGGGTTCTCAGTGGCTCCTGACCAGGAGCGGCCAGGAAGGGGTGTGACAGAGACCGGGCAGGACTAACTAACGGTGTCGTTCGTGGCATCGCCACACGCAACCCCGGGAGGTGGGCGGGCGGCAGCCCTGGGGGGAACCGGCGCGGCCGGCCCCCGTGCAGGGAGACAGAGCGCGCGAAGCTCACAGCCATGAGCACTCGGTGGCATCGCCCTACAAACACGCGGGCGTCAGCGGGAGGTGACTGGGGCCCGAGGCCCGGGAGCGGGGAAGGACAGGGAGGCAGAGATCTGCCCAGAACAAGCCACGCACAGAGCAGCACTCCGAGCGGGAGTTTCGATCCTGAAACCCCGATCTGCCTGAGAGCAGGGCCTCCCGAAGGGCTCACTGCCAGAGTCCTCCAGGGAGCCCCCGACCCCCTCTCTCGGAAGCGCCCCGCAGACTGTCCTCGCCAACCGTTCTCCTCCTGAAGGGCCGTTTCTCGCTCGCTCGCTCCTCGCTGTGTCCCCTCCTTGCTAATCTGGCTTTTGTCACTTTAATTCACTTGCCATCCCCACGAATTGAACCTCAGGAAACAAGCCTCTCCTCCCTGGGGGAGGGATTCGAGGGGCACAATGAAGTGAAAATCGGATGGGCGAGGACGTAGTGCCAATAGCTCAGAATATCAACGTAACATTTGAGCGAACGAACCTGTTTCTAAAGCGAAAAAAGCGATGGGGGGGAGCGAAGGTGGCCTCCGGCAGGTTGGGAAAGAGGGGGGAAGAGGAAGGCTGAGTGTTTACCTTTGGGGAGTGGAAGGAGCTGGAGGTTTCACTTTCTGTTACATTTTGGTTTCTTTACCATGAGCTCTATTAACTTTATGACAGAAACGAACACAAGGGCCCACTCTGAGGAAAGCGGGTGTAAAGGGACCCTACCCCCCGCAGCAGCCACCCAGCCGAGGGCACCGCCCGGGGAAGCGTCTGTGTCCGGGGAGCCCAGGAGCAGGCGCTGCCTCCCGCGGGGCCAGGGCCACCCACTCCCACCCCCGGGAAATGGTCTGCGAGGTCGCCTGGGAGGTCAGGCCGGGCCTCACTCCCGAGCCCGCAAGAGGGACAGGGGGACACAGGCAAGAGGGACAGGGGGACACAGGCAAGAGGGACGGGCGGGTCACAGATGGCAGCCCTGGGGGTGGGGGTGGGCCGGGAGGAGACCCTGAGGGGGGACGTCCTTCTGCTCTGTCCTTCTGCTCCAGGACAACGTTGTCCTCAGCCGGGGAGGGGAGCCTGGGGGGCAGGGGCGGGGGACAGGAGGGGGGACAGCAGCGGAGGGAAGGGCGGCGACCCCAGGGCGCCCACCCCCCCACAGGGGCCCAGGAGCACCTGCCTTCCTGTGACGGGCCCTCTGGGAGCGGCCGGGTGACAGGGGCCCCGAGTCACGGCCCAGCCCCGACCCGGCCGGGACCCCCCTCCGGCCCGCGGGTGCAGCCGCCGTCAACGCGGACCGGGAAGGAACCCCCCGCCCCCCGCCGCGTCCCGGCCCGTCCGGGACGCCCCCCCCCCCGTCCTCCGTGGCGGGGCCGAGCCCCCGCCCGCGGGAACTCGGGGTCCGCGCAGACCGCGCCCCTGGAACCGGGAACGGGGGGGGGCTCCGGGCGCCCCCACCTGCGTCCCCCGCCCCGCGCCGCCCCGAGTCCGCGCTCGTGGGAGCCGCACCTGCCGCCCCCGCCCCCATCCCCCCTCGGACCTGGCGGGACCGGCCGCAGGTGCGCCCCGCGACGGGCCCGCGGGGCTCGGGCCAGCACCTCGGCCCCCCCCCCCGACGGCAGGACCCGGGGGACCCGGGGGCCCGGGCGCGAGCACCCACCGTGGCTGGGAGCGCGGCGCGTCCTCGCGGGGGAGCGGGCCGGGCGGGGCGGTCCCGCTCCCTCCAGCTCCGGCCGGGTCCTGGACCCGCCCCCCCCCCCCGCCCCTCCCCCCTTGCCCCCCCCACCCCCGAGCCGCGGGCCGGGCCGGACCTGACTCACCCGTCCCGTCCCGGTCCCCATCCCGGTCCCCGCTGTGGCCCGGACGGAAGGGGGGGCGGGGGCCGCAGGGGCGTTGGCCGGGCACGGAAGCCCTCCTTTCCCCCCCTCCCTTCCCCCCTCCCTCCCTTCCCCCACTCCTCTCCTCCCTCCCCTCCGCTCCTGAGGCCTCCTGAGGCCGCAGGTGAAGTGGCAAAGCAAACGCCCCAGACACGCGGGTCGAGGCAGAGCCGTGGTGTGGCCATGTGCGGACACCGCCGGCCCGGCCTGTAAACCGGGCTGGGCCCGGCTCCCCCAATCCCACCCCCACCCCACCCCACCGCCCACCCCGCAGCAGCAGGGCCGGCCCCGGCCCCACGGGCCAGTGCCACCCAGGCCCGCGCCCGGCCGGGTCCAGCATCGCCCGTCCACTGCGCCTCTGCCACAGTCAGTCGAGCCCATTGGCGTGGCCCTTCCGGGGCTTCTGCTCTGCCCCCCTCGTCTGCGTGTGGACGTCCCACTGTTTTGTTACTGGGACGACACGCTGGTTCTCATGCGGGGCTGAGCCATCTCCTACGGATCCTTCTTTATTAGGTTCGTTTAGCTGGTCCCAGGCCTGTGCCTTTCCATGTAAATTGAGAATAAGCTTGTCTACGGCTGCGACAGGAAATACCGAAAACCCGTGCATGACTCCGGGTCCTGGCACAGTCTCGCCTCGGACCACACTTGAGCCAGGCTCCCAGGTCTTCCTTCCCACGGGCCCCGCCTCGCCTCCGGCCTGCAGGTCCGGATCTCAGAAGTCCCGCTGAGTCGGTTTAGTGAACTCTCCCATCCTTGGCGATATGGACCGAGTGTTTGTGCCCCACCCACAAGGCCACCGTTAGGAGCCGGGGCCTCTGGCCTGGATGTCACAGCTGTGACCTCGCTTCCTCCCTCCTGCCCACTGCGTGAG